>CM060921.1:383908939-384542511 GCA_030737875.1 Allium sativum | reverse complement strand
CCAAAACGGCATTTCGGACGCCGTCTGGATTTTATCAGTGGTTGGTCATGCCATTCGGGCTGACCAATGCCCCAGCATATTTTGTGGATCTTATGAATAGGGTATTCAGAGATCAGTTGAATAAGTTTGTCCTTGTGTTCGTTGATGATATTTTGGTCTACTCGAGGACAGAGGAAGAACACAAGGAACATTTAAGAATAGTAATGGAGGTGTTGAGAAAACACCAATTGAAAGCAAAGTTTTCTAAGTGTCACTTCTGGAGGAGGGAAGTGAGGTTCTTGGGCCATGTTGTATCAGAGAATGGTATTGCCGTGGACCCGGCAAAGGTGGCTACGGTACAGGATTGGCCTACGCCCAAGAATGCAACAGATGTAAGAAGATTCTTGGGGTTAGCTAGATATTATCGTAAGTTTATCCAAGGTTTCTCCAAGATAGCAGCACCATTGACCCAGTTGACCAAGAAGAATCAAGCTTTTGTCTGGGATGAAAGGTGCGAGAATGCATTCAAGAGTCTAGAGGACAAGTTGACATGCGCACCAGTGTTAGTCATTCCTAAGGGGAATGAAGAGATGACGGTATACACGGATGCCTGTGGTACCAGACTGGGTGCCGTAATTATGCAAGGCGGTAGGGTGGTAGCCTATGCAAGTCGGCAATTAAAACCGCACGAGAGAAGATACCCTACCCATGATTTAGAATTGGCAGCGATCGTGTTCGCATTAAAGATGTGGAGACACTATCTCTTGGGAGAAAGATTTGAGCTGTTTACAGATCATAAGTCGTTGAAGTATCTCTTCTCTCAGAAAGATCTGAATCTCCGTCAGCAGAGATGGTTAGAGTTCTTAGCTTCCTATGATTTCGACATCGCATATACACCGGGAAAGGGCAATGCGGTGGCTGATGCATTGAGTAGGAGACATGCCAGCTTAGGGGCTATGTTTCTAGAATGGAAGCAACTGGAATACATCGCTGGGTTTGATTTCAGACCAAAGTGCGAATTGGATCCAGAAATGTTAGCAAGTTTCACGATCAGACCCACTTTGATTGAGCGGATCGGCTCTAGTCAGAGGGACGATCCTAACCTATTGGAAATCATCTCCAAGTTAGAGATGGGTATCGATGAGGGGATGAACAAGTATGGGCTTGATCGAGATGGATGGCTTAGAAAGAATGGAAAGCTTGTTGTACCCAATGTCGATGGATTGAGGGATGAAGTGCTTAAAGAGTGTCATCACTCAAAACTGACTATACACCCCGGTGGTAACAAGATGTATTGAGACATGAAGCAGACCTACTACTGGGAAGGGATGAAAAGAGACATTGGGAGGTTTATATCCAAATGCATGAATTGCCAGCTAGTTAAAGCTGAGCAAAAGAAGCCTAGTGGGTTGTTACAGCCATTAGAAATTCCCGAATGGAAATGAGAGCAAGTCTCGATGGATTTCATCGATGGTTTACCAAGGACTAGATCGGGACATGATAACATTTGGGTGATTATGGACCAATTGACTAAGAGTGCAAGATTCATACCAGTCAAATCGACCAGAACGGCAGCTAAGTTAGCAGAATTGTATATGAAGTGGGTAGTGAGAATTCATGGGGTACCTAGAAGCATTGTGAGTGACCGAGACCCGTTGTTCACTAGTGGGTTTTGGAAGAGCATACAAGAGGCTCTAGGGTCAGGGTTACATCTCAGTACCGCATATCATCCTCAGACCGACGGTCAGACAGAGAGGGTGAATCGTATTTTGGAAGATCTCTTGAGAGCTTGTGTATTGGATTTTGGTGGATCATGGGATGACCATTTGCATCTACTAGAGTTTGCATATAATAATAGCTACCAATCCAGTATCGGTATGGCTCCGTTTGAAGCTTTGTACGGAAGACCGTGCAACTCACCATCATGTTGGATAGAGACTGGCGGGAAGTTTATGCTTGGACCAGATGTGGTGAGGGAAACTTCAGATAAGATTAAGATCATTCAACAACGAATGAAGGCTGCCCAAGATAGGCAGAAGAGTTATGCTGATAAAAGGAGAAGAGACTTAAAATTCTCCGTTGGTGACTTGGTGTTTGTCAAGATTTCTCCGTTGAAGAGCGTGATACGATTTGGCAGGAGAGGCAAGTTGGCACCAAGATTTGTTGGCCCATTCCCTGTTCTTGAACCAGTCGGGAATTTGGCATATAGAGTTGACCTACCAGAGAAGATGGCGGGAGTTCACAACGTATTTCATGTTTCCCAACTAAGGAAGTTCGTTCACGACTCAGATATGACTATTTCACCTGATCAGTTAGAGGACTTCGAAGTAGAACCTGAAGCGGTTGGGAACCGCAAGCCGGCCCGTATTGTCGAGCACGACATGAAGCAACTTCGAAGGAAGGCGGTGAAGCTAGTCAAGGTTCAGTGGGGCGAGTACGAGAATGATTGCACTTGGGAGACAGAGGAGAACATTAGGAAGACGTATCCAGAACTCTTTGCCTGGTAAGATTTTAAACCTCGATTTAGTTTTCCGCATGCTAGGATAGGTTTGTTTGCTTGGTTTGCATGTTTGATTGTTGTATGTGGTTGTTAGGCATGCGGGATCCTTTGTATGTTTTGGGTTAAGGAATTTCGGGGACGAAATTTCTTAAGGGGGGGGGGGGGAGTGTAACGACCCGTATTCTACGCATCATGGGATCGTAGTATATTTATTTCTTTCACATACGAAGTTGTATGGTCATGTAACTTTGGGAGACGACCATTGGGGTCATTTCCCATGTTCATGATTTTTGTCGATTTTCAAATGACCATTTTACCCCTAGTTGGTACTCTTTTGGCCATAACTTTTGACTGGAAAGGAATTTTGACCTATAACCACTTCCATTGGCTCCGGATGATGGTTTACAATTCCGTAGAGTGGTCACATTAGCCAAACAGACTCACCGTTTGGGAGATATGGCTGAAACAAGTTTCAGATGGTGAAAAACAGCTTAATTGGGCTTAACCGGGTGATTAACAGCTAGGCCCAATGGGGGATTAGGGTAAGGAGGAGGCTGAAATCAGTTAGAGAACGATCTTATCCTCATTTTCCAGCCGCCACTTTCATTCTTGAACCCTAACAATGGCTACTAACATCTAGAAACATCCCCAAATCACCTTCTAATCGAGTTTTGGCTTAATCTACATCAAATTAAGGAGAGGAAACACGAATGCAAGATTAGAGCTGCTGTTAGACGTTAGAATTCACCCAAATCAGCGAGGTTTCAGTTCTGATAATTTCATTTGTGGCCAAGGTGAGTGATTAGCATCGTTTTGACACTAATTACAGTTAATTAAGGGTAATTAGTGAAGAATAGCGAATTTATACACTAATAAATTCTGGAAAAATGTCTATAAATTCGAAAATAATATTTTATGCCTCTGGTAGAAATTTGGTTTAATTTGATTAAGTTTTGTTAACCCTATGATTAGTTTTGCCTAAACATGCTTAAGGGAAAATATGGGGTTTTGGGTATATTTGATCCATTTTGACATGTAAATTCATTGTTTTGGTGTTTGTGGTTAGTTTGTTATGTTGCTATGACTGTTTGGGATGATTTGTGATTGATTAGTATAGTTAGATTTGTCGGAAATGTCGTCGAATGGCATAAACAAGTTGCTGGAAAAAGTTGCAGAACGTTGTGCAGGGTTTCATATCGGATCGGGTAGGGAGCTGGGCAAGGAATCCGACCCGAACTGGAATCTGGCACAAAGAAGTTTGGCAAGAAGGAAGGCCACTGCTTTGAGTGGAGTTGGACAGAGGATCGGATCGGAGCCATGGAGCAGGATCGGGTCGGAGTAGGCTAGGGAGCAAGATTGGATCGGAGGAGGCAAGCGAGGGGCATCGGATCGGAGCTATGGAGCAGGACCGGATCGGAGTAGGCTAGGGGGCGAGATCGGATCGGAGCAGGCAAGCTGGAGTAGGAGGGACGAACCGAAGCGACTGGTGCGTGACATCCGAACCGAACCGACGTCTGAAGGAGAAGGATCACCGAACCGAACCGCACGCAGGAATACACCATGGAGCATTTCACCGAACCGAACCGTGTTATACGCATATATCCGAATCGAATCGAATTCAGGACCACTTCTATGCGACGACTCTTTTGAAGACCAACTCCAATTCGATCAAAACCCGAGATGCAAAGGAAGTCCAAATGAGGAGCTTTGACTCAGGATCCAGCTGGGAACCAATGAGTGGGCTTCATGATTGGGCTTTGCTGCGGGACGTGTGCCAAGGGGCAGTCGATGTTTATGACTTTGGATCACTATGTATGGGAAGTGCGTGAACGAATTCAGGGCTGAAATGGCCTAGGTACGACTAAAGGGCTATAAACCAATGAAGTGGGGTCATTTGTAAAGATTTGGTCATGACTCCATGTGGTAAGCTTGGTAGTAACAGTAGTTGTACAAGTTGAACTCCGTCACTACTTCAATGGGTCTAGTGATTGACAGTGGTGGACATCGTATGCTTTACGCACTGAGTAAGAGATGTGAGGATGGTTGCTATGGATGATTTGTTTGCTATCATTATGACATGCACACCCCACCCCCATATTCTTTACACTACTTATTATGGCACCTTAGAGTACTGTACGGTATGTGATACTAACTCTTTGGTTGCAGGTCCAGGTTCAGGTATGGTTTTGTATACCTGTTATTGTTCTGTTTAGATGCTTATCGCTCATACCAGGCTTTATGTCTGACCCAGAGTTTTATGTCTCTTCTTATTACTCTGGGTGCTCACATGAGCAGACTAGAGACAGGTTAGCTGGTGATGCACGGGTAGATGATCCGGAGACGAGCAGGAGGCTTCCACATAATATATATATATATAGTATTCTCCCTGTGTTGTTGAAGATCACTGCTTGGGCATTAGTGGTGCATCTTCTACTTTAGCTTTCTTTTGTTTAGAGACAGTAAATTTGAAAAGTTGTAATAAGCTGTATTTGGATTTCCGCTGCTCTGATGTTGATGTTGGTTTTAGTTATCAGCTTATACACTGTCTCACCTGTTTTATGTCAAGTATGTTATTATTATTATATTTTACTCCATGCGCTGTGAGACATTCTACAGGTTTCTTGTTAGTTAATTCTCTTCTTTCCTTTCTTCTGACGACTGTCCCGTGCTAGTTGGGCATGTGTACAGCGCACTTTTGAAGGAAATGCAAGCTGGTGCGGGGCGGGCCGTCACATTTTCTTTTAGGTTTTGTTATATAATGTGGTTTAGTTTATTAAAAAGATATTCAGTATTATCTTTTTATTTTATATTATGCAACTAGTTCTTTTGTTGAATGATTATTTGCTTATTTGGCCTTCTTAAATTTATGTTGTGTTCTGTTGAATGATAATTTGATTTTTTTTGTTTTCGGGACAGAAAAGTTTTGAAAAGATAACTACATTTGTATTTTCATGTAAATCCAATAATTTAAGTATGTTGTTTGTACTAAATTTAATAGGTTCATGTTGTCTGAGTATCTGTGTCCTATAAGATAATTTTGTTTCAATACATTAGTAAATAATTGCACAATGATTTCACTGTTAAATTTATTACATTGTGGTTTACAAGATGAGAAAGATAAATATTTTTATCTTTTTGTTTAATATATTTCTACTAACAGCAATGAATTAATAATTGAAATGATTACAATTCTGATATCAATTAATCAAACACACTAACAAAATCCACCAATTAATCATACACACTAAATTTTTTTAGCAATTAATCATAAACAATAAAAAAGTGGGTTATCAATGAAAAGATAAATATATTTATCTTTTTGTTAAAAGACGCTTGTTATGTCAGTATATTTTTTTTTGGAAATTGCATAAAGATTGTATATTAGCATTAAATTTAATATCAAAGATAAATCTAAATAAATACATAAAAAATTACTGTTGTGGTTCTTTAACCATCAAATAAAAGCAATTGACTTTTCAAACAAAAGATAACAGCATTTAGCGTTTGATTGATAACATTGTACACAGAACAGTACATCAGCAGTTTGTAATTAATCTCCAAACTCAGATATAATCCCTAACAACGATCAAATCAGTATCAGCTATTACACATTAAACAACAAATTCAATATCTATTTGTTAACATCAGCATTTACATTTTAAAAACATCATTCGTGATCAACAGCGTTTTAAAGGTTTCACCCAGAGTTGCATTACTTCTCAAGCTTCCAACAGTATGGTTCGTCAGTAAGTATTTGGGCAGCTATAATTGCTCGGAATGCATCTACTTGTTCAGTACTTAGTTTTTTTGAAGTTTGCATTCCTTGAGTTATTTTTTTTCATGAACATCATTACAAATATTCCACAATCATACCTGCATTCGTTGTACTTATTATTACAATAATGTAAACAAGCAGTACTTTATACAAAAATCAGTTTGTAGCCTACAATCAGCAAATGATAATTACATTTATCTTTTATAGTAAATCAAGTTACTAGTAACTTTTAATAATTACGTGAAGTTTTAGATCATTTGTGTAATGGTTTAAAATATCTTAATTTAAATTAAAACTGTTAACATAACCTTGGTACATTTCATATTATGTACTAGCTTAGTTTCGTCGAAAAGATAAAACCATTTATATCTTCTAGAATTTAACGCTATCGTTTACTTATAATGGTCAAATTCCTTTCAAATTATATAACATACTATGTATATGATTACTACGAATTAGCCATGGTAAAATATGTTAAACTTATATAATATTTTACATATATGATTACTACGAAATTTTAATAGTCAAATTGAATTTCTAACAATTACGCGGTATTTTGTTGTGCACGGTCAACATTATTTATCATCGATTTTTTTTTTTTCAAATGATTTTCTGTCCTTCATCTTGTAACTCTCTATTTAGTGTGTTGACTGCCGCTTCTGCAAAATTTGAAAAGAATTAATAATAAATATAAACACATTAATCTTTTTACCTTTTTTATATTTGCACTTACCAAATTCTTTGCAAATTATGCATGACCGCTTCTCCTAGTGTTTGATCTTGTTGTTAAGTGTAGAGAGTCATATTGATTCCAGGTGCAGTCTCCAACAACTAGTTCTAGCAAGCTCCAATGTTCATTTACATGTATGGGGAACAATATGTTAAAACATAATGGATTTAAAAGTGTATTTTTCATGAATGGAATGAACATTTGTTTCTTGATTTTTTTCCAGGTTTCCATCATTTGCGCTTTTCTATTAAAATTATGTTTTAGATTTTTTTTTGTTTAAAAAATGTTAGTTTGATAATATACTCCACTTACTGTCATTGTTGTGTTCACATAGACAATGTTGTTGCTTTCTTCTTACAGCTTTGTTTTTCGAAACCAGAACCAATAAATGACCTACATTTGAAAATTATTATTAATAAAATGAGAATTTTTTTTATTCATGGAAAGTATATTTTGTTGTACTTACTTGACCACAAATACTATGTTGATATAGGAGGTCTTATATCATGCATTTTGTTATGGTGATGAAATTTTCATTACCACAAGTTAATGCTTCATTGCTATAAAGTTAAATGATTGTTAATAAAATAAATTTAGTTTATGTGATTATAAAGTAGGTTAATTACTTGCTTGTTTCCCCCTAAAACTTTAAAAAAGTTTTTATAACCTTTTGTTGTTCTTCACTAGGATGCTGTAGTAGTGGACATTTTTCAATATTTTTTGATTTCATCTTCTTCTTTTCTTCTTTAGGACTACTTCCATCCTCAATGGAAATTGCTATTTCATCAGCAAATTTTTCTGTACTTTGTTTGTTGTTTTCATATGTTAAACCATCTTCGGTTTCTAAAATGAAATCTTCATTGTTTATCAAACTAAAGCATAGAAATTTAGTATACCTATTTATGTTTGTCATACCAGCTGTTTTTTATTTAATTCTTTTGTTACCTTTTGTATCATCGGTCTTTTCTTTCAAAATCGTTATTTCCATGACATCATGCCCTTCACACTTCTGAATCTTCATTTCTAGAATTTGGATTATTTAATCAGTTGCTTCACATAAAACTCTTTCTTCGTTTAATTGCTCCCCAAATCTTTTCAAATCATTACTCAAAAAGTTGAATTTTGTTTCCAGCTCCTTCAAGCTTTTTTTCAAACTTTGAACTTCCATATTGTGATCAAATTTCCTTTTCTTACAGTTCTCCTCATCACCTTCAACTGATTTAACTTTTTTTGACAAAAGATCCTTCTCCTCTTTTGTAATAGAAATCTAAATTCTACAAGAAAATAAACAAAAATAGTCAGATTAACTATTCATCACAATTACACAAAAGCTGTATTGGGCAAGACAATCATTACTATATATGTAATTCTTCTTAGCTTGAATCTGCATTCTAAGAGGCAATTCATATATATTTTTTACTTGAAATTGTAGTCTATGTAGAAGAGGTACAAATTGCAAAAATATGTTACACAATTCATGCATACAATACCAAGACTTATA
Organism: Allium sativum; assembly: GCA_030737875.1. Lineage (NCBI taxonomy): Eukaryota > Viridiplantae > Streptophyta > Magnoliopsida > Asparagales > Amaryllidaceae > Allium > Allium sativum. The sequence continues at coordinate 384,534,026 of CM060921.1, read as the reverse complement.
TTAGAACTTGTAAAAGATAAATGAATTTATCTTTTCTATATTATGTTTATATCATTTGTACACCTTATGTAGGAACTTCAAATCATGAAAAAAAGGTTTAATATGTATTCGGAAGTAGTATATATAATTATTGTATAATATGTTATTTATTAATTAATCCGAAAAGATAAATGCATTTATGTTTTCTATATGTTGTTTAAGTCATTTATATACCTTATGTAAGAATTTCAAATCACGTTAAAAATGATAAATTTATTTATCATGCAGTAGTAACTATGATGTATAAATACAAATTAATTTGTTATTTATTAATCAATATGAAAAGAGAAAAGCATTTATCATTTTAATTGATGTATATAGTAACATGTAGTGTAATATTGAACTTCATCTGAAGCAGTTCTATATAGCATTAGAATAATCAGTTGAAAATAATGCAGTATGTACAGAAGAAAATTCAGTTGAACAATCGTTTAAAGAAACGGTACTATGGTACTGAAATTTATAAGAAGAAACTAATGCAAACATTTAACTAAATTAATTACAAAACTAAAAATTTATAAACAGGAAACCTTGTTATCATCAACTTCTGTTAAGTCAATGTCCATTAGTTTCGATAAATCCCATTTCCTCATTCTTGGGATTTTGTCTTCAACGCCTTCTTTTTGATCAATGATTTGGGTTCTTTCACAGAATCAGTATTGGAAGAAAAAGATAAAAGTATTTATATTTTTATAATAAATATAATATTCAGTGAATTTTAATTAAGCAAATATTATAACAACATACCAACAAAACCATAGTGCAACCCAGTGTATTCCTTGGATTAGCATGGTATATCTTAACATGTTTTAAAACATTTTGACAAATTGCTCACGGCCAAGAGATTGAGTTCATTTTATTAAGATTTAACAATTTACCCCAAAAAAAAACCATGGTAAATAACTTTGATTGTTGAGAAAAAGGAATGTTATGATAAGTCGTAATAACAATAACTTTACTAGATTCTTATCTCGTTTTTTTTTAATCAATGAATTCAACCTGCTTGTCACTGTTTTACTACTTAATACATTTTCTTCATTGAAATTGGAACTTAAAAAGTGAGAAAAACTTTCCATGGCTGAAGCTTTGCTTGAATCCGGAATATGAAATAATTCCTCTCCAGCTAGTGGCATTCCAAGTATAAGACCCACTTCTTTGGGAGTTATTTTTAAAAATTTGTTCCCCATTTTAAAAGCATTTTCAGTAACATCGAAAGAAGTAATTATACCATCTAGATTTGAAGCACATTTCCTTATATCTTGTCTTGATATTTAATTGTTGAGAAAAAATTTGAATTTTTTTTTAAAAGATGTTTCTCTATGAAATCTTTTGCTTCCTAAGAAAGAATTTTTTTCTTTTCAATAACTGACATCACTTTATACATTGCATCTAAATTGCATCTATATGTGTCAGTGTAATGTTGATTTTTTTTCTTTTTCTCCCTGTTTCGACAATTTCATACTTACCTGCATCATCCAAGTCAGTATTTATTTCCTCAATTTGGTTATCTACATCATCCAAGTTAGTATTTGTTTCCTCAGTTTGGTTATCTGACTTCGTATTTTCTTCATCAGACTCTCTTTCTATTTCTGTATTACTTGGTTCATAATGTTCATGTTCATATTGTTCCTGCATTCATGAAAATCTAATTATTAGTTTAGGATGTTTAAGATATTATTATATTATATGAAAACAATATTGAATAGAAATTAAATGCTATATCATCCAAACAAAAACATGCATGCACAATAATGTGTACAAAAAGATAATATGATATATCTTTTTGACATAGTTTGGAAACTAGGCGTATAAGGAGTGTAATAATTTGAAATAACTAGTATAACCGCAGAACGGTGGAAAACCGACTTTGTAATACATCTTGATTTACTTTCTGTATAATGAAAAAAAAATACATTTCCATGTTATTGTATTTTATATATGGACATATTGAAAATTTCACCCAAGTACCCTACCATTTGTTCATTCATAATTAATATTTTTGACTAATTTGCGCATGAAATTCAAAAGTGATAAGAGAAAATAAGCATCATGATTTTGGCTTTAAAGGCAAGGCTATAAGGATGCAATTAATGTGAAATAACTTTACATATGAAATGAATGTTCCTAGACAGGCTTTACTTTCCATATAATGAAATTTAATAAAACTGGCTTTACTTTCCATATAATGAAATTTAACAAAACAAGCTTTACTTTTTGCAATAATTTTTTAAATTTTTCAAAAATTTCTCAATTTTAACAGAATTGCTTAAATTTTAGAAGAAAAATATCAATATATTTAAATTACAACGATTATTTTTAATGTTGCCTTAATTGAAATTTCAAGTTTCATGATAAAATAATTCATTAACCTTTGAACAAATATATATAATTCGTATCAAATTTTATTACTTTAAAGTTTATTTTGTTTACTGATATTTTTTATTTCCAAAAAATATATTTTGTTTTAAAATAAATTAATAACTTAAATAAGAAGTAATAAATAAATAATGGTTAATAGTCCTTAATAATTAAGATTGAATAATCAATATTCGATTATAATTAAGTAGTAGTTACTAATTAACAATTGGTGAATAAGAAATAATAATCAATAATTATTATTTTTAATGATTCATAATTATCAATAATTATTATTTTTAATGATTCATAATCAATATGAAATAACTAATACATATATGGTAAAAAAGACGGCAAAAACTGGATTATATAGTTATTGTTGCAGGAGCATTAATGAATCAAATTGTATAAGTCTTGTATATCAATTGATTGTATAAAGTGCATTTAATTAACATTAATGCTAAAACTGGTCATAAGTGCACATAAAGAAAGAAAATACAAGGAACTGATATATAAGGCTTGTAATGATTATTCAATAGACATTGTAATTAATGCATCATTCAAAGGAGCACAAAATGGGTATTGTAAAAAAGCTTCAGACAAACACAAGTTTTCGAAGGCTCGGTAGAATTAAGAAAAACCAACAAAGTTGGTTTGATTATTAAAATATTAAACTGGAGTAACACATATCACTTATTTGCAAATATTAGTATAAATAAACATTATTGAAATTGTAATGTTTATAACTATTTGTTAAAAATATAAATGCATTTATCTTTTACTAATATTATATTGTATCATTTTCTTTTATTGATAGCATGTTGTATAATTTTCATATTGTTGTGCATAAAAAATAAAACAGATAATTACTATACACACAATTTAAGTAAAAAAGGTTACCAGTGGTGTTTTTAACGATGATTTTGTTTGACTATGTTCTTCACAGTAAGGAGAAGAAATTGGTCTACTGTTTATACATTTAATTCCTTTGTCCATGAAGATGCATGTAGCATCTTTAAATACAACTTGTTTCTTTTTGACCTTGTCTCCATTTTTATCCTGGATAAATATACACAATTATTCGATTTTTGAACTAAACCAAAACACAAAGCAGTAAAAAAGATATATGAATTTATATTTTTTTGAAAAATAACAACTTTGAGTATCCAATTAGTCAAATAATCATTTCAAAATATTCGAAGGAGCAACCAATCAAACAAATTACATTACATAAATATTGACAAATCAATTTTATAGCCACTTTTCAGGGAAAGAGATAAACGTATATCTTTTATAAAATAGAAAATTATTAGTAACTTGTAATATATGAGTATTGTTTCTTAACAAAAGAGTATGCACGGTTGTATTTTTAATCACTAACTGGTAATTATCCTCGTTCGATTCAAGCAATATCATCAACAAACACGAATAAGTAATTATCGTAGATCGATTCATAATAAAAGAGTTTGCAGGACTAAACACTGATTAGAAATTAAAATTGATCGATTAAAGCAATATAATCAACAAATGACAAACAATTAACTAATAACAGACAACATTTAGAGAAAAATTATACTTACTATTCTTTAATTGTGAATTAAAATTTACTTTTATAGTAGATGTTTGATCTACGAATATGGTGAAGATCGATTTCGTCGAAATGATGTTTTGGTAAAGTTAGAAAGTAATGACTCGACTGATTTAGTGATTTAGTTTTATTAAAGTAACTAGAAGCGGGAAATGAAAAATGTCCTGCAAAGTAATTATTGGCAACCCATGTCATAGAAATTAATTATATAAGGTAAATAAGCCCTTATAGTAAAATCCCCCACTAGGATATTTGTTGAAGCAGACTTGTTCGAAGATCCTCTGAAGCAGAACCTTATGAAGCGGAATCAAGGATCATAGCACCACAAAAACTTTATAATCAAATCGAGTCTTCATCAAATCTACGTAACAGCCCAATCTTATGGAGAAGTAACCAAGATCAAAGGAGGCGGTTAGTTTAGAAGAAAACGAAAGCCTAACATGGATAAAAGATAGAAAGTGGCAAAGAATCCCCTTCTCTAAAGAGATAATGATGGTGATGGTTCCATATGGTATAAAAGAGCACAAACTTGCATATGATGGGACTATAAACCCTGAAGAATACCTTGCCGTGTTTGAGAATTACATGGATACGTATAACGCTTCTAAAGCCGGTCGATGTAAGGTCTTCGTAACAACTCTTTATGGAAGAGCTCTTAAATGGCGCAAACATTGTCATGGCCCTCTCATCATATCTTGGAAGCAATTGTCTACCGCATTTAGCATGCAATTCCATATGCAAAAGGATTCAGCAAGTAGCATTTATGGTTTAGCCAAAATCAAGCAAAGACCGGAGGAGTCCCTTAATTTCTATCCAAAGAGGTTTCACAATAATTCACTCAAAGTGAAAGGGGCAACAGATAGAGAGAAGCTAAGAGTTGCATGCTCGGCGCTGCTTGTAACATTCCCCTTTTGGAAGGAGCTTATCTTAAACGAATGTGAAATCTTGAATGATTTATATTCTAGAGCTAATAAATTCATTCTTATGGAAGAAATACTTAACGTAAGGAAAAGTTTGAAGCAAAAACAAGAGGAAAGGTCTGGTTCCAATCCCCTTGCAGAAGGTTCTACAAAATTGAACAAAAGGAAAGACCGCTGCTCTTATCATAAGGAAGAAGGACACAAAACCAAACATTGTTGGAGTTTGATAAAGACACATCAAGCCAAAAATAAAAGAAAGCTCATTTGAGAAATTCAAAGTAAGAACAATGGGAAAGCTGGTCAGAGACAACGCAACATGGAAATGGGAACTTTATGATAAGCCTCTTATCTCAAAAGATTACTTTTATTATTCGTTTAGCTTTATCAGTTTTCCTATAGTCAAATTAATATTAATGTAAGTTCGAGAGCTATTACAGGTAAAAAACAAACCGCGTTCAGGCTCATGCATATAACAAAAGCTTAAGTGGAACAATTTTTGTTTATGTCTCATCCCATGAGAGGGAACGAAAGGTCAAATGGAAGCACTTAAAAAAACACAATGCATGAATGAATACACAACCAAGTTATCAATAAAAGATAAGCTTCGGTGGAGGCTATTCATACAAATATGCAGCAATGGAATGATTAAAAACTCATCATAGCTTGGATCAAATAAGATTCTTCTAAATCTTATCTCCCTTATTTCAGAATTTTATGACTTTGTCAGACATGTTATATTGACATACTTAAATGCTTCTATGGAAGGTGTGGAACCTACCCTTGATAAATGATATTAATAAAGCTTCCGAAGGGAGAAGCTACATTAACAAAGCTTTCGAGGAAAGAAGCTACATCAACAAAGCTTCCGAGGGAAGATGCCACATCATCAAAGCTTCCGAAGGGAGAACCTACATCAACAAAGCTTCCAGAGAGAGAAACAACATAAAACACAACCTCCCAAGAGAGGAGCGACAAACAAAGCTTCCAGGGAGAGAAGCAACAACAAACACAACCTCCCAAAAGAGGAGTGTTAAACAAAGCTTCCATGAAGAGAAGCCACAAAGTTACATCTCCACCTAGTGGAGTCGCCTCCTAAGTGGGGCTAACAAGCAAAGTTACATCTCCACCTAGTGGAGTCGCCTCCTAAGTGAGGCTAACACCCCCTACAAATTATAATATCCCAAAGCGTGATTAATAATTCCCACATCTTCCCATATAAAGGGACCAGTGTCGCTCTCTTAGAGAGCATTCGTTCATTTTCACATCCTATGGGTTAGGAGTAAGGCTAGACGCAAGATACCCTACGGCTAGGAATCTGAGAGAATCTCCTGCTAAACGACTAATCATCTCAGGATAGGGTTATTTTATTACGAAAGCAATCCTCTATATATACACACCCGAAGATTACTTCTCGGAATATTTAAGAGTCCTTCTTCCAAATGTTCCCTGGGCGAACCTCCGAGAAACACACATAATCTATGGTTGCTTGATCGCTTCCAATAATATTTGGATGGGTTGACACTATACACATGTATGGTCTTTGGACGGTTTGTGATGCTTTCGTTGGATGATCCTTATATGTTTCTTCCATGCCTTTTATTAGTGCATTTTATTTAGCTTTGACATTCTTTAATAACTCTTAGTTAAAGATATGGTTCTTTGACATGAATTTCAGATATATGCTTTACTCAAGTATGAATCTTGGGGCTTCCATACGATTTCTGGTTTATGCTTTACCCAAGTATGAATCTTGGGGCTTCCGTATGATTTCTGATTTAAGCTTTACCCAAATATGCATCTTGGGTTTCCATATGATTTCTGATTTATGCTTTAACCAAGTATGAATCTTGAGGTTTCCATATGATTTCTAATTCCTATTTACCTAAGTATGAATCTTGGGGTTTTTATTAATTCCGGTTTGCAGGGTTCTAACCTTGTATCATAAGTACTCGGCTTGGCATTTCTAGTCTCTTACTTGAAATCTCTAAGAAAAGGTTATAGTTTCCTAGTGCCTAACGAAGGGAAGTTTCTGACCTTATGTTATTCTTATCCCAAATCTTGTTGCTATAGGTTTGGATTAAAAACAATGTTTTACATATTATAAATGAAATATCACTCACTATTCAAGTCATATTACTTTTGTTAACACATTATATTCGTCAATGATGAACATTTGATTGCAAATATCAAAATGTAAATTTTGGATTAGTTATATCACACTTTCAAAAATGAATTCTTGATATTGAATGCTTAAGTAACAATAATAATGCTCATCCAGTATTGATAGAAGAATTTTATGCTTTAAATCACATCATCCCGCATGAATACATGTTTGAATTTGCACACTATGTCCACAAAAAAAGTTCATAACTTTGGCTTCATGTTCAGGCCCAATTTGATTAAGGAAAGTTTATGCTTCCCCTTGCATCATTACTCTTCATTATACGAAACTAACACCAAATATTTTTACTGGTTCTTGAGTGATAGGCAAGCTGTGTAGGGGATAAAGGATTTTGTCCTAAAGAACAAAAGTTTCTTTATACTAAGGGGGGCTAACTGTTGACACCAAAATTCACACTGGCCAAATATAAAGAAGCAGAAGCTCCGATACCAGAAAGTATAATAGGAAAAGCCTTGGATACACCTATGTCGATACCAAAAGAAGGAGATGAAATCTTGTTTATCCTATAACTTTTGATTGGGGAGAGATTCAGACCTAAACCCATTTCCATTGGATTCAGATGATGGTTTCCCATTCCGTATAATGGTCACATTAAATAAACAGACGTATCGTTTGGGAATAATGGCTAAAACAAGTTTAACAAAGGTTGTTGACAAAAGGCTATTGACGAAAAGCTGATGACGAAAGACTGGTGATGAGAGGCTGGTGAGGAAAGGCTGATGACGAAATGTTGTTGACGAAAGACTGATGACGAAAGGTTGTTGACGAAGGGCTGATGATGAAAGGCTGATGATGAAAGGTTGTTGACGAAAGGCTGATGACGAAGGGCTGGGGAAGAAAGGCTATTGACGAAAGGGATAAAGCCAGAAATAGACAAAAACGACAGTAAAAGGCTGTAGGAAGTAAGAGAAAGGCAAAAAAAAGACAAAAATGAGACCAGAATGGTACCAAAAGCTGGAGAAAGACAGAAAAAGAAAAGAAACACAAAAAGCCAAATACGAGAGCAAAAAGGTGACACCAAAAATGTGGCCAAAGAAAGAGCGGGAAAAAGAAGCAGCAAAAGAGAGCCTAAAACCTCTATAAATAAGAGCCCCGGGGTCACATTTTGGGGTCATTTCTCCACATTCCACAATCTTCCTCTCTTATTCTAGAGAGTAAACCCAAATTTGTAAATCAATTTGGGAATTTCTTATGTAACCTCCTCCATGAATAAAATCTTCAAAGCCTTAAAGTGGATGCAGGTTCAAGTTGAACCGAACCACTATAAATTGTGTATGTTCTTACTTTTTTCCATATGCTAGGCCACTTTTCAGTATATTTTTGTATGTATTTTGCTATGCAGTTGGATCATCATAATATTCCTGCTCAAGTCGTTGGGTTCTTAGCAACCTGACGCTTTCTCCATGGTCCATTTCCATAGACCTATCTCCGGTGTTGACAGAAAATATCGTTAACACCATTCATTTTTCAGATGGTTTCCTTTGAACTATTACTTTGTTATTTCTATTTCCAATCATTTTGTACACTTCTCTTAACCAAACTACTAAATTGTTAAATATTTTTTCCACATGTTTCATTTACCTTTCCTATAGTGTAGAAGTTTTGGTATCTCGACTTCTTACTTGTATAAAGAGGTATATATATATTATTACTATTTAAGAATATACAAGTACGTCCACTCACTATCTATACATGAATCCTAACCTAAGCTCTGATACCAGACGTAACAACCCGAATTTTGATAGACCGGTTTTTTTTTAAAGTCCGAATCTACTGAAGCTCGAGTCGTCTTTTCTGGTATCCTGTAGAAAAGACTAAGATAATAAATATATCAGAGCTCAGTAAACATCTTATAGTGGAATGGATAAAATATAATATAATTAAATATAGCCTAAACGAAGTAATAATACTGTCTAACCAATATCCAACGCTATCATATCTCGGCCACAAACCTAACCTGCGAGTGTGTTATGAGGAGGGGGTCGGAACACAAAATTTCTGGTGACTGGACAAATTATACATTCTAAAATAACCCTACATATACCGCTCAGTTATGTTTTCTTATTTATAAGGTTGTTTGGGTTAACAGTACTCAGGGTTCTATACTTAAGTCGTACCGATCTACGTCCTCGTAGATTAACCTAACATAGTATATATGTTGCTATCCCAAATATATCAAGGTACTTCCGATAGTACCCTCCTCGCACGGTCTCCACTGTCATACCACAGAAGCGTGATCTTTACGCCACTTAAGCGTACAGAGTAATGCCCTTACGTCTACGATACACCACCCTGCGTACGTACCTAGACCCTCACATGTACATACAATCTATTGTACACTGAGTTCTGTAATAGGGATGCATCCAATGCATGGAACTCAATCAGGAGCTTTTATATCTGTATAGGTCCGCTCAAAGGACCTATAGTACATATATCCAGGTATGGTATGCTTTTTCACGATGGATATGGCCCCACCCAGGCCCTGCCTCAAATAGTGAAAGACTACATCAAGAGCTAAGTGACGTGACCCTAACAACCAATCTAACATCCAATTCGACATGTCCCTCAACCAACGTCTTCAAAGTGAAAGATCGATGGTCTCTTGGTTTAGCTCTAGTCTTTTCGCATCCTACTGACGGCCGATGATAGGTACCTAATGATTACTATTCTTAATTTGGTCCTTACCAACCTCTTCCAAGGCCAATCGCCGAATCATCCAACTCCATCCGCCATAGCCTTTTGACTGCCAACTCTACTGTTGCAGTCAAGGTATACCCACTGGGTGGTATCGCGCAGACCTCCACCTCTGCAAGTACATCCTGAGCGTGTACCGCAACAGAGGACTACCACGGATTACCCTACCACATCCCTCGGAAGTTGCGTGCTTCCCTTCGGTCCCACCGAGCATCACCTAAAATAACCAGATGGATGTGTTCCTCTCGTAGCTTAAGACACCACGACGTCCTACCCAGTTGGGTTCTTTACCTTTGTACGTGCTGACCAGTCCAAGCGCATTAGAAAACCTTTTATTATACCCTATGTCTAATCTTTTAATTAAGCTCTCATCACATCTCACCATGTTGCTACTTAACTTGATTATTCCCTTTTTCAATGTTATTTCAAGTTACTAGATTCATTAGAACATAGTTGACTACTTGCTTACTTTATTCAGCCCTATGCCACTGGAGTGGGCATCTGCTTATTGTTAATTTCCTTTATTAGACTTTATATTTTTCCGTTTTATAAGTATTAATAATAAGCCTACTTCATTCTTTCTTATTTAATCATAACCTCATTAAACCTTTTGTTGTTATTTACTTATTGACTTACTTTTCTTAACTAAGATTTATTGATATGTTTCCTTTTAATTTATCTTAATTTTTGTCATAATTTCAACTTGTCCCTTGGACAAGCCTACTATTATATTACATTCTTATTCTCATGATTAATTATAATAGGATATATTCCCCGTTCTTTACATTTTCCTTGGTTTCTTATCATTAACCAAACTTTTACTATTGTAACATTCATTTAATTACCACCTTGTAAACTCTCATTATTTAAGGAAAATTTCACACATCTTATTAGAGTGATTAGTGGAAAGATATTAAGATTCATTTACATTCGCACATAAATTAAGATCCGTAGTTGCAAAATATTTCTTTCACTTTCGTTATGAACATTCATATATCTTTTTATTTGATTAGTGTGCAAAACGATAAAAGAATCCCTATTTCACACTAATCTTTTTTTCCTTTCTTTTCTTGCAACTACGTTCTTGGTATTTTTACCATTATGGAAATGTATCAAATTTTCCCAAATCCATCTAGTTCAGTCAACTACAAATTTTCCCTTTTGATTTTCTGAGTTAGATGTTATTTACCATTTCCCGATTATTGTAAATCTTCCATACAAGTTAGGTACATCTATTCCTTTTCATTTATTCCCAATTTCACTGTAACTTGATTTACATATGCCTAATTTGGCATTAAACAACAATTTCAGTAACATATTTATGTTTATTGTATATCCGACTATTTTAGTATTACAGTAATTTATAATCTAAACATAAGATTAACAAAATAAATTTGTACAACAGTATATTCTTAACATTCTTAGAAAATAAATCATATCACAATTAACACAATTTACTGTTATTTAACATGTTAAGAATAACAGGGAATGTAAACTGTAAATATACCAATATCCAAAAGGTATATTCTAAATCCACTCACCTGACAGCTTTCTAATCCTTAAATCTGATCAGGATCTGTTATTCCATGGTCTTCCTAACTTTTTCATACGTGCTCCGTTTTGGATATGCCATATACCCAATATGAATTAGAAGATTGCCACGAACATCATGGTATATGTTTCGGGGATAAATTCTGAAATAGTAAATTATCAATATTCTCATTTATTATTAATATAAAATACGGGGTGTTACATCTAGCATATTCGATAAGATTGGAAGGAAGTGCGTGGATTCTATGGGACATGAGGATACTCCGTGATGGCCTTCTGTGGTAAGCTAAATGAAGTTGTGCCCACAAAGGCATGGTCTGTACGATTCCATCCGGTGAGTATGCTTTGGTTGCATTTTGGACGATGAACAACCTAAAGACTGATGAGGTTGATCTTAGGCTGATTCGACAGCTGCCTCAGAAAGGAAGACTTCACGGTCAGAACCCAATTAAGCATAGTAGGTCGCCAGATACTTGTCATCATCAGTCGGAGCGTGTGCGAGAAAGACTGGAGCTAAGTCAATAGGCCAATGATCTTCACTATCAGGTCATTGCATGCGGGACCACATGTTTGTTTAGATTAGATGGTAAGGCAGCCAATTAGCTCTTTTAAAAAGTCTTTCATTAGATTGGTGGTAGGCTGGAGTGGGGCCTTGGCGAACCACCGAAGAGACAAACCTAAAATTTGGATATATATATATATACTATCGGCCTAACGAGGCTGCCCTTTATAGGTATGTATAAGGTCCCCAACTGAATTTTATGGAGAAAACTCAGGCATTAGGGCCCCCTTACAGTGCAACGATGGTGACTTATTCACTTTCACAACATAGCCTAGTACGCTTTCGTGGCGTGATGTTGGAGACTTGGTATCCGTCGTAGCACAGTTTAGTATGCTTTCGTAACATGGAGATCGAAGTCCAGTACGTTTTTGTAGAACGTCGATGGGGACCACTTGAGAAGGGTACTATGGGTGGTACCTCGATATATTAGGGTGGAAAATAAGGAGAAGAACAAACTTAACAAAAAAATTGGTGTATGAAAATTATAGAATTTAGTGAGAAGGCCAAATGATAGTGTAAATGGGAAGAAGTTAGTGAGACCCATGAATTCCACCTTTTAGTGTAAATGCGTCCTTCTCTCCAATTTTAAAATTTCCCATACTTTTCACCAAAAAATTTCCAAAGTTTTTCCTTTAAAAGAAAATCCTCTATATTATGTATATAGGTACATACATTATTTATTAGATTAATCAACTGAGGAGTAGACGAGTACGGTTTGTACGGCGAAATCAAGAGTGTAAAGTGAAATAAACCCAAACAACTTAATAAATATAAACCAATGATAGAACGGTATATGTAGTGTAATGTGTAGAAAGTATAATTTATCCGTTCACCATAACTTTTTTCTCCAACCCCCTCTTCATAATAAACCCGCAGGTTAGATAGGTAGTTGAGATTCTGCAACTTAGAGGCACTTGTTAGATACTGTCATTATATTGGTGAATACTTACTATCTATGCAGTTAAATCCCCGCTAAATCCCCGCAAAAATCCCGTTGTAGCCCGTAGTGCTCTCTGGACGTTACGCTATTTCAATTTAGCGCCGATGAACAGTAGTTCCGCTTAAAGCCCCACTATTTTCCACTGCACCCGCTAAAACAACACTATTTAGCACCCGTTTTAGTAACATTAATATATAAAGGATGATTTGACCAATTCTCTTTTAAAATAAATCAAAAAAGTTAACGTAAAGATCTAATTTGAGGTCATAAGTGCCTTATATAAGATAGAAATTTGTTGTAATCCCCGAATCTAGTAGGCATATGTGACGGCCGGCCCTGGATCAACCGACATTTCCCTAGAAATGCGTTGAACCAGTGCTCGACTAGCATGAGACGGTCGTCAAAAGAAAGGGATTTGAAATTATGAATCATCAAGAACCCGTAGTATATCTCACAATGCATGGAATAAAATATAATACTAACATAACTTGATATAAAACATGCGAGACAATGCATAAGCTGAAATCTAAACCATCATAGCAGCAGAATCCAAAATACAGCTTATGATCCAAACCATCATTATTACAACTTCAAAGTACTGTCTCTAAAGAAAAATAAAAAAGGTACACTATTAATGCCCAAAGCAGTGACCAGCAATAACACAGGGAGAATATATGCAAATAGTACGTGGAAGCCTCTTGCTCGTCTCCGGATAGTTACTCTTGCATAACTACCTAACTTGTCTCTAGTCTGCTCGTTTAGGAGCACCCAGAGTAATAAGAAGAGACATAAAACTTTGGGTCAGACAAAAGTCTGGTATCAGCGATAGTAGCAAAATAAAGAAATAACAGGTATAAATAATCATACCTAAACCTGGACCTGCAACCAAAGAGTTAGCACAACAAGATGTACAGTACTCTAAGGTAACACTAACATAAAGTGTAAATGGAAGTGTACATATCTTGGTGATAGCAAACATCAAACATAGCAATCATCCTTACATCTCTCATTCAGTTCGTAAAGCATAAGATATCCACCAATTTGATTAGCCAAATCCTTTTCTACGACCACTTTGCCATTGGGATCTTAATGACCCATTACGTTGGTCCATAGCCACTAATCCCTTGCTACGATCACCTTGCCCTTGGGAGTCCCAGTGATCCCATTGCACTGATCCATAGCTATGCCACGATCACTTGCCCTTGAGAGTCTTAATGATCCCATCGCACTGATCCATAGCCACTAATTTGCCTCTCAGTGGTGAACTAAAGCTATAGATATCGATAAACCCTTTGCACACGTCCCGCAGCAAAGCCCAACTCATAAAGCTAACTCGTTGGTTCCCATCTAGATCCTGAGTAACAACTTCCCATTTTGGACTTCCTTTGCATCTCGGATTTTGGTCCTCTTCAGTGTGTGATTCAGTTTCCATTCAGTTCAACTCATACCCTTCATCATGCCTCTGTTTGACGTTCAAGTTCCCAGCTCGGCTCGTGGTTCGTGGATGCTCCGGTTCGTGACTCTTGGTTGGCTCCTGGATCACATTCGGGTCGTGTGACCCACTCGTGATCCCTGTCATGGTCGTGGTATTCTGGTTCGGCTCGTGGTCCTTATATGGACCCAGTTCGTGGTACTTCCTGTGTGGTGGTTCGTGGAGCATCCTCTGGTCCGGTTCGTGATGCATCGGTTCGTGAGGGGGCTGGTCGGCTCGTGAGGTGGGTTCACGACCGGGGTCGGGTCGTGGTCGTGATGCGCCTCACGATCGGGGACTTGCTCCAATTTCCTACAACTTTCCAGCAAGCAATTTACGCCACACGACGGCGTTTTCGACCATTCCAACGATTCTATGCATTCACCAATCATACCAAACAGTAGCAGTAACATATAGGATCAACAATAAACACCAAAACAACAATTTAATTTGTTAATATGGATCAAACATACCCAAAAACCATGTTTTCCCTTAATCAAGTTTAACTATATCTAGCAATAGGATTAGCAAACTTAATTCAAATCAACCCAAATTTCTAATAGAGGCATAAATAATATTTAAGAATTTCTACATATTTTTCCAGATTTTTATGATGCATAACTTCGTTAATTATCACTAATCACCCCTAATTAGTCGTAATTAGTGTAAAAACATGCTAATCACTCAGCTTGCCACAAATAAATTTTAGATCTGAAACTCTAACTGATTTGGCACAGATCCTAATGTATTCCAACAGCTCTATATCGATTTCTATGTTAATCCACCTTGATTTGACGTAGATTTGGCTTATATGTGATTAGAAAGTGATTAAAAGGAAATTTGAGAGTTGGAGGCCATTGCTAGGGTTTGAGGAAGGTAAATGGCGGCTAGAAAAATGAATAAAACTGATTTACCAAACCATATCAGCCCTCTTACAACCCTAATCCCGAAATGAGTTATGGGCTTAGATGCTAATCACCTAGTTAAGCCCAATTATGCGGTTTTTCACATTCCAAACCTTATTTTAGCCATATCTCCCAAACGGTAAGTTTGTTTGATTAATATGGCCACTCTACGGAAAGGTAAACCATCATTTGAATTCAACGAAAGTGGTTTCAAGTCAAAAATCCTTACCAATCAAAAGTTACAGGCGAAACAAGATTCGCTATGGGCAAAATGGTCATTTAAAAATCGGTAAAAATCATGAACATGGGAAATGACCTCAATGATCGTTTCCCAAAGTTACACGACCATATCACTTCGTATGAAAATAAAATAAATATTCTACGATCCTCCGATATGTAGAATGCGGGTCGTTACACTCTCCCCCCTTAAGAAATTTCGCCCCCGAAATTCCTTTACCAAAACATACCATGGTGACCCGCAAGCCTATCAACCATTTACAAACAATCAAACATACATAACAACACAACAAGCCTACCCTAGCATGTGATTTACTAACAAGGGAATAACTATATCGCGATTTAAATTCTTACCAGGCAAAGAGTTCTGAATAAGACTTCCTTATGCTTTCCTCGGTTTCCCAAGTACAGTCATTCTCATTATCGCCCCACTGGACCTTAACCAGTTTCACCATCTTCCTTCGAAGGTTCTTCGTATCATGTCCAATAATATGAATTGTTTTGTGGCTCCCAACCGCCTCAGATTCCACCTCAATATCATCCAACTGATCTGGTGAAATAGTCATATCTGAATCACGCACGAATTTCCTTAACTGGGAAATAAGAAATACGTTGTGCACTCCCGCCGTCTTGTCTGGTAATCCAATTTTATACGCCGAATTCCCCACTTGCTCGAGAACTGGAAATGGACCAACAAACCTTGGTGCCAACTTACCTCTTCTGCCAAAACGAATAACACTCTTTAATGGAGAGATCTTGACGAATATCAGGTCGCCAATGGAGAATTTCAATTCTCTTCGTCTTTTATCAGCATAACTCTTCTGCCTATCCTGGGAAACCTTCATTCGTTGTTTAATAACCATGATTTTATTTGAAGTTTCTCTTATTACATCCGGCCCAAGTACAAATTTCTCACCGGTTTTGTAACAACCCGTATTTTGAATAACATGTTATAACATTAATCAAGGCATAATTAAATGTTAAATTCTAAATCAAGGGAAACGGGCTGTTCCATTGCGTTCATCTCGGAAAAATACGCGAAATAAAGTCCGAGTTTTCAAGAATCGGAGTCCGTATGACCAAGTTATGGCCCGTCAAAGTTTTCAGAAAATTTCAAGTTCAAAAACAGTTCAAATTTCAAATCTGGAGCCAAACAGACTGGGCGGGAAAGTTTCCCGCCCAGCCCCCAAGTCGACTGGGGAGTCGACTTGGGAGTCGACACACCCCAGTGGGTGTCGAATGCCCAGTCGACACCCCTGTCGACCTGGGTGGTCGGGCCAGCTTGGCCTGGTGCACCTGTTGTCCCCTTTGAGTCATGTTTTGAGGCCTGTGATGAGATTTGATGGCTCAGATCTAAACTAGGGTTAATCCTATGGCCTAAACTAACCTAAACTTCTATAAAAAGACCCTAAGACCTAGCCTAAACCCACACAAATCAATCCTACAACTAAGTGCTGCTAAAATGCTCCCTAATCATGGCCTCCATCTTCATCTTGAGAGCCTCTAAGGCAAAAAGGAGCAAGCTTTCTTCTTTCTATCAAAGGAGCTACTTATTCTCAAGGCTATTTGCGTTGCTACATCATTCCTAGAGCTTCTACAACGTCTCTATCTTGTTCTATTGTGTTCTAGTTCTCATAGCCACGCTTTGTAAGCCCTCCTCTACTCTTAGATCTAAACTATGAACTTAATATGACATGTAGCAAGTTGAAATGAGACTTTTGTGTTATGCTTGCCTTGGATTTCATGCATAGATTCATTCATGACCCCTTTTGATCTATGTTTGTGGACCTAATGTTTACCTATCATGAATCTAGTACCATTTATGTTGACTTTTGGGTGGAAAGCTATGAGCTTTATGTGGTGATTGTGCATAAATGCAACATAGAACCCCTCATGACCTTAATATTAACTTGCCATGATGGACCTATATGCTAATCACAAGTTTATCACCCTATTTGCTAAGTTTAATGCCATACATGTGTAGATTGGAATTGGACCTAAGTGCAATATTTGCCTTGAACCCATCATTATATGCATAGATCTATTCATGCCTCTCTTGATCTATGATTGTGGATCTATCATGAACCTAGTACCGTTCATGTTGACTTTAGGGGAAAATGCTATGAAATGGATTATGGCTTATGCATGTTAACAAACCTTAATCCCTCATGTCCCTTAACATGCATATGTTAACGTTGAACCTATTTGCTATGCACAAGTTAGGATTGTCACCCTTTATACTATTGTCATGTTTGAGGCCAAATCACCTTTATGCTATCATACATGTTTTGAGGCCAATATGCTATAAGCAAGTTATGATGAGCACCTTTGCCTCATATATCACCATGTTAAACTTGTGATAGACTTTGCCACTTTATGCCCAACTTATCATATCATTATGTTCCCCCTTTTGATCTATTTGTGTTGATGCGAACTTACGTGCGATGGGGTTATGTTATGGGTACACTTAAATGACATGAAACATGACTGGAAAATATGACATGTGATTATGCTTGAAAAACATGAACGTGGACATGACATGTAGAAAACATGAAAGTGGCCAACTCGAGGTTGGGTTGAGTCTGTAGCATAAATCTATCCGGAACCGACCGGCTTAACTAGTAGCTACAAACAATAGGACCCAATGTAAGTAGTTGGTCATGTTGCGCTTAAAACCCGAGGTTAGACTAGGTTGTGGTGTAAAGCTACCCGGACCCGCCCGGCTTAACTAGTAACCACAACAAGGTCTAATGTGAGAGGTTGGGGTGCATTAAGTTAATTAATGCCACATGATAGGGTTAAGTCATGGACTACTTGAATACTTAACCAATTAAACACGATGGATTGGTAGGGTTAAGTCATGGACTACTTGAATACTTAACCAATTAAACACGATGGATTGGTAGGGTTAAGTCATAGATCACTTGAATATACTTGACCAGTTGAACACGATGTATTGATAGGGTTAAGTCATGAACTGCTTGGATACACTTGACCAACTCAATACATGGTTAGGATAGGGTTAACCACACTTAACCCATTTGAAAATCCTAGTTACGTGGTCCTTTTCAGCAGTAACCTATAGTATCATGGATACCCTAGGACTAGGCTAGGGTGGGGCACGATTACTGGGCTGATTGTAAGAGACCAAAAGAGACGGCTGAATGGTGCACCAGTTAAGTTCAGGCGGACCATGGTCGTGCACATTAAGTCCGGAGTTGAACATGGGCACCGGTAGGTTTAGACTGTGCGTGCTTGTTTTGTGTCTGTGGTTTACACCCTAGGACCGGATACACCCTAGGGTGGACCTTGCACAGTTAACTACATTCCATGATTAAGCCGTATGACACCGATACACGACGAGTTAGGCTTATAGGGAGCCGATCGACTAGACCGAGTAGTTGGACCTTGATTTAGGTCATCTCATGATGTTGGGCCAATTTTGGGCCAAGGGATCATTTCTTGTTTATACTTGACATGGATTAGAATACTAGTACACTTGGTGCAACTTAACCTTGTATATGCGATGCCACTCTTGTTAACTTTTCACCATGCCAGTTATCATCCTATGTTTCATCTCTGTTTTACATGTCCAGTTAACTTTATTAGTTTTTATACTAATAGTAGGTAGGACTTACCAGTCTTTTTGACTGACCTGTTTTCCTTTCGCCTCTTTTCTTCTGTTTCCCCCCCCCCCTCCCCCAGGTTCTCAGGGTGGGAACACTGGCACCTAGCTTAGATCTTTAGCTTGCTTTCTGGATAGCTCTTGTACGGTTTGGACTTGGGCACGCTATGGCTTTACCACGTCTACTTTGGGGATAGTTTACTTTATGTTATTTCCAGTTTTCAGTTTATGTTTCTAGACTTGTAGTAGTTGGAAAATAATGACTAAGTACTTTGATGTAACTTGACTATTGTTTTGAAATAGTAATTTTATCCGCTGTTTTATTTACTCTGTTTTACTCATATGTTCTGTCTTGTGATATCTTCATGCATGTTTACCCCGTTTAACGCCCCTCCAAAGCTGGTGTAGTTGCAAGTGTGACCCTGGCGGAGGTGGGGTGTTACATTTGGTATCAGAGCATAAGGTTTTACTAGACCGGACAAAAGTTTTAAAAACCCTTTTGAAAAACTCTTTTCAAAACCAATTAAGTATTTTTCCAATAAAAGTCTAGTTTATTTTAAAAGGCTATTCCCCAAGAGCCATTAGCACTATCCTTTGATTCCTCGTTCTGAATCTATCTTTTTCTTCGTTTCAGTATGGCCGATAATTTTGCCATTCTGGAGGGCGTATCAGTACCTATTTGGTTTAGAAGGTACATGGGGGCAAGGGCGAATGAAGCCGGCCCCGCGGACATTCCTCCTCCTCCCCCCGTGGCTAACATTCCTCCTCCTCCCGTAGCTGAGGTTCCTCCTCCTCCTCAGCATCCACAAGCGGATTTCACGAAGATTTGCAAGGACTTTAAGGCGATGGGTGGCAAGAATTTTATTGGGACGGAGACTTTTGTTGAGGCAAGAAACTGGTTAAAGGAAACTAAAGACCTCTTTGCTATCTTTGATATAGAAGACCGTAGGAAAGTTCTGTTAGCAGTATGGCTGTTGAAACTGGATGCTGCATATTGGTGGGTAGCCACCACCACTACTAGGCCAATTCAGACTTGGGATGACTTTAGGAGAAGGTTTGGACTGAGGTTTCTATCATCGACAGAAGAGAACCTTCAGATGGAGAGGTTCCTATCACTAAAGCAAGGGGACATGACCGTTAGGGAATACGTGGATAAGTTTTATCAGCTTGCTCGGTTCGGTTTAGACTTGGTTAACACAGCTCAAAAGAAGGTCCTACACTTTGCTCTAGGATTGAACGAGCCATTGCACGGTTTGGCCATGTCTCACATACCCATGGGGGCGACCTTCGAGAGTTTGGTAAATATGGCCCTGCTTCAAAAGGAAGATAAGAGTGGTAAGAAGGAAGTCAAGTTGAATGAGTCTCAAGGAAAGAAGGTAGATTCCGAGAAAGGAGGCAAGGACAACAACAACCGCAATGACAACAAGACCAGGGAGACAAGGAAGTGCAACTTCTGTGGGATCACTGGACACATAGCCAAAGATTGTAGGAAGAAGAAGAGGAAGTTGGGAGAATGCTTTCATTGCGGAAAGTCTGGACACTTCAGTAAGGATTGCCCAAGGAAGCAAGGACGGGGGCAAGGACAGGCTCAGCGAGCAGGACCTTCTGGAGGCCAGATGCATGCTCTCAACACTGCTCCAGTTCCAGATCGAGGTAGTGTTTCTATAGAAAGTCATGTTTACATTTCTGATTTCCCTGTTCGTACCTTATTTGATTCTGGCGCATCGCATACCTTTATTTCTTCAGATATTGTTGAAAGTTTGCACCTAAGTACTAGTCTAGTTGAGGATCCCGTTAGTGTTTCAAATCCAATTGGGGGTTCCGCCCATTTATCTACGATTTGTATTGATTTGAGGATTTCTATCTTGAGCGTAGAATTCATGTGTAATGCTTGTGTTCTCGGGTTTATGGGATACAGGTTGATTTTGGGCTTGGATTGGTTGTCCAGTTATGGAGCCATTCTTGATTTTGAACATAGGGTTGCGAGGCTCATGACTCGCCTCGGTAATACCCTCGAAATCTCGTGTGACCTTTAGGGTTCCGTCATGATTAGTTACCTAGAATCCCTTGGCACCTTTATTGGAAATTTGTAATCCAATCGAGTAGTGTTCGCCACTAAGGCGGATAGTCCATTTCGCTTAAGCATGGGTTATAGAAATCACCCTAGTAAGTACATTTGGCAACATGGATTGGCATTTGTTTTCAAGAGATAGTTTTTCTGCGTGGAATACCGTATAGTATGAAAACGAGATCCAGGATTCACTAACGAATTTTGGAAAGCTTGCATGAAAACCATGAGCACGCAGTTATAGCCAAGTATTTTTAGGAAAAGGATAAGTGGAACGAGAGGCAACGGTGAAACGAGTTCCAACTCATATTTTGAAACTACGAAATTGTGAAGTTAAAAGACGGTCAAGGCACGATGGGATTAAGCACAAGAAAATGCGACTTAGAAGATTGAAGACTAGATACGCGCATCATATCTCTTTTTAAGAGTATATCCTTGATCCCTATTATCCTGTAGAGCTTAATCGCATGCTATCTTGTAAGTATATCCTCTCGGTCCTATTTTCAATCCTAGTTCTGCTGCAAACCCCATAAGGAGTATGACTCGTCTGTTTGTGATATATAGTTGGGGTGAAGGTGTCCACTTAGTTGACCAAACTTTTTGGGCTTTATGGGATATGGGTCATAGTTGATAGACTTACGAAGAGTGCTCACTTTGTTTCGTTGAAGACCAAGAGGACCGCATCATGGCTAGCATCTGTTTATCTTCAAGAGATAGTGCGATTGCATGGAGTTCCTTCTATCATAGTTAGCGATCGTGACCCAATTTCCACTAGCCAGTTTTGGAATAGTTTGCAAGAAGCGATAGGTACACGATTGAATCTAAGTACGGCCTATCACCCACAGACGGATGGTCAGACCGAAAGGGTGAATAGGGTACTAGAAGATCTGTTGAGGCTATGCATTCTTGACTTTGGTGGTACTTGGGAAGACCACCTTCCTCTAGTGGAGTTTGCTTATAATAACAGCTACCAAGCAAGCATAGGAATGGCACCATTTGAAGCTCTATATGGAAGACCGTGCGAGTCACCAACTTGTTGGTGGGAGACCACGGATAAGCTTATACTTGGGCCCAATATGATAAGGGACACACCCGAGAAGGTTGAGTAGATTCTAAGACGGATGAAAGCGGCCCAAGATAGACAGAAATCCTATGCAGACAAGCGAAGGACTGATTTGGAATTTGAAGTTGGAGATATGGTCTTTGTAAAAGTTTCTCCCTTGCGTAGTGTGGTTCGTTTTGGAGCAGTTGGGAAGCTGGCACCAAGGTTCGTAGGACCCTTCCCTATCATAGAGAGGATTGGGAAGATGGCTTATAAGGTGGAATTGCCCGAGAAGTTGGCCGGAGTGCACAATGTTTTTCATGTCTCGCATCTCCGAAAGTGCCTACATGAGTCAGCCGAGGTAGTTGAGCCTAGCATTCTTGAAGGCGTGGAGGTAGAAAAAGAGGCAACTTTGAGACGAGCTCCGATTCGTATCTTGGGAACAGAGATCAAGAAGCTGAGGAATCGAGAAGTCAAGTTAGTAAAGGTTCAGTGGAGTGAAGCCGATGAAGATGCAACTTGGGAAACCGAGGAGAAGATGCGCGCGCTTCACCCATTTCTTTTTGAGGGTACATTCTCAATCTCTTTTCCTATAAGTCAACATATCTTTCTTTTGCTATCCATGTTTATCTTGTTATTTCGTTAACCTCGTCATGAGAACCTTAGGTATAAACCCTTTGGATGAAACATGTATTTGAAACATGTTATGCTTGATGGTTGCAAGTGGTTGCAAGTGTTTGCAAGTGGATGCTCGTGGATGCATGATACACATTAGGCACTAAGATCGGCTCACACACTTTCATATTGCATATGCATGAGGGCTTATACTTATTCATGGATGAAACTTGTTATGCTATCACGTGGATGTTGCATATGGATGAATTTTATGTGCACTCATGTAGAGATTACAAGTATTGTTAGGAATTTGCATACATATGGACTCATTTCACTAACATACTTTGCATTAAGGAGGTTTACTGAATCAGTAACCGCCTGATTTTCGCGTTAGATAAGTACATATACACACACCTTCCACATATGATCATACAACATTTAGAATCTTTTAAGGACAATGACTGCTCGTGGATGATGTTTTGAGTAGATGGATGATGGATGGTAGGATACGTTCTTCCTAACTTGAAGATTTCGGGGACGAAATCCTTTAAGGTGGGGAGAATGTAACAACCCGTATTTTGAATAACATGTTATAACATTAATCAAGGCAGAATTAAATGTTAAAATCTGAATCAAGGGAAACGGGCTATGCCATTGCGTTCGTCTCGGAAAAATACGCGAAATAGAGTCCGAGTTTTCAAGAATCGGAGTCCGTATGACCAAGTTATGGCCCGTCAAAGTTTTCAGAAAATTTCAAGTTCAAAAACAGTTCAAATTTCAAATCTGGAGCCAAACAGACTGGGCGGAAAAGTTTCCCGCCCAGCCCCCAAGTCGACTAGGGAGTCGACTTGGGAGTCGACACACCCCAGTGGGTGTCGACTGCCCAGTCGACACCCCTGTCGACCTGGATGGTCGGGCCAGCTTGGCCTGGTGCACCTGTTGTCCCCTTTGAGTCATGTTTCGAGGCCTGTGACGAGATTTGATGGCTCAGAACTAAACTAGGGTTAATCATATGGCCTAAACTAACCTAAACTTCTATAAAAAGACCCTAAGACCTAGCCTAAACCCACACAAATCAATCCTACAACTAAGTGCTGCCAAAATGCTCCCTAATCATGGCCTCCATCTTCATCTTGAGAGCCTCTAAGGCAAAAAGGAGCAAGCTTTCTTCTTTCTATCAAAGGGGCTACTTATTCTCAAGGCTATTTGCGTTGCTACATCATTCCTAGAGCTTCTACAACGTCTCTATCTTGTTTTATTGTGTTCTAGTTCTCATAGCCACGCTTTGTAAGCCCTCCTCTACTCTTAGATCTAAACTATGAACTTAATATGACATGTAGCAAGTTGAAATGAGACTTTTGTGTTATGCTTGCCTTGGATTTCATGCATAGATTCATTCATGATCCCTTTTGATCTTTGTTTGTGGACCTAATGTTTACCTATCATGAATCTAGTACCATTTATGTTGACTTTTGGGTGGAAAGCTATGAGCTTTATGTGGTGATTGTGCATAAATGCAACATAGAACCCCTAATGACCTTGATATTAACTTGCCATGATAGACCTATATGCTAATCACAAGTTTATCACCCTATTTGCTAAGTTTAATGCCATGCATGTGTAGATTGGAATTGGACCTAAGTGCAATATTTGCCTTGAACCCATCATTATATGCATAGATCTATTCATGCCTCTCTTGATCTATGATTGTGGATCTATCATGAACCTAGTACCGTTCATGTTGACTTTAGGGAAAAATGCTATGAAATGGATTATGGCTTATGCATGTTAACAAACCTTAATCCCTCATGTCCCTTAACATGCATATGATAACGTTGAACCTATTTGCTATGCACAAGTTAGGATTGTCACCCTTTATACTATTGTCATGTTTGAGGCCAAATCACCTTTATGCTATCATACATGTTTTGAGGCCAATATGCTATAAGCAAGTTATGATGAGCACCTTTGCCTCATATATCACCATGTTAAACTTGTGATAGACTTTGCCACTTTATGCCCAACTTATCATATCATTATGTTCCCCCTTTTGATCTATTTGTGTTGATGCGAACTTACGTGTGATGGGGTTACGTTATGGGTAAACTTAAATGACATGAAACATGTCTTGAAAATATGACATGTGATTATGCTTGAAAAACATGAACGTGGACATGACATGTAGAAAACATGAAAGTGGCCAACTCGAGGTTGGGTTGAGTTTGTAGCATAAATCTACCCGGAACCGACCGGCTTAACTAGTAGCTACAAACAATAGGACCCAATGTGAGTAGTTGGTCATGTCGCGCTTAAAACCCGAGGTTAGACTAGGTTGTGGTGTAAAGCTACCTGGACCCGCCCGGCTTAACTAGTAACCACAACAAGGTCTAATGTGAGAGGTTGGGGTGCATTAAGTTAATTAATGCCACATGATAGGGTTAAGTCATGGACTACTTGAATACTTAACCAATTAAACACGATGGATTGGTAGGGTTAAGTCATGGACTACTTGAATACTTAACCAATTAAACACGATGGATTGGTAGGGTTAAGTCATAGACCACTTGAATATACTTGACCAGTTGAACACGATGTATTGATAGGGTTAAGTCATGAACTGCTTGGATACACTTGACCAACTCAATACATGGTTAGGATAGGGTTAACCACACTTAACCCGTTTGAAAATCCTAGTTACGTGGTCCTTTTCAGCAGTAACCTATAGTATCATGGATACCGTAGGACTAGGCTAGGGTGGGGCACGATTACTGGGCTGATTGTAAGAGACCAAAAGAGACGGCTGAATGGTGCACCAGTTAAATTCTGGCGGACCATGGTCGTGCACATTAAGTCCGGAGTTGAACATGGGCACCGTTAGGTTTAGACTGTGCGTGCTTGTTTTGTGTCTGTGGTTTACACCCTAGGACTGGATACACCCTAGGGTGGACCTTGCACAGTTAACTACATTCCATGATTAAACCGTATGACACCGATACACGACGAGTTAGGCTTATAGGGAGCCAATCGACTAGACCGAGTAGTTGGACCTTGATTTAGGTCATCTCATGATGTTAGGCCAATTTTGGGCCAAGGGATCATTTCTTGTTTATACTTGACATGGATTAGAATACTAGTACACTTGGTGCAACTTAACCTTGTATATGCGATGCCACTCTTGTTAACTTTTCACCATGCCAGTTATCATCCTATGTTTCATCTCTGTTTTACATGTCCAGTTAACTTTATTAGTTTTTATACTAATAGTAGGTAGGACTTACCAGTCTTTTTGACTGACCTGTTTTCCTTTCGCCTCTTTTCTTCCATTCCCCCCCCCCCCCTCAGGTTCTCAGGGTGCGAACACTGGGACCTAGCTTGGATCTTTAGCTTGCTTTCTGGATAGCTCATGTACGATTTGGACTTGAGCACACTATGGCTTTACCACGTCTACTTTGGGGATAGTTTACTTTATGTTATTTCCAGTTTTCAGTTTATGTTTCTAGACTTGTAGTAGTTGGAAAATAATGACTAAGTACTTTGATGTAACTTGACTATGGTTTTGAAATAGTAATTTTATCCGCTGTTTTATTTACTCTGTTTTACTCATATGTTATGTCTTGTGATATCTTCATGCATGTTTACCCCGTTTAACGCCCCTCCAAAGCTGGTGTACTTGCAAGAGTGACCCTGGCGGAGGTGGGGTGTTACAGGTTTCCAACCAACATGATGGTGAGTTGCACGGCCTTCCATACAAAGCTTCAAATGAAGCCATACCAATACTGAATTGACAACTATTATTATATGCAAACTCAACCAGATGCAAATGGTCATCCCATGAACCCCCAAATCCAATATACAAGCTCTCAAGAGTTCCTCTAATACACGGTTCACCCTCTCTGTTTGACCATCGGTTTGAGGGTGGTTGTTCGCTAAACAGATATTCTATTAAAATTAGAAAACCATTAACACGAAATATCGTGATAATACCGCAATCGCACGACGTACAATTATTAGTACGTGGCGAATACGAGTCGATCCGCAGGGAAAGAATTAACACTAGATTTTACTCAATCAAATTAAATCAGATTCAAGTGAAGTTTTAACTAATAAAAGCTAAATGAAAACTATAAACTAAGTTGAGAGCTAAATATTAAATGAAAACAATTTAGAGGCAAATCAACTTTCACATTTATGTAAGTTATCAAAATACAATTTATGATCTCTATTAAGTGATATAAAAGCAATATTTAAACCACTTATGATTCTCATGAAAATGGAACTAAAGCAAAACTATTCTAAGCATGGCCTATGAATTATTAACTAAAACTATAGGCCATCAAATTTTGTTCTTACTTTCATTTCAAAATCAATAACCACTTAGCAAATATTAATGTAATTTGTGTTTACATTGACTAAGCATAGCCTATTTTGTTGTTAACAAACATAGACTATCAAAACCATTTGTATAAACTTACATCAGCATTCACTAACATGAAGAACAAGTTAGAGATCACAAATCATACAAATGTTGAACTTACATAAAGTTAGAGAAAATCATTACCCCTAAATCAAGGGATTAGCCACTCATATGTATTATCATATCAACACATGTAAGTTTCAACATTAGAAAATAAAGCAAAATGAAAGAACAACTAAGTAGAATAAGAAGAGAACTAAACTAAGAACATAAAGTAAATGAACATGAAAGTAAATCTAAGCTATGAACATGAAAGTAAAAAAGCATAGAAATTAAATTGCATTAAAACAAAGAAGTTACATAAAGAAAATGGCTAAGTAGCCATGTAAATACAAGAGAGCTTGTGCTCCTCTCAGCTAAACTAAAGAAGGGGATCCAAAGAGGAGAGACTATTTACATCATATAAAGGGGTATATATACATGTTTCTAACCCAAAACCGCCACCAATGAGTCATGTAGGATGCATGAGACCTTTTCTCTTATTCAACTAGTCTTTAATAAGAAGCTTAAAAGAGGGTAATTTGAGAGGTGAGGTCCTCCATGATCATGTATGAGAATTTTTTCCTCCTCATTCCTTTGTATGCATGCATTTGTGCTTCAAATCTTCATGTGTATGCATTATTTGTGCTCTAAAATTCCTATAAGAGACAAATATAAAGAACAAGTAAATGCAATCACAAATTAAAACATGCACAAGTGACCATTTAACACCTTAAATGAGGATGAATGCATGACAATTTGAGAATTCCAGGATTTTGGTTTAAAACATGTAAAAATAGCCAAATATGTTATTTATTTAATTAAAATAAGAATAAATGTTTGAATATAAATGTGCACATTTACGTGCACATCAAATACCCCTACACTTATCTTTTTATACTCCTTGAATAAAAAAAACTAGGATAAATCTGTTTTTGTAGGGAGTACGATTGCATTGAGTGTATGCAACAAGCCTTTAAACCTCTGGGTGTCCCCAGTAGGACGAGTGTTGTCTCGTGAGGGTTTTCAGCGGATACTACCCACAAAATCCAAAAGTTGCATGCAAAAAGTATTTATAAAATGCAAGATTAGAAAATATTTACAAGATGAATGCAAGCTTTTAAAGGAATATTTACAAATGGATAATTTACTTTTAAATATTACACGAATGAGTTAACACAAATTTGGGTCTTCATTATGAAATTTGAGTCCATTACTAATCAAAACCTCAAACAAAAGTTATGTTATCATCACAAACTCCTCCAGCTTGGCTAGTTGTTTTGGTAGAAACATAGTGCAAATATGAAATGAATTTTATAATCGATACCAACAATCGTAAAACGACTTGTTAAGAAGTTAGGTCGAATAAGTGAAGAGTGTGCTTGGATTTTAAGTGCTAACTCTCTCTTTATTATAAAATATTTACATTATTACTATTTACAAACACCTAAGCGAAAAGACCAAGGTATACCACCCGTGAGCGTTTAGGACAGAGCTTAGCGGATTGTGCAGACCGACGCTGACTTTGTCAACAAGATTTCGGTAATCCTTAGGTGTCCAACTCATAAAATGAGACCAAGGTATACCGATGCTGACTTTGTCAACACGGTATCGGAAAGAGCTTGGTGGGTTTGCACACCAACACGAGATGTACTAGCAATGTTGGATACCCTTGGATTATTATTATATATATATATATATTCTTTTTTTCTTTCTTTTTTTTTACATAAAAGAGAGAGAGAGAGAGAGGGAGTTAAGAGAGCATATCTCAGCACAACTTCACCTAAAAGATCTAAAATGTTATCGCAAGTAGTCTTAATCAACCATTCTTTTAATCAGATTACAATTCAGAAAACATTTCATACTCATCACCTACGAATTTCCCAATATACCAATTACACCAAATTTGCTCATAATTCAAACTTTCCTTTCATTATCCGCTAAGAGAAGTAAATTTCCAAATATTTTAGTCGAACGACCAAATTACATGCTAATAACTCCATCATGTCTTATTTAAAAGTAAATAGAAGTGTAAATCTCTATTTTTTTTAAGAAAAAGAAAAAAAATGCAAAAAGAGAAAGGAAAAAAATGCAACCTTAAACTATGCAAAACAGAATGAAAATGAGACTTCCCCCACACTTGATTTCGACTGTGTCTCCACAGTCAATGCATGACACAATGAGTGAACGGAAGAGAAATATTTACATATGTACAAAAGAGGGTTAGTGCGTCTTACCGAATGTGCGTGCATAAAATATGTAGTCATCAAATAGATGAACCGGTCCACAATGGACCAATGGACCCGCCTCATTAAGATTATGAGACACAACTTAAGCACAGAAAACCAAATTATAAAGGATTTTATACTATATTTCAGATTTAGAAAAACAAATTTTGTTTTTTCAAAAGTTTGAGTTGCTAATTTTAAATTTTGAGCTTACAATTGATCCGAAAATCGAATTTAATTTCTATAGCAACTAAAGAGTGGTCAATGAGCTGGGCTTCAGAAAAGTTTCAAAAACAAAGTTTGACTTGTTTAGGTGATGTATAAATTGAGAGACATGTGCCTCATTCTCACCCCCACACTTGTTTTGAGAAATATTGTTTGGTTTTGCTTTGATATTTGAAATTTTGTTAACTAAAGGTTCATTCGTAAACCTAAAGTCAGAACCAAACAAATGAATTTTCAGTAAATTTCGAAATCAAGTTTTCTCAAAAACAGTGTTATTCCAGAAAGAGATCATATACTGCAGAAATTTATCATTGAAAAACAAGTGGTCAAATTGAGGTTCAGTTGAAACGATCAAGTTGCAAGGAGTTTCAACAATTTTCGGAAAATCATCATTGTATTTAAGATCACATTCAGCAGTTTCATTGTTTTCAACCTGAAGAATTTTAGAGTTTTCAAATGTTTCATTTTTAGTTTCAGATCCAACAACATCATTGTCGATCAGTATGAGAAGTTTTCGATCATCAAAGTTTCCCTCACCTAAACATTTGTTAATAACTTCATCATTTTTGTCATGTTGAGAATCTAAAGTTGCTAAATTTTCAAAATTTTCAGAATTTGAGAGAGGAAGATTAAATTGAAGATTGACATCTTCATTTTAAAGAGAATTTAAATTCAAATCAATCACAGAGCTTTCAACAACTTCATTAAGATTTTCATCAATTTCAAAAGAAGTGATTTGAAAATCGTCGATCGTGGGCAAAGGTGGATTTTTGTTTGAATCGTCACATGTTCGGTTTTGATTATTTTGTTTTTCACGAAATTTCATGTAGTCTTAAAGCAATAAATTCATGTGATTATCGTGAATTTCATTTATTTGCTCAGCAAAATCAAACTTATTACATGAGAATTTTCAGTTTGAAATTGTTGAGAACAAAAAATTTTGGGTTCACCACAATTGAAATTATTCCCATTGCCAAAATCATTTGAAAAATTAATCACATTTTCATTTTGAATTTGAAATTCATTTTGGAGTTCGAAATTGGTTTTGCAAGGGTTATAATCAAAATCAGTTGAATTTGGAAGTAAATTCAAATTTTGATTATTTTGAAAACGTTGACTTGAATTGTTGCACAAATATGAATTACACCATTCATTTATTCTTTGATTTTGTTATGTGCTCATTTAAAGTAAAGATCCAATTTGTGTTTCAAGAGTTGAAGGTTGATCGGGATTTTGAAATTTCTGTGGTGTAAAATTAGGATCGTTTAGAAAATTTTGTAAAGTAGGTGGTGTAGAATCCAAATTGTTTGTGCAATAGTTGTTATTAAAATATCCATATGAATTTGGTGTAAAATTATATGGATTATATTGATTTTCACAAGTATCGTAAAATTCATAAGGATAAGGAAATTGGGTCATTTTCAAAATAAACTTTTATTTTTTGAATTTTTTTTAAGAGAAAAAAAATCACAAATGTTTTTTTTTTTAGATTTTGGGTTTTAGTATTTTTTTTTCATATATGCATGAACCTAATGCAACTATATGAATGCAAACTAATTATTTACAGATTTTCTTAAATTATATAATGAAGGTTTGATTAGTTTCAACAAAAGATTTCTCAGCCAGTTAACGGACATGAGTTATCAGTGCACCAGGAATCACCCTAGCAATGCAGCCGAAGGTTTAAGTACCTTCAGAGGAACACTCGATATAATATTTATGAATCACCGCAATATTTATAAACAGTTATTACTCTGCCGTAGTCTAGACACCGAGAAATAAATCATTAGAAAGAAATCAAGTTGTCAAAATATAACGGTGTCCTTAGAAAACTAGAAAAAAATAAGATGAATGCAAAACAAAAATTAAATGTGAATTAACAATGCAGCTACAAATGAATTTTTATTTTGTTTTTGAATTTTTTTTAATGCAAATGCAAGCAAAAAACAATGCAATTAAATAAAAAAACAAGGGAGGAGAGAACAATACCAGAGCATCTGAACTTATTAGCAATTTTTAGCGGCTATTTTTTTTTCTTTCAAAGCAAACAAGCAAGATGACGCAATTTCTAGCGAGCAATTTTTCTGAACTATCTGCAACTTGAAATCGAGTAGAATACAAGAAATTTTCTTTTATAACAAAACAAACACAAAACCAAATGAATTAACACAAAGGTTTATGAAAACTGACTCGACACAACCAAAATTTACACAAAAGCGCAAAAGCGAATAATTACCCAACCCAAAGGCTTATATAATAATGGTTTACTTCACTTTATTAAATAGCAACCCAAAAGCGAAGCCTAAGCTCAAAAACTAACAGTGTCGATCCCTATTTTATAAGAAAGAAAACAACATTATCTCGAAACCACTCTTGTTCTAAAAAACGCCTCTATTTTTTATCAAATCACAGAACTCTTGGAAGTCATAAACTAGAAAATAAATTCCGAATGAAATCGTTTTAGGAATTCGGCCTGATTTCGAATTGGGGATTGAAACTAGGTAGATTTGTGCAGATTTATGATGGCTTGTGGAGAGTGACTTCAGTTGTAGTGGAGTTTGGGTCTGCGCTGAAGAATAGAGGAGGCAGAGGGAGACAATTTATAGAGTGACAAGGGGAATTGATGTGACTGGCAGTTGATTGTGGTAGGGAAGACTTGGGTAAATTTGTTTTGAATGTTGAGGTTGGTTTGTATGTGAATGTTGTGGAAACTGTTTTGTGTTGACGTCGGGTAGAAGTTGACTGTTTGAAGTGGCTTGTGGAGGAGGCGCCTGGTTTGATGGAGGCAACAGTGGTTAATAAGGGAAGACAGTTTTGGTTAAAGGAAGACAATGGATTGTTTGTGTGGTTTAAGAGTTTTGACTGCGGACTGAGTTGCGTAGTTGTTTTAGGGGGTGGAGACTGGGTGGTTGATTGAAAGATGATGTGGGAATCAGTGATATTTTTGTCTGTAGTAATGCAGAGGGGTTAACGAGATGAAACTGTAAATTGTTTGTGGAAGAAGCTTGTGAAATGTGGAGTTTGATGAGGTATGGAGGTGATGTATGGATTGGTTAAAGAATGGTGGTCTGAATATGTTTTAGATAGTGAACTGTATGTCGAAATGGTGATGGTCGATTTTGTCTGAACGGTGAGGGTGCTTGAACGTATGGTGATTGGGAAGATGGTATGTTTCAAGATGGTTGGGTTTTTGAAAATGAGAGTCGATTGGGAAGAGATATAAAGTAGTGGGAAGGAATTCAAGGCAGAGAAATCAAAAGAGGAAAGCAATAATTTTTGGTTTTTTTAATAAAAAAATGTAAAAAGGAAAGAAATAAATGAAAGAAAAGGGAAAGAAATTGAAAACAAAGACAATGAAAGGGGAAAGAAATAAAAAAATTGCAATTTGTTGTCTCTCTCTCTCTTAATTAGAAGATCATAATCAGCAATACCAAATCAAATCTAATTAAGAGATATGTTATAGAAGGAAAACAAATAAATGAAAGAAGGAAAGAAATTTTATAAATGAAAGAAATCAAATGTACAAGGATAATATTGTATTGAAAACATAAAAGGAATTGAAAATAAAAGGCAAGTTTTTTTTTAAGAGAGAGGAAATAGAAGAACTAACACAATATGAAATCTATCAACACACAAATGCACAAAATAAAAACACACAAACGAAAAGAAACAAACACACAAACAAAAGTAAAACAAAACACAAAAACAAAATGGAACAAAACACTCAACTCATTTTTTTTAAATGAACCCAAAAACAAGCACACAGAAAATGAAACAACAAAAGATCAAAATAGAAAAACTATGAACAACACACAATTTTTTTAGAAAAACAAACAAGAAAATTAATTCGAGGAATAAAACTAAAATTAAATTCTTTCCCCGGCAACGGCGCCAAAAACTTGTTCGCTAAATGGATATTCTATTAAATTAGAAAACCGTTAACATGAAATATCGTGATAATACCGCAAGCGCACGGCGTACAATTATTAGTATGTGGCGAATACGAGTGGATCCGTAGGGAAAGAATTAATTCTAGATTTTACTCAATCAAATTAAACCAAATTCAGGTGAAGTTTTAACTAATAAAATCTAAATAAAAACTATAAACTAAGTTGAGAGCTAAACATGAAATGAATACAATTTAGAGGCAAATCAACTCTCACATTTATGTAAGTTATCAAAAATACAATTTATGATCTCCATTAAGTGATATAAAAGCAATATTTAAACCACTTATGATTCTCATGAAAATGGAACTAAAGCAAAACTATTCTAAGTAGGACCTATGAATTATTAACTAAAACTTTAGACCATCAAATTTTGTTCTTACTTTCATTTCAAAATCAATAACCACTTAGCAAATATTGATGTAATTTGTGTTTACATTGACTAAGCATAGCCTATTTTGTTGTCAACAAACATAGACTATCAAAACCATTTGTATGAAC
Organism: Allium sativum; assembly: GCA_030737875.1. Taxonomy (NCBI): domain Eukaryota; kingdom Viridiplantae; phylum Streptophyta; class Magnoliopsida; order Asparagales; family Amaryllidaceae; genus Allium; species Allium sativum. Next base: position 384,499,878 of record CM060921.1, on the reverse strand, counting down.
TTACATCAACATTCACTAATATGAAGCACAAATTAGAAATCACAAATCATACAAATGTTGAACTTACATTAAGTTAGAGAGCATCATCACCCCTAAATCAAGGGATTAGCCACTCATGTGTGTTATCATAACAACTAATGTAAGTCTCAACATTAGAAAATAAAGCAAAATGAAAGAATAACTAAGTAGAACAAGAAGAGAACTAAACTAAGAACATAAAGTAAATGAACATGAAAGTAAATGTAAGCTATGAACATAAAAGTAAAAAGCATAGAAATTAAATTGTGTTAAAACAAAGAAGTTACATAAAGAAAATGGCCAAGTAGCCATGGAAATACAAGAGAGCTTGTGCTCCTCTCAACTAAACTATAGAAGGGGATCCAAAGAGAAGAGACTATTTACATCATATAAAGAGGGATATATACATGTTTCTAACCCAAAATTCTACTCACATTTGTTTGGAACTCCCCAAAATGCCCCTTCATAAAGCTTCTAATCCTCTCTTAGCCACTAATGAGTCATGTAGGATGCATGAGACCTTTTGTCTTATTCAACTAGTCTTTAATAAGAAGATTAAAAGAGGGTAATTTGAGAGGTGGGGTCCTCCATGATCATGTATGAGAATTATTTCCTCCTCATTCCTTTGTATGCATGCATTTGTGCTCCAAATCTTCATGTGTATGCATTATTTGTGCTACAAAATTCCTATAAGAGACAAATACAAAGAATAAGTAAATGCAATCACAAATTAAAACATGCGCAAGTGACCATTTTACACCTTAAATGAGGATGAATGCATGATAATGTGAGAATTTTAGGATTTTGGTTTAAAACATATAAAAATAGCCAATTATGTTATTTATTTAAAATAAGAATAAATGTTTGAATATAAATGTGCATATTTACATGCACATCAATGGTACGCGTTACTTAGATGTAATTCTGATCCTAAAGCCTTTTGTAAGGTCTTCCAAAACCCACTAGTAAATAACGGATCTCGGTCACTCACAATACCTCTAGGTACTCCATGAAATCTCACTACCCACTTCATATACAATTCTACTAACTTAGCTGTCATTCTATTCGACTTGACCAGTATAAACCTTGCACTTTTGATCAATCGATCCACAATCACCCAAATACTATCATGACCCGATCTAGTCCTCAGTAAACCATCAACGAAATCCATTGAGACTTGTTCCCATTTACATTTGGGAATTTCCAACAGTTGCAACAAACCACTAGGCTTCTTTTGCTCGGCTTTAACTAACTGCAGTTCATGCATTTGGATATAAACTTCCCAACGTCTCTCTTCATCCCTTCCCAGTAGTAGGTTTGCTTCATGTCTACGTACATTTTGTTACCATCGGGATGTATAGTCAGTTTTGAGTGATGACATTCTCTGAGTACTTCATCTCTCAGCATTGGGTACAACTAGTCTACCATTCTTTTGAGGCCATCCTTCCCGATCAAGTCTATACTTGTTCATTTCCTCACCACTGATACTCATCTCTACCTTGGAGATGATTTCCAATAGGTTAGGATCGTCCCTCTGACTGGAACCAATCCGTTCAATCAAAGGTGGTCTGATCATCAAACTTGCTAACATCTCTGGATCCAATTCACACTTAGGTCTGAAATCATATCCCTCGATATACTCCTGTTGCTTCCATTCAAGAAACATAGCCCCTAAACTGGCATGTCTCCTACTCAATGCATCAGCTATCACATTGCCTTCCCGGGTGTGCATGCGATATTGAAATCGTATGAAGCCAAGAGTTCTAACGATCTTTGCTGATGAAGATTTAATTCCTTTTGAGAGAAAAGATACTTTAATGATTTATGATCGGTAAACAACTCGAATCTTTCTCCCAAAAGATAATGTCTCCACATTTTTAATGTGAATACGATTGTTGCTAATTCCAAATCATGGGTAAGATATCTTTTCTCATGCGGTTTCAGTTGTCGACTAGCATAAGCTACAACCCTTCCTCCTTGCATTAGTACAACACCTAGTCCGGTACCATAGCCATCTGTGTATACCGTCATCTCTTTATTCACTTTACGAATAACTAACACTGGTGCACACGTCAATTTTTCCTTTAGAACCTTAAATGCATCCTCGCACCTTCCATCCCAAACAAAAGCTTGATTCTTTTTGGCCAACTGAGTTAACAGTGCTGCTATCTTGGAGAAGTCTTGGATAAACTTACGATAATATCAAGCTAACCCCAAGAAACTTCTTACGTCCGTTGCATTCTTGGGCGTAGACCAATCTTGCACCATAGCCACCTTCAAAAGGTCCACGGCAATACCATTCTCTGAAATGACATGGCCCAAGAATCTCACTTCTCTTCTCCAGAAGTGACACTTCGAAAATTTCGCTTTTAATTTGTGTTTCCTTAAAACCTCCATTACCATCCTTAAATGTTTCTTGTGTTCTTCCTCTGTCCTCGAATAAACTAAGATAGCATCCACAAACATAAGAACAAACTGTAACAACCCGTATTTTTAATAACCTGTTTTAACATAAATGGAGGCAGAATTAAACTGTAAAATCTGAATCAAGGGAAACGGGCTATGCCATTGCGTTCGTCTCGGAAAAATACGCGAAATAGAGTCCGAGTTTTCAAAAATCGGAGTCCGTATGACCAAGATATGGCCTCGCGAAGTTTCACGAAAAATTCCCAAATCAAAGTATACTTAATTAAGTGAAATGGGTTGCGCAGAGAAATATATATATATATTGATATATATATATATATAATTGAAAATTAAATAAATAAATATGCAAAAATGTTCAAAACAGCGAATTGGGAGAGGGGAATAACCGAACCGGCCGATTTTTGAGGTCGACCCGAGCCCGCTGGGTCGACTAGGGGTTAATCCAGGGTGTTTGGCTGTCAACCCGTGGGCCGATTCGCTCAAATGCAGATTTTGCATTTGGATGGTTCTCATGGTTCATCTTTAACCTAAAGGCCCTAGATGGTTCCTACACTTGACTTCTTCCCTAAGACATGCTTTGATGGCTTGGATTGAATCTAGGTTTAATCCTATGGCCTAAAACACTTGCCTAATCTATAAATAAGACCCTAACCTATCCTAAATCCTCATTATTCATTCATGCAACTAAACTATGGCAAAATTGCTACTCTCATGGCCTTCACTCAACTATCCTAGCCTCCACTTCATTTCTATGAGAAGTTTCATGATCATGAGAGTATTAGAGAGTCCCTATGTTAGTATGAGAGCTTCTCAAGTTGATTTCAAGGCTAAAGTTTTGATCTTTGTTCATAAAGATGGGTTTTTTATTGATTTGGAGTGTTCATTTTTGGGTTTTTGGGTGATGGCATGCATAGGCTTCATCACAAGCTTTAATTTAATCGATTTAGGCCTTCATAGCAATGTAAGCCCTTTCCCTACTCTTAGGTATTAACTATGAAGTTAAATGTTCATGTAGAAAGTTTGGGTTTGATCATTGAGAATGATGCATGCTAACATGTTATGCAAGTTTATGAAGTCATTATCTTGATCTTATGAGCAAAAAGCTACAACCTTTATGTTGAAATGTTGCATTATGCAACATGAGAACCTTCATAATCTTCTTGTCAACTTGCATATGAAATCATAACCCTTATATGATGATATATGCGAGTTACTAGTCATCATTCTATGTCTTTAGTCACCATGATTCGTTTATGTGCCAAGTTTGGGTTTATGCATGTTTTTGAGGTGTAAGAATGTAACATGCAAGCTAATGAACACATTTTCGCCTCATTTGCCACCATGATTAACTTGTGGCTTAATACCCATTTTTGTCATTCCTTTGCCAAGTCTCTTCTTTTAATCCATTACGTTGTTGCGAACGTATATGCGAGTTTAAAAGCGTTGGGTTATGTTATGGGTAATTTCTAATGACATGAAAATACAACTTGAAAACATGACTTGAAGTATAACATGGAAGTTGACATGTAAGTATGCATAAAAACATAAGCTTGGGAATTTACCTATTAAGTTAGGTCTACCCATTGGGAATTTACCTTTAAGTTAGGTCTACCCAATTGCTTGAAAACTTGACTATGAACATGACACTAGACTAAACATGAAAGTGGCCAACTCGAGGTTGGGTTGAGTTTGCAACGTAAAACTACCCGGAACCGACCGTCCTAACTAGTAGTTGCAAACAATAGGACCCAATGTGAGAAGTTGGTCATGTTGTGCTTGAACCCGAGGTTAGACCAAGTTGTGGTGTAAAGCTACCCGGAACCGACCGGCTTAACTAGTAACCACAACAAAGTCTAATGTGAGAGGTTGGGGTGCATTAAGTAATTAATGTCACATGATAGGGTTAAGTTAATTTGATTAATAACTCTTAACCAAATATGACATGGATAAAGGGGTTAAGTAAATTGGTTAGGCTAATGATACTTAACAAAACATGACAAGGTTGGGTAGGTTAAGTGATTTGATTTGCCTAATGACGCTTAACCATTTTTATACGACTAGTGGACGGGGATTAAGTTAACCAACGCTTAATCAATCCAACATGATAATTTGGCAAGGTTAAGTAAGTTTTCTTAATGACACTTAACCATACAAGATGATTAGGGGATGGGGTTAAGTAATTTGCACCTAACTAATCCGACACGGTAATTAGATGGGGTTAAGTAATCCACACTTAACTAATCTAAACACGGTAATTCGATGGGGTTAAGTTAAACACTTAACCAATTTAAACTCGGTAATTCAATGAGGTTAAGTAACCGATACTTAACCAACTTAACGTGATAATTTAATGGGGTTAAGCAACTTATACTTAACCAATTATACATGATGATTTGATGGGGTTAAGTAACTTACACTTAACCAATCTAATAGGCGGACCGGATAAGGTTAAGTCACAAGACCTTCTTAGAATATACTTAACCATTGTAGTACGATTAGAGGATGGGGTTAAGCCAACCTATACTTAACCAATCCGACTCGATAATTTGATGGGATTAAGATAATCTATGCTTAATCGATCTAGCAAGATAATCCGATAGGATTAAGGTAAGCTAGTACTTGACCAATTTGACTTGATAGGGTTAAGTCATGAGCCTCTGGGTACACTTAACCAACTTGTGGGACTAAGTCTTGAACTTAAATACTTAGCCAATCTTTGACGTGATTCGTGGGCGGGTTAAGTCATGGACTTGAATGATAACACTTAACCCAATAGACAAACCCTAGCTAGAAGAACTAGGTAGAAAACCGTGGTTAATCAAGGATAACGGGAAAGGAAGCTAAGTGGTAAACCTTAGTTAAGGGTAACTAATTAATAATTCTTAGCTAAGGACATAGGGCTAATTCTCAAAACGATGAGTAACCTGATATGGTAGGTCATCGCTTAGTATACGAGGGGGAGCAAGTTATCTGACTTGGATAAAAGCTCCAGCGCACTGGGTGCCGAAGTGGAAGCTTCGGGGGACGTGAGGATATTCTTGGGATCCCTTTGTGGGCTGCCAGGTAATTATACTAGGCCCATGAGAGGTTAAGGTCTGCGTTAGAAGGACCAAGAGTATGCCTTGGTTGCTATGCGAGCAACCTAAAGTCTGGGATGGATTAGCGTGGAGTCGACGATTCTTGTTTTTGCCCTGGATAGCGCATCGCTGACTACCTACCATCTTTAGTCAATCGTGTACGTGCGGAAAGGCAGGGAACCCCCAACAGACCATTGCTTGCTATCGAGTCATGGGTGAGGTTGGCCCGTAGGAAAGTGGGCTATAGTGGGGCCGTGGAGTGGTTCTTATACATGATTTTTCTTGGATTGCCTTTCAGTAGTTGAGGGAGGGGTCACGTGAGACCATAGCCACGGGTACAAAAACAGACCTTGATATCTGCATCGGCAGATGATTTAAAGCTCCCGACCGAGTTCCGTATTTCTTGATTTGCCCTGGCACGGAACTCGGATGGCACATTGGGGAACATGTGCATCTAGACATGGAAAACGATTCACGATACATACGTGGGATCAAGGGCGCGGTTGACGGGTGGCGTAATCCCTAGTGGTCCTAGGTGGCCAAAACCCAAACCGAGACACGGAAACGTTCATTAGGTAGCATAATCCCTAGCGGTCCTAGGTGGCATAAATCCTAAGTGGACGCGCGATAATTCATGGTAAGGAAACACAACTAGATCCAGGGTTGCAGTCCAAAACAACTTCAAGGATAAACCGTTTACATGGGAAAGCCCGTATAGCCTACGGGAAAGGACTGAACTTATACATGGAAAGAAACATATGAGTTGAGTAACCTATATATGCGGCATATTAGGTTGACATGGACCATTACACGACTTTTGAGTAAGGGTCATTCACGGATAACTCGTAATACAGTTGGGGTACTAGTACGGTAGGTGCAGAGCGGATATACAGGATAGATGCCATGGGACGTTATACGCGATAGATATCTTGGGATATTATACTTGATAGAAACCTGACAATGTGATACCTTGTTTTATCTTGACATCGTAGTTTATCACGACACCCTAGTTTATCTGAGTTCAGTAGTTCATCCTGTTATTTTGATTTGGCTTATCTATCTTGTTATCATGCTTATGTTCATCTCAGTTTCTCATGTCAGTTAACTTTACTAGTTTTTATACTAATAGTAGATAGGGCTTACTCAGTCTTTTTGACTGACCTGTTTTGTTTCGCCTCTTTTCTTCCGTATCCCCCCCAGGTTACAGGGAGGAAACACTGCTGTTTAGTTCGGACTTCTTCTGCTTGAAGGTCATCATGGATGGCTTGGACTTTTCCTGGCTATGGCTACTTTACTGTTTTTACTTGGGGAATAATTTATGAAAATGTCTTTATGCTTCTTTACTATTGCAAGACAGGTTTTGATGTACTCTGATGTAAAAGGCTTTAGACCTTATTTATTCATGTTATGAAAGTTTGATTTTACTTCCGCTATTTTTATATGTTCTGTCTTGTGATATTTCTGTGCATGTTTACCAATAATGCCCCTCTAAAGCTAGTGCATTCCTTTGCGAGTGACCCTAGCGGAGGCGGGGTGTTACATTTGGTATCAGAGCAGAAGGTAACCAGACTGGGCAAAAGTTTTTAAAGACCTTCTGAAAATTATTTGAAAATCGTTTACAAAGAAGCATTTTTCAAGAAAATTTTCTTTTAAAAGAAAAAGGCTATTCCCCAAAGGCCATTAGCACTATCCTCGTTTCCTTAATTGAATCTCTTTTTCCTTCTTTCTTCCATCTGTAGTCACAGTGGTTTTAACTGCGACTAGTCTATTCTATCTACAAAAGTGTTTTGCATGCGATGGAGGTGGTTCTCGAGAGACCAGTGGCCGCGTTATAAGGAAGGATAGTGAGAAAGAGGATAAAGGATACGAGCTTAAGGATGAGCAACTTGTTGGTATGGCTTAGTCCTCAAAGGAGGGAGAAAGATGAACAACGAAACCCATGACGAGAGAGTACCTTTGGCATGGTAAAACGGGGTGAATAGTTAAGTATTATGGGACAAGGACAAGATCATCGGGAGGGTAATAGTATGCTCTCATTTCTAGGGTACCTCGGAAGGAGGGTAACGATCTTGTTCAAGGTTTAGCTCTTCTTCTCTATCATCCCATTAGGACTTTATCTTGATCATCGTATCATTTAAGTCTGCTTCGATAGTTGAGTCTCTGCACCTTAAGTACTAGCGTAATAGAGAATCCCATTTTTGTCTCAAAGTCCTATTGGAGAATCAGTCCATTTATTCATGGCTTGTTTGGATTTGAGAATGTCTATGTCAAGTGTTGAGCTTGGAAATAATGCTTATATTTATAAGCTATGGATGGATTCTAAGGATGAAGTGGTTATCCAGTAAGGGGTGCCACTCTCGGTTTTGATAGGAGGGTAGTTAGATTCTTGACTAGCCTTGGTAATACCCTCGAAGTATCGTGTAACCTTTTTGAGGTTCTGTCATGACTAGTTACTTAGAATCCCTTGATGCCTTTATTGGAAATTTGAAGCCCGATCGAGCGGTGTTCGCCGATAAGACGGATGGTTTTCTTCACTTATGCGTGGGTTATAGAAATCACCCTAGTAAGTGAGCATGATAACCTGATTGACATCTGTTTACTTTCAAGAGAAAGTTCTTCTACATGGAATGCCTTATAGTATATAAATGAGATCCAAGATTCACTAGTGAATTTTGGAAAGCTTGCATGAGATCATGAGTACGCAGTCATGTTTGCGTCAAGTATTCTAGGAAAAGGATAAGTGCAAGTGGAACGAGAGGCGACGAAGAAATGAGTTCCAGCTCATGTTATGGAAACAGGAATAAGAAGCTACAAAATCGCGAAGTTAAAAGACGACTTTGATGGTCAAAGACTAGATACGCGCATGATATCTCTTTTTGGGAGTATATCCTTGATCCCTGTTTTCTGTAGAGCTTACTTGTAGGCTATCTTTTGTGGACATCCTCTCGGTCCTATTCTCCGTTACAAACCCTGTAAGGAGTTTGTCCTATTTATCTTCTCGACCCTGTTTCAGGGAATTCTAGGTAGAACCCTATGGATGTAAACATGTATTTGAAACATGTTATGATTGATATGGTTGCAAGTGGTTGCAAGTGGTTGCTCGTGGATGCGCGAATACACATTAGATACTAGCTCGACTCGGTCACATTTCATATTGCATATGCACGAGTATTTATACTTGTTTAAGGATGAAATCGAATGTATTATCATGCGGTTGTTGCATATGAATGAATGATTGTGCACGCATATAGTATCTATATGACTAGGACTATTTGCATACATGTTGGATTCATGGCACTATAACTATTTTGCATTAGAAAGATTATTCAGGCCTGATCATTAGCATTAGCTAAGGAACATGTACACACACGTTTCGCATATATTCATACAGCATTAGAAATCATCTAAGGACAATGGTTGCTTGTGGATGATGTTTTGAGTAGATGGATGATGGATGGTAGGATATGTTCTTCCTAACTTGGAGATTTCGGGGACGAAATCCTAAAAGGTGGGGAGAATGTAACAACCCGTATTTTCAATAACCTGTTATAACATAAATGGAGGCAGAATTAAACTGTAAAATCTGAATCAAGGGAAACGGGCTATGCCATTGCGTTCGTCTCGGAAAAATACGCGAAATAGAGTCCGAGTTTTCAAAAATCGGAGTCCGTATGACCAAGATATGGCCTCGCGAAGTTTCACGAAAAATTCCCAAATTAAAGTATACTTAATTAAGTGAAATAGGTTGCGCAGAGAAATATATATATATATTGATATATATATAATTGAAAATTAAATAAATAAATATGCAAAAATGTTCAAAACAGCGAATTGGGAGAGGGGAATAACCGAACCGGCTGATTTTTGAGGTCGACCCGAGCCCGCTGGGTCGACTAGGGGTTAATCCAGGGTGTTTGGCTGTCAACCCGTGGGCCGATTCGCTCAAATGCAGATTTTGCATTTGGATGGTTCTCATGGTTCATCTTTAATCTAAAGGCCCTAGATGGTTCCTACACTTGACTTCTTCCCCCAAGACATGCTTTGATGGCTTGGATTGAATCTAGGTTTAATCCTATGGCCTAAAACACTTGCCTAATCTATAAATAAGACCCTAACCTATCCTAAATCCTCATTATTCATTCATGCAACTAAACTATGGCAAAATTGCTACTCTCATGGCCTCCACTCAACTATCCTAGCCTCCACTTCATTTCTATGAGAAGTTTCATGATCATGAGAGTATTAGAGAGTCCCTATGTTAGTATGAGAGCTTCTCAAGTTGATTTCAAGGCTAAAGTTTTGATCTTTGTTCATAAAGATGGTTTTTTTTATTGATTTGGAGTGTTCATTTTTGGGTTTTTGGGTGATGGCATGCATAGGCTTCATCACAAGCTTTAATTTAATCGATTTAGGCCTTCATAGCAATGTAAGCCCTTTCCCTACTCTTAGGTATTAACTATGAAGTTAAATGTTCATGTAGAAAGTTTGGGTTTGATCATTGAGAATGATGCATGCTAACATGTTATGCAAGTTTATGAAGTCATTATCTTGATCTTATGAGCAAAAAGCTACAACCTTTATGTTGAAATGTTGCATTATGCAACATGAGAACCTTCATAATCTTCTTGTCAACTTGCATATGAAATCATAACCCTTATATGATGATATATGCGAGTTACTAGTCATCATTCTATGTCTTTAGTCACCATGATTCGTTTATGTGCCAAGTTTGGGTTTATGCATGTTTTTGAGGTGTAAGAATGTAACATGCAAGCTAATGAACACATTTTTGCCTCATTTGCCACCATGATTAACTTGTGGCTTAATACCCATTTTTGTCATTCCTTTGCCAAGTCTCTTCTTTTAATCCATTACGTTGTTGCGAACGTATATGCGAGTTTAAAAGCGTTGGGTTATGTTATGGGTAATTTCTAATGACATGAAAATACAACTTGAAAACATGACTTGAAGTATAACATGGAAGTTGACATGTAAGTATGCATAAAAACATAAGCTTGGGAATTTACCTATTAAGTTAGGTCTACCCATTGGGAATTTACCTATTAAGTTAGGTCTACCCAATTGCTTGAAAACTTGACTATGAACATGACACTAGACTAAACATGAAAGTGGCCAACTCGAGGTTGGGTTGAGTTTGCAACGTAAAACTACCCGGAACCGACCGTCCTAACTAGTAGTTGCAAACAATAGGACCCAATGTGAGAAGTTGGTCATGTTGTGCTTGAACCCGAGGTTAGACCAAGTTGTGGTGTAAAGCTACCCGGAACCGACCGGCTTAACTAGTAACCACAACAAAGTCTAATGTGAGAGGTTGGGGTGCATTAAGTAATTAATGTCACATGATAGGGTTAAGTTAATTTGATTAATAACTCTTAACCAAATATGACATGGATAAAGGGGTTAAGTAAATTGGTTAGGCTAATGATACTTAACAAAACATGACAAGGTTGGGTAGGTTAAGTGATTTGATTTGCCTAATGACGCTTAACCATTTTTATACGACTAGTGGACGGGGATTAAGTTAACCAACGCTTAATCAATCCAACATGATAATTTGGCAAGGTTAAGTAAGTTTTCTTAATGACACTTAACCATACAAGATGATTAGGGGATGGGGTTAAGTAATTTGCACCTAACTAATCCGACACGGTAATTAGATGGGGTTAAGTAATCCACACTTAACTAATCTAAACACGGTAATTCGATGGGGTTAAGTTAAACACTTAACCAATTTAAACTCGGTAATTCAATGAGGTTAAGTAACCGATACTTAACCAACTTAACGTGATAATTTAATGGGGTAAGCAACTTATACTTAACCAATTATACATGATGATTTGATGGGGTTAAGTAACTTACACTTAACCAATCTAATAGGCGGACCGGATAAGGTTAAGTCACAAGACCTTTTTAGAATATACTTAACCATTGTAGTACGATTAGAGGATGGGGTTAAGCCAACCTATACTTAACCAATCCGACTCGATAATTTGATGGGATTAAGATAATCTATGCTTAATCGATCTAGCAAGATAATCCGATAGGATTAAGGTAAGCTAGTACTTGACCAATTTGACTTGATAGGGTTAAGTCATGAGCCTCTGGGTACACTTAACCAACTTGTGGGACTAAGTCTTGAACTTAAATACTTAGCCAATCTTTGAAGTGATTCGTGGGCGGGTTAAGTCATGGACTTGAATGATAACACTTAACCCAATAGACAAACCCTAGCTAGAAGAACTAGGTAGAAAACCGTGGTTAATCAAGGATAACGGGAAAGGAAGCTAAGTGGTAAACCTTAGTTAAGGGTAACTAAGTAATAATTCTTAGCTAAGGACATAGGGCTAATTCTCAAAACGATGAGTAACCTGATACGGTAGGTCATCGCTTAGTATACGAGGGGGAGCAAGTTATCTGACTTGGATAAAAGCTCCAGCGCACTGGGTGCCGAAGTGGAAGCTTCGGGGGACGTGAGGATATTCTTGGGATCCCTTTGTGGGCTGCCAGGTAATTATACTAGGCCCATGAGAGGTTAAGGTCTGCGTTAGAAGGACCAAGAGTATGCCTTGGTTGCTATGCGAGCAACCTAAAGACTGGGATGGATTAGCGTGGAGTCGACGATTCTTGTTTTTGCCCTGGATAGCGCATCGCTGACTACCTACCATCTTTAGTCAATCGTGTACGTGCGGAAAGGCAGGGAACCCCCAACAGACCATGTGCTTGCTATCGAGTCATGGGTGAGGTTGGCCCGTAGGAAAGTGGGCTATAGTGGGGCCGTGGAGTGGTTCTTATACATGATTTTTCTTGGATTGCCTTTCAGTAGTTGAGGGAGGGGTCACGTGGGACCATAGCCACGGGTACAAAAACAGACCTTGATATCTGCATCGGCAGACGATTTAAAGCTCCCGACTGAGTTCCGTATTTCTTGATTTGCCCTGGCACGGAACTCGGATGGCACATTGGGGAACATGTGCATCTAGACATGGAAAACGATTCACGATACATACGTGGGATCAAGGGCGCGGTTGACGGGTGGCGTAATCCCTAGTGGTCCTAGGTGGCCAAAACCCAAACCGAGACACGGAAACGTTCATTAGGTAGCATAATCCCTAGCGGTCCTAGGTGGCATAAATCCTAAGTGGACGTGCGATAATTCATGGTAAGGAAACACAACTAGATCCAGGGTTGCAGTCCAAAACAACTTCAAGGATAAACCGTTTACATGGGAAAGCCCGTATAGCCTACGGGAAAGGACTGAACTTATACATGGAAAGAAACATATGAGTTGAGTAACCTATATATGCGGCATATTAGGTTGACATGGACCATTACACGACTTTTGAGTAAGGGTCATTCATGGATAACTCGTAATACAGTTGGGGTACTAGTACGGTAGGTGCAGAGCGGATATACAGGATAGATGCCATGGGACGTTATACGCGATAGATATCTTGGGATATTATACTTGATAGAAACCTGACAATGTGATACCTTGTTTTATCTTGACATCGTAGTTTATCACGACACCCTAGTTTATCTGAGTTCAGTAGTTCATCCTGTTATTTTGATTTGGCTTATCTATCTTGTTATCATGCTTATGTTCATCTCAGTTTCTCATGTCAGTTAACTTTACTAGTTTTTATACTAATAGTAGATAGGGCTTACTCAGTCTTTTTGACTGACCCGTTTTGTTTCGCCTCTTTTCTTCCGTTTCCCCCCAGGTTACAGGGAGGAAACACTGCTGTTTAGTTCGGACTTCTTCTGCTTGAAGGTCATCATGGATGGCTTGGACTTTTCCTGGCTATGGCTACTTTACTGTTTTTACTTGGGGAATAATTTATGAAAATGTCTTTATGCTTCTTTACTATTGCAAGACAGGTTTTGATGTACTCTGATGTAAAAGGCTTTAGACCTTATTTATTCATGTTATGAAAGTTTGATTTTACTTCCGCTATTTTTATATGTTCTGTCTTGTGATATTTCTGTGCATGTTTACCAATAATGCCCCTCTAAAGCTAGTGCATTCCTTTGCGAGTGACCCTAGCGGAGGCGGGGTGTTACACAAACTTATTTAATTGATCCCTGAAAACTCTACTCATAAGATCCACAAAATATGCTGGTGCATTGGTCAACCCGAATGACATGACCAACCACTCATAGAATCCAGACGGCGTTCGAAATGTCGTTTTAGGTATACTCTCAACTACTACTCAGAGCTGATGAAATCCTATCGCGAGATCCAACTGGGAGAACACTCTCGCTCCATTCAACTGATCAAACAAATCGTTTATCCACGGAAGAGGAAACTTACTCTTCCTAGTCATCTTGTTCTGCTCACGGTAGTCTACACATAAGCAAATGGAACCATCTGCCTTAGTAGAAAATACAACTAGTGCTCCCCACTCGGAAACACTTCTTCGGATAAATCCCTTCTTAAAAAGATCGCCCACTTGCACCTCGAGCTCTCGCTGCGCCCTTGGCGCCATACGACGAAGTGGCATCACTATAAGTCTGGCATCTTTCACTAAATCAATCCGAAACTCGATCTCTCGTGTGGTGGAAGTCCGGTCACTTCCCCGAAGATGTTCGGATACTCGCCAGCAATAGGCACCTATGACAACTCATCATGCGGAATGTCGAGGGAATTTAGGAAACTAGCCATCACCACATCACTAGGTAGGAAACCAAACAGTACCCTCTGCCCATTATCCGTTATAACGGTCACCGAAGACACCTCACAGTGTACCATCACCCCATACCCTTGGAGCCAATCGACTCCCAAAGTAATGCCAAACCCAGTAAAGCCCAAAACAAAACAATCACATGCAAACATACATCCATGACTCAACAAGACCAAATTACGACAAATCATACTAAGGCTAGTCGAACCACCGATCGGGTTTGTCACAACTAAAGGTCTATCGACAATCTTGGGTTCCATTCCCAACCTATCTACCAGGTCACTAGATATGAAGGAATGGGAAGCCCCGGTATCAAACAACACTCGAACTGGAACATTATAAATAGAAGGCATACCTTGAATAACGACACCCTTTCCCTTCTGCGCCGCAGTTGGGGCATTCGACAAAGAAGGAACAACGTTGATAGCATATGCTTTCACAATCTGTTTCTCTTTAGGAAGTTGGGACATTTATCCTTGTGACGTCCCACTTGACCAAAATTGAAGCACTTCCTGTCCGTTGACTTTGCTCGACAATCTTTGGCATAGTGGCCCTTCTTGCCACAGCCATAGCACTCAACATCTTTCTTATTCTTCTTCTGACCATCCTTAGCTTGGTTCTGTTTCCTCTTATTCTACGAATTATTCTTGCCTCCACCGCTTGCCTGCGGCTTTGGCTCTCCTGTCAATGTAACAGCAACCTCGGTCTTTGACTTAGAGTAAAGACTCTCTACCTCAATGCCTTTCCCACTATAAATTTGAAGGTCTCATCGATGTGGTTTATAATTCTATCCCCCAAGTACCCATCTAAGACAGTTATGAACTTCTCGTTCTTCTTCTCAGCAGTATCGATAATAGATAGTCCATATTTCGATAGAGTATCGAATTCAGCAATATATTCCGAGACTGCCCTACCATTCTGCTTGAGCTCCAAGAATTTCCTAAACAATTCTGATTTCTGAGCAGCTGGGATAAACTTATCACTTAAACGAGTCTTAAACTGACTCCAAGTAACTTGATCCTCAGGAGTAGATGCTTTAATGGTATTCCACTAATTCATTGCCCGTCCTTGAAGTTGATGCGATGCTAACTTTCTTTTCATTGCATCATCGATTCCTAAATTCTCAAAGATGCACTCACAACTATCAAGCCAATCTTGAACATCCGTAGCCGATTCCGTTCCATGGAACGGCTTCCCACAAGGCTAGTATAATTCTTGTTAAGCTTGGTGAAGTCAGCTCTAGGCGCCTGCACCGCTGCACCACCTCTGTTAGCAGCAATAGGAACTGCTCCTTGAACATCCCTAAGCATCTCTCGCATGAAGGCAGTAAACATTGTCCACATATCAGGGACATTCCTATCATTGGCCCTTAAACACGTACTCCTTGTATATTGGCTCATCGTTCAATGTACAAAGAGAAAATAACCATCTCTGTTGTGGTGTCCATGCAGTGCGACGTCATCCTTAGATATCCAGTAGTATATATATAGTTTTTGAAAACCAAAATATCACAAATATGCGCTCTCATCTACGTATACTATCTCTCTCCTTGATGTCTTCCCCTAGGTTAAACTATGCAACCTAGGCTCTGATACCAAGTGTGACAGCCCGTCCTGGATCAGCCGACATTTCCCTAGAAGTGCGCTGTACCAATGCCCGACTAGCACGGGACGGTCGTCAAAAGAAAGGGATTTGAAACTATGAATCATCAAGAACCTATAGTATATCTCACAGCGCATGGAATAAAATATAATATTAACATAACTTGATATAAAACAGTCGAGACAGTGCATAAGCTGAAAACTAAACCATCATAGTAATGGAATCCAAAACACAGCTTATGATCCAAACCATCTTTATTACAACTTCAAAATACTGTTTCTAAAGAATAATAGAAAAGGTACACTACTAATACCCAAAAAAGTGACCAGCAACAACACAGGGAGGATACATGTAAATAGTACGTGGAAGCCTCCTGCTTGTCTCCGGACAGCTATTCGTGCATAACCACCTAACCTGTCTCTAGTCTACTCGTTTAGGAGCACCCAGAGTAATAAGAAGAGACATAAAACTCTGGATCAGACAAAAGTCTGGTATCAGCGATAGCAACAAAGCAAAGCAATAACAGGTATAAATAATCATACTTGAACCTGGACCGCAACCAAAGAGTTAGTACAACAAGATGTACAGTACTTTAAGGTAACACTAACATAAAGTGTAAATGGAAGTGTACATATCATGGTGATAGCAAACATCAAACATAGCAATCATCCTTATATCTCTCACTCAGTGCGTAAAGTATATGATATCCACCACTTTGATTCACCAAATCCTTTGCTACGACCACTTTGCCCTTGGGATCTTAATGACCCATTGCGTTGGTCCATAGCCACTAATCCCTTGCTACAATCACCTTGCCCTTGGGAGTCCCAGTGATCCCATTGCACTGATCCATAGCTATGCCACGATCACTTGCCCTTGAGAGTCTTAATCATCCCATTGTACTGATCCATAGCCACTAATCCGCTTCTCAGTGGTGAACTAAAGCTATAGATATCGGTAAACCCTTTGCACACGTCCCGCAGCAAAGCCCAACTCATGAAGTTAACTCATTGGTTCCCATCTGGATCCCGAGTAATAACTTCCCATTTTGGACTTCCTTTGCATCTCGGATTTTGGTCCTCTTCAGTGTGTGATTCAGTTTCCATTCAGTTCAGCTTATACCCTTCATCATGCCTCTGTTTGACGTTCAAGTTCTCAGCTCGGCTCGCGGTTCATGGATGCTCCGGTTCATGACTCATGGTCGGCTCATGGAACACATTCGGGTCGTGGGACCCACTCGTGAGCCCTGTCCTAGTCGTGGTGTTCTGGTTCGGCTCGTGGTCCTTATGTAGAACCAGTTCATGGTACTTCCAGCGTGGCGGTTCGTGGAGCATCCTCTGGTCCAGTACGTGATGAATCGGTTCGTGAGGGGGGTGATCGGCTGGTGAGGTGGGTTCACGACCGGGGTCGGGTCGTGGTCGTGATGTGCCTCACGATCGGGGACTTGCTCCAATTTCCTGCAACTTTCCATCTATTGACACACTTTTTGGTCAAAGCTGATGCACATGGAATCTCTAAATAGCAACGCGCTCAGGCACTAGGAACATCGTCAACAAACATGAAGTGGTTTGGTCAAAATCACAACATCAACATAAACAGGTCCGAAATTCCTATCAGACGACCTATTTTGGGCCTGGAAATAGCAATTACAGTGCTTTCCACAGTAAACCTTGTATCCCTCTGAATTTGCTTCAGGCAAAACTTTTGTTTGGCTCAACCGGACTTACGGTTTGAAAGTTACACCCGTTTGATTTTGGGAATTGGTGACATTTCTGTCCGGGTCGCCCCCTTCGCTTCGTGGGCTCCTCCTTGGTTCGCACCCCCTGTCTCTTAAACCACCTTCCTTGGCTCGTGATGCAACCTGGTTTGCCCCCTCACCCGGTTCGTGGTGGTCATGTTAGTCACGACCCGCTCATGGTGCACATGGGGATCACGACCCCATGACCACGAACCGGCCCCTGGGCCATGGACCGACCACTGAACCTACTAATACACGCGTAGATCTTGACCTATTCTAAAGGCTATTCCTACTCCTACTTTCTCGGATCAGGTGCCACGTGCCTTATCACTAACCGATCCTCCCAGAGGCTCTCCTACAGCTATAAATACACTACTACATGGAATTTTAAAAGGATTCTCTTTGACTTTTGGGCTGGGACTTTCTTCTACATCTCCATAGTCTCTTCCATTAGCGAGTGCAAGGATTTTGCACCTTTCTACATCTAAATTCTCCTCTTGTAATCTCAATTAACACATGGATTGTGTGTCTGCATGTAGTTGATTCTTGTAATCTGTTAGTATAACAATAAGATTATAAAGTGGACGTAGGCTACATATATATCCGAACCACTATAAAAGCTTCGTGTATCTCCTCTTTTTTATCATTTTCTGCGTTATGTGATCTGTGATCTACATTTGGGTGTTAGTGCCAGTTTTTGGTCTAACATTTTGGCGCGCCAGGATGGGGCACACGATAATTTCACCTTTTAGTTTGAATTATTTGGCTACTAGATCGATGGCAATCAAAAGGAAGAAAACAGGAACTTCCTCTCATGATGAGGATGCTGATGCTGAAGACACTAGAAACGAGGCAAGCCAAGGGGCATCCTCTCATGGAGATCCTTCTGCATACTTGACAAGAGAAGAGATGGATGACGTTCTCGCTGAATTGAGAACTCAAATGGCAAGGCAAGATGACCTCCTCAGGAAACAACAGGAGATGATCGGTGGATTCTTTGCTCGGATGAGGCCCCAGAAGCGGTTCGTGCATCACATGGACTTGGGGCCAACCCCCTCATTCGTGGAAATGATCGGGCTCAACCATCTTCAACTACGATTCAAATGGATACCATAATGCAAGCTCCCGCTCCACACCAGGACCCGACTCGTGATGGGCATCCAGACCCATCTCGTGATGGGCTTCCAGACCCGGCTCGTGATGGGGACCCATGACCCGTTCGGCTCGCCCCCATGGCCCACGAACCGGTCCTTGCGACCCGCTCCTAGCATCTCACCAACAGCTTTCTCACTCTCCTGCACTCAACATTGGGGGTACCAACTCTGATATCGGCAATTTGCAACATCTTTTTGAAGGAAATCGACTAGCAGATCTGATTGAATGCCTTTCGAGATGTCGCACTTATCAGAATGACGTGGATAATGTCAACCACATGCCATGTACTCAGGAAATCAGGAATTCCCGCAATCCCCCAGATTTCAAACTTCCACAATTGGAGCCTACAACGGCAGGACCGATCCTACCGTACATCTGATGCGCTACAAACGGCATGTGGAAGTTCAATCGGCGTCGGAAAACATCATGGCAAAGTGCTTTCCTCTCTTTCTGACTGATATAGCTGCTATGTGGATAGCTCTGGAACCAATCAACTATTGGAACATGTTGGTCACTCGCTTCATTAAACAATTTCGGGTCCACATTGCACGACCCAAAAATGTCATGGCCCTTACTTCAATCAAGCAGAGGTCTGGAGGGACTCTGCGCTCATTCCTAAAAAGATTCAACACTACAGTGGCATCTATAGATAGACCTGAACCATCTATGGTATTGATGGTGGCAGTTTCCGTTATTCTAGATACATCGGAGTTCAAAACCACTTTGTACCGGGACCCACCGCGAGATCTTGGTGAATTCTACTTTGAAGCAGATAGATTTCTCCGCGTGGAAGACGCAAAATCCAAAAAAGCTATTCTCGACGTCAACATGCTTAAGACGGAGCACCGTCTGATTCAGGAAAAGGCAATGACAAAGGTGAAGGAACATTCCTGCAAAGAATGACCGCATTGATCCACCTCAGAAAGGGTCCAGATACGACAAATACACTGAACTGAATGACACTCTGAGCAACATCTACATGGATACAGGGGGTGCTGCCTCCTATCAGAGGCCTCCCAAGAAGGAGCCAACACTAGCACAACGTAACTTTGGAAGGCATTGCATATTTCATGACATAGACGGTCATAACACCGACGACTGTAGATATTTACGAGACCTTATTGAGGATTGGATCAGATGAGGAGAGCTGCCCGAGTACGTCACGAGACCAATAGCGCCCACACCTGCACTGCCACCACCTATTCCACAGAGAGGGAACGATTCTGGATCGAGCAATCGCGGGATTATCATTAGCTGATCCCACTTAGCGGATTTTTTCAATTTGTCGGACGTCAGTCTTTTGTTTAGGCTTTTAGGCGACTTCTCGCCCCTCTTTATTTTCTCTACATGTAATAAACGCGGTCGCATCAGCCCACACGCACGGAACCGGTTAGTGCTCTCCAGTCGTGTCGGCTAACCACCATCGTATTTGCATGAATCGGTAATAAGCATTGAGCTCCGGCTCCGAACTGGACCCATCAAGTATAAACAAACTTTCACTGCTTTTCTTCGGTCGTCTTACTCCAGTAAGGCCGTCCTAGAACCTTCATTGCTTTTCCTAGGTTGTCTTACTTCGGTAAGGCCGTCCTGGAACCTTCATTGCTTTTCCTCGGTCGTCTTACTTCGGTAAGGCCGTCCTGGAACCTTCAATGCTTTTCCTCGGCCGTCTTACTCCGGTAAGGCAGCCTTGGAATCTTACGGCATTTCCTTGGTTGTCTTACTCCGGTAAGGATGTCATGGACCTTCCTTTAGCATTTCCTTGGTCATCTTACTCTGGTAAGGCCACCTTGGGACTATTCTTGCATTGTTTGTCTTATCTGTTTGCAAGTGCGGATTATAGATTTCTCGGATTATCCAGAACACATCTTCCTTTAACCAGCAAGATATGTTCTGGAGGCAAACTTGTTGACACACTTTTTGGTCAAAGATGTCACATGTGGAATCTCTAAATAGCAACGCACTTAGGCACTAAGAACATCATCAACAAACATGTAGTGGTTTGGTCGAAATCGCAACATCAACATAAACAGGCTCAAAACTCCTATCAGACGACCTATTTTGGGCCCGAAAACAGCTATTATGATGCTTATCATGGTAAATCTTGTAGCCCTCTGAATTAGCTACAGAAAGAGCTTTCGTTTGGCTCAATCAGACTTACGGTTTGAAAGTTATGCCCGTTTCCGTAATCGCACGCGAAAATTGGATTTTGGGAATTAGTGACATTTCTGTCCGGGTCACCCCCTTCGGTTCGTGGGCTCCTCCTTGGTTCGCACCCCCGTCTCGTGAAGGACCTTCCTTGGCTTGTGATGCAACCTAGTTCTCCCCCTCATCCAACTCGTGGTGGTCATATTAGTCACGACCCGCTCGTGGTGCACATGGGGATCACGACCCCATGACCACAAATTAGCCCCTGGACCACGAACCGACCACCGAAACAGCTAACACACACATAGATCTTGACCTATTCTAAAGGCTATTACTACTCCTACTTTCCCGGATTGGGTGCCATGTGCCTCATCACGAACCGATCCTTCCAGAGGCTCTCATACAGCTATAAATACACCACTACATGGAATTTTAAAGGGATTCTCTTTGACTTTTGGGCTGGGACTTTCTCCTACATCTCCACAGTCTCTGCCATTACCGAGTGCAAGGATTTTGTACCTTTCTACATCTACATTCTCCTCTTGTAATCTCAATTAACACACGGATTGTGTCTTTGCATGTAACTGATTCTTGTAATCTGTCAGTATAACAATAAGATTATAAAGTGGACGTAGGCTACATCTACAGCCGGACCACTATAAAAGCTTCGTGTGTCTCCTCTTATTTATCGTTTTCTGCATTCTGTGATCTACATTTGGGTGTTAATGCCAATTTTTGGTCTAACACCAGCAAACTATTTACGCCACACGACGGCGTTCTTGACCATTCTAACTGTTCCATGCATTCAAAAATCATACCAAATAGTAGTAATAACATACAGGATCAACCATAAACACCAAAACAACAATTTAATTTATTAATATGGATCAAACATACCAAAACCCATGTTTTCCCCTTAAACATGTTTAACTATATCTAGCAATAGGATCAGAAAACTTAATCCAAATCAACCCAAATTTCTAACGGAGGCATAAAATAATATTTAAGAATTTCTACATATTTTTCCAGATTTTTATGAGGCATAATGTTAACCGACCTTTTGGTCCGGTCACCAAAAGTACCCAAGACACGCTCGACTCAACATATCGCGTGATATTACAGCCTGGAGGTGTCGCCAATATCTTCTGGGGGGGGGGGGCCAGTATCAGAAGACTCGAGTCTGGCCACTAGTAGGATGTCGCATCCCTCAGATGCAACCCCCATCAGTATCCGTCTGCATCCGAGCCGAAGGCGAGCCGTGCTCCGAGCCGAAGGCGAGCCGTCAAGCGGGTCCGGGCGCAGCGCCGGTTAGGTCGAAACTGCTGGCACCTTCCGAGTCATCCGATTTTCTCCATGCTAGAAAATCAGATTCCTTCACTTTGGACCAGAAAAAAAGTGGATTCCTTCATTTCGTGTTGAGGAGCTTCGACGTCTCAAAAGAACAAACCAGCCTCGACAATGCCTCCCGCCGAAATCCACTTCGCACCCAGCCGGGTGCGAAATTTCGTACTTGGCAGGTGCGAAATTTCGTACTTGGCAGGTGCGAAATTTCGCACCTACCAAGTGTGAAATTTCGCACCTCACCCAAGGTGCGAATTTCCGAGGCCCGATAGCAAGAGGTGTGAATTTCTGGAAGATGGTCCCAATTTCTACCTACTCCTACCTAACCCCTACCTAACCACTTCCTATAAATACCCCATGGCCTCACACTTCAAAAGGGTTGAATTCTTTAGCTTGGAGACCTCCATAAAGCTTCATTAATGGCATCTCCTCTTTGAGGAAGAAGAAGGACAAAATTGTCTTTTTCCTTATTATTCAATATATGATAATTATGACATCATATATCATGAAAAGTGAATGTAATGAGATGTCATGAGATAGTCTCAACCTTGTAATTCTTCCAAGTGATTAATAATATTCCAACCGAATCTTCAAAGTGGACATAGGCCCTCACTGAGGTCGAACCACTATAAATCTCGTGTTATTTATTGTTTATGTTTTATTTAATGTTCTTGTCTATGCGTCCCTATTTATAATTCCTAGTAATTGGGAATCTTTGGTGTTTACGACATTTTTTGCCGTCAACATTTGGTGCTTTCACTGAGAGATTGAAGGCCTCGACTCACTCGGCCTCGACTCCGTCTCCTGCGGACCTCATGGCTCGACTCCGCCTACCGCGGACCTCATGGCTCGACTCCGCCTATCGTGGACCTCGAGGCTCGACTCCGCCTCCCATGGACCTCGGCCTCGACTCCGCCTCGTGCGGACCTCGGCCCCGATTCCTCCTCACTCTGCCTCGACTCCGCCTCACGAGGACCTCGGCCCCGATTCCGCCTCACTCGGCCTCGACTCCATCTCCTACGGACCTCATGGCTCGACTCCGCCTACCGCGGACCTCGAGGCTCGACCCTGCCTCCCGCGGACCTCGGCCTCGACTCCGCCTCACGTGGACCTCGGCCCCGATTCCGCCTCACTCGGCCTCGACTCCACCTCCCGCGGACCTCGACTCCGCCTCAGTCAGCCTCGACTCTGCCTCCCGCGGACAAAGAAGGAGGTTTAGTCTCATCAGCAACATCGTTGTTTGCACCAACGCTCTCAACAATGGCTATGCCAACGACAATGGGAGCGGCTACGGCGACCGAACTACAATCACATATAGCGAGGGGGCACAGTACCGAGACCGCTCTCGCTTGATTATCAATGATGGACCGGATCCTATGAACCAACCTCTTCCTTGACACAACTCAATGACCACTAATCAGGATGATGGGCCCGCTATTCCAATGGCCCGCGCTCTTCCAGAACAGGATCCGTATCAATTCGCTCTTCATCAAGATCTGATTATAGATGTTGAGGACATGGAGGAAGACAATTCGGACGTCCATCATAGGAAACGCCCTCGCAATAGGACCCCGAAACCTCGCCAAAACCCATGGCTCCCAATGGTGGATCCCCATCCAACATACCTTCCCGACATGGTCCGAAGGATCATGAGGGAGAAGCGAGGAAACATGCATGATTCATGGAAAGCGCACATTAGGCGCAACCCCTTCACCAGGAGGGTAAATGAAGTTGAATGGCCACGCCGCTTCAGCATGCCACAGATGTTGCTCTATGATGGCACAACCGACCCCTGTACCTTTTTAAATCAATATGACAAATGGACTCGAGCCGGGGCAATGATCCAGTCAAATGCAAGTGCTTCCCAGTCTTCTTATCAGGAATCGCTTTGTTATGGTTTCTCACCTCCCACTCGATTCCATTAACAACTTCGTCCAATTAGCAATAGAATTGGTCAAGAATTTCAGAGTGCACATTCCGACTCTGAAGAATGCCCTCACCTTGTCTAACCTATGCCAAGGACCCACCGAGTCGCTCAAAAGCTACCTCTCTCGGTTCAACATCGCGCTCGCCAAGGTCAAGGATCCAGATCCTTGCACCGTACTCTGTCAACTAGCCAAAGGTGTCCTCCTTACTTCCGAATTCGGGGCATGGATCGATCCGAAGCAGCCAAAAAGCCTCGAGGCTTTCCGTGAAAAGGCTAGGCAATACTTATGTCAAGAAGAGGCGAGACGAAACTGACTCCCCAGGGCCGGTCTTCCCAACAATCCACATGCGGATACCATAAATGACAACATCAAAGGGAAACAGATAGCGAAGCTCTTTAATAAGGATAAGGGGGCATGTCCCCACAAACAAAGGCTGAATAACAGTAGGCAAGGCGGCCACAACAATGGCTAAGTTACCACGGAACCCAAGAAGTCTGGCTCTCACAGGACGTACGAGATCTACACCTCGCTGAATGAAGACTTGGAAACAATCTACCGGGAAACGTGCAATGCGCTTCAATACAAGAAGTCGTACAATAGGGAATCCACTAATCATGAGAGGAATACCGACAAGTACTGCCGATACCATGACATATACAGGCACAATACCACTAATTGTTGTCAATTCAAAGACGTAATCGAAAAGCTTATCCGCGAGAAGCACCTTGAGCAGTATGTCCAAAGAGCATCATGACTCTCGCCAGCATTGAGCAGAATTCCGGCAAAACCTAACGCTCATCCCCATTGGCCGCAATTGACACTGGTACCTCTCACCCGCCCCGAGCAGCGGAGGACCCGCTTCGAAATGGATCTTCTTCCACTTGTGGACCCCGAAGCTCCTGCAGCTCAAGCACAGATTCACACGCTTAATAAGAAATATGAGAATGTAACTCTCGCGCTAGGAATTGAAGATCAACACCAACCTTATGCGCCAACTTCAAAAAAAAAAAGAGTCGACGCATCGTCATTCTACTTCAGCTTGCCCAGAACCGCGCCCGCTCACGGCGCACAGCATCGGAAATTTCTCCTTTCGAAGCTAAGGGCCCACGTCAAGGAAGAAAGTTCAGTCTCATTAAAAACATCGCCATCCGCTCCAACATTCGTATGGCGACAACAACAACGATAGAAAAGAGATGATGATCGAACCATCATCACTTACGGCCAAGGAACACGGTAACAAACCGGGACCGTGTAACCAACCATCAACTCAGAAAAGCCCAACTATCGCCACTCACAACCAGAGTCCTGCTCTTCCAGCAGCTCATCGAACCAAAGTGCTTCTGAATCCGGGTGCACACCCGCTCACCCAAACTCGACAGTTATACTAAAACCAGACCTCCATCGAATTACGTCACTCGGGGGGGGGTGTCAAAAGAACAATCAATAATCCTACCACCGATTTGAAAGCTTGACTCGAGCGATAGGAAGAAGCTTTCAATACCTTCCTCGCCAGAATTGAAGACATGATAAGAAGCACTTCAGATCCGACTGGCCAAGCATGCATTATGGAGGCAAGTACCGATGCTCCTCCACCATCGACTCAGGACTTGGGGGCAACCCCGCGAACTAGCCGATGCCACTCCTCGGAATGGTGCCGCTCCCGCTACACTCAGGGGCACCCCTAATCCCGACATCGCTCCAGCTCGATGTGCTTCATTGGTCAGGCTTTGCAGTTGGAAATGTTGCTCAAGCACCAACGCGCATAGCTTTAGATGGTACTCCTCCCATTGTTTCATGAGTCAGAATTACGCTCGATGTGGCCCCTCCAGTTGGAATCCGACAGGACCTTCCTCTCAATCATCCGACTCCCAACTTGGATGTTAGCACTAGGGCCACTATGGGCAATCGAAATCAACTGCTTGCTTTCAAAAATGGGTCAGAGATCGCAAGTTTCATCCGTCGGTACACTCCAGGAATTATCCATTCACTAGGATCACACGCAAATCTGAGTGGCCCTGACACTCCAGCACACCACATGTGGCATTCCATGAAGGCACGACTGACCTCTAATCTCTGCAATATCCGAGTGACCACCTGAAGCGGAATGCGTCATCCCGGCTGTCCCCGGCTTTGACGCTCAAGCCTTCGTTGGGCGGACTCAAACTGCTATGAGTCCGTACTTATCACTTACGCTTCTCGCATCCAACTGCGCCCAATTTCAATTCAACTGACTTCCATAACATCATGCAACCGAAGTTGGAGACTCCCGGATTGCCAAAGGCCTTCCGCCAAGAAGGTGCGCTAGGCTCCAAAGTCCAGGAATAGATCACGACCTTTATAATGCGGCGGGAGCCTAACCTCCGATTGTCGCCAACACGATCCATGGATCGTAAGGGAATCACGGGGGCACGCCCGCGACATTTGCGAAAGCGGTACGAGGCGTAACCCATTCACTTTGGCTAGCCGTAATACCAAATGGCGCCAGTAGCGCCAGCACTCCGACATGCTAACGCTCGCCCCATACTTAAAGAAGCCATGATTCTCGAAGCTTCAATAGCTGCCACAAATGGCATGTGGGCTCATTACACATCGCCGAAGCTACAAAGTGCAAGTGCTTCCCCGTCCTTATCCAAGATGGCTCTATACGGGTTCTCCCGACTTCCTAACTCGCCAAAAGACTAG
The DNA here is from genome assembly GCA_030737875.1 of Allium sativum. Lineage (NCBI taxonomy): Eukaryota > Viridiplantae > Streptophyta > Magnoliopsida > Asparagales > Amaryllidaceae > Allium > Allium sativum. Next base: position 384,473,063 of record CM060921.1, on the reverse strand, counting down.
TCGCGCAATCCAAGATGCACGTCGTGATACCCAGAGACATCCTCTTAGTCTCGAACAGTTACCAAGGCACCTGTGAACTCTCAAAGGACATCTCGCAAAATCCAACACAGCCTTTGCCGAAGTCAAGGAACCCACTCCTCGAGTCACGCTCATCCAGCTTACAAAAGGCATGCCACCTGATTTCAAACTTAGAGCATGGACCGGTCAAAGACAATCAAGGACCCAGAAGAACTTCCGCAGAAGTGTCGACTACTTCCTATGCCGAAATATAGCATAAAGGAATCAAGTTCCTACCCTCAACATCCTGCCTCGTGATAACGCCCAGAGCTCCAACAACTCTGATTCCACCACTCTGCACAATCTGGCTCACGCCGACAACGTCAAAGTTAGTCGCAATAGCAAGAGGTAGCGTCTTCGACCTCTGTCCTTCCATATCTATACTACTCTCAACAACACCCCCGAGAAAATATATCTCGCAACCTACAACTCCCAGCCGTGCAAAAGGCCCAGACATAAATGTCCGACAAACGCGCTAAGGGACTCTACAGGATATTGTCGATTCTACACCGTCCGCAGATACAACACGAACATGTTTCGCCACTTGCAGAACAACATTGAAGAACTCATCCGCATGAAAACTCCGAGCCACTCAACGCTCATCAAAGATTCCCATCGCACAGGATCTCCGAGCCACTCGACGCTCATCGGGGGTTCCCACTACGCGGGACCTTCGAGCCACTCGACGCTCATCGGAGATCCGCACTGCATAGGGTCTTTGAGCCACTCAACGCTCATAAGAGATTCCCACTAAACAAAAACTCGACCGATAATTAATCCCTCAAGATCATCCCCCCGGCTCGTCGGGACTGTGGCAACAATGAGCATCCATGCCTCATAACTCACCTTGCACGGGTCGCCTTTTGCACCGATCTAGTTGTTATCAGGCCTCAAGTGCTGTAAGCCCTCCAAATGGCTTCTGTCCGACCTATAGTCAACCATTACGGCTAATTCGTATACACGAGCACACTATACTGGATCAACATCTCCGACCCGGGAACCGGTCCCCTGGATCAAGCTTTAATCAGCAACGAGTAGCCCGATACTTCAACTCCAGAGTTCGCCATAAGGACCTCAACATCGGCAACCTCGTCTTACAATGGGTCTTTCCTCCACCAGCAGGCCTCGCCCCTCGTTAGGAAGGCCCGCACTCATTCAACGGAAGCTCAGTGATGGAACTTTCAAACCCCCAACCATGGACGGAGCCGAACTCCGAAGGGCATGGAACAATGAACATCTTCGCCTCTACTCTACGTAACCTAGTGAACAATCAATTCAGGCCTTCCAAAGATGTCTTTCTTTCCTACAATTCGAGGCATTGCAGAGGCTACTACTACCAGAGATATCCGTAGGAGTGATGTTTAGTTTCCTGCATCCCTTCCCTATTTGCTCCGTGCATGACATGTCTGATTAATCCTGACAAGCAGCTAGCGCTCAAACTTTCGATCGCTGCATCGGTTCCCCGACCACGGGAGCTGGTGCCGCCATCCGAACCTCGATCCAACATCGAGGCCAAACAACATTGGCAACGAACGGCGCCCCGAGAATGGGAGCCGGCCACGCCACTCGAGTCATCGGCCCGCGGCGCGACCAAGTATAAACAACCTCTAACTCGAACCTCGGCCCAACGCCGAGGATAAATCGTTCGCACAAGTCCCACGCGACTTGGGGTCACCCAACATACAGCCGGGAGCGATGTACATTTCCCCTTGGCTACGGGTACCTGTCGAATCTCGGCGCAGCACCGAGACCGACATTAAATCGTTTCCCCGAAGCACTAAAGGCATAGGTGCAGCTCATGGCCACGATCGGACCCTACGCGCTGATGATCAGAGCTTTTCTCCAGCGAATAAACGGCGTCGTCCCTCGCTCCAACCCGATGAACGACGGGAGAGACACACACCGGACGGACCGCATAACGCGACGTCATACGCCTTCGCTATACTTGGGATTTCCCCGGGCAACCCAAGAAAAAAAGGAGGCGCTCAAGCCTGGCTTCGCATACTACGGGTTTCCTGAGCTGAGGGAAACTTACTAGAAGCCCGCGCTCTGTCTCACCCCTCTGGAACAACAACCCAGAGCGCGGTACTCTTTCTCACCCCTCTGGAACAACGACCCAGGGCGCGACACACAATCACAACCCTCTGGAACAATCAACCTAGAGCGCGATCTCCGATCACATTCCTATTGGTGTAACAACAAGTACGCTTATGCAAGTACGGGATGCCGGAAAACATGAGAAGAACGTTCGAACACTTAACACGAAAAGCAATTTTTACTAATTCATATTCCATTTCACACACACGTAAGACAAACTACATGTCCAACATCTCTTCTCTCTGATGACAGGGTATTCATGAATACCACACCATGTCTTTAAGGACCAAAAGCGAGGACCGCACTCGCATGTACTATTGGATCACTTAACCCAAAGTATCTTTAATTCCTTTAACAACTACTGATGCTACTCATCCTTTTCTTTTCTTTTCTTTTGTCTATACAAGTTTGATACAGGCAGGTCACCACCAATGACGGGCCCTTTCCTTCCATAACTGCTTCCTCCTCCTCTACTCTACACAAGAGTAATGGATTCATGAGGCATCGATGTGCGCCTTCTGCCATCATCCTCGCCGCTTGTAATCATCATAGCCTCCCCGAGAGCAACACGTAGCAACGGCTTAGGGACGATGTAAGAAGCAATGACCAATCCAGCATAGGTGTCTCCCCAAGCCTTCTTGGCGCCAAACTCCGCTCTCTTCTCAGCATCTTCGGCAATCTTCTGATCAGCTAATTGCCTGGCCCGGAGCCACATAATGGCATCCGCTACAAGTGTGCTAAGGGTCCTCTCGCCCTCTTCTAGCGGGCGTCATTGGTGGCTCTCCTTATTCTTAGCCTACTCAGAGGCCCTCTCCTTCTCCGCCTCAGCATCGGCCTACCTGCTCGCCACCACGGCAGTAGATTTCTCCTGGGCACCCTGACTAGACTTTGCCCGGGCATCTTGTATGGCAGCCTCGTCCGTCTTCCCCTCCGACTTTGCCACCAGCTGAGCTTCCTGATTCTCCACCCCAGCTTGCATTGCTTGCCCTCTTACATCGCCTACGCCCGGTAAACCACAACTTCTCCTCCTCCAAAGAAGCTCACATGAATGTGGTATCCCGAAGTCCACGGTTCCTCCTACTTCTCCAGAGTGTTCCCGCTGTAACTCTAACTGGGACCCGGACGCCTTAAGGAGGCGTGGGGCAAAGCCCGGTGTCAGCTCCGCTCCAAAGGGGTGCAGTCCAACAAAAGAAGCATCTATTTGACTGTTAAGGGTTCATCGTTCGCAACCTCTTCAATTGACAAGTACTCGAGCTCAGGGGCGGTCCCCCACCTATCTCCGCGTCAGCTTACTCATCGCGGGACCTGGGGAGGATCCCTACTAGCCCCCACGCTGGCGTTTCCATCGCCTCAACCTTCGGGGCAACCATTCTAAAGAGGAAAATACACCTCGTAACGAGGATGATCCAGACCTAAAAGCTCGGGTCTTGGAAACTTATAACCTCCTTCCAATACTTGGTAGACCGGGCGTAGAAGCCCGAACCAAAGGACAGAGGGACCGATACAATCACCAATTCCCCGAGGAGCTGGAGAATTTAGACAAGTTCCCGAGTTCCCATGGTTGGTTCATTGGGTTCGCAAAGTCTCAGCGTCCTGCCAGCAAACTCATACTCAAACGCAACATAAAGCTAACTCACGCCCCTCGATGCATACCTACAAGCGCATCGAAACGCAGCGACGACACCTAGTTTGGATAAATATGGTAGTAGTTACCGGCAAATGTCAGCGCCATTTTTCGAACCGGATAATGATCTCGACATAATTGGGTTGGAGACTAACAACTCGACCATATACCCGCTAAGTTTATTTCCAGAATCATTCGCCAACCAATTGTGTTACGTTCAACTCCAATCACCGACCAGACATGAAACATTGAGCAACGATCCGAGCTTGCTAGCTCATCCCTGACGTCGAGCAAAATTTTGCAGGTACCCAGGCCTAGGGCAACCCTCTATAGATTGCCGCATCGGCCTGGCAATCTCAAGACCCGATCGGATCCCCTTAAGTCTCTGCACTGGCATCATCTTCACAGCATCCTACGGAGCCGCCGTGTTTAGAGCACCTTCACCTCGCAACGGAAGAAATCCAGAGCCAAAGTTCAGGCCATGGAGGCTTCTCGGCTTCCATCAGTACCCAGACTCCACAAAAAACTGATACTCCGGAACATGGTGGCAGCCTTTAGCTTCAATAACTAATGCCACGGCCATCACCAACCGCCAGTGCAACACCTAAGTCAAAATGCAGTCATATCATGGTTAGGTTACTAATTAGATCCCAAGACTAACATCTCAACTATGATTCAATATCTTATATAAGCCTTCAAGCCGACAGTCCAAGCAAGTCCATTTCTTGAGGACCGCGTTGCGAGACCAAAAATCACTAATCACAGCCCGCTCATATGGCGCCATGACAAGGATCAAGTTTACAAACTTATGATCGGAGACAAGGCTCGACAAAGTCGTGGGAGTGCTAAGTTATGTCTCGTGCTCCCGTGCGTCGGCTTAGTTGTCATCTCCTTAACCAAGATTCGAACTCCCGAAGATCGTGAAAGATTTAATAAGCATTTGGGACACAAAGCCCGATCCCGTATTCACACATGCTTGGCAACCTTTATCCAAACTCATAATCCCGTTTCCTAAGATCCACCGCTCCACGTTCTTGGGTACCAAATCTGAAAGCCCTCTTACTTTCCACCTCTCTCTTCCCTTCTCCCGAAAACCTAACAACACCTCGAACGTCCAAAAGACAAAAGAAGTAGTTTGGCATCCTTCTGCCTTACGATGATTTTCTATCCGAAGAAGGGGAGAAAGGAAGTAACTACAATCGGGGGATCGGTATGCCCCAAACAAACGTTCCAAGATCGGAATTCGAGATCGTACACTGAAATACGGTTACATCTTCTTATCTTCGAAGCCCTAGCTACCAAGTCAATCACGACTCAACGACCACTTGCATACTCACCAAATGCTCAATCATCAAAGCGCCCGCGTACGCACATCCCCCGCAAGTGTCAAATCGCCTAAAACACGCGACGACACTATGCAGATACTAAGCAACGCGAATGCGACACCAAACCAACAACGGCTCGCTCACGATTCCCCAACAAGCGTGCCCGCTAACTAACATGTTTTTCCTATAACTTGCAGGATAAATCCGCAACCCAGCTATCATCTCAACTTTCATTCTAAAGCACATCATGTCAAGACAAAACGTACTTGGGGGGGATGTTAACCGGCCTTTTGGTCGGGTCACCAAAAGTACTCAAGACATGCTCGACTCAACATATCGCGTGATATTGCAGCCTGGAGGTGTCGCCAATATCTTTTGGGGGGCCAGTATCAGAAGACTCGAGTCTGGCCACTAGCAGGACGTCACATCCCTCAGACGCAACCCCCATCAGTATCCGTCCGCATCCGAGCCGAAGGCGAGCCGTGCTCCGAGCCGAAGACGAGCCGTCAAGCGGGTCCGGGCGCAGCGCTGGTTAGGTCGAAACTGTGGGCACCGCCCGATTCATCCGATTTTCTCCATGCCGGAAGCTCAGATTCCTTCACTTCGAACTAGCAAAATGGTGGATTCCTTCATTTCGTGTTGAGGAGCTTCGACGCCTCAAAAGAACCAACCAGCCTCGACAACGCCTCCCATCGAAATCCACTTCGCACCCAGCCAGGTGCGAAATTTCGTACTTGGCAGGTGCAAAATTTCGCACCTCACCCCAGGTGCGAATTTCCGAGGCCCGACAGCAAGAGGTGCGAATTTCTGGAAGATGGTCCCCATTTCTACCTACTCCTACCTAACCACTTCCTATAAATACCCCATGGCCTCAAACTTCAAAAGGTTTGAATTCTTGAGCTTGGAGACCTCCATAAAGCTTCATTAATGGCATCTCCTCTTTGAGGAAGAAGAAGGACAAAATTGTCTTTTTCCTTATTATTCAATATATGATAATTATGACATCATATATCATGAAAAGTGAATGTAATGAGATGTCATGAGATAGTCTCAACCTTGTAATTCTTCCAAGTGATTAATAATATTCCAACCGACTCTTCAAAGTGGACGTAGGCCCTCACTGAGGCCGAACCACTATAAATCTCGTGTTACTGCTTATGTTCTATTTAATATTCTTGTCTATGCGACCATATTTAAAATTCCTAGTAATTGGGAATCTTTGGTGTTTACGACATTTTTTGCCGTCAACATATAATTTCGCTAATTATCACTAATCACCCCTAATTAGCCGTAATTAGTGTAAAAACATGCTAATCACTAACCTTAGCCACAAATAAATTTTAGATCTGAAACTTTAACTGATTTGACATGGATCCTAATGTATTCCAGCAGCTCTCTCTCGATTTCTGTGTTAATCAGCCTTGATTTGACGTAGATTTGGCTAATATGTGATTTGAAAGTGATTAAAAGGTGATTTGGAAGTTGGAGTTCATTGCTAGGGTAAGAGGAAGGTAAATGGCGGCTAGAAAAATGAATAAAACTGATTTTCCAAACCCTATCAGCCCTCCCATTACCTTAATTTCGAAATGGGTTATAGGCTTAGTTGTTAATCACCCGATTAAGCGCAATTATACTGTTTTCACCTTCCAAACCATATTTCGGCCATATCTCCCAAATGATAAGTCTGTTTGATTATTGTGACCACTCTACGGAAAGGTAAATCATCATCCGAATCCAATGAAAGTGGTTTCAGGTCAAAACTCCTTACCAATCAAAAGTTATAGGTGAAACAAGATTCACTAGGGGCAAAATGGTCATTTAAAAATCGGTAAAAATCATGAATATGGGAAATGACCCCAATAGTCGTTCCCCAAAGTTACATGACCATATGACTTCGTACGGAAATAAAATAAATATTTTACGATCCTCTGATACGTAAAATGCGGGTCGTTACAACATAACTACGATATTCCTTGGTTTTGTTATATAATATTGATTAATATTAGTTTCTTCTACACAAATAATGCGAGAATGATAATTAATTAATTTTAATTATATAGTGTTACATATAATTAACATTTTTGCACCTTCGCTATATCCCTACTATTTTCCCGCTTTATCCTCACTACAGCTTTTTACATCTCTACTGCTGTAAAACCGCTAAGCACTTTAACTGCATAGCTTACTATTATATTTTGCCCCTTCAGCTGTGAGATTTCAATTACGAGCTCTGATATATTTATCTTTGACTTTCTACAGGATACCAGATAAACGAGCTCGAGTTTCAATAGATTTGGATTTTTGAAAAATTCTGGTCTGTCAAAATTTGGGTTGTTACAACTTTACTAAGAAATTTGATACCATAATCCCAGTTATTCTTCTCATTAGTTCCTTAGTAAAATTTGTACTGTATCGAGCCATCCTATTAGTAAGCATTTCAATATCTTTCCTTGATTTCAAAATCTGATTCCCATATTGTTTTGTTGTTTTACTTCAGCAATGCAAACAGATAGCGATAAAGGCTTTTGGTCAAATTCCGACCAACTTCTTCACTCGATTGTCAACGACCAACTTGAATGTGCACATGTCGTCGATACGAACAACTGGTGGTTTTACCTAGAAATGGACAGATTGAAATGTTAAATATTGACTATTTATTTGATGGTAATGGCTAAGTTTAGGAATGGAGGAGAGTTTAGTTGCTTATATAGCCTCATCCAAAATATTATTCACCAAATTTAAAACTTTTTGAACATCAAATGAGACAGCATCACTGTCTTCGATAGCTAATGACTCACATTCTGAATAAAATGGAACTAGTTTTGAAAGTTAATTGGATCGTATGCAAAATATAGCTTTCCAAATCATATTATATTGATATAGTTTTAAATCTTTCATCGATACGCGATTTTAGCACGCACGATCACATAATAAGTTTGATCGCTACGAAATTGAAAATCTAGCAATAGTTCACCATTCCAGATCTAATGTACCTAGTTTCGCTGAATTTCGAGTTCGTTTGCAAAATATCTATTTTTACATGTTACTCAAATCGAGTAGTAATAAATCGATTTCCAAAATATCAAATTCTTCGATTATAATTTATTATTATCGTTCATATTCAAATAACATTATACATAGCTCAAAATCAATTAAATTTGGATAAATTCATGATTCATAATTTTAGTTTAATCCAGTATTCAAAGTCTCTTATAAATTTAGTTCAAGTTTATTAGATTTCAAACTCAGTCGTTTTAATATTTAAATTCATTAAATATTCAAATCTAAAATCCAGGTTGTTACGACAGTCATACATATGTATGTGTTACTAGCAAAGTCTTAAATATGCTCTCTCTTTGAATATGAACGTCTTTCGGGACCCAATGTTTCTTGCAGATAGGCGCAAACGTATTCGAATCGACACGGAGTTATAGTTTTGTGGCTTGAGTTTCATTGATGATAATATCTCATGCTTACTCTAGCCTACTTATTTTGCTATTTGACCCAGTTCTCCCATATATATGTATCATGCTTACTATGGTGGTGAAATTGTGTTATGTATGGTGTTCTATTATGAGTATAGATGCGATGAGTATTTTAGCTACCGGCTAATTCTACTATCAATATTTATACTACTATACGTTAGAATGGTTGTGCAACCCAGTTCGCGCAGTCTTTATTTTTTCATAAATAAAATAAATACATATTAATTTTATTTTGAAATATGGATTTCAAATATTTTGCGTAGGTTTTCCGTCTGCAACACATAAATGCATTCTATGTTCATTCAACTTTCTCATTTCAATGCTTTGCTTCTTCATCAGAGAACACACCTAGGGCTGTCAATGTATATTCGAAAAATTTGAAATTCGTATTTCAAAAGTGGATGATTATCTATTGTCTGCCTGTATTCGCAAATGCTGATACTCGAGATTCAAAAATAATTTCGAATGCAGATACGAATATGATACTGTGTGCATTTGAAATTTTTGATTTACAGCTCTCATGGACAACCAAGAATGAAGGAGCACTGTATATGAAAAGAAAATGAGTACGGCAACTATAGGTCTTAAATGATCATGGTCGCCCCAACATTTTAACATGCTTTATTCAGAAATAAAAACTAATATCCTTTAGGGCATCATCGAAACTAAAAATACGTGATAACCATAATAATTAGGGATGGGTCATTGTCGGTTCTGCAAATTGCAAATGCCCTCATCCTTTGTCTTCTAGTCTCCCTTTCTTCTCCTCCTTTTTAATTCCAACCCCTTAAAACTCTCCTTTCTTATCTTATCACTTGCACATTTTTTATTTCGAAAAAGAGAAAAAAACCTAAAATCTAATTTCATCATAGATAGACCCACCAATTTATTTCTTTCCCCTTTTTAATTCATCCCTATACAGATTGCTGGTGGGAAACCAAACCTAGATACTTATTACTATCATTATTTCTCATATTTCTCCCTATTCCGATTACATTTATTTCGTAAATGTTTTGTTTCTCCAATTTCTAACTGAAAAGGAGACATCTTTAAAAATCGAACAATGGATAATTTCAGCAGAAGCCAAGAAGAGAGCATGTCCATGCCCGTTCCATTATCCAACTTCAACCCGCAAAACCCTCAAAATCCGATTCGGGTCTCGGCCTTCTCCAGACCCGGCCCCGACTTCGGCGACAACCACGATCTGCATCTTGGCAGCGCTCCTCCAACCCCGGCGGCGCCGAGTCCGGCGTCTAACGTAAGGTACAAGGAGTGTCTGAGAAACCACGCAGCGAGCAATGGAGGTCACGTCCTGGACGGCTGCTGCGAGTTCATGCCCAGCAGCAGCGACGCCCTCAAATGCGCTGCATGCGAGTGCCACCGCAGCTTCCACCGCAAGCATTCCGACGCCGATTCCGGCTCCAGCTCCTACTACCGCTCCAGAGATCGGGTCTCCGTCCCTCTCCTCCTCCCACCTCCTCATCCCGTTCACCACCATCTCCACTCCCATCACCACCAAAAGCAGTTCCCTCCCAGCCCATCCGGTAAGAAGCACAAAAATCAAACCAATCAATACGGTTTTATTTCAATTAATTAACCCTCTTATTCTTAATAAAGGTGCTGTACTGGGGTCTTCGTCGATGATGGCGTTCGGAGGAGGAGGAAACAACAGTGGAAGCGGAGCGACAACGGAGTCTTCGAGCGAGGAAGGGTTGAATGTCGGAGGGTGCGAGCCGTTGAGCAGTAGCCACGAAGCAACGCCGATGAGCAGCGCGATGTCGTCCAAGAAGAGGTTCAGGACGAAGTTCACAGTCGAGCAGAAGGAGAAGATGATGGCATTGGCCGACAAGCTCGGGTGGAGGTTCCAGAGGCAGGACGCAGCCGTGGTGGAGCAGTTCTGCAAAGAAACGGGAATAAGAAGGCAGGTGCTTAAGGTGTGGATGCATAACAACAAGCATTCCATGAGGAAACAGCAGCAGGAGCAGCTGCAGCATATCATCATTCAGCAGCATCAGCAGCAGCAACCACCGCCGCAGGTGATTCCACAGCAGCCGTCTCCGGCGGCACCTGAGCAGGCGCAGCAACAGACGCCAACGGCGGCAGCTTTATTTGGGCATGCAAGAACTTAATCTGGTACTTTGAATAAGTAGGTGTTATTTATGCTGAATTAGCTTTGCAATTTTTAGCTTCATTTCTCCTATTAGTTGTTGATTAAGATGTTGGAAATTGTGGCTAGTTTATGATTTAGGACCCCTATGATTTTAAGGGTTTATTGAATTGAGACATTACATGTTTTTGTCTTTTGGTTGAGTTTACCTTTTCTTTTGTATTTTTCTCACTTTTAGGTTTTGGTTTAATCATAATTCTGATTAAGGGTTACCAAACCCTACATTATTCTAATTATTTTGGGACTTGTTGATTGTTAAAGATCTTACTTTTGGATACAAACAAAATGTTAAATTGCATCCGTACTGTTTGCATTTTTGTGCAAATTTGAGTATGGTGCTTCATCAATTTCGAAATCAACAGTGATCTAGGTCTGTAAACCTTCCTACATATTAATATTCACAGTAACCATATAAAATATATTTAAGTGCAAAGAGTTGTCAAATTCTGATAAGCACACTGAAGTTTCCTCATTCATGTAGGTAACTTCAAAATTGTATAAATTTTGCACCAGCTGATATCCAATTCTCTTAGCAATACGAATCATGAATTAGAGATTGTTAAACAAAGATTTTTTTTTTCCCATTTAATTCAAATTATATGTCATTAACAGAAATGAATTCCCCAAATAAATGTAAAATTAATTTGTGTAGTGAGTGAATTTGAGATTGCTAGACAGATTTTTTTTTTCTAATTAAATCAAATTATGTGTCATTAAACAAAAATTAAATTCCCAAAATAAAATATTCATTTAATGCCCTGGGGTAATAAACGTTAAGTTGTGTAGTCAGCGAGTTAGAGATTATAAATCAAAGATTTTTATGTCATTAAACAAAAAATAAATTCCCAAAATAAAATATTCATTTTTTATAGTCTTGGAGTAATAAACGTTGTGCAGTGAGGGCATAAAGCCTACGCTTTAATTTTGGAAGTGGTAATGCTAAGATAATTTAGTTTAAAATAAATTAATACATAATTGGTTAATATACAATTAGTTCTTTTTTTTTTTTTTTTTTTTTTTTTTTTGTTGATTGGGATTGATTAGCAAGATTGGTTGGTTGATTTATTTATATTTTTATTTTTATTTTTTTAATATGTTGCTCAAGCTAAACAAAAATGTTGGTAATGAATTAATGAAAATTAATCATGGTAATATTTTGATTAACTGTTCTTATTGCAATCAAGAGATGCTCCGCTAATCACCATCATCTCAACTTTGATAAATCAACAGTATGCACTTAAACAATAAAAACAAGGCACATGTCTTTCAACTGCAAACGTACAATGAATTAAATCTGTTTTAATTGTTAGCATTAAATAAATTATTTGACCATTCAATTTAGGCTGAATTATGGTTAATTCTGTGGTTAGTTTAAATACAAATGGAATGAACATTAATCAGTAGTTTGAATGGGAAAAAACAATTAATTCCTTTTATCATGAAATATATACAGATGGTAAATTGTGATATTTTTATTAGTTAGCTGTTGCTAATAGGAAGACAGGTAAAAGAGATGCCATATGAGCTTTAGTTGTGTTGAATAGTTCTTGACTTGAAGCATTTCAAACAGCCGCAATTCAGCCTTCGTATTAAGCATCAAATTAGGCAGAATTCTCAAACAATGCAATTCAGCTCTTCTAGCCTTCATATTCACTGTAATATTCTTGATTCCAGACATTCTTTTAATAAACGTCTGCCATGTTAATGCTTATTTAACATGTGTTTTATCTAGTATTAAGTATTGACTAAGCAATAAAAGAATTACTAAACATTCAAAAGTGAGCTATAAAATGCTAATTTCTCTTCCAACAATTACTCTCTACACTCGTAAATAACCCACATTCAATCTTCAAAATATACGACAATCAATGCTACTTATACTAGACAAATTATATCTTATACCAAATTCAGTTGCTAAAATGCCTTTACCATTTAAAAAGCTCACACATATTAATAAGTTCACATAAATTTGTGTTATCGGGAAAACGAAATACTTCACTGCTTGCATTCGTTCGGTCCATGGCAAAGTAAATGAAAAATGTGATTTGTGTTATGTTTAATTCCATCACTCTTAAAGATTTGATTAGAGGTAATAACAACCAATGCAAAAAGGGAGGGATTTCTACAACCAATTATATGGACAACACACAATGAATGCGAACGATCCAATGTTTCTTTGAAAAAATTAGACAAACTCAATTTTACAAATTAACGATCTACTTATCAACAATGTGAACCCTAGTGGAATGAGAGGTGATAATCGATATTGATAAATATCTTAGTTTTCCTTTTTGTGTTAATTTCAATTCAAAGTTTTCTTTCTTTCTTTCTTTCTTTTTTTTTTTTTTTTTTTTTTTTTTTTACTTACTAGAAAAAGGTAAATGTAGAACTCTTAAAGTATTTCAAGGGAAAATTGTACTAAAATACCTCACTATTACAAAATTTGAAATTGTTACGAGCTTTTTAAGGTCAATTAGATTGGAATTTTAACAATACGATATGAGTGAAGTTTAAACAAAAAGAACAACAACATCATTATTCTATTCGAGTCCAGTAGACTCATTTGATAGAGAAGTACCTCATACAAATGTGATGGATGCGCGTATTCGTACAATTAATGAAAATTCTAAACCAATATGGGACTGATAAAGTTAAAGATACAAACTAGATGAAATAATCTAATATGTTATATATATGTAACTCGATAATTTATCTTATACACAGTTAGATGTATGTTCATTTTATTATATGCTTGATAATATATGTTATATATTGATTAATTAATTTTGTTAATAGAAGGTATAATAGAAAATCAATAATTTATATGTTTTGTGATAATAGTTACAACGTCTGCCATGTTAATGCTTATTTAACATGTGTTTATCCAGTATTAAATAAGTGATAAAAGAAGTACTAAACATTCAAAACTGACAGCTATAAAATGCTAATTTCTCTTCCAACAATTACTCTCTACACTCGTAAATAACGCACATTCAATCTTCAAAATATACGACAATCAATGCTACTTATACTAGACAAATTATATCTTATACCAAATTCAGTTGCTAAAATGCCTTTACCATTTAAAAAGCTCACACATATTAAGTTCACATAAATTTGTGTTATCGGGAAAATGAAATACTTCACTGCTTGCATTCGTTTCAGTCCATGGCAAAGTAAATGAAAATTGTGATTTGTGTTATGTTTAATGCCATCACTCTTAAAGATTTGATTAAAGGTAATAACAACCAATGCAAAAAGGGAGGGATTTCTACAACCAATTACATGGACAACACACAATGAATGCCAACGATCCAATGTTACAAATTAACGTTCTACTTATCAACAATGTGAACCCTAGTGGAATGAGAGGTGATAATCGATATTGATAAATATCTTAGTTTTCCTTTTTGTGTTAATTTCAATTCTTTTTTTTTTTTTTTTTTACTTACTAGAAAAAGGTAAATGTAGAACTCTTAAAGTATTTCAAGGGAAAACTGTATTAAAATACCTCACTATTACAAAATTTGAAATTGTTATGAGCTTTTTATGGTCAATTAGATTGGAATTTTAACAATACGATATGAGTGAAGTTTAAACAAAAAGAACAACAACATCATTATTCTATTCGAGTCCAGTAGACTCATTTGATAGAGAAGTACCTCATACAAATGTGATGGATGCACGTATTCATACAATTAATGAAGATTCTAGACCAATATGCGACTGATAAAGTTAAAGGTACAAACTAGATGAAATAATCTAATATGTTATATATATGTAACTCGATAATTTATCTTATACACAGTTAGATGTATGTTCATTTTATTATATGCTTGATAATATATGTTATATATTGATTAATTAATTTTGTTAATAGAAGGTATAATAGAAAATCAATAATTTATATGTTTTGTGATAATAGTTACAATGTTTTATACCCGGAGTTTTTAGCCTAAAGGACAAAATAAACAAAAAATTATTCTATAAGGACAAGGGGCAAAATTTTACCTATAAGGACAAATTTTAGTGTAAATGGAGGAATTCAAGGGCCCACTATAATTCTTTCCTTTACACTAAAATTTGTCCTTATGGATAAAATTTAAGCCTCTTGTCCTTATGGAACAATTTATTTATTTATTTTGTCCTTCAGAATATTTTCCTGCATTATTTTGCATTAGATATTGATATATTAGTTGAGATTAAATTACACAACACTCTATAAACGTTGGATGGTGTATTACTAAAAGTTATTGGACACACTAAGGGGTTACGTACTAATAATTATTGGATAATCAAGGAATGACTCACTCGATGGTCTTGTATTGGTTAATATATGGTCAAACAAAAAATATCGATGTGAATCTATATGCATGGCCTTGTTAGTCAGGGACTACCAAACAACCATTGAGCTAATTTCCTTGAGGTCGCAAATTTGAGTTCTAATAAGCTGTGTTGTGCATCCCTTAAGACTTGCAGTGGTTATCTCTTGAAAAAGCAAAAACTGCTTAAAGCATTTGTGCTTCTTGTTGGATTGGCTTAACCAAGGGTCGATTGTAGCGTTCCAACTGTATACCCTAGCTTTATTCTTCGATTTTTTTTTTTTTTTTTTTTTTTTTTTAAATCAACGTCACTGATTTATATTTTTCTTTGGACTTGATAATATTGTTGATCTTTAGTGTGTAAGTTCTGCTTTAATTGTAGTTAAACCATGGCACTACGTCCATCAAACCACTATAGTTCTATCGAATGATTGCATTATACGCGGAACACTGTTCAAAAGGGGGCTCGCCTGTTTAATTATATAAGGTTAGTATCACGATCAACTGAAGTCAACTCAAAGTCCTAGTTTCTACCCAGAGCAATTTGATTAATCATAATTGTTATTATTGAAATAAGTACTTAGTGTTTGGACCTGTGTTGTTTGAGTGCTCAGCAGATCTAATGTCGTGGATGTACAAAATGTTGTAACAGGGATAAAGCGAGGAAATAGCAGGATATAGCGGGTGAGTCTAATATACCATATAAAACTCATAGTTAATGCTTTTATGAATATATAAATGATAAATAAATAGAAAGTTGACATTCACTTTAATTATAATTAGTGCATTTTTAATTTAAATAAAAGCATGTGCAAATATATGTAAATAAATGTAATTTTTTATTTAGTTTAATTGAATTTAATATACTATTATAGTATTTTCTATTCTTGAAAATATATGTCAAAAAATTCTGTTAAACTGCTAATTTTATAAATTTTATAATATATAAATGTCATTCTTCAATTCATTTCTGTTATTGAAGATATAGTAGAAATAACATAATATAGCTGAGTTAATGAAATATATTGGGAATATCGAAATATAGTGAGACTTAAAGCAAAAATGCTATTTGAAAATAATGTAGCAGTAGAAATTCGCTTCACGATATTGGAGGTATATGACGAAGTAATAGTGGGGCATTACTGCATAGGTTTGTACTATAAAATTAAATATGATTATACTTGAATTTTGACCATTACGTAATCTCATAAGTTCAAAGTGATACGGTTTTGACGACGGAAATTGATGTAAATAATTATCACTATTGGGTAAGCTTCTAGGTAGTAAAGGGAACGAATAGGACAAACTCAACCAAAATGTCATATCACTCGCTATGGCATGTGAGTATTAATTTTTGAGTTGTTCAAATATTAATTACTGGCCAAGTTGATATCATTGAGTCACATAAATGAAATGATGGGTATTCCGAATAAACCATACAATTTAGTTAATTTTTTAATTATTGAAATCAATGAAATTAATTAGTATTTGAGAAAATTAGGTATGATTTATTTTTATTTAATTTATGGAATGTCATTAGTAATTAGCAAAGTGCATATATAAAAGTTGTAAACAAATATATTAATATACAATATGAATAGTTAGTCTAAATTCGATTTAGAAAAGATGAAATGAAATGAGTTTTTAAAAAATTAAATTAATTAATATTTATAAAATATTGATTACTGAAAAATATTTGTTACTAGTGCGAAATCGTGCTATGCACATTAATTGCCATTATATTTTGTGTAATTTTCATTGATTGTTTATTTTGAAAGTTGATATTAATAAACTGCTTAATATAAGTAGTATCAACAAAGAGATGTAAAGTTGTAGAGTGGCTATGTAAATTTGACGCATTTAATAGGTAATTGTTGATATTTAAGATAAAATTTTGGTAGCTTGGGACCCTAGTTCAGAAATGGTGGTAAGTAAGAATTCTGAAATTAGCTTTGATGTGACAAACCTTAAGGTGCTAAATATATATTGACAATGAGCAATGTTGATGTTAAATGTACAAAGGGACTACAAATACCAAATTATGTTTATCGGTTTTGATCAAATTTATGCTCAAAGGGAGAAACAACATCTTTAGATGTCATAATAATTATATAATAACAAATTGGAATCAACAAATCTTAATCTTGACTAAAGTTTCCATAAGCACTCGAAGACTTAAATACGTGTGAAATTGACAATTATATGCCTTGTAATATCCTTGAATTAGCTTAATATGCAGGTACTAGTTGAAGTACTTGTAGCTAGTTCAAACAAACCCATCGATAACATGTTTTCCGAATTGAAAAATATGTTATCAGTACACATGTAGTTATGATGTTTTCAACAATAGATGTAGGGATTTGTGTGCTAGTACATATAGACTATGGTTATATTAGGTCAAAATTTTGTCTGAAGCACTCTAATTCGTGGAGAAGACGATCCATACGAACAATAAAGAATTTGCTAATACGTTGGTTATGTATTAATTTTTGATTTAAGGAGTCAACATATTACAAATTACAATGTTATGTAAAAAAATAATAAATAAATAAGAACTTGTTGGATACACATGATATGATGTTAAAAACTATGATAAGATTGTGCAATAGATAAGTCATGAAAATTGAATTAACTTAACGATTTTCAAATATCTTGACATTGGTTCATAAATTTTTGTTCCACATTTGGAGCACTAAAATGTTGACCGCTATTGTACCGCACCTTAACATTTCTTATGAAACAATTGGCTTCACCAAAAGCATCATATACAATAAAAATTCTCGATTTAAATGGTATTTTACACCATTTCACAATGGAAACAACACTTTATTAGTGAGCATTAGGCAATTTTATATTATACTAACGGTTTTAACGCACCATGTTGTGGAGAAGCTCGACAATGCTTATTTCCTCTTATTGACTCATTTCAAAAGAGAATTCAATGTTGGACATTACTTGGGTGCTAATTTCTTCCTACAATTCTATTTTACTAAAGAAAGCTATTTTACGTTTTTATATACTCCAAATTAATGCACAAAGCATACGTATTTTGAAGCCTTTGCATTATGGGACATCCGAATTCAAATAGACCTTTGAAGTACTTATTGAGCTTCTTTTGAGAGGATATTCTTCTGCTATCGGAAATAATATGGTAGGTAAATTGAATTCAAGTTACTACATCATGGTTACCATAAATGATATGGTATGCACAATATAGTAAGCATATGTTACATCATGGTTACCATAAATGATATGGTATGCACAATATAGTAAGCATATGTGCACTTATTGATTTCCCTTTTTCACTAATGTTGAAGTCAGTATAATCACAGTTAGACCATTTGTCGACTTGATTTTTCTTTCTTTCCAGAAAGCATGTATTCATTTTCTTCCATGAATGTAGATATGACTACAATTTTAGCTATTTAAAGACAACTATAAAACAATTAACAAACGGAAATATGAGAAAAATTTGGTAGGTTAATTGATATTTTTTACTCTATTAGTATTATGAGCATGCATATGAAGCAAAATCTTTCTCTTGTTGACCTAGATTGGTCTTTCAATTCATTTATTTTTGGTATTCGTTCTCTTAGGAATTTTTGTTAGTAGACCATATAAGTTTGATGTCCAAGTAGATCTATTGTACGATTTTTCCTAACAAAAAAATGCTGAGAATTTACATTGTGTGAAGTTATATTACATAATTTAATTGTTTGGTTGAGTGGTTGTTTGTTACATAATAAAGCACATATAGCACTGATCATTGACATCATTATTTGGTACTCAATGGTAGTAACCTGTGCATTGACTTTTTCGAAATGCACTCGGTTATCAACGGGAACTCAATACCTTCGTACAACTCTAAATAACATAAAGATTAAATTGCATGATAAGTTGGGATTGGGGATTAAAAAATAAATCGAGACGCCGGTATTCTCATAAAATCAATAATAATATGCATTGGTTAGGATATTAAGAAGATGGATGATCTAACTTCTCCCATGGAAATTAAATATTTGTTTTCTATTTATTATTTGAAAAAATAAGTTAGTTATAAACATTACCACAGAATTTCGTGAACATGGGCCATTGAAGTTGATAAAACGCAGCGAAACAGACTTATTGACTTGGAAGGAAATCTTAGCAATGTTTCTTAACACGCTCCCATTATGCCATGCAATTTTCTATTATAGCCTAATTTACACTAATAACATTTTTTGAAATTAAATTCTTATTTGAAAGGATAGTAATTGTATATATAAATATGGCGATTTTGATTCATTAGTCAAACCAATGGTTCTATTTATAACAAACATAACCCAACATAAACAAAAATAACAATGTCGGTTTGTCACCGTATTAGGTTAAACAGAAAATTTTACATTATAAACTTTAAATATAAACAATCAACAGCAAAATACGTAACTGAACTAAAAAGATTTATGATCGACATGAAAATTCAAACAATCATTGATAAGATGAACTCTCATCCTCAATCAAAATTTATAATTCTATTATAGAACTCTCTATTAACAGAAACATCAAAAAAAAAAAAAAAAAAAATCCATAGAGTGTTGCTGATTATGGCCAACCATTATGGAAAACAAAGTAGCATACATATGTCGATGTTAACGAACATATTACTAAACATATTTTCTTTATAGAATAAAAAATAGAAATATAATTCTATTACTAAAGGATTATTTTTCGCCTTAAAAGTTGAAATTTTAACTATAGTTATATTGACATCTTCACCAAAGAAAACCTATATGTGTCCTAATTCCATCTTTGTTTAAATATGTTGCAAGTTACTAGGTTGTAGGTGCCAAAAATATTTGACGTACATATCAAAAATTAGAAAGTAACGCATAAAGAGGATAATTTTACATATAAACGAAACAAGCTATAGATAGCTAAGGATATTTATATAGTTTTTTGTGCATATATTTTAAATAGTGAATTAACTAATTTTATATTTCAAGTAAACTAAATTATTGAATTTAAGAAAATAGGTAGTTTGATTGAGTAATTGAAAAAATGACTAAAACACAACATGGAAAAAGGGGTTATGCTTGCACCTTAATAAACAATCTCTAACTAGAAGTTCAAGTATGAAAGTAAATTCATTGATATCTCTTATTATGATAATATCATGTGAAATATGTATAAATTACCCCAATTTGAAAATATACATTATTAATCTACTTTGCATGGCTGATTTAGAAGGAAAGATAATAATAAAAAATTATGCACCGATGAAACGAAAGTAAATGATTTGAAACAATCGAAATTAAATCATAAATATAACAAGAAAAATACTGAAGGCAACAAAGATGAGGTAAACTCTCCATTATTAAAACCATGTATAATGATATTAAATTATTTGAGTTAACACTTCTACAAATATAACTAAAACTGCATTAGATTAGCTTAAGTAATCTATTTCAAGTAATGTACTTTATCGATACTCCAAATTCATGAATTTTTTGAAGGGGCTCACTAGTTTATGTATTGTTTAAGGTACACAACAACATGATGGGTACCTAACTTTTTTGATGCAAATATATGTGTTTTCTCGGTAAGGAGATCAATTTTTGCCTTAAAGTAGGATGTAAGGCTGTTTTACACACAATTTATTATCTTTATGATTTTTTTTTTTAATATGCAACATGGAAACCATTCAAAAGAATTACAAATTTTGTCAACAAAAATGTATTTTCTTTTCATTTCGTCATTAGAACAAATATTAGTTCTAAAATCTAGTTTTAAATGGTAACCATTACCACATCACATTAAAAACTGAGAATACTTTAGTTGGTAAAAAGTAATGAAAACAATACGTAATAAATTCATGTTAAAAATGGCTTGCATTAATAATGCATATTGTACGTATTAAATTAGATTTATATAGCTTTACATATAAACCACTTTGAAGTTTTTAATATGCAATATGGAAACCACTTGAAAAAATTATACTGATAAAATTGACTTTTCATCTTTTGTTTAAAATAAGTTTGAGTTTCAAAATCCAGTTTCATAGTCATAACTGTTAACATCATGCATCTGATCAGCCAGTTGGTAAAAAATACAATGTAAGCAATACTTGATAAATTCCTAGGAAAATAACTACAAATGAAGCATGTGCTAAATATTAAATAAGATTCATAAAGCTTTATCCAAATATTTTACATAATAAATCGGTTTATTTTTGCATTTGGCACCAAAAATTATGAAGCTTGTACAAAATTTATTTCCTTATGATTCACTTTTGGTAACATGTGTTGTTAACCAATTTAAGAAGAGCATTGCTAGATGGCCCAGGTGAAAAAACGCCCGGGCTCGCCCAAATAATGCCCCTTCATTGATATCGGGAGAGGGAGGGGTGGGGGGAGGGGGGTATTTTTGTAAATCTCACCCATACAGCCTTAATTGTTGACTTAAGTGGCAAATGTAAACTTGCCACTTAAGCCGTAGTTACACCCGAAACTAAAGTTTCGGGCTCTCCAGCATTTATGATTTAAGAAGGGTATGTATTTCGAGTCAATAATGATAATGAGTTGATAGTTACAAATGGACTAAATGGTTATACATGCACCATTAGCAAATGTATCCATGAAAATTCCGAAAAAGGTAGATTAGAAAGTAAAGCCATCAAATTTCTCGATTTTTCTCTATTGAACTTTTGATCTTCACATAAAGGACACACACACACACACACGCTAAGTTCACATAAATTTGTGTTATCGGGAAAATGAGATACTTCTCTACTTACATTCATTCAACCCATGGAATAGTAAATGAAAATTGTGATTTGTGTTATGTTAATTGCCATCACTCTTAAAGTTTTGACTAGAGGTAACAACCATTGCAAAAAAGCGAGAGATTTCTACAACCAATTATATGGACAACACAAAATCATTGTCAACGATCCAGAGTTTCTTTGAAAAAATTAATCGACAAACTCAATTTTGTGAATTAACGATCTACATATCAATAACGTGAACCCTAGTGGGAGAAGAGAAGATGACCGGTATTGATAAATATCTTAATTTTCTTTTTTGTGTTAATTTCAATTCTAATTTTTTTATTTTTATTAGACAAAAGTAAAGTAGAACTCTTAAAGTATTTGAAGGGAAAATTGTTTTAAAATCCTCACTGTTGCAAAATTCGAAATTATTGGGAGCTTTTTAATGTCAACTAGATTGGAATTTTGACAATATGATTTGAGAGAAGTTTAACCAAAAAGAACATCAACATCGTCATTCTATTCGAGTCCAGTAGACTCATTTGATAGAGAAGTACCGTATGGAAATGTGATGGATATGCGTATTCAGACAGTTAATGAAGATTCTAGACCAATGTGCGACTGATAAAGTTAGAGATATGAGTTAGATGAAATAGTCTAATATGTTACATATAGGTAACCTTATAATTTATCATATACACAATTAAATGTGTTTTCTTTCTACTATTTACTTGATATAATTTGTTATATATTGGTTAATTAATTTTGTTAATAGTACGTATAATAAAAAATTAATAATTAATATGTTTTGTGGTAATAGTTACAATTTTTTATAACCGTGAGTAATTTATCACAACGAAAAATAAATAAACCATTTTAAACATTCTTAGTTAAGATATGTCAACAATAGATATCGATATATTAGTTAAGTCTAATTTACCCAACGCTCTCTAAACATTGAATGGTGTATTACTCAAAGTTGTTGGAGGCACTAAGGGGTAACGTACTAATAGTTATTGAATAACCAGGGAATGACTCACTCGGTAGTTTTGTATTGATTAATACAAGGTCATACAAAAAATATCGTTATGAATCTGTATGCATGGCTTTGTTGGTCAGGGTCTACCAAGCAACCATCAAACTAATTTCCTTGAGGTCGAGGATTTAAGTAATAGCAAGCTGCGTTGTGCATCCCTTAAGACTTAGAGAGGCTATCCTTGAAAAACCAAAAACTGCTTAATGCATTTGTGCTCTTTGTTGGATTGGCTTAAACATGGGTTGACTGTGGCATTCAAACTGTATACCCTAGCTCTATTCTTCGAATTATTTTTTCTTTAAATCAACATCACTAGTTTATATTTTTCTCTGGAGTGGATAATATTGTTGATCTTCAATGTGTAAGTTCTACTATAATTGTAGTTAAACTGTTGATCTACGTCCATTAAACAACTGTAGTTGGATTGATTGAATGCATTATACGTTAAACACTATTCAAAAGTTGACTCGTCTACTTAATTATATAAGGTTGGTATCACGATCAACCGAAGTCAACTCAAAGTCTTAGTTTCTACTTAGAGCAACTCGGTTAATCATAATTGTTATTATTGAAATAAGGACTTACTGTTTGGACTGTAAAAACTTGAATTTTGGCCATTACGTAATCTCGTAAGTTCAAAGTGATACGGTTTTGACGAAGAAAATTGGTGTAATAATTATCACTATTGGGTAATTCTTATAATAAGTAAAAAAAGACAAGCAGGATAAATTCAACCAATATGTCATATCACTCGCTAGGGCATGTGAATATTAATGTTTGAGTTGTTCAAATATTAATTACTGTCTAAGTTGATATCTTTGAGTCACATAACTGAAATGATGGATATTTCAAATAAACCTTACAATTTAGTTAATTTTTTAATTATTGGAAATTTATTAAATTAATTAATATTTAATAAATTTAAGTTTGATTCATTTTTTATTTAATTTATGGAATGTCAATAGTAATTAGTAAAGTGCATATATAGAAGTTGTAAACAAATATATTGATACACAATATGAATAGTTAGTCTAACTTCGATTTAGACAAGATAAATACTGAAATGTGTTTTAAATAAATTAAACTAATTAATATTGTAAAATATTGATTGATGGAAAATATTTTTTTTACTTGTGCGAACTCGTGCTATGCACATGAATTGCTATTATATTTTCTATAATTTCGTTGATTGTTTATTTTTGAAAGATAGTATTAATAAGCTGCCTAATATAAGTAGTATCGAAAAAGAGATGTAAAGTTGTAGAGTGACTAAGTAAATTGACACATTTAATAGGTAATTGCTAATATTTGAGTTAAAATATTGGTAGCTTAGGACCTAGTTTAGAAATGGAGGTAAGCAAGAGAGAATTCAGAAATTAGCTTTGATATGACAAACCTTAAGGTGCAAATTATACACTGACCATGAAAAACACTAATGTTAATGTCCAAAGGGACTAGAAATACCAAATTATGTTTATCAGCTTTGATCAAATTTATGCTTAAAGGGGGATGAATCATCTTTAGATGTCATAATAATTATATAATAACAAATTGGAATCAACAATTCTTGATCTTCATTAAATTTTCCATATGCGCCCGAAGGTGAAAATATGTGTGAAATCGACAATTCTATGGCTTATAATATCCTTGGATAAGCTTAATATGTAGGTACTAGTTGAAGTGCCCGTAGCTAGTTCAAACAAACATATCGATAACTTGTTTTCCTAATTCATAAATTTATTATTAGTACACATGTACTTATGATGTTTTCAACAATAAACGTATGGATTAGCATGCTAGTACATGTAAACTATCATTATATTATGTCATAATTTTTTATGAAGCACTCTAGTTTGTGGAGAAGACGATCCATATAAACAATAAAGTCATGGGTCAAATTGCTTATATACTAAAATAGCTGATTAGTTTGCTAATACATTGGCTATGTTAATTTTTGATTTAAGGAGTCAACAGATTGCGAAATAAAATGTTATGCTTAAAAAAAATTTGTTGGATACACATGATATGATGTTAAAAACCATGTTTTTTAGTAAGATAGTGTAGTAGATAAGTCATGAAAGTAGAATTAAATTAACAATATGAAAATACCTTGTCATTGGTTCATAAATTTTTGTTCCACATTTAGGGGACTAAAATGTTGGCCATTATTGTACTGCACCCCTACATTTCTTGCAAGACAATTGGCTCCACCATAAGCATCGTATACAATCAAAATTTCTCAATTTAAATGGTTTTTTTTACGATTTCATAATGGAAACAACATTATGTTAGTGAGCATTAGGCAATTTTATATTATACCCATAAACAATTTAACACACATGTTGGGGAGAAGCTTGACAATGCTTAATTCCACTCCTTAACTCATTTCAAAAGAGAATTTAATGTTGGACATTACTTGGGTGCTAATTTCTTCCTACAATTCAATTTTACTAAAGAAAATTACTTCATATTTTTATATAATCCAAATTAACGCACAAAGCGTACATATTTTGAAGCCTTTGCATTATGAGGCATCCAAATTCAAGTAGAACTTTAAAGTACTTATCGTTATTCTTTTGAGAGGATATTCTTCTGCCATTGAAAATAATATGGTAGGTAAATTAAATTCAAGTTACTACATCATGGTTACTGTAGATGATATGGTATGCAAAATATAGTAGAAATATGTGCACTTATTGATTTCCCTTTTTCACTAGTGTTGAATTCGGTATAATCACAATTAGACCAATGGTCAACTGGATTTTCTTCCTTTCCAAAAAGCATGTTTTCATTTTCTTCCCTGAATGTAGATATGACTTCAATTTCATCTATTCAAAGATAACTGTAAAACACTTAATAAAAGGAAATATGAGAAAAAATTAGTATGTTGATCGATATTTTTTATTCTACTAGTATTATGAGCATGCCTATGAAGCAAAATCTTTATCTATTTCACCCAGGTTGGTCTTTCAATTCTTTTATTTTTGGTATTCATTCTCTTAGGAATTTTTATTAGTAGACTATATAAGTTTGATGTTCAAGTATATCTATTGTACGATTTTTTCTAATAAAAAAGACATTGGAAATTTACATAGTGTGAAGTTATATTACATAATTTAATTGTTTTACGTTGAGTGGTTGTTTGTTACCTAATAAAGCACATATAAAGCTAATCATTGACATCATCATTTCGTAGCTAATGGTAGTGAACTGTACATTGACATTTTCGAAATGCATCCAGTTATCAATGGATACTCAATACCTTTATTTAACTCAAAATATCATACACGTTAAACTAGATGATAAGTTGGGATTAGGGATTTAAAAATAAATCAAGACGCTGATAATCTAGAAAAATCAATAATTTTATGCATTGGTTAAGATACTAAGATGATGGATAGTCTAACTTCTCCCGTGGTAGTTAAATATTCGTTTTCTATTTATTATTTGAAAAAAGTAAGTTTTCAGTTATGAATATTACCACACAACTTCATGAACATGGGTCATTTAAGTTGACAAAATGTAGTGAAACTGACTGATTGACTTGGAATGAAATATTAGCAATGTTTCTTAACACGCTCCCATTATGCCATGCAATTTTTTATTATAGCCTAATTAACACTAAAGCATTTTCTAAAATTAAATTCCTTTTTGAAAGGATAGTAATTGTATAAGTAGCAATTTTGATCCATTAGTTAAACCAATAATTTAGTTTATAATAAATATTACCTAACGTAGTGCTACTTTGTCACCTCATTAGGTTAAATAGAAAATTTTATATTATAAACTTTAAATATAAACAATCAGCAGCAAAATACGAAACTGAACTAAAAAGATTTATGGTCAGCACGAAAAAACAAACAATCGTTATTAAGATAAACTCCCATCCTCGATCAAAATTTCTAATTCTACTATAGAACTCTTTATTAAAATAAACATCAGAAAAAATAAAGAAAATCCATAGAGTGTTGCTGATTATGGCCAACCATTATAGAGAACGAAGTAGCATACATATGTCGATGTTAATAAACATATTACAAAACATATTTTCTTTATAGAATAAAAAATAGAAATATAATCCTATTATTAAAGGATTCTTTTTCTCTTTAAAAGTTGAAATTTTAGTTGTAGTTGTATCGACATCTTCACCAAAGAAAACCTATATGTGTCCTATGTATTTCACCTCTATTTAAATATGTTGCAAGTGTTCTGAGTCGTAGATGCAAAAAAATTTGACGTACATATCAAAAATTAGAAAGTAACGCATAAAGAGGAAGATTAAAATAACGACCCGCATTTTACGTATCGGAGGATCATTAAATAGTTTTATTTAATTTCCTGAGGGTCGGATCATTTCATGTTTTGATGTGTTGTTTATGCGGATGTTAGACATATTCATAGTTTTTATTAATTTTATTTGAGACAAATTTTCCCCTGTCAGTTTTGTATAGGCATAACTTTTGGCTGGGTTCGAATCAGGTGCAGGGAGCAAATTCATTGGAAAGGAAATGATATTTTCAATTCCGTAGAGTGGTTACAATAAAGTTTTGGCTCAACAGTTTGGGAGGAATCGTTGTTTTAGTGCTATATAATTTCCGGACAAACTAGTTATTCATTAGTGGGCTGATTCGTGAGGCCCATTAAGGTTAAGGGCTACTGGATATAAATAGAGGGGTAGACGGAAGGAGAACAGTTTAGTTTCTTCAGTTCTCTCATTTGGTTGAGCTTGTGATCCTCCTTGCTCAATCAAATACATTACCACTCCATTAAATTATTGGATCTATATTAGAAGATTAAATATCAACATCAAATGTTAATTTGAAGATCGTTCTTGGCGCAGCTCCAAGGATCTAAACTCCGCACGAATTGATAAATTCGTGAAAATATGATCAAGGATAGGATAAATGATCAACTCCGTTGATCTTTGATGTTGGAATCTAGCTATCTTCAACACGTTTGTCTCGCAAGATACCGTGTTGTAGATCTACGATTCTTCGAATGTTGATCACTCGCAAGCGATACCGTGAATCGGCTTCAAGATCGCTGATTAGAGCGCACTCGAATATCCGAAGATGGAGAAAGGAGATCACACTCAACATCCAATTTTAATGGTGGCACAAAGCTCACACAAGGAATTTATTTAAATGTCAACAACCTTTACAACTCACATATGGCCCTATTTATAGGGCTCATACAACAAGCATTAAAAGGCAATAACGACCCAAACAGAAAAACACGACCCAAACAAACATGCGGTGCGACCTAAATGGTGCGCCGACCTAACTTTAATAAAACACAACTCCAACACGACCCAAACAGTGCGACACAACCAAAAAACAAATGTCCCAACCTCCCCACGGTCTAGCAACGATTTTTCAAACCTGCCTCTTCTCTTTAGGTCGCTCCTCGAGCCCGCTAGACGACCCAAACGTCCTTTCTTTAAGCTCTAACTTGCTAGATGGCTCCTTTAGGGCGCTGGATGACCTGAAAACCTCTCCTTCTCTTGCTTTAGCTCGTCAGAACATGTATTTAGACCGCTGTAGGACCCAAAACTTACTCGTCCATCTTTTAGGTCGTGGAACTCCCTCTCTAGCTCGTTGGACGACCTATAATTCAACAATGAGCAATTTCCATGATGTGCTGCATCATCCTCCCCAAGTTGACAAGAATTCGACCCCGAATTCACATACTCTTTGTGACGCCCAGCCCCGCACCAACCGACGTTTTCTCCAAAAGTGCGATGTACACATGTCCAGTTAGCACGGAACGAGTCGCCAGAAGGAAAAAAGGAAGAAGGAAATGAACATACAAAGAACCTGTAGAATGTCTCACAGCGCATAGAACAAAATATAATAACAACATACTTGACATAAAACAGGAGAGACAGTGCATAAGCTGAAAATCAGAACTAAACATCATAGCAGCGGAAATCCAAAATACAGCTTATTACAACTTTCAAACTGTCTCAAAGCAAAAGTAAGATAAATGAGGTACACTACTAATGCCCAAGTAGCGACCACCAACGACACAGGGAGAATGTGTATATATATATATAATACGTGGAAGCCTCCTGCCCGCCTCCGAATCAGCTACTCGCGCATCACCAGCAAACCTGTCTCTAGTCTGCTCGTGTGAGCACCCAGAGTAATAAGAGGAGACATAAAACTCTGGGTCAGACATAAAGCCTGGTATGAGCGATAAGCATCTAAAGTGAACAATAACAGGTAGACTAAAACATACCTGAATCTGGACCTACAACCAAAGAGTTAGCACTACATATTGTACAACACTCTAAGGTATCACATCAAACGGTATAAAGATACGGAGGTGGGGGAGGTGTGCATGTCATAATGATGGCAAACAATCAAGCGTAGCATCCATCCTCACATCTCTCACTCAGTGCGTAAAGCATACGATAATCACCACTTCGATCACCCAACATTCCTTGCTACGATCACTTTGCCCCATGAAGTCATAAATGGCTTCACTGCACTGATAACGTAGCCACTAATTCTTCGCTATGTCCACTTGCCCCATGGAGTTATTCACCCCATCTGCGCTGGCTCATAGCCTTACCAATCCTTACTATGTCCACTTTGCCCCATGGAGTTACAAGAACCCCACTGCACTGGCTCATAGTCTTACTACACATCACCTTGCCCCTCGGGTCGTAATGACCCTACTGCACTGATAACGTAGTCTTGCTACCATCACTTTGCCCCTCAGGTCGTAATGACCCTACTGCACTGATAAGTAGCCATCATCCATTCATAGTGGTGAATCAAAGTTATGAACGTCGACAACTCCTTAGCACACGCCCCGCAGCAAAGTCCAACTATAAAGTGAATTCATTGGTTCCCAACTGGTTCCGGGATCCTGAGCTCTAACTTCCATTTGGAATACCTTTGCATCTCGGGTTATTGGTCATTACCATCGAATCGGATCGGATCAGCCTTCACATTCTTCATCGGATCGGATCGGCTTAGTTCGGATCGCCAACACCCCATGCGGATCGAATCGTGTTCCTCCAGCGCGCGGCTCCTTCCCTGGCTCGGATCGGCGTCACCACTTCAGATTGGATCGTGGTCACCCATTCGGATTGGGTCGGGGTTCCTCCTTCAAGTCAGTTCGTGCTTTCCCCGCTGGTCGGATCGGGTCGGGTGCAACTTCCCAGATGGTCAGCTCGTGAACTTCTGAAATGGATCGGTTCGTGCTCCTCCCTTCGGATCGTTTTGCCTCATCAATCTGGATCGGATCGTGGAGAGGATTCGCGATCGGGGGTGAACATGCGGATCGCTGTCTTCGGATCGGATCGTGGCATATGTCCACGATCGGTTCGGGTCGGGAAGTCCGATCCGATCCCACTTGCAACTTCTTGCAGTCCTTCCAACGAGCAGTTTACGCCATTCGACGGCGTTTTTGACCAAACTAACACTTCTAAACAATCACAAAGCATACCATATAGTCATAGCAGCATACATAATCAACCCCAAACATCAAAACATCAACATGATAGGCTAAAATGGATCAAACATACCCAAAATCCCCAAATTTCCCCTTAAGCATACTTAGGTGAAACTAAAGATAGGATTATCAAAACTTAACCAAATTAACCCAAATTCATATCAGAGGTCTAAAACATCATTCCGAATTTTATAAACATTTTTCCAGAATTTTATCATGTTTAAATTCGCTAATTAACACTAATCACCCCTAATTAGCCATAATTAGTGTAGAACTATGCAAATCACTCACCTTAGCCACAAAATAAACTAAGATCTGAAATGATTCTCTGATTTGATGCGAATTTCAATACCAAACAGCAGCTCCTTTGTTGATTTGGTGAAGATCCTTCTTTATTAGGGGTTGCTAAGCCAAATCCTTAACCTAAAGGTGATTTGGAGGTGATTTAGAGGTTGGAGGCCATTTTTAGGGTTCCTTGGTGATAAGTGGAGGCTAGAAAACTGAAATGGAATGATTCTCCATCTCATTTCAGCCCTCCCATAACCCTAATCCCGAAATGGGTTATGGGCCTACTCACTAATCACCCGATTTGGCCCGATTAAGCAGTTTTTCACCCTCCAAACCTTGTTTCAGCCATATCTCCCAAACGGTAAGTCCGTTTGGCTAATGTGACCACTATACGGAAAGAGAAACCATCAAACAAATCAAATGGAAGTGGTTTCAGGTAAAAATTCCTTTCCAATCAAAAGTTATGGCCAAAACAGTACCAACTAGGGGCAAAATGGTCATTTAAAAATCGACAAAAATCATGAACATGGGAAATGACTCTATTAGACGTTTCCCAAGGTTACATGACCATACGACTTCACATGGGAAAGAAATAAATATTCTACGATCCTATGATGTGTAGAATACGGGTCATTACACTCTCCCCCCCTTAAGAAATTTCGCCCCCGAAATTCCCTAATCCCAACATACATAAAGGTTCCCGCATGCCTATCAATCATGAAGCAACAATCAAACATGCAAAACAAGCCAAACAAGTCTATCCTAGCATGCGGAAAACTAAATCGCAAAGTAAATCTTACCAGGCAAAGAGTTCTGGATATGCCTTCCTAATGCTCTCCTCTGTCTCCCAAGTACAATCATTCTCGTTCTCGCCCCACTGAACCTTGACTAGCTTCACCGACTTCCTTCGAAGTTGCTTCGTATCGTGCCCCACAATACGAATCGGCTTGCGGTTCCCAACCGCCTCGGGTTCTACTTCGAAGTCCTCTAACTGATCAGGTGAAATAGTCACATCTGAGTCGTGAACGAACTTCCTTAGTTGGGAAACATGAAATACATTGTGAACTCCTGCCATCTTCTCTGGTAAGTCAACTCTATACGCCAAATTCCCGACTAGTTCAAGAACAGGGAATGGCCCAACAAATCTTGGTGCCAACTTGCCTCTCCTGCCAAATCGTATCACGCTCTTCAACGGAGAGATCTTGACAAACACCAAGTCACCAACGGAGAATTTCAAGTCTCTTCTCCTCTTACCGGCGAAACTCTTCTGTCTATCTTGGGCAGCTTTCATTTGTTGCTGAATGACCTTAATCTTATCGGAAGTTTCTCTCACCACATCTGGTCCAAGCACAAACTTCTCGCCAGTCTCTATCCAACATGATGGTGAGTTGCACGGTCTTCCGTACAAAGCTTCATATGGAGCCATACCGATACTGGATTGGTAGCTATTATTATATGCAAACTCTACTAGATGCAAATGATCATCCCATGATCCACCAAAATCCAATATACAAGCTCTCAAGAGATCTTCCAATATACGATTCACCCTCTCCGTCTGACCGTCGGTCTGAGGATGATATGCGGTACTGAGATGTAATCTTGACCCTAGAGCCTCTTGTAAGCTCTTCCAAAACCCACTAGTGAACAACGGGTCTCGGTCACTCACAATGCTTTTGGGTACTCCATGAAATCTCACTACCCACTTCATATACAATTCTGCCAACTTGGCTGCCGTTCTGGTCGATTTGACTGGTATAAACCTTGCGCTTTTAGTCAATCGATCCACAATTACCCAAATGCTATCATATCCCGATCTAGTCCTTGGTAGGCCATCGATGAAATCCATCGAGACTTGCTCCCACTTCCATTCGGGAATTTCTAATGGTTGCAACAACCCACTAGGCTTCTTTTGCTCGGCTTTAACTAGCTAGCAATTCATGCATTTGGATATAAACTTCCCAACATCTCTTTTCATCCCTTCCCAGTAGTAAGTCTGTCTCATGTCTCGATACATCTTATTACCATCGGGGTGTATAGTCAGTTTTGAGTGATGACATTCTCTAAGCACTTCATCTCTCAAACTATTCACGTTGGGCACAACTAGTCTTCCAATCTTTCGAAGCCATCCATCTCGATCAAGCCCATACACATTCATCTCCTCATCAATACCCATCTCTAACTTGGAGATGATTTCTAATAGATTAGGATCGTCCCTCTGGCTAGAACCAATCCGCTCTATCATAGTGGGTCTGATCGTCAAACTAGCTAGCATAACTGGATCCAATTCGCACCTTGGTCTGAAATCAAACCCCGCGATATACTCCAGTTGCTTCCATTCAAGAAACATTGCCCCTAAGCTGGCATGTCTCCTACTCAAGGCATCGGCTATCGCATTACCCTTCCCAGGTGTATATGCGATATCAAAATCATACGAAGCCAAGAACTCTAACCATCTCTGCTGACGGAGAGTCAAATCTTTCTGAGAGAAGAGATACTTTAACGATTTATGATCGGTAAACAACTCAAATCTTTCTCCCAAGAGATAGTGTCTCCACATCTTCAGCGCAAATACAATCGCTGCCAATTCCAAATCATGGGTAGGATACTTCTTCTCATGCGGCTTTAGCTGTCGACTAGCATAAGCTACAACCCTACCTCCTTGCATCAATACTGCACCCAGTCCGGTACCACAAGCATCCGTGTATACCGTCATCTCTTCATTCCCTTTAGGAATGACTAACACTGGCGCACGCGTCAACCTCTCCTTTAGACTCTTGAAGGCATGCTCACACACTCCGTCCCAGACGAAGGGCTGATTCTTCTTAGTCAACTGAGTCAACGGTGCTGCAATCTTGGAGAAGTCCTGGATAAACTTACGATAATATCCAGCTAATCCCAAGAAATTTCTCACATCTGTAGCATTCTTAGGCGTTGGCCAATCCTGTACCGTAGCCACCTTCGCAGGGTCCACGGCAATACCACTCTCGGAAACAACATGACCCAAGAATCTCACTTCCCTTCTCCAAAAATGACACTTAGAGAATTTCGCTTTCAATTGGTGTTTCCTCAACACCTCCATCACTGTCCTCAAGTGTCCCTTGTGTTCCTCCTCTGTCCCTGAATAAACAAGGATATCATCCATGAACACAAGAACAAACTTATTCAACTGATCTCTGAATACTCGATTCATAAGATCCACAAAATAGGCTGGTGCATTGGTCAACCCAAACGGCATGACCAACCGCTCATAAAATCCAGACGGCGTCCTAAATGCTGTTTTCGGAACACTCTCATCTGCTACTCGAAGCTGATGAAATCCTGTCGCGAGGTCCAACTGGGAGAACACTCTTGCTCCTTCCAGCTGATCAAACAAATCATCTATCCGTGGTAGAGGATACTTATTCTTCCTCGTCACCTTATTCAACTCGCGATAGTCCACACACAAACGAAGGGAACCATCTGCCTTAGTGGCAAATACAACTGGTGCTCCCCACTCGGAGACACTCCTTCTAATAAATCCCTTCTTCAAAAGATTGCTGACTTGCACCCCGAGCTCTCGCTGCTCCCTTGGTGCCATACGACGAAGTGGCATCACTATAGGTCTGGCATCTTTCACTAAATCAATACGGAACTCAATCTCTCGGTGTGGTGGAAGCCCGGTCACCTCCTCGAAGACGTCCGGATACTGGCCAACCACGGGCACATCTCACAACTCATCCTGTAGGATGTCGAGGGAATTTACAAAACTAGCCATAACCCCATCACTAGGTAGGCCACCAAACACTACCCTCCGCCCATCATCCGCCCTCACTGTCACCAAAAAGCCCTCACAGTCTACCACCACCCCGTATCTTTGGAGCCAATCGACTCCCAATATAATGCCATACCCAGTAAAGCCCAAAACAAAGCAATCACATTCAAACATACATCCATGACTCGATAAGACCAAATTCCTGCAAATCATACTAAGGCTAGTCGAACCACCAATCGGGTTCGTCACAACTAATGGTCTATCGACTATCTCGGGTTCCAGTCCCAACCTATCTACCAGGTCACTAGATATGAAGGAACGGGAAGCCCCAGTATCAAACAAAACTCGAACTGGTATATCATAAATAGAAAGCATATCTTGAATAACAACATTCTTTCCTTTCTCCGCCGCAGTTGGGGCATTCGACGAAGAAGGAACGGCATCAAGAGCATATGCTTTCACAATCTCCTTCTCCTTAAGAGGTTGCAGACACTTATCCTTCTGATGTCCTACTTGACCACAGTTGTAGCACTTCCTTTCCGCTGGCTTGGCCCGACGTTCTTTAGCATAATGGCCCTTCTTTCCACAGCTGAAGCACTCAACATCCTTCTTACTCTTTTTCTGGCCACCCTTAGATTGGTCCTGCTTCCTCTTATTCTGAGAATTATTCTTGCCTCCACCGCCTGCTTGCGGCTTTGGCCCTTCTGCAGATGCAGCCTCAGTCTTTGACTTAGGGTAAAGACTCTCTGATCTCAAAGCTTTCCCCACAATCGATTCAAAAGTCTCATCGATGTGGTTAATGAGCCTCTCCCCCAAGTACCCATCCAGGCCAGTAATGAACTTCTCATTCTTCTTCTCAGGAGTATCGATAAGAGACAATCCATACTTCGACAAAGTGTCGAACTCAGCGATATAATCAGAAACTGCCCTGCCACCCTGCTTGAGTTCCAAGAACCTCTTAAACAACACCAATTTCTGGGCAGCTGGGATAAACTTCTCGCTAAAGCGAGCCTTGAACTGATCCTAAGTAACCTGGTCCTCTGGAGTAGTTGTTCTAATAGCATTCCACCAATTCATCGCTCGCCCTTGCAGCTGACGAGACGCTAACCTTCTCTTCATCGCATCCTCAAGACCCAAGTCATCAAAGATACGATCACCGCTATCCATCCAATCTTGAACATCTGTGGCTGACTCCGTCCCGTGGAACGGCTTCCCACCAAGATTAGTGTAATCTTTGCACAACTTGGCGAAATCGACCCTAGGCGCCTGCACTACTGGGCCAGCACCAACTCCGGGATTGGGAATTGCCCCTTGCACTTCTCTAAGCATGTCTCTCATGAGGTTGGTAAACATCGCCCTCATGTCAGCGGCATTCCCATTATTGGCCCCTCTACCGGTACCTCTAACATGTCGGCTCATCGTCAATCTGTAAAAGGGAAACGATTAACGACCCCATAGTGGTACTAGTGCAGTGCAACTTCATTCTTAGACTACTAATAGTATATATATACATAGCTTTGAAAACCAAAGTAATCACAAATACGCGCTCTCATATACATACTAACTCTCCCTAGTGTCTTTCCCTAGGTTAACTACGCAACCTAGAGCTCTGATACCAAGTGTGACGCCCCGCCCCGCACCAACCGACGTTTTCTCCAAAAGTACGCTGTACACATGTCCAGTTAGCATGGAACGAGTCGCCAGAAGGAAAAAAGGAAGAAGGAAATGAACATACAAAGAACCTGTAGAATGTATCACAGCGCATAGAACAAAATATAATAACAACATACTTGACATAAAACAGGAGAGACAGTGCATAAGCTGAAAATCAGAACTAAACATCATAGCAGCGGAAAGAAATCCAAAATACAGCTTATTACAACTTTCAAACTGTCTCAAAGCAAAAGTAAGATAAATGAGGTACACTACTAATGCCCAAGTAGAGACCACCAACGACACAGGGAGAATGTGTATATATATATAATATGTGGAAGCCTCATGCCCGCCTCCGAATCAGTTACTCGCGCATCACCAGCTAACCTGTCTCTAGTCTGCTCGTGTGAGCACCCAGAGTAATAAGAGGAGACATAAAACTCTGGGTCAGACATAAAGCCTGGTATGAGCGATAAGCATCTAAAGTGAACAATAACAGGTAGACTAAAACATACCTGAATCTGGACCTGAAACCAAAGAGTTAGCACTACATATTGTACAACACTCTAAGGTATCACATCAAACGGTATAAAGATACGGAGGTGGGGGAGGTGTGCATGTCATAACGATGGCAAACAATCAAGCGTAGCACCCATCCTCACATCTCTCACTCAGTGCGTAAAGCATACGATATTCACCACTTCGACCACCCAACATTCCTTGCTACGATCACTTTGCCCCATGAAGTCATAAATGGCTTCACTGCACTGATAATGTAGCAACTAATTCTTCGCTATGTCCACTTGCCCCATGGAGTTATTCACCCCATCTGCGCTGGCTCATAGCCTTACCAATCCTTACTATGTCCACTTTGCCCCATGGAGTTATAAGAACCCAACTGCACTGGCTCATAGTCTTACTACGCATCACCTTGCCCCTCGGGTCGTAATGACCCTACTGCACTGATAACGTAGTCTTGCTACCATCACTTTGCCCCTCGGGTCGTAATGACCCTACTGCACTGATAAGTAGCCATCATCCATTCATAGTGGTGAATCGAAGTTATGAACGTAGAAAACTCCTTAGCACACGCCTCGCAGCAAAGTCCAACTATAAAGTGAATTCATTGGTTCCCAACTGGTTCCGGGATCCTGAGCTCTAACTTCCATTTGGACTACCTTTGCATCTCGGGTTATTGGTCATTACCATCGAATCAGATCGGATCAGCCTTCACATTCTTCATCGGATCGGATCGGCTTAGTTAGGATCGCCAACACCCCATGCGGATCGAATCGTGTTCCTCCAGCGCGCGGCTCCTTCTCCTGGCTCGGATCGGCGTCACCACTTCGGATCGGATCGTGGTCACCCATTCGGATCGGGTCGGGGTTCCTCCTTCAAGTCAGTTCGTGCTTTCCCCGCTGGTCGGATCGGGTCGGGTGCAACTTCCCAGATGGTCAGCTCGTGAACTTCTGAAATGGATCGGTTCTTGCTCCTCCCTTCGGATCGTTTCGCCTCATCAATCTGGATCGGATCGTGGAGAGGATTCGCGATCGGGGGTGAACATGCGGATCGCTGTCTTCGGATCGGATCGTGGCATATGTCCACGATCGGTTCGGGTCAGGAAGTCCGATCCGATCCCACTTGCAACTTCCTGCAGTCCTTCCAGCGAGCAGTTTACGCCATTCGACGGCGTTTTTGACCAAACTAACACTTCTAAACAATCACAAAGCATACCATATAGTCATAGCAGCATACATAATCAACCCCAAACATCAAAACATCAACATGATAGGCTAAAATGGATCAAACATACCCAAAATCCCCAAATTTCCCCTTAAGCATACTTAGGTGAAACTAATGATAGGATTATCAAAACTTAACCAAATTAACCCAAATTCATATCAGAGGTCTAAAACATCATTTCGAATTTTATAAACATCTTTCCAGAATTTTATCATGTTTAAATTCGCTAATTAACACTAATCACCCCTAATTAGCCATAATTAGTGTAGAACTATGCAAATCACTCACCTTAGCCACAAAATAAACTAAGATCTGAAATGATTCTCTGATTTGATGCGAATTTCAATACCAAACAGCAGCTCCTTTGTTGATTTGGTGAAGATCCTTCTTTATTAGGGGTTGCTAAGCCAAATCCTTAACCTAAAGGTGATTTGGAGGTGATTTAGAGGTTGGAGGCCATTTTTAGGGTTCCTTGGTGATAAGTGGAGGCTAGAAAACTGAAATGGAATGATTCTCCATCTCATTTCAGCCCTCCCATAACCCTAATCCCGAAATGGGTTATGGGCCTACTCACTAATCACCCGATTTGGCCCGGTTAAGCAGTTTTTCACCCTTCAAACCTTGTTTCATCCATATCTCCCAAACAGTAAGTCCGTTTGGCTAAGGTGACCACTCTACGGAAAGAGAAACCATCAAACGAATCAAATGGAAGTGGTTTCAGGTCAAAATTCCTTTCCAATCAAAAATTATGGCCAAAACAGTACCAACTAGGGGCAAAATGGTCATTTAAAAATCGACAAAAATCATGAACATGGGAAATGACTCTAATAGACGTTTCCCAAGGTTACATGACCATACGACTTCACATGGGAAAGAAATAAATATTCTACGATCCTATGATGTGTAGAATACGGGTCATTACACTCTTCTTCTTCGAAATGTTCATCTTCATAATATGGAATTAAATGCTTAACATTGAACACATCCAAAGTATACACACCTTATGGAAACCTCAACTGATAGGCATTGTCATTGATTTTCTTCACGATTTATATGGGACCAATCTTTCTAGCCTTCAACTTATTGTAAGTTCCCATAGGAAAACGATCTTTCGTCAATACTGCATACACAAAATCTCCTTCTTTGAAGTTAACACTTCGTCGATTCACATCTGCAAATTGCTTGTACTTCTCATTTGTCTTAGGCAATCATTCCTACACAACTTTGTGACACTCTTGTAACTCATTAACAAAGTCATTGGCTCTCTTAACAACCTCTTTTTACTGCGGAACTATCGATAAATCTAAAGGTCCTCTCGGCACGATTGAATAGACAATCTGAAATGGACTGAACCCTGTACTTCGATTAATGGCATGATTGTGTGCAAACTCAGCTTGACACAACTTTGCATCCTAACTCTTCAAATTATCCTTCACGAGACCCAAAGATCTGTTCACCACTTCTGTTTGTCCATCTATCTGTGGATGATAGGCACTACTAAATTTCAGCTTTGTCCCAATCATCTTCCACAAACTAATCTAGAAATGACTTAGAAAACGAGTATCTCTGTCTGAAACAATGGATTCATGTAACCCATGAAGACGATAGACTTCTTTGAAGAATAACTGAGCAACATTCACAGCATCTGTCGTCTTGTTGCAAGCAATAAAATGAACCATCTTTGAAAAACGATCTACTACCACATATATAGAATCATTGTCTCGCTGCGTCCTTGGTAATCCCAAGACAAAACCCATACTAACGTCCACATATGTCTTAGTAGGCACAGGTAATGGCATATATAATCCAACTTTTGTGGCAGTTCTCTTTGATACTTGGCAAACATGACATCTCTGCACAAACTTCTCGACTTCTTTCCTCATAGATGGCCAAAAATAAGAGTCATAAATCAACTTCAAAGTACGATCACGGCCCACGTGTCCTTCTTCATGCAATTTTTCAACTTGTCTCCTTAGCTCTTCATGCGCCTTCGGACTCATTCGGTAATTGGCCTATGCGGTAACGTTGCACCAGGCGCCAAATCAATTTGATGTTGTATGTCCCTGAGTGGCGGTAAGTCCTTCGGTAACTCATCAGGAAACACATCTTCAAACTCTTTTAATATAGGCTTAGCTTCTATAGGAACTTCCTACTCATCATGTGATTCAAACCCAATCAACATAAACTCGTCAGGACTCTCTTCTATCTCTTCAACAATTCCTTCAAGGATAAAAGACTAGTCGAGTTCCCTTCTTCTCTGTTTTGACTTCACTTTGTTCACTTTTTTAGGAACCAAACTGATTTTAGTACCTTCAAACATGGAACTACAATTGTTGGTTCGACCATCGTGTTGAACTGATAAATCATACTGCCAAGGTCTACCCAAGAGCAAATGACATACATCCATGTTTACCACATCACACCAAATGTCATCTTTGTACTTCGGCCCAATGGAAAAGGTAGCAAACACTCTTCTTCCTACTATGACTTCTCCTCCTTTCTTTAACCAAGCAAGCTTGTATGGTCTAGGATGTTTCTCAATCTTCAATCCCAACTTCTTAATAGCTTCTTCAAAAATCATAATATCACAACTCCCTGCATCAATGACGAATCGACAAATTTTCCCAAAATGGTACACATAGATTGGAAAATATTGCTTCGCAACCAACTAGAATCATCTACATGCTTTGGAGTTAAACATGATCTTCTCATCATTAAACTACTCCCTTCGTCTCTTGACTCTACTTCTTCCACATCATTTTCAACATCGTCGTCAAATTTAGGTGGTAAAGAATAGTCTACTTCAGCTTCTACATCTTCGGCTATCATTGTCCTCTTCTTTAGCTTAGGATATTCATTGCTTTTATGGCCCACTTCTTGACAATTAAAGCATTTGACATTTGAATTGGCCTTTGTCTTAGCAGTTTCATTAACAACAGTTTTAGACACTGGTTTGGAAACATTAGCACTGTTGCTAACACTCTTGTTTTGATTATTGGAATTCGTGAAGACTCCTCCTCGTCTTCCTTGCTTCTCCCAAGCTAGAGTTTTCTGGTGAGCTCCCGCAACAGACATCAGATGAAACATACTCACCATGTCGTGAATTTGTGTTCTCAATCCTCTCACATTTCTAATAGTCAACCGTTCCTTTGTTTCCATGATATCATTCCTTGCAATCAATTGATAGAATGCATCAGTATAATCACTCGTGGACTTCGTTCTTGTCTCAAGTTTTGAAAATGTTGATACACAAGAGACTGACAATTGTGAGGTAAGAATGCGGCTCTCATCATCTTTCTCATCTTCTCCCATGTGATAACCATCGGCTTTCCGATTTTTTCATGAGTTAGCTTAGTTTGTTGCCACCAAGCAAATAGCTCTTCCTCTCAAACAAGTAGCAACTAACTGAACCCTTCGATTTTCAGGTAAATTTTTGAACTCCAGAATTTCATCTACATTTAACAACCAATCTAGGAACTCTTCTGCAGACATTCCTCCTTTGAATTCTGTAATTTCTATCTTCATTCCGGACTCCCAGTTCTGATTATTCTTCGGTTGGCGATATGGATCTCGGTCTCGACCTTGATAATGAGAATGACTACTATTTCCTTCTTCTTTAAAATTTGAATGATGACGATGTCGATCAAGACCATCTTCATGTCTTCGGTCATTCACATCCCTTCTATCACGATCCAATGGTGGTGATCTTCTTCTCCTTTCCGAATTCGGCGGCGAAGTTCGATGTCCACTATGATGTGAATCGGACGTTGCTCTTCTTCTAGATTGAGTCATGTCTAATATAAGCCTCTCTAATCTTCCAATTCCTTCATCAAATTTATCATTGATTCTCCTCTTCATTTTTTCGACATCTTCTCTCATATACATCTCTTCTAAATTTTGATGACGATTAACACGTCTTGGAGGCATGATCAATCTTTTACCAAAAATGAATTAAACTTCAAATTAACTCTCATGGCCCAAAATTCATTGGAGCGACCTAAACTGCTCGGGTGATCCAAATTTGTATTGCGATGACTTGGTTAGAACGGTCGAAAATGGATTTTGTGGCTTGAATGGCGGTAGCGGATTAATGGAGATAGGGTGATCTAAATGGTGGTGGTGGTTCAACTGTGGCGATCCGCGGATGTCGGCCCAAAAGAGGGTGACGGTCCAACGGTTTTGACGGCGGTTCGAAGGATGGCGATATGGTGATGGTGATAAACCCGAATGGTTTCCGATGATCCAAATGATGGCGATCTAGCATCAGCGATTCAACCAAAAAATGGCGATCAAGGCTCCGACGATCCAACCAAAAGATGGAAATCTCGCTCTGATACCAAACTGGCGCAGCTCCAAGGATCTAAACTCCGCAAGAACTGATAAATTCATGGAAATAGGATCAAGGATAGGATAAATGCTCAACTCCAATAATCTTTCGATGCTGAAATCTCGCTATCTTCAACATGTTAATCTCGCAAGATACCGTGTTGTAGATCTATGATTCTTCGAACGTTGATCACTCGCAAGCGATACTGTGAATCGGCTTTAGATCTATGATTCTTCGAACGTTGATCACTCGCAAGCGATACTGTGAATCGGCTTTAAGTTCGTTGATTCGGGCGCACTCGAATATCCAAAGATTGAGAAAGATCACACTCAACTTCCAATTTTAATGGTGGCACAAAGCTCACACAAGGAATTTATTCAAATGTCAACAACCTTTACAACTCACACCATGGCCCTATTTATAGGCTCATACAACACCCTTAAAAGGCAATAACGACCCAAACGGAAAAACACGACCCAAACAAACATGCGATGCAATCTAAATGGTGCGACGACCTAATTCAATACAACACAACTCCAAACACGACCTAAACAGTGCGGCACGACTCAAAACAAACATCCCAACCTCCCCATGGTCTAGCAACGATCCTTCAAACCCGCCTCTTCTCTTTAGGCCGCTCAACTAACCTGTTGGACGACCCAAACATCCTTTCTTTAAGCTCTAACTCGCTGGATGGCTCCTTTAGGACGCTCGACGACCCGAAAACCTCTCCTTCTTTGCTTTATCTCATTAGAACATGTATTTAAACCGCTATAGAACCCAAAATTTCCTCATCCATCTTTTAGTTCGTGGAACTCCCTCCTAGGTCGCTGGACGACCTATAATTCAACAACGAGAAATTTCCATGATGTGCTGCATAAGTTCTTTACTATTCTTCGCTGTTAGGAATAGAGATTCATCGATTTCGAGCTAATTTGTGGATTTGGTGAGTGATAAGCATATCTCACATGGATTCAATCGAGTATATGGGTTACTTGATCTTATTTTCATCATTTACAAGTTATTTTCACCACGATCTAATGGATGTAAATATATTCTGAATTAGGATCACTATAGGATCAAGTCTAGCAAGATTTTAACAGTAAATTCAAATGATAATTCTATGATTATGCAAGTTTAGATCCATTTATTAATTCATTTTTTGTTTTATCATAATTTGGTGGATTTCATATGTTTTTTGAAGATTATTTTTAGTGCTAGTGCTTGTTTGATGATTGCCTTAATATGTTATTGTCCTTCATTAGTTAATGGATCACATAGATGGATGGAGTGGTGCACAATTGATAGGTTGCAGCTAAATTTGATGGATCGGGTCGTTCATTAAGGGATGGATTGAGCAGGATAATGGCTGGCACGTGGATGGTGGATTGCGCAAGAATGCGTGTCAAGGATGGATCGCATGAAAATGATGGATACGTATCAAGGGTGGACCGTGAGTGATCCAGGGATGGATCACGAGTTATCCAGAGATGGATCACGAGTTATCCATGGATGGATCATGAGTGATCCATGGATGGATCATGAGTGATCCATCACATAAGTAACCAAGTGATGTATATTTTGGTTCAACGTTGGACATGGCTTTGAGGTAAATTCAAGGTAGATTGTTCGAAGTGTTTGTTGATCGATGAAATGCAACAAATGAGAAGGCGACTCAAGGGTGTTTGAGTTCGTGGATAATGGTTGCTCAAGATGATTTGAGCCTATGGATAGCTGCCGATGATGACGATTAGAGTTATGAAGGTCGAGGGATTATCGTTAGTCGGAGGTTCTAGCAGGCTCAAAGCAGGGGTATCGTGGGGACACCAATTCGGATCTGATTGGATAAAATTCGTGTACCTTGGGCAGTCATGATGGGCCCAGTTGTCTTCGTGACTAAGACAAACATGTGAATCACGATGGTGTATGGAGATTATCTAAAACTGGGGTTATCATTAACCCGTGCCCGATGGCATGTCATGGCCAATCATACGATTAATGATAGTTTCAAGGCAAGGTAGGCGGTGATATATAGAGTCATGGATGATATTGTTTGTATCGTATTGTGTGGATTATCCGTTGTCGAGGGTGTTATTTCTTGGGGGCTTGTCTGATGTTGGTTTAGGCCTTCGGGGCTTGTGCTTGGGGGATGTCGAACTCAATTAGGATGGTCTACTATTGATTATTGGTTGCTATGAATGTTCCTATTTGTTTCTTTGCTGATTGTTGTAAAGGCTATTGCTGCCGGATGTGGAGGAGATGGGTTGGGGTTTTTCTTTGTAGTAGTGTTGGTAGATTGGATGATTAATCTGCCTATTTCTCATATAGTTTATTGATGATGTTAAATGGTTGTTTATCGCTCATTAAGACTATTGTCTGACTCAAGGTTTTATGTCTTCCTCTTATTACCTT
Source organism: Allium sativum (assembly GCA_030737875.1). Taxonomy (NCBI): domain Eukaryota; kingdom Viridiplantae; phylum Streptophyta; class Magnoliopsida; order Asparagales; family Amaryllidaceae; genus Allium; species Allium sativum. The sequence goes on along the minus strand of CM060921.1, from coordinate 384,428,564 downwards.
GGGTTGTTCATCCATGCGTTGGATGGGCAGACTGAGTAGAAGGTAACATGTAGTAGATCTTGATGAGGACAATGTTGTTGAGCGACGATGAGAAGGAGGCTGACGTACTATTTCCTACTATCTATTAGTTGTTTCCGTTGCTATGATTGATGATACTTTGAGCGATTTTGTAGTGAGGCTGATTGTACAGATTTTGTTGATGTATTCCATTTTGATATATGGATATTCTATGGTGATGATCCTGCTCGATTATGCTTTACTATTATCGCATGTTGTATATGTTGTATTATACTTTATCCTTGCGCTGTGAGTTATACGACAGTTTCCGCTTTTGTTTTCCAACTCTTGGTCATCATCCTGAAACATCATACAACACACTTTATCCTTTGTTAGTGCGAGAGGTACGGGGAGGTCATCACATTTGGTATCAGAGCTTTGGCTAAGCGATTTTGTCCAAAGTTCATGGACGTAAAGACGTATGAGAGACATATTTGTACTTTGCTAAAGGATGATTACTATATTGTAGTGGATAGTACAGTAACACTTTGGACTTTATTACACTTTATCTCATTTGTGGGCTAATCATTCTATTTTCAAATTTAGAATGAGTCGTCGAACTACGGAAAACACTGCTAGGGATGAACTTGCGACTAGAAGGGTAGGCGAAGATAGCCAACTTGGCACTTCAACTGTTATACCTGATTATCTTATTGTGTTCGAAGCCATGATGATAGCGATCATACGGAGGATGCCAATTCTAGAAGCAGCAGTAGAGCGTGGTGTTCTTATGCAAGTGCCTAGGGTTGATTCCGCGAAGCTATAAAGAGATTATTCTCCTACAGATGAAGAAGATGAGTTGAGAAGTAGTATAGCTTTAGAGAAACTTCGACGCCGGGTTGAGGAGAAATAAGAAAGGATCAGAGTTGTTTGGGACAAAGCTTTTAGAAGCAAGAATGGGCCTCTTTAAGAAACTTATATTGGCGCCAGTGCTACGAAGAAGTTGAATAAGAAAAAGAAAAGACAATAGAAAGGGAATGATGCCCAAAAGAAGAAACATAGGAAGGATGTCATCGCTTTAACTATCAATAGAAGGGTCACTATTCTAGGGATTGTAGGAATCCGAAAGATGAGAGGAAATGCTACAACTACGTCAAGCCTGGGCATGAGAAGGACTGCCCGAATTTTCTGAAGAATAAGTAATTGGTGGAAGCATGTGTTTTGGAAGCAATTCCTATTTCCTATTATATTCCTATGAGAATTAGGAGAAGGTGTGATTGTTGTTTTAGGTATGCTTTCAGCCATAAGCGCTTTGTTCAAAGTTCTATTTGATACTAGGGCATCGCCTTAGTTTACCTATAATAAACATGTATGCTGATTAAGTTTAGAACCCAAGATTTTAGTAGATCTTTGATTATGAATAATCCAGTTGGGAGTTCATTTAATCTTTGTATGCTTTGTCGTGATCTAGTTTATCTAGTCAGGGTTGCTCTTTTGCGTGTGATTGCTTTGTATTGAACTGCGCTGGGTTTGGGATTATTTTGGGTATGGATTGGCTTAAGAGGTATGCGGAAAAAGTGGATTACGAGAAGCTAGAGGTGACAGTCGGGAATGTGAAAGGGCGAATGGTTGTGACTCGATGTAAGCCAGAAGATGAAGTCATCGTAAATTTTTATATTTTCTTATGATTCCACATGATAGCTTGCCATCAGTGCCGATCGCTAGTGAGTTTGATGATGCCTTTGGCAAAGTCAAAGGGTTGCCGCCGCATCACTAGATTGACTTCAGGATCGATTTGGTCGAAGATCCTAGACCAATCGTCATGCTTATTAGGCGGATAATGCTTAAGGAACAACGGGAGCTAGAGGTGCAAGTATGTGACCTTTTGAGAAATGGATTCAATCGGAGGAGTGTGTTCAAATGGGGTGCACAAGTTGTGTTTACAACCAAGTATGATGGATCTTTGAGATTGTGTGTTGATTTTAGTGAGCCGAACAAGGTGGATAAGAAGAACAAGTATCCATTGCCAAGGATAGATAATGTGTTCAATCAGATTCAAGAGGCCAAGGTGTTTTCCAGATGGATTTGGCGACGAAATTTCACCAGTTGAGAGTTACGAAGGGTATGTGCCAAAAGATACTTTTAGGACACCATTCGGTTTCTTTAAGTAGCTAGTGATGCCGTGTGGACTGACCAATGCACCAGAGTTTTTCATGGATCTTACAAATAGGGTATTCAGGGATCAGTTGAATAACTTCGTGCTTGTGTTCGTGGATGATATTCTGGTTTACTCCAGGAACGAGGAAGACCATAAGACGCACCTGCAAGTTGTTTTATAAACCTTACGGAAGCATCAACTAAGTGCTAAGTTTTTGAAGTGTCTTTTCCGAAAGAGAGAAGTGGGGTTCTTAGGCTATGTTGTTTCTGGAAATGGAATAGCGGTGGATCCCGCTAAGGTGGCAACAATTCAGGACTGGGATAGACCTAAGAAAGCGACAGACGTATGGAGTTTTCTTGGGTTGGCAGGATATTATCATGATTTATCAAGGATTTCTCCATGATAGTTGCACCATTAACAGGGTTGTCGAAGAAGAACCAAGTGTTCACATGGGATGCAATGTGTGAGCAAGCTTTTGGAATCCTGAAAGAGAGACTAACGAGTGCTCATGTTTTGACTTTTCCAAGAGGGAATAAAGAGATGGTGGTATACACTGATGCAAGCGGTACTGGACTTGGAGCGATGCTGATGCAGAAGGATAAATTTGTTGCCTACGTGAGTCGACAGCTGAAGCCCTACGAGAGGAATTATCTGACTCATGATTTAGAGTTGGCAGCAATTGTGTTTGCTCTAAAGATGTGGAGACATTACCTATCGGGAGTTCGATTTGAGCTATTTACAGATCACGAGTCATTAAAATATCTTTTCTCCCAAAAGGATTTGAATCTTCGGCAACAAAGGTGGTTAAAGTTTCTAGCATCATATGATTTTGGTATAGCCTATACACCTGGTAAAGGTAACGCAGTGGCAGATGCGCTAAGTAAAAGACATGAAAGTTTGTGAACGATATTGTTAGCCTACTTTGTGAACTAGGCAACACAAAATCGAGATGTAAAACGTTGAAGAACATTTCTTCTTAGAAAGTATCGGGTCAGATCGGAGGGCTATTATCAAGTCGGATCGGAGGGCTACTACCAATCGGATTAGAGGGCTACTACCAGTTCGGGATGGAACAGAGCAAAATGGACAAGGACTCAGGTTCAGCTCAGGTCGGGTCGGATCGGATGCCCCGATCCGAACCCCTTCTGCTCGCTCCTCCGAACCGAACCCAACATACCATATCACTTCACCCCCGCGATCTCCTGAATGTTCGGAGTAGTTATGACCATTTCCTACCCATGATGACCACTAATCTGATGCGCTGTCAACACTGGAATCCATCCGAGCCCGAGAATGATGGGATGAAAGACACGTCGCTCCGACCCGAACCAAATTCTGAGTGAATTTCCACGTATAAATACCCTGTCAAGAGACATTTGAAAGGATCTTTTTGGCACTTTGAGAGTTCAAACACTTTCAAGAACCGAATTCCAGCATTCCCAGATAATCCAATTTGTCATTCAACATATATTTTGAGATAATTGAGTGAATGTACGTGAAAAGTGAGTGAAATTGAGTGAATATCTCATTGTATTTACATCTATATCATCGAGTAAAGTGATTATAAAGTGGACGTAGGCTTTTCAACGCCGAACCACTATAAATTCTATGTCTTCATTTTACTTTTGATCTTATTTTATTTCGATTTTAGTCAATTTGGGTGTTAAAACCACTTTTTGGTCTAACATTTTGGTGCTTTCACTGAGAACCATTTGAATTCTCTGTTTTTCCGGATTATCGTTATACTTTTTGGACCGTTGAGTTCAAAGAAGTTAATCCTCAAGTTTCGACGCTTTTGAATATTTGTTGGTTGATTGTTGAAGAACTATGGCCAAAGGAAAAGGCAAGGAAGTTCAAACCAGTCGAGGGAACGGAGTTGGTGAAGATCAGCAAAACCCGGTTGTGACAAGGTCTCGTGGGCAGAGCTCGGGAGTGGATCAGACAGGTACAGGAAATCCGAACCGAACTCAAGGAGAGAGCTCCGATCCGATCCGAGTAGGAGAATCTGAAGCAGTGCACTCCCCTAACCCGAACTGATCCGAACAAGTTGCTCTGCTCCGATCCGAACAAGTTTCCCAGCTCCGACCCGAACAGATTGCTCAGCTCCAATCCGATCCGTCGCTAGGTGATGCTGGAACCTCTACTCGAGCTCCTCCAAATGCTCCGACTCCAGCCACCAGGATCAATGATCAGATCAATCCATCTGCGCCTGTTACCAAAGGAGATTTTTCATGCCTTCTTGACATGCTTGAGAGCACTAGGGAGGCTATGAAAATCCACGAGCGCACCAATCTCATGATGCAAGAGAACATGAGAATCATGAGTAGGGAAATTAGCGAACTCCGCAGACAGAGAACCCCATCCCCGGTTCATCACACATCAATGGATCAGTCTTTTTCTTCTGAGGAAGAACGGCCCCGTGAAAGAAGGCCGCTCGAACGACCTCAGAATTTGGAGAAGATGACGTTCGGATCTTTGGGGTCCCGCGAGGACGCTGCATGGGTACTAGGACACAATGATCCGAGCTTGAGAGAGCCTAAGTTGTTACCAATGCGGGGATCCCATGTATTACCTAGAGACCCTAACCTTACCAATCCCACTCAGGGACAAATGCTCCAGCCCCTTCCTCCCGAGATCGACCGGGAACGTAGGGAACAAAGCAGAGCAGAAGCGGCTCGAAGAAGGAGGGCGTCCCCTGATCAGGAGCCCAGAGGAAACCCGAACATCAGAAGGAGGGCATCCCCTGATCAAGAGCCCAGAGGAAACCCGGATATCAGAGCCAGGGAGCCTGAACGGCCCTGGACCAATGCTGACGTATGGACTATGGTATGCCAGATCATGTCTGAAAGTCGGAACTACACCAATGAAGATTATGGCATTGAGCGAAGCCATACTCCCTTTACTGATGACATCCTCAACTTTCAGTTTCCCCGATGTTTTAACCTGTCGCAGATGGACAGGTACAACGGGAGAACTGACCCGGGACAAAATTTGATGCGATACGCATGGCTCATGAATGCTGCTGCTGCCCCTAACGCAGTGAAATGTAAAGCCTTCCCGATCTATTTAGAAGACGTGGTGCTGCTATGGTTTACCCGACTTCCTCCTCGGTCGATATCGAATTTTAGGGAATTAAGCGAACGTTTTATGAATCAGTTCCGACTCCATGCCCGAAAGTATAAGAATGTTATTGAGTTATCAAGAATTAAGCAAGCGCCGGGCGAGTCTTTGAAGTCATATCTCGACCGTTTCTACTTAGCTGAGACAGAAGTCAGTGACCCGCACGAGCCCATCATCTTGATGGCTTTGATGGAAGGAGTCGATCCTGACTCCGAGTTTGGAGATTATCTTTCTGGGAAGCCACCTCCCACGAGAGAGTTATTTTATGAAAAGGCCGATATTCACTTAATACGAGAGGAGGCAAGGGCAAACAGAAAGAGACAGTCCGGAGCGGCTTCAAAAGAAACTGTTCAGAGTAATGTCGCCGTGAAGCAGTCTGGAGAAAGTTCCGGGAAAGTTGAGGTGAATGTCGGAAACAAGAGTGGAAATGATAATAATGGAAACAGGGGCGACAACAACCGTAACGCGGATGGTATCAGGAGAAATAGGAACCGAGGAAGTAATTCTAACAAGAGACCCCGGTTCCAGACCTATGAGAATTATTCACCGCTGAACGACACTCTGGAGAACATTTACTTGGATACATATAATGTTTTGCAATACAAAAGACCGCCGCCTCGAGACTCAATGGAGAAAGAAATCGCAACTGGAAAATTTTGTTTATTTCATGGAACTCATGGGCATTCAACGAATGAATGTCGATATTTGAGAGATGTGATTGAGAAGCTGCTGCGCGAAGGAAAATTGGATGAATATAAGGCTGCGCCAAGAGACAGGGGGCAAGGAGAACAGGCTCCAAACCAGAACCAATCTGCTCCCAAGCCTACAGTGCAGCAGAAAGGCAAGGGAATTGTTATTAACACCATAGTAGGTGGACCCCACCCAGCTATCCATAGTTTTAGAGCAATGAACCAATACGTTAATGCAGCTAAGCACGTAGATGTGGATGAATGTGATGATTTGGAAGATATCGCCCCTATGAAACAGCAGAGGACAATGTTTGATGACATGGTGTTCCGTAGCAGAGACAATACCGGAATCCAGTCACCCACCGAAGATCCGTTGGTCATTACCACTACCATTGGACCGACATTGGTTCATAAGGTGCTAGTAGACAATGGAAGCTCTGTTAATATTTTGTTTAAAAAGTCATTCGATCAGATGAAACTTGAGTCTGAAGATTTGAAGCCATGCGAAGGTTGGATCCGAGGCTTCAACGGAGCGTCGACAACTCCAATGGGGTATATAGAATTGCCCATAACATTGGGGGCAAGGGGAACGTCGAAGAGTACGAATGCTTCAGTTCGTAGTGTTGGACGTGGATTCGCCCTACAACGCATTTTTGGGAAGGCCTGCCCTTGCAGAGTTCAGGGCTTGCATCGCCCCTTGGTGTTTATTGCTTAAGTTCCCAACTGAAGCCGGAACGGGAGTAATGATAGGAGATCAAGTCTCCGGACGGGCTAGCTATGTTGCCGAATTAAAGATGTTGATGAAGGGACTCAACATCGAGAGTAAAGGTGCCTCACCTCCTCCAAAGGAGGGTTCGGCGTAGCAATTAGAGGGATCAGCCCCGAAGGAGTTGCCAAAAGGAACGCCTGAAGGCTTGGATCCCAGAAAAGATGAGGAACCAGAGGCTAGAAATGCAACTCCTAACGAAGTGACAGTGAACATACCCATTGACGAAGCTGATCCAACAAGAGTTTTGAAGATTGGATCCCAGTTGGATCCACATCGAGCTAAAGAACTAACTGACTTACTGAAGGCAAACCTGGATGTGTTTGCCTGGACCCACGCCGACATGTGTGAGATATCGCCATCCATCATGAGTCATTCACTAAATATAAACCCAAAACACCCGCCTGTAAAGCAAAAGAGACGTGTGCTGGGCCCAGAGAGGTCGGCAGCTCTGAAAGAAGAAGTGAAGAAGCTGAAAGAGAACGGATTTATTAGAGATTCGACATATCCCGACTGGATATCGAATCCTGTTTTAGTAAAAAAGCCAAACGGAAAGTGGCGGACATGCATTGATTTTTCAGACTTGAACAAAGCTTGCCCGAAAGATAGTTTCCCACTCCCCAGAATTGACCAGCTTGTAGATTCGACAGCGGGACACGAACTTCTTTCTTTCATGGACGCATATTCCGGGTATAACCAGATTCCTATGCACGTGCCAGATCAAGAACACACGAGCTTCATTACAAATTTGGGGTTGTATTGCTATGTGGTCATGCCGTTCGGATTGAAAAACGCTGGAGCCACCTATCAACGCTTGGTGAACAGGATGTTTTATAACAAAATAGGGAAGACTATGAAAGTTTATGTGGATGATATGCTTGTCAAATCGAAACAGTCCTCCAGCCATACACAAGACTTAGCAGAGATGTTTGGTATCCTGCGAAAGTATCGGATGAAGTTAAATCCTTTGAAATGCTCATTTGGAGTGGCATCAGGAAAGTTTCTAGGTTTCATTGTGAGCTCTCAAGGGATTGAAATAAATCCCAGCTAAATAGCTGCGATAAGAAACATTGAAGAACCGAGGAGAATCAAAGATGTCCAAAGTCTTGCAGGGAAAGTAGCCGCGTTGAGTAGATTTATCTCCAAGGCAACGGACAAATGCGTCCCATTTTTTGACTTGATTAAAAGGGGAAGGAAGAACTTCGAATGGACTCCGGACTGTGTTGAGGCCTTTCGAAATTTATTGGAATTACTAGAGAAACCACCGATTTTGTCAAAGCCAGTGGATCATGAAGAGTTATTTGTTTACCTAGCAGTTTCGGCTCACGCTGTTAGCACAGCCTTGGTCCGACAAGAAGACAAAGTGCAAAGGCCGGTATATTATGTAAGCAAGAAATTGGCAGCTGCAGAACGCAACTACCCAAGGATTGAGAAGCTTGCTTACAGCCTCCTGATCGCCTCCCGAAAACTTTGTCACTATTTCCAAGCTCCTCCAATAACCATATACACTGACCAGCCTCTGAGGCAGGTGTTGCAGAGACCAGAAGCATCGGGGCGTTTGATCAAATGGAATATTGAATTAAGTCAGTTTGATTTAAATTTTCACCCGCAGAGGTCGATCAGGGGGCAAGCTCTGGCTGACTTTATAGCAGAGTTCACAATCCCAGAGGAGGAAATGATCGATGACAAGGTGGTCAAGTCAGAGGACGAGTTAAAATTAGATCCATGGAAGTTGTACACAGACGGATCCAAGAATGGCCGAAGGTCCGGAGCTGGAGTCGTCTTAGTTACTCCTAAGGGACGATCGTTATATTACGCTCTACGATTAGAATTTTCAGCGACTAATAACGACTCTGAATATGAAGCCCTGATTGCCGGGCTGAAACTTGCTAAAGAACTCGGAATAAAGACATTGGATATATTCTGCGACTCCAAAATAGTTGTTTTCCAAGTGCGAAAGGAGTTTGTGGCTCGGGGACGTCGACTTATCGCCTATCTTGGGAAAGTGGAAGAGCTGTTGAGCAACTTGGAACGGTATAACATAACGCATATCCCAAGAGCCGAAAACCAGAAGGCAGACAGGCTAGCAAAGCTAGCTAGTTCCGACAACCCAGAAGAAATCGAAATAATTCCAATTGAAACGTTGGGATCGCCAAGCTTTGAGTCGATGGAAATTGAATTTGCTTTCGAAGCATAACCGGAGAAGGAGTCGTGGATGACCCCAATTAAGAATTTCCTTAAGAATGGAATACTCCCGTCAAAGAAGAGTGAGAGACGGGCTATAGTTCGCAAGGCCACTAGATACATCCTTCAAGATGATACTCTTTATAGACAAGGATTTTCTATGCCCCTGTTACGATGTATAGCACACAACGACATCAAACGTGTACTAAGAGAAATACACGAAGGTGAGTGTGGATATCATACAGGAGGTCAGACCTTAGCAAAGAAGGTATTGCGGTATGGATACTTCTGGCCCACAATTAATAAAGATGCAGCTGATTATTCATGACGCTGCAACAAGTGCCAGAGATTCGCCAAAATCCCCAGAGCACCACCGACCCAACTCAGATCGATGGTGAGTCCTTGGTCGTTTTCCATGTGGGGAATTGACATCATCGGAGTTCTACCAATTGCTAAAGGAGGAGCGAAATATGCAATAGTCGCCGTGGACTATTTTACGAAGTGGGTGGAAGCTGAGCCCCTAACCAAAATCACGGCGAGAAAGGTGATAAGTTTCGTGGTTAGAAATATTATATGCCGATTTGGGATCCCAAGGACCATTATAACTGATAACGGAACCCAGTTCGATGGTGACGAATTCAGAAATTTCTGCCAGAAATATAAGATCGAAAAACGGTACACTGCGGTCGCTCATCCACAGTCAAACGGGCAAGTAGAAGCAATAAACAAAGTCATAAAATCCATCCTCAAGAAACGATTAGAACGCACAAAGGCAAAATGGGTGGATGAATTGCCCTTAGCTTTGTGGGCATATCGGACAACGTTTAAGACAGCTACCGGTCATACCCCTTTCTCTCTCTCATTTGGTTCAGAAGCAGTAATTCCAGTAGAGCTTGAAGTTCCCTCTCACAGGGTAACATATTATGACCCGATGACGAATCGGACACTCTTACTCGAGTCTCTTGATGAAATCGAAGAAAAAAGGGACGAGGCAGACTTGCGTGCGTCAAGACATCGACGTCAGATGGCACGCTATTATGTAAGTTCGTTTTAAGACCTTTGAACCGGGAGATTTGGTACTAAAGCGAGTCTTTCCATCCCTTCCTCACCTCGGTCCAAAGTGGGAAGGACCCATTGTCATCCAACGAAAACTTGAAACAGGAGCCTTCAAGTTAACGACCGTAGATGGCGAAGAGGTACCTAGGGCTTGGAATGCCCAACTTGATGCGATATTTGAATTAGGAATGTTGTACTCTTTGCTATTTTCCTTATGAACTCTGTAAAAAGGCACGACTTGCCTTAGAAAAGTCTGTTGATATGAACAAAGAACTATAAAGTGGATGTAGGCTACGACTTAGCCGAACCACTATAAAAATATCGTGTGTCATTTACTTTCCTGCATTATATATACCTTCAACTACTATTCCGTTACGATTATGGAATATAAGATGATTTAAAACCTGAAAGGTTGAAAACAGCTTATATGCAGGGACAAGCACAACGACTGTTTGTGCGATAAGACATGAAAGAATGGGAAGACGACATTCTTAACTCTAACTCTCGAGAATTAAGAGAGAGTATAAAGGATGGGAAGACGACGTCCTATGAGGCGTGAAGGTGCACTCAGACAAGAGACCACCTCAGTAAGAACTCTAACCTGAGTATAAGACAGGAGAGTATAAAAAATGCCAGAAAAAACAACAGGCATCGACGACACAAAGAATGTGACCCCGTCGGAGAATCGGGGACATTCAGACTGTTTGACTAAATCTTGAATAGTTTTTTAAGATTGACTGGGGGCATATATGTACACACATATTCCCCCCACCATAACTTCATTACACAACTATAGTAGGACATGCATTTTTACATAAGTACAGAACTGATAACTAACAGACATTGCAGAAAATGAATTATTTTTATTTACAAATGAACGAATTTGTACAGGAAAACAGGCAAAAAGAAGGTGCAAGGGCCACCCTTGCAGCAACAATTATGGGTCAATCAAATGCTAAAATAACGCAAGACACTCCATCATTTAGACTTTGAAGCGGGCTTGGACTTCTTAGCAGCCTTCCCCGCATCCCTCGCCTCTTTTTCGGCCTCCATCAAGATGCGCTTTGACTTTTTCTTCCCTGAAGCTGAAGTGCTGGAATCAGTTGACTTTTTCCCGGAAGGCGGAACGCTGGAATCAAGAGAAGACTTTTTAGCAAGTTCCTCTGTAATAGATCTAGTCGAAAGCTTAACAACTAACCTTGATCCCGCATCCACTACTACGAGGGGCTTAAGGCTTTTAGGGTCTATGTCTTCAGCTTTAAGCTGCACGCATTTATCTTGTTCGGCTTTCAGTGCAGCTAAGGTAACATCATCGGCGCTTTTCAACTCCCCGACTATAGCCACCTCAGGGTCTTCCTCATGTCCCCTATTGCTGCCATCATCTTTTAAGGCATCTACCATTTCGTCATCATGAGGAGTGTCAGCCTTAGACGGTTCAATTCCTTCTCCCGAATCTATGGGGGCAGCCTTGTCTTTTCCCCCTTTAGCCTTCTCCGTAGGCTCTGCTCCAGAGGCGGTTCCCTGGGACACATATGTCTTTTCGGATGGTTCAATACCTACAGAGTGAGAAGCAACAGTTATCAACTCAGGAGAAAATATTGGGTTCTTCATCGATTTCTCAATTACGTGATGAAAGGTAGAGATAGCTTTGACGAATTGAGGTGAAAATGTAGAGATACCTTCCGACGACTTCTCGGCTGGAGTGACCGCTGTCTCCGATGCCGTTTCGGGTATAGGGGATAAAAGAGATGCCCGAGGGATCCCCGGGTGTTTAGGATCATATCCCTCTACTTCAGAAGTTTCAGAGGCAGTAGAGGAAAAACCAGCCTCAGGAATGTTCTTTTGCTTAGCCTTCCGCCTCTCTTCGTCCATAACAGCAGCAATGAGGCGGCGTCCTTCGGCTAGGCGTTCTGGTTCATCATCTCGTAGATATTTCTCCATCAGCTTGTCCTCGTCAATGGAATCAATCTTGAGCTCCTCTTTCTCCCATTCAACGATTTGACTCCATACTTGGACTAGGGTAGATGGATAATCTTCAATCCAAGAAATGTTCCGGTGGTGAATGATATGCGCAATGAATTCAATCATTAATTCGCCGAAACCATGCACCTCTCCCTCAGCCTCCGACAGTTGTTTGCGGGCCTCTTCAGCGAACTTGATAGCACATTCGACGTTACCCTCCGCTAGGGCAGCCCTGTTCTCCGCCTCCACTAGCTTAGAATCCAAGTCAGCGTTTTTCTTTTCCAATTCAGCATTCTTCCTCGCTAACTCGGCCTTCTCCCGCTCAAGGTCAGCGTAAGCAAGTCGCGTTTTGGCAGCATCTGACTTTGCATCTTCGGCTTGTTTTTTCAATTCCGGACGCTCTTGGGTATGGGACTCAAGCAAATCATGGTAGCGTTTTTGCAGATCTTCAAATTGTTGCTTGAAGCTAGTAGCATCCCGTTGAGCAACAACAAGTTGAGCCTGTGTATCCTCCAAGTCTTTTCCTAAATTTTTTAAGGCCCTTACATCGTCTTCTGCGGTTTTTTGCATCGATTCAGGATTCGTGATTAAAGTGCGGATGATTTTGGAAAGGCCACGCGAATACTTTAACATCTCTGAATATTGTTTCTCGACCGCATCTATTTTTGCTTTGGCCTCATCTGCCCACCTCGAAGAAATAGGCTCGAGAGCAGGTAAAAAATTCAAGTTTTCGAAGTAATGTTCAGGAAATTGCTCCTCCAGATACGCCCGCTTAATTGCAGTTTCAGCATCTAGCGGTGGAGGTGCGGGGAATGTCAGCTCGGTATCCCTGTGCGTGGAGGGCTCAATGGCCTCTTCATCCTTTCTAGACCGTATAGCGGGAACCTTACGCTTGCTTCATGATTCGGCATCTCTTGATGGGCTACTCTCCCTACTGCGCTTTTCTTGAGAAGAGATTGAGCCTTTTGATTGCGGCCTGTCCTCTTCTCGACGACCTTGGTAACCTTTATACCGCTCTGGGTCTGTTCGGACAGGAGAGCGAGAGCGTGAGGACCGCGAACGATAAGGATCATAGGGCCTTCTATCCTCCCTACCACGATCTTCGCGACGATCATACTCAGTATCATGGGGCGGATTAGACATGCTGCGGTGAAGTTTCTTGATATCATAATAGGATCGGGACATCGTACCTACACAACAAGACAAATGAAATTCAGGATCAATATTTTCACAAAAAGAAAGATGTTGTGACTTGTGGTGCTATTGTGTTAAGTGCGTCCTAAGTGGTGTTTTCCCCCCGACAAACCCGAGTCCGAAGCCAGACTAGTACGAGCGGGCTCTTTGGCCTTAGCAGGAGTGGTCTCTTCGGAAGAAGTGAAAACTAAAGGATTCTTCCCAAAATCCTCTGAAGTGTAAATAGTTTCAGGTAAGGGGAGATCCCCTAAACCCTGAAATAGTGGGTCATCGGTACTAGGGACATCTCCCTCAGAAGCATCAATCGGCAGATCTTTGGAAGACGTTGACCTTTCCGGAGAAATGGCATCCTCGGGAACAATATACCCCTCGTGGTGCTTTTCGGCCATGTTAGCCAATTCATCATCTTGAGTAGAAGACGGAGAGGGTGAAGTCTGAAGAGGCACTATAGGAGCTCTCGAACCTTCGCCCGTTTCTGGGACTACGTCCACTGGGGGAATATATACATATGGACCCGTCCCATGGCCAATGCTACGGGTAATGGACAACAACCCATGAAGATGAAGATATTCGTCCTTAAGGACTTCATCAATAGTTAAAAACTTCTGATCACCATTAAGGATTCGGTGCATCTGATCAAAGAACACTTGATCCGATATTTGTTTTGGATTATCAACTGCAAACAAAAAGAAAAGCGGATTAATGCGGTGGTTTGGATGTACAGAGTTGAAATTTAGAAAACTAGTGCTTTACTTGATTTCGTCCATCTCCTAGCACACCCTGGCTGTTGCTTGACATAAAACCATTCTAGCTTGGAGTCACCCGCTTTACTACTAAACGGTGCTGGAATTATTTTCCTCTTAGGGACAGACTCGAAGTAACAGAAAGAAGGAGTTTCTCGAGTCCGGTGCTTGAAGTTATAAAAGAAGTGAACGTCGTCAAAAGTGAGCTCTATGCCTAAGATCTCATGGTACGCTGCATATAGGGTGTACAAGTAAGCATAGGAATTGGGATGCAGCTGCATGGGGGAAATCCGCATTTGTCTTAGAAAGTCGACGACGAAAGGAGAAAATGGAGGGATAGCCACGACCACGCACATCAACCGAGTGATTGCGATATATCCCTTCGGAGGGTTGTGGGGACGATCAGATTTTGATGGCAACAAGGTATCCCCTTTGGGTATCCCGTACTTTAGTCGTATTCGGATAAGTCTGTCATTGTCGATCGTCGATTCAACGAAATCATGAGGTGATTCCAGTATGATGGCAGACTCAAATTCATCAAGAGCTCGATCATCTCCAATCCCTCCTTCCTCTTCACAACCCAGGGAAACTCCACCCTTAGAAGACACATTATCGCTTTCGTGAGTTTCAACCTCGTAGTCTGAGCCCTCATCATCCCATTCTGGATCCGAGGAAGAAGATATGTCTTCAAGAGTAATTTTGTTGGATGTCTCTGGGACCTCCTTCTTTTCTGCTAATCTTGAGGAGCATCTGGATGTCATGGTCACAAAACTATTGAAGAAGCAATAGCACAAGTTATAGTAAATTAGCCCGTATCCCCCCGTGCATGTGTATAAACTAAAGTGTGAACAGTGTATGCAGAAAATGTAAAGTTAACGCTCGAAAGTGCGACGCAAAATCTTGGCAAAGTAATAATGTTCAAGGCAGTTCTTGATGTCCATTTATGTTCGCAGGGCACTATCCTAACTGTTCATGAAGTTGGAGGTTATGTCAAGTATTGATTTGGCCAATCAGGTAGACTCTTGTGTAATAAGCTGGGGCTGCTTCGGATCGGTTCGGGTATAAATGATGGGATTGGATCGGAGGAAAGGCTTTGTTTTGGTCAGAAGTGGGTATCTAATCGGACCGGTTCGGGATTGTGTGTTCGGAGCGGATCGGATAGACTTGAGTCCCAACGCCCCTACTTTCTCGATCCACATTCCGACCCGATCCGGCTAGGTAGACTTCGCCTTCCCTCTTTCAAATTTAACCCCGACCCGATCCGATGCCGAAAACCTTGTATCCTTTTATTCTCCTACATCCCCCATACTTCTTCACCCGAACCGATCCTCCATGTTCTGTATCTTCTTCTTCATCCTCAACCACAGTTGAACCCAATTCGATTTCCAAAACTCCATTTAGGGATGAGCATATATCCTCTCCAACCTCCCAGCGCCTCGAGGTGGTGGCGGAGCCAGCAGCGACGACGGCGAGGAAGGGGGTAACCACGACATCGAAGCCATGCCATGAATATGCCCAATTTGTTCAGATTAACCACAAAATCTTGATTAAAGGCAGTTACAACGATAAGATTCAGGGTTTCGAGACTACCTATATGTTTATTTCAAGAATCGAAGCAAGAATTCTGAGATTTTTTGAGGATTAGGGTTTCAGTATGTGAATTAGAAAACGAGAATAATAGAAAAGGAAGAAGAAAGAAGACGAGTGACGGATTTATGTATATAATAGCACTGACCCCTCGTATTCCTGCCCTATCTTCCCGCTCGGACCGGATCAAGAGCCCAGTAGCACAGTTTGGCCTGCTAGCCCAATACGAAACAGAAAAAGAAAAGGAGCCATTCGGGTCGAAGCCCGAACCGAACAAAATTTCATATGTCAACTTGGCATTTAAATTAAATTAAAATTCGAAGAGGAAAATAAAAGCACAAGGAAAATCAAAAGGAAAATTACCTGGAAGGATAATCGAATGTTAACAAGAGTTCTCCGAACTATTTGAAAATGAAGAAATGGATTTACATACTATGCGAAGTGCATATATAAACATCAAAAGATGCAACTCCCTGAAGCAGCGTGTCTCTATATGTCAATGGGTACAACTTTTCAACGATTCAACTTCAGGAAGGCACTGTGCGATGACAATCAAAGCATGCTCCGTATCCAACAGAAGCATCCTTTGAGGGGGCAAAATGTAAGCCTACTTTGTGAACTAGGCAACACAAAGTCGAGATGTCAAGCGGAAGAACATTTCTTCTTAGAAAGTATCGGGTCGGATCGGAGGGCTATTATCAAGTCGGATCGGAGGGCTACTGCCAGTCGGATCGGAGGGCTACTACCAGTTCAGGACGGAACATAGCAAAATGGACAAGGACTTAGGTTCAGCTCAGGTCGGGTCGGATGCCCCGATCCGAACCCCTTCTGCTCGCTCCTCCGAACCGAACCTAACATACCATATCACTTCACCCCACTATCTCCTGAATGTTTGGAGTAGTTATGACCATTTCCTACCCATGATGACCACTAATCTGATGCGCTGTCAACACTGGAATCCATCCGAGCCCGAGAACGATGGGATGAAAGACACGTCGCTCCGACCCGAATCGAATTCTGAGTGAATTTCCACTTATAAATACCCTGTCAAGAGACATTTGAAAGGATCTTTTTAGCACTTTGAGAGTTCAAACACTTTCAAGAACCGAATTCCAGCATTCCTAGATAATCCAAATTGTCATTCAACATATATTTTGAGATAATTGAATGAATGTACGTGAAAAGTGAGTGAAATTGAGTGAATATCTCATGTTATTTACATCTATATCATCGAGGAAAGTGATTATAAAGTGGACGTAGGCTTTTCAACGTCGAACCACTATAAATTCTGTGTCTCCATTTTACTTTTGATCTTATTTTATTTCGATTTTAGTCAATTTGGGTGTTAGAACCACTTTTTGGTCTAACAGATATTTTCGGAAGGAAGCACCTCGAGTACTTGATAAGAATTGATTTCAGACCTAGGTGTGAGTTAGCTCCCGAAATGTTGGCAAACTTACCGAGAAGACTTACTCTCATCGGAAGGACCGGCGAGAACCAAAAGCATGATGTCAAGCTTGTCGAGATCATCTAGAAGTTGGAACCAGAGGATAACGAATTCGAAGTCGATCAAGAGGGTTGGCTCTGAAAGAAAGGGCTGAATGTTTTTCTTGATATTGATGGATTGAGAGATGAGGTTATGAGGGAATGTCATCACTCTAAGTTGTTCATCATGTTGGTAACAAGACGTATTAGGACATGAAGCGAGCTTACTATTGGGAAGGAATAAAGAGAGATGCTGGAAAGTTCTTTTCCAAGTGTGTGAACTGTCAGTTGGTAAAAGATGAATTGAAGAAGCCAAGTGGATCACTTCAACCATTAGAAGTTCCTACATGGAAGTGGGAGCAGATATCAATGGATTTTATCTATGGATTACCTAGAACTAGGGAATGAAACGAAGGAATTTGGGTTATAGTGGATCTCTTAACCAAAGTGTAAGGTTTATTCCTATTAGATCGACTAGGAAGGCATCAAAGTTGGCTGAGCTATATATAAAATGGATAGTTCGAGTCCATGGTATCCCAATGAGCATAGTGAGTGATTGAGATCCATTGTTCACAAGTGGATTTTGGAAGAGTTTTCAAGAGACTTTGGGAACCGAGTTATGTTTGAGTACGGCTTATCATCCCCAGACCGATGGTCAAACTGAGAGAGTTAACCTAGTTTTGGAAGATCTCCTTAGATCTTGTGTATTGGACTTCGTAGGATCGTGGGAAGACCATTTACCTTTAGTTGAGTTTGTGTATAACAACAGCTACCAGTCGAGCATTGGGATGACACCACACGAAGCATTGTATGCTAGACTGTGTACTTCTCCATCATATTGGTTAGAGACTGGAGATAAGCTAATACTTAGGCCAGAAATGATATGGGAGACCATAGATTGTATCGAGATCGTTTGGTAATGAACAAAATCAGCCCAAGATCGTCAAAAGAGTTACACCGATAAGCGTCGAAAAGATTTGGAGTTCGATGTGGGTGATATTGATTTTGTTAAGATTTCACCATTAAAGCATGTTGTTCGATTCAGAAATAAGGGAAAGTTAGCCCCGAGATTCATTGGACCGTTTCTGATAGTCGAGCGAATTGGAAAGCTCGCATATAGATTGGATTTACCTGAGAACATGTTGAGTGTGCACAATGTTTTTCATGTGTCCTTTCTATGGAAGTGTGTTCACGATTTGAATTTGGGGGTATCTCCAGAACAGTACGAAGACCTAAAAGTCGAGTCCTCGTAAACCGCTTCACATCGTGGGGAATGACACGAAACAACTTAGGAATGGAGTGAGGATGATGAAGATTGTACGTAGGAAACGGAAGAGAGTTCGAAGACGATCCATCTACAACTCTTCGTTGGTATGACCCATTAATGTTGTGTCACCTTACACCATTGTAACTTGTACTATTGCTAGAATTCCTCGTGCTTGGGTAAGGCTATGGATGCATGGCTTAATGGATGCTAGTTTGGATGATAGGTTGGCTAATCCTGGATGATAGGCATGCGGAATTTTTTGTGATTGCTTATTTTTTGCTTGGGATTTCGAGGGTGAAATTCCTAAAGGAGGGAGGGGGGATGTAATGACCTGTATTTTACGTATCAAAGGATCTTAAAATATTTTTATTTAATTCCCTGAGGGTCGAATCATTCTCATATTTTTATGTATTGTTTATGGAGATGTGAGACATGTCCATAATTTTATTAATTTTATTTATGACTATTTTATCCCTATAAGTTTTGTACAGGGCATGTCTTTTGACTGAGATTGGTTTAGCGGTTTGGGAGGAATCTCAGTTTTAGTGCTACACAATTTCTGGATAGACGAATTAGTCATTAGTGGGCTGATTAGTGAGGCCCATTAAGGCTAGGGGATGTTGGCTATAAATAGTGGGGTAGCGGCAAGGAGAATGGTTTAAGTTCTTCATTTTCGTCTCATTTGATTGAACTCGTGATCCTCCTTGCTTAATCAAATACATCTCCACTCCATTAAATTTTTGAGTCTACATTAGTAGATTGAAGATCAACATCAAGGAAGAGTAGATCGCATCAAGGAGGTTGGTTTGAAGATCATTCTTCGCTCTTCGAATTAGAGACTCATAGATTTCAATCTAATTTGTGGATTTGGTGAGTGATAAAAATCTCACACACGGATTCAATCGAGTATATGGGTTTCTTGATCTTATTTTCATCATTTACATTTAACCTAAATCTAATGAGGTAAGTATATTTTGAATTCAAATCACCGTAGGATCTAATCTAGCAATATTGTACAATAAATTCATATGCTAATTCTATGATTATGCAAGTTTATATCCATTTATTCATTCATTTATTGTTTTCTCGTGATTTGGTGGATTTCATATGTTTGCTGATGATTATTTGTTGTGCTAGTGCTTAAATGATGATTTCTTGATTATGTTATTGAATGTTAGTTTGAAATTGGCAGACTTGGAACGAGTATACTTTGGTTCGAATGGCAAAAGGTGGATATGGGTATGGATCACAAGTATTGATGAATCGTGGACTGCAAGCAAGTGGATGGCCCGGATTATTGTGCAAGAAATGGATGGATCGCAACTAAATTTGTTGGATCGGGTCCTTTATTAGTTGATGGATCGCATAGATGGATGGAGCGCCACATAATGGATGGATCGCAGATAAATTTGATGGATCGGGTCGTTCATTAAGGGATGGATCGCACACAGATAATGGATCGCGCATGGTTGATAGATCGCACAAGAATGATGGATCGCGTGGCAATAAGGATCGCGTGTCAAAGATGGATCGTGAGTGACCCAAGGATGGATCGCGGTGATCCAGAGATGGATTGCGAGTGATCCATAGATGGATCATGAGTGATCCATCACATAAGTAACCAAGTGATGTTTATTTTGGTTCGATGTTGGACATGGCGTCAAGGTGAATTCAAGGTGGAATTTTTGAAGTGTTCGTTGATCGATGAAATGCAACAAATGAGAAGACGACTCAAGGGTGTTTGAGTTCGTGGATAATGGTTGCTCAAGATGATTTGAGATTATGGATAGTTGTCGATGATGACGATTAGAGTTATGAAGGCCGAGGGATTATCGTTAGTCGGAGGTTCTAGTGGGCTCAAAGCAGGGGTATCATGGGAACACCAAATAGGATCTGATTCGATAAAAATCATGTACCTTGGGCAGTTCGGATGGGCCTAGTTGTCTTCGTGAGTAAGACAAACATGCAAGTTACGATGGTGTATGGAGTTTAGCTAAAACCGGGGTTACCATTAGCCCTTGACCGATGGCATGTCGTGGCCAGTCATATGATTGACGATGGTTTCAAGGCAAGGTAGGTGGTGATAGCTAGAGTCATGAATGCTATTGTTTGTATCGTCATGTGTGGATTATCAGTTGTCGAGGGAGTAATTTCTTGGGGGCTTGTCTGATGTTGGTTTAGGCCTTCAGGGCTTGTGCTTGGGGGATGGCGAACTTGATTAGGATAGTTTACTATTGATTATTGGTCACTATGAATGATCCTATTTGTTTCTTTACTGATTGTTGTAAAGGCTATCACTGTCGGATGTGGAGGAGATGGGTTGGGGTTTTTCTCTGTAGTAGTGTTGGTATATTGGATGACTAATTTGCGTATTTCTCATATAGTTTATTGATGATGTTAGATGGTTGTGTATCGCTCATTAAGACTATTGTCTAACTCAAGGTTTTATATCTCCCTCTTATTACCTTGGGTTGTTCGTCCATGCGTTGGATGTGTAGACTAAGTAGCATGTAATAGGTAGTGGATCTTGATGAGGACAATGCTGCTGAGCGACGATGAGCAGGAGGCTGGCGTACTATTTCATACTATCTACTATTAGTTGTTTTCATTGCTATGGTCGATTATACTCTAAATGATTTTGTAGTGAGGTCGAATATACAAATTCTGTTGATTTATTCCAGTTTGATATACGGATATTTTATGGTGATATGGAAGTTTAAGATTCTGCTCAATTATGCTTTACTGTTATCTACTTGTTATATATATTCTATTATATTTTATCCTTACGTTGTGAGTTATACGACTGGTTCCGCTTGTGGTTTCCCTCTCTTGATGATCGTCCCATTCGACCTGCCACATCATACAACGCACACCATCCTTGGTTGGTGCGGGAGGTACGGGGTGATCGTCATAATTGCCAATGGAAAAAATAAATAACACTCGCAACATGGAAAAAGTGGCTATGCTCACACCATTCATAAACATTCTCTATCTAAAAGTTCAAGATCGGAAAATATGAAAGTAAATACATCGATATCTTTTATTTTGATAATAACACATGACATATGTGTAAATTACTTCAACTTGAAAATATAATTATTAATCTACTTTGGATGCCTGATTTAAAAGGAAAGATAATAATAAAAATTAGGTACTGATGAAACGAAAGTAAATGATTTGAAATAATCGAAATTAATTCAAAAATATAACAAGAAAAATACCCAAGACATCAAAGATGAGGTAAACTCTCCATTATGAAAACCACGTATAACAATATTTAATTATATAAGTTAACACTTCTGTAAATATAACTAAATACGCATTAGATAAGCTTAAGTAAACGGTGCTTTATAATGTTAGGAATGAATCTCCAAATTCAAGATTTTTTTTAAAAAGGGTCATTAATACAAGTAAAAGAACAAAATTTGTATCGTAAACTAGAGAATATTAATAAACTAAATGTTTGCGGACAAATTAACAACTGTAAACAATTGTTTAATCTGTTCGGCTTTCCTGAACAAAAATGGTTGTTGTAAAGACTGTCAAATTCTGGGACTAAAAATTATTTTACTAATAAATCCAATCAAGTTATTCCGAAATTCTGATTGGTTGAGAACACAGAAAATATATGAAAAAGTGAGTTTTTAATAATAAGAGAAAGCAATTAGCGAGCAATGACATAGATTAAATTAACATGAATTAATAACCAAACAGATTGAAACAGATCTAATTCATGTGTCTATCACAAACATAAACGATAATTAGGTTTCTAGAAACAAATATGTGAATAACGACAAGTATAGCCTATGCAGGAGCCATGCTCTTAAACAACCATAGGCTATCCGGACAGATTCACTATTTTATTTCTAAAACCTTAAAAGTTAGATCTAAATCTGATAATCGTTAGACTGAACACGAACATACCCTGTGAAGGAGCATAGCTATTAAATGACACAAAATATGAAGGTTCACATCTAACCCTTGGTTCAGATCTAGATCTATATACATGAAGTTCTAATCTCTTTGGCTTTGAGATTCATATTGAATCTAATCTAAGCGTCATCACCCCCTAATTAAAGGAGATTAGCTAGACACAGCTAAAGAAGAATGATTTTATTCTAAGAGAAGGATTACAGAATAAAACCCAATGTGTCTCTAAATGAACAAGATACAAGTGTATTTATATTGATACGACAAAGGCTCATTGATTAATTACACAATGTGGGACTAAAGATTTAGCCCAAATAACACATAAGCCAGTGTAAACGCAGCTATAGAGTGAGAGGCCTTGCAAATAAGCCAATGCGAATGCATCATGAGTCTTTAGTGAGCAAATTCTACCTAATTGAACTCTATTTGCAGTCGTTCTTCAAGCTTTAAACTCTTCAAGCTTTAGTAATTTCAAACTTCACTCTTTTAAGCAAATTCTTCATGCTTTATCCATCAAATGCTTTAAACCATGCTTTTTATCAACAATCTGAAAGCACAACTATAAATACACAATATTAGTTATTTTAAAGGGAAAACATGATAAATAAGCGAATAAAATATACACATTTATGTGTATATCAAATACCCTAATACTTTTCTTTTTATTCGACCTCGAATAAACTAAACTAAGATATGTAACACTTTCGAAGGAAACACGATTGCATTTAGCGTATGCAATAAGCCGTTAAACCCCTAGGTGTCCCTAGTAGGACGAATGTTGTCTCGTGAGGGTTTTCAGCGGATACTACCCACAAAATGCAAATCGTCTTGTGTATGCAGATTAATCAAACAATATATTTAAGGTCTTTCACATTCCAAGGACTTTACATAACTTCAATAATAACGGTTTAGTTCCAAATTGTCCATCCCATTATTGGTGCAAAAATGAATAAAATTTTTCAAGCTGAATCATAATTCCTTGATAACACTGTAATTGTGTTGAAGGTTAACAGCTTGGTGTCAACCAAAGTTCTACATATCGACGATGTGCACCTAATCATTTATTCGTTTTTTTGAGTAATTTTGGCACTAGTGTAACTGTGCTGTATTGGATGTGAGTTATGCATAAATGAAGGAAAATTGTGTAAGTTCTAAAAATACTATAGATAAGAGGGCAAGTGTACTAGTTGAACTTCAAGCTACAAAAGATAAAGTAATACTAAAGCACATATGAAAATTTTTGTTTCCTTTCATCTCCTCAACTACAATCCTCACTTCTAAGTACGGTATGATGGATGTGGATGGAATGGAAATGAATGCTTTATAGTCAAGAATGAAGGATGACTATTTTTTTCTAAGTGATTTTCTCTTCATTGCATTTTTTTCTTTTTTTTTCTTTTTTTTTTCTTCTTTTGCATGATGAAGGATGAGTAGAGATGGAATGGAATGATAGCGTATATTATTTCATTTGATTCTTCCTTTACTAAGCGAATCAAATCTACACTTCATGAAAGGAAAGTTTTGTGCCCTAGTTACTCTACTTTTATAACCCTAATTCAACACACAAGTCTGGATTGATGTTATATAAAAAGCTGAAAGGAAAGATAAGCAAAGTTTCGTAAGATAGATAACCCATATAAATTAAGATGTGGCATATGGTTATCCTACCTTAAAACAAGTACGGGGTAGATAGTGTAATATTGGTATAAAAAGTGACGTTTTTGAACCTTTGAAAATAAATTAGCACAAGGTTCTTAAGTATATCAATATAAGAAAACCTATCGAAACATAGACGTAATTTGACTAAAACTTGGGTTTGAATAATGTGGGGTATCAAAGAAGAACGCAACATTGAGTCATTTCTCCTTAATTGGGCCAAGTGGATTTTAGAACTTATGATTTTGAAAATTTGATTGAAAAAAATAATTATGCACGAAAACGAAATCAGAAAATCCAACAAATGTAGGTGCAAACTCATTTTTATTTGATTTTTTTTTATTACTTTAACTTGCACATTCTAACATGTATAACAAGGGTTGACACGCTTACTCCAGAACATGACTAACGTCTGCATGGTCTCAAGCTAGCATCTTAAAAAGACACATTACGACTCAATGAATAAATAATGGTCATTCCCATCACCCAACAATTCAACTTATCAAACAAGAACCGAGGTGTTTTTTATGAATTTAAATTAATCCTTGTTCAATGAATGACCTAGTTCATAAAATTTGATTGTTGATGTAAAGTATAGTGACTGTGTCCTCACAGTCGTTAATCAAACATTTCTTAGTGAAAGAAAAAAAAAGAAAATATTTACATATGTACAAAAGAGGTTCAGTGCGTCTTACCGAATGTAATGTGGTC
Organism: Allium sativum; assembly: GCA_030737875.1. Classification (NCBI taxonomy): domain Eukaryota; kingdom Viridiplantae; phylum Streptophyta; class Magnoliopsida; order Asparagales; family Amaryllidaceae; genus Allium; species Allium sativum. Next base: position 384,404,059 of record CM060921.1, on the reverse strand, counting down.
CATGGAGAACCGTGAGCTCTTCCTCTTATTTGGGTATTTGTTCCAAGTAAGGTTTAGGGCATTGACCATTGACCTTATAAGACGATCCATCGGTTGGATTCTCATTTTTTACAGCACCATACGGAAAAACAGTCCGCACAGTGTAAGGTCCTGTCCATCTAGATTTTAATTTACCCGGAAATAAATGCAATCTTGAGTCATACAATAGAACATTTTAACCTGGCACGAAAGTTTTACGTAAAATTGATTTATCATGAAAAACTTTCGTTTTGTCCTTATAAATTCGTTCATTTTCATAAGCATCATTTCGAATTTCATCAAGTTTATTAAGTTGAAGCCTCCTAAGTTCACTTGTTTGCTCGAAGTCAAGATTTAAAGTTTTTATTGCCCATAATACCTTATGTTCTAGTTCAACTGGCAAGTGACGTGGCTTACCAAAAATCCATCGATAAGGGACATACCCAAGTTTGTTTTGAAAGCGGTGTGATAAGCCCAAAGAGCGTCGGTTAACTTTTGGGGACCAATCTTTACGTTTTCGATTCATAGTTTTCTCAAGGATTTGTTTAATCTTCCTATTCAATACGTCAACTTGTCTACAAGTTTGAGGATGGTAAGGAGTGCATAATTTGTGGGTTATCGAATACTTTCTCATAAGGGCTTCAAAAGAACGATTACAGAAGTGTGTTCCGTTGTCGCTGATTATTGTGCAAGGTGTGCCAAACCTAGAATTTTCTTTTAAGAATCGCATAACAACCTTGTTATCATTTGTTTTGCATGGAACAGCTTCGACCCATTTAGAAACATAACCGACAGCTAAGAGAATGTAAATGTTCCCAAAAGAATTAGGGAAGGGTTCCATGAAGTCTATACCCTAAACATCAAAAATTTCGATCTCTAGAATGGAGTTTAGGGGCATCATATTTCGTTTACAATTTTCCTAAGAATTGACATCGATCACAAGTTTTGTAAAATTCATAAGCATCTTTAAAAAGGTTTGACCTGATTGGAGAACCTTTTCGATTGTCTTTTTGGGACCAAACTGACCAGCACAAGTTTGGTCATGATAGAAAGAGAGGACACTGCGAGTTTCAGTGTCGGGAACACACCTTTGAGTGATTTGGTCGGGACAATACTTGAAAAGATATGGGTTATCCCAGAAAAAATGTTTCACTTGGGAAAAGAATTTGTGTTTATCCTGCTTGGACTAAAAAGAAGGGGTCTGCTTGGTGATTAAGTAGTTGACAATGTCCTCGAACCAAGGATCAGTGGACAAAGAAAAGAGCTGTTCATCTGGAAAATTCTCATTGATTGGAAGAAAAGAAGACAAGGCATTTGGAAGACAAGACAAGTGTTCTGCAATAAAATTGTCGGATCCTTTCTTATCCTTTATGGTAATGTCAAATTCTTGAAGTAGAAGGATCCAACGAATGAGACGAGCCTTAGCGTCCTTTTTAGACAAAAGGTACCTAAGTGCGGAGTGATCGATGTGAACAGTGGTGTGTGAGCCAACAAGATAAGGTCCGAATTTTTCTAGAGTAAAAATGACAGCCAAAAGTTCCTTTTCAGTGGTCGTATAATTAATTTGAGCACCGATCAAAGTCTTACTCACATAGTTCGTATAATTAATTTGAGCGCCGGTCAAAGTCTTACTCACATAGTAAATGACATGAAGAATTTTATCGATACGTTGTCCTAAGACAGGGCCTACAACGAAATTCGAGGAGTCACACATGATTTTAGAAGACAGCTTCGAATTAGGAGAGCAGATGATTGGGGCGGAGATAAGTTCATTTTTAGGATGCTCAAAAGATGAAATGCAATCAGGATTGAAGTCGAAAGGAACATCCTTACCAAGAAGACTAGTCAAAGGATGAGTGATTTTGCAAAAATCCTTTATGAAGCGACGGTAAAAGCCAGCATGACCTAAAAAGGATCAGATTCCCTTAATGGATTTGGGAATGGGAAGATTAGAGATAACTTCAGTTTTGGCTTTGTCTATTTCAATTCCTTTATTAGAGATGACATGTCCTATAACAATGCCATGTTTGACCATGAAGTAACATTTTTCCCCAATTAAGAGTTAAGTGTTTATTTTTGCAACGGTTTAGAACAAGATCCAGTTGATGTAAACACTCAGTATAAGAGTCCCCAAAGATGGAGAAATCATCCATGAAAACCTCCAAAAATCGCTCGATCATATCAGAAAAATTGCTAATCATGCACCTACGGAAGGTTGCAGGTGCATTACAGAGACTAAAAGGCATACGGCGGTACACAAATGTACCGAAGGGACAAGTGAAAGTGGTTTTCTCTTGGTTCTCAAGAGCGACAGGGATTTGATTATAGCCCGAGTACCCATCAAGGAAACAATAGTACTCGTGACAGACTAGTCGTTCTAACATTTGATCGATAAATGCCAGAGGGATATGATCCTTACGTGTTGCAACGTTAAGTTTCCTATAGTCAATGCAAACACGCCAACCAGTCTGGGTACGTGTTGGGATAAGCTCGTTTGCTTCATTTTGGATCACGGTAATCCCTGATTTCTTAGGTACGACATAAATTGGACTAACCCATTGACTATCAGAAATTGGGTAGATGATTCCATTATCAAGACATGTAAGGATTTCAGCACGAACTGCTTCTTTCATGATGGGGTCTAGTCGATATTGGGGATCACGAGTGGGCTTGGCATCATCTATAAGGTGGATTCGATGTTGGACTATCAAAGGACTAATCCCCTTAATATCATACATGGACCAACCAATTGCTTCCTTAATTTTCTTAAGGATAGGAAGAAGCAATTGTTCCTGCTCTCTAGTATGGTCAGAAGCGATAATGACAGGAAGAGTTTCATTGTCTCCTAAATAAGCGTACTTAAGATAACTGGGAAACACTTTTGAGTTTGGATTTAGGAGACGACTCAACCGAAGAAATTGGTTGAGGGATAGACTCAGTTGTGAGTGGCTCGACAGGAATTGATTCAGAGACATTTTTAGGGATATCTTGAAATAAGGTTTCGTAATTAGATTCAATTTCGTTGTTCAGATGGTCAAGATCGGGTTCATTATCGTGGACTGCATGGATTTCAGAAAACTGGTCTATATAAGAGTCAAGAGAATTTTCTATTCTAAAGATGCTTAGCTCAATGGTCATGTTACCTAAAGAAAGTTTCATAGACCCATTTCTGTAGTTGATAAGTCCATTAGAGCTTGCTAAGAAGGGTCGTCCTAAAATCAAAGGGATCTGGTTCAAAGGATTGCTTATCTGCTGAGTTTCTAGGGCAATGAAATCAACTGGAAAGATGAATTCGCCTATTTTGATCAATACATCCTCAATTTCACCCACAGGTTTCTGAACTAAACGGTCGGCAAGCTGAAGGGTAACCTTGTTGGGTTTCAGTTCTCCTATTCCTAATTGGCGATAGATAGAATATGGAAGCAAGTTAACACTAGCACCTAAGTCTAACACGCACCTATCGATTTTCTTGTCCCCAATAGTACATGATATTGTGGGGCAGCCAGGATCTTTGTATTTCACTGGCATTGATTGGGACAAGACTTCACTTAAAGTTGCTGCTAGAAACACTTTCTTAGGTGCATGTGTATGATGTTTTTGAGTGCACAAATCTTTTAGAAATTTCACATACTGCTGAACTTGTTCTATAATATCTAAAAGAGGAATGTTCACTTTAACTTGTTTAAATATTTCTAGGATCTTTTCTAGCTGATCCGTCTTTTTCCTAGGTCGGAGTCAATGAGGAAATGGAGTACATAACTCAGTAGGTTGGGCTACTTGAGTTTGAGGATAGTCCATGTCAGAAATAGGCTCAATGTTCTGATCCGAGTTGGTCGAATTTTCGGTAGGGTTCGGGAGATCGTACGGTAAATTATTTGGGTTGACCACATGGTTGTCAATCTTTTTGCCCGATCTAAGAGTCGTTACCACATTCAGGTGACTAATATTTGAATCTTGAATGATGTGAATTTGGTTGGGGTTTGAATTTTTTCCTCTAGGGTTTTGGATGGGTTGACTTGGAAACATGCCCTTTTCCCTTTCACTTAATCTAGCTTAAGTTCAGACATTTGTTTTTGAAGTTCACCTATTTGTTGATTCGTGTTTTGCATCTATGAGTGTAACGAGTTATCTAACTTGTTTTGATTTTCAACACTTTGCTTAGTCATTTGCACTAATTGTTGACTCACCTCAGTTAAATTCCCCTTAATCGTAGAAAGGCATTTTTCATATTAGGGTGCAACTGTTTGATGGGATTTTTGGAACGACGCCTTGTTTGAATTGTACTAATTTTGCCTAAAAAGAGGGTTTGAAGCATTGTTCGGAAATGCTTGATTCGAAGGTCTATTCATCTGAGGGTTATTTGAACCTTAAGAAAGATTTGGGAGGTTGTTGGGTCTGTTGAAAGCATTTACTTGCTCAAAGGACTAAGGACAGTCATCATCCATGTGATTGGAGTCAAGACATATATGACACATAGCTTGGGAAATGTTATTAACTTGATTGTGTGTTCTAACAACGTTCAGTATGGCATCAACAAGATGGTTAGAAGAAGAAGAGGATTCGATAAAATCACTATCAGTACGCGAACAGAGAGATTTTTCATTAGTTCGTTCCCATTGTTTCGATTTTTCTGCTAACTCGTCTAGAAATTCCCAAGCTTCTACGTCGGTCTGTTTTAGAAAATTGCCCTGACACATAGACTCTAACATTTGCCTAGAACCATTATCAAGTCCATCGTATACAGTTTGACATAACGACCATGTTTCGTAACCATGATGGGGAAAACTTAACAACAGTTCTTTAAATCTTTCGAAATATTGCCAAAAAGACCCCCCCCCCCCCCGTTTTGGTGGAAATTAGTGATTTCGTTTCTGACTCTAGTTGTTTTTTCTGGGGGGGGTATAACTTTTTAAGGAAACTGCTGTAAATTCATCACCTTTTTTTAATTGAATTTCGAGGTAAGCTGAGAAACCATTTTTCTGAGGAGTCGGTTAGTGCGAATGGAATCAAACGAAGTTTAATACAATCCTCACATAACTGTTGTAATTTAAATGTTGCACAAGCGTATTCAAATCTCGTTAAGAAACTATATGGTTCGTCATGAGAAAAATTACCAAATTTGGGGAAGATATTTATCTAACTCGATTGGATTTCAAAGTGATTTCCCACACGATTGGGTAACATAATGCAAGAAGGGACAGAAACTCTATCGAGAAGAATTATGTCCATCAGGGTACGAGGTGCTGGTTCATTACCTATTTCTAAGGGTTGTTCGAGTAAAATGGGTTTTGAGGAAAGAGAAAATGGTCTGATTCGTACTAAACGATGAGATTCTTGGTTACGGGTCCAAGTTTGCATGCACCAGAAAGAAAAAGCAAAGAGTTTTGAAAATAGGAGGTTTTTTTTAAAGTACGACTACAGAGTTAACGGGGGATAAAGAATAAAAAAGAAGTTGAAATTTGTTTATTTGTTCTTATTTTTCATTTTTTCCTTTTTTGAGGTGTTTTTAGTTTTTTTACTGCAATTCACAAACCAATCAGATACGCAAAAATTAGCTACAAAGTAATTTTCTATCCTTAATAGCTCCTAACCCGAAATTATATAGTGACACGTTTGATTACTTAGAACAAAAGATTTCTCAACCAGTTAATGGACAGGAGTTAACGATGCACTAGGAATCACCCTAACAATGCAGCCGAAGGATTAAGTACCTTCAGAGTAACAATCAATATAATATTTATGAATCACCGTAATATTTATAAATGGTTATTTCTCTGTCATAGTCTAAACACCAAGAAATAATTCGTTCCAAATAAATCAACTATCAAAATACAATTAAGCCCTAGATGATCTCGCGACTCCCTTAAGTCCAATGTCTAACCGTTAATATTAGTCATATTCTACGATGAAATGCAATTTATAGGCTAAGGAAAGAGTGATGAAATCTCTCACCTTATGTGAATTGGGGTATTGCCCTTAATAGAATGAATATAGATGCAGAAATAACAACTGCAGAAATTAAAAGGTCTTACAAGCAAGTCGTTGCCCCTGTAGAAGATTTTTACAAGAAATGTTCATATGTTTTTTTAGCAGCAGAGCACCTGTAGAGTTTAGAAATCACTCACTTAGATCGGTAGTCTATCCTGTGCAACTGAGTAGCACTAGCGCGTTCACACCCCACTTGGTGTGCAATCGCTCTTACCCAAATCTGTTTTTCTTGTTCGTTTTTTTGAAATCCCCTTCACTTTGGCTGTTGATTTCCTTTTGAGATTTCCTGAACTCTTCTTCTTCTTTTTTTAAAGTAAAAAAACGAAAATGCCACTAAAACTAAAACAAAAGAAAATGAAGATTAATTTAAAAATTTAAAAAGAAGAGATGAATTTTTTTTTGAACTAAACCAAGAAAATGTTGTAACTAAAAAACAAAACAAAACACCACACTAAAAATAAATTCCAAACAAACCCAAGCCCAAACATGGTAAGGCCCAACTCATGAACTACTGCCAACAAAAACCAATGCACGATATTAGTCAAACTCAGTATTTTCTCTTTGAAATCAAGGAACACGCGAGAAGGGAAAAATTAAAACCACTGAGAATTAGTGGCCAAAATCGAAGATAGGGTGGGGCAGTCGATCGTTGGAATTGCTAAGGGAGGTGCGATTTGAATTAGGGTTTTTTGGTTCGAATTGTAGGAGGGAACCACAGGTTTTGGTGGATTTTCGCGATTAGTTAGCGTGGCTGTTCAGAAGGAGTTCGTGGAGGAGGGGGTTCAGCTTGATGGGTGAGAATCGAACGTGGATTAGTGGAAGTCGATTCAGGTGATGTTGATGTTAGTTGCGTGAAGGAGATCATGCAATAGGTGTTGGTTGTTTGAACGCTGGGTGAAGAGTTGATGAACACAGTTGGAGGATGATGAAGACGGAAGTGTGGACGGGTAATTGTTGGAAATTGTGATGAGTTTGGGAAGGGGATGTTGGAATTTGGGGTATTTATGGTATTAGGTTAAGAGTTAAACAGAGGGGTTGTGATGTTGAACTGTGTTGAGGTGTTTGTGACGGAGGGAAGCTTTGTGATGGTGCGTGGAGATAGAAGGGGATGTAGGTTGTTAGAGAGGCTGATGTGAATTGTAAAAGAGTGCTGACTGTTGCCAAAAACTTGGACAGAGGGTATTTCGAATTCTGGCGTTGATGAGGGATGGAGTTTTCTGTAGTTGGTTTGATGTTATGGGTGGTGATTGTTTGTTGGAAGCAGGTTACGTGGAGTTTGTGGAGTTTGGTTTGTTTGTGGTGGTGTATGGTCAGTTTTGGTCTGTGGTTCGTAGTTGGGTGATTTCTGATGGGGTCCGGGGTGTATGGTAGTGTGTGGTTTAAATTGTGAAGAGGAGTGATGTTGAATGGTTGAAGGGGAGGTGAAATATGAGTTTGAAAATTGTGTGTAGATAGTGATTGAGGAAGTAACGTGGAGGGGCTGTCTATGTTGAAGCTGATTGTTGAAGTAGAGTGTTGGTGATGGAGCTGTCTTGAAGTTAGAGGGGAGTTTGGTGGGTTAAGACGGGTTTGCTTAGAAGACGTAGTGGTTGCTCGCTGTGGAAGCTGCAACATATAAGGCGGTAACGGCAGTGTATAAGGGGGGTGGAAGCTTATGTATGGTGTCGGATGGAATGTGAAAATGGATGGCTTTGGTAGTTGATGTTCAGGGGCTGAAAATGCAGGGAGTTTTGAATAGGAGTGTGGCTTTGTGGGCTGTCGGAGTTGAACTGCAATGGTGTGGAGCGGTGATTGTATTGGGGGTGACTGGTCTTAGTGGTGACTGGTCTTAGTTGAGGGTGATGAGTGGAGGGGAATTGACACTGTTATGGGGTGGAGTTTGATCAGGTGTTATACGGACAGTGGACAGATTGGTGAAGATAAGGGATTTTGGTTTGTAAACGTTGATATGGGTTTTCGCTGTCGATGGTTCGGGGAACTGTTTTAAGGCAATCGAAGACCGTGAAGGAAAAGATTGCAGCGAATAGAGAAGGAAAAATAAAAGTATTTTTTTGGTTTTGTTTTTGTTTTGGAAAAAAAATCAAATTGTAAAAGAAAGGAAAGAAAATAAAAAAGACAATTGGAAAGAAATTGCACAAAAACCGGCAAGTATTTTTTTCCCCTCTTTTTTGAAAGATTACAGTATCAATGATCAAATGACAAATCAACTATCAAGAATTTTTCTATATATAAAAAAATGAGAAAATAAAAATACCAAATCAACTAACAAGAATAAAATAAAAATATTTTTGTTTTTTTATATGAAAAAATAAGAAAATAAAAATACAACCTAAAGGATTTACTAATAAAAATTATTTTGATCCCCAGCAACGGTGCCAAAATTTGTTTGCGAACAAATTAACAACTGTAAACAATTGTTCTCTGGGACCAAAAATTATTTTACTAATAAATCCAATCAAGTTATTTCGAAATTTTGATTGGTTGAAAACACAGAAAATATATGAAAAAGCAAGTTTTAATAATAAGAGCAAGCAATTAGGAAGCAATGCCATAGATTAAATTAACATGAATTAATAACCAAACAGATTGATACAGATTCAATTCATGTGTCTGTCACAAACATGAGTCAACAATAATTAGGTTTCTAGAAACAAATATGTGAATAACAACAAGTATAGCCTATGCAGGAGCTATGCTCCTAAACAACCATAAGCTATCAGGATAGATTCACTATTTTATTTCTAAAACCCTAAATGTTAGATCTAAATCTGATAAGCATTAGATCGAACACGAATATACCTGTGAAGGAGCATAGCTCTTAAACGACACAAAATATGAAGGTTCAGATCTAACCCTTGGTTCAGATCTTGATCTATATACATGAAGTTCTAATCTCTTTGGCTATGTGATTCATATTGAATCTAATCTAAGCGTCATCACTCCTTAATTAAAGGAGATTAGATAGATATAGCTAAAGAAGAAGTGAAACATAAAATAAACAACATAAGTAAAATAAAATAAAAAGTAAAGAGAAAGGAAGAAGAATGATTTTATTCTAAGAGAAGGATTATAGAATAAAACCCAATGTGTCTCTAAATGAAAAAGATACAAGTGTATTTATAGCTGATATGACAAAGACTCATTGGCTAATTACACAATGTGGGACTAAAGATTTATCCCAAATAACACATAAGCCAGTGTGAACGCAGCTGTAGAGTGAGAGGCCTTGCAAATGAGCCAATGTGAACTCATCACGAGTCTTTAGTGAGCCAAATCTACCTAATTGAGCTCTATTTGCAACCGTTCTTCAAGCTTTAAACTCTTCAAGCTTTAGTAATTTCAAACTTCACTCTTTTTAAGCAAATTCTTCATACTTTATGCATCAAATGCTTTAAACCATGCTTTTTATCAACAATCTGAAAACACATCTATAAATACACACTATTAGTTATTTTAAAGGGAAAACAAGATAAATAAGCGGATAAAATATACACATTTACGTGTATATCACTAAACTTAAAACAAAGTCTAATATTAGGATATGTAAATTACAATTTTGGCCTAGATTATAATAGAAAGTTATATGCATAAAGATTTAAAGTAATAAAACAGCTCTATAGTTGATGACCTACTTGGTTGATTTTTGGGTTATTTGGGCTGCAAAGCTTTGACATCCCTTCTAAATAAAATTAATATTATTGGTGGTTCCTCCTAGCAATGTTGGTCACACATGTATGATCCGGAAATAAAAGGCCAAAGGTGAAACTTAGCGGGGATTGATTTGGGAGCGCAAGAAGAATTATTGTTTGAGGTCCGTTCTAATGATGAAATAATATGCATGTCGTATCAGAAAATAAGAGGCCATTGGGAGAACGAGACCGAAGAGTGTCTATTCTAGCGGTGTTTGGATATGTAGACATTGAAGTAGAAAATAAGAGGATCTAGGTATCCGCACGCTAAATAGGTGTGGTACCCATCCTAAATGATCAGGGATAACTTCGTGTAGGAAATAAGGGACACAAGCTAAGGGACTTCCCTTCCTAATGGTGTTTATTCGATGCGAATATTGGAGTGGGAAATAAAAGGCAATTTGCTACTATGCATGAAAGGAGTGCATGAGTATTTCTGATGAGTCATCATTGGAAATTACATTTTATGCACTCCTTCAGGCATGATGGAGTATAGAAAGGGACATAGGCCTGATAACCCAATCAGTGGGTATATTTGGATTGAAGGTTAGGTCACATGGTGCATATGACTCCTTTCTTTAAAAATAGAAAAGCAAGAACACTATATCGTTATGATATTTAGAGTAGATTTGAGGATGATTGCACTTACCCTTTTAATAAGTTTACTACTCATTTACCAGACTAAAGTCTAACCCATTCATTTTTCTCTTACCTCGGGAGTGCAGGGTAGATGCTGATCATTTCTTGGATAGTTCTGAAGCTTTGCTGGGTGCTCCAAATATATCATCTATTTTCATCTTGATTCAGTATTTTTGGTTTGATGTTTTCGAAGGGGATATTTGGTATTTTATATACATTTGTATTTTTTGTATTATGAGACTGTGACGTTTTGATATGTACTAGGTGGTATTTTCTAAAATGGTAATTTATTGAGTTTTCCATAAATGATTTCTTATATTATGATGTTATTTATTTTTATCATATGTTGACATCTTTGTCTCAACATGAAAATTTACACCCGACGATCCAAATATTTTAACCATGATAAGGCATGTCAAGGGATGTGGGTTGTCACGACTTTGTCTTTAGGGGTGAGGAATTCTAATCTTAAGGTGTAGCGAATAGGGCTTCATTCGAGAGTCCCTAGCATGACTCTAACTCTTAAGCAATAGCGATCCATCAAGCCATCAACAAATAGTTTCCATTGTTTAACCACGTTCGATATTTCTTATTCCTCATCATCCTTAATCATGAACTCTGCAATTAAATCAACTAGTGCATGTCCATTGATTGCCCTTCGAGGGTCATAAGTCATATCTCATTGACTTAGCTTAAACTTCTTTTTGAATGATCAACCTGAAGTCAACGAAGTAGAAACTGCTTCAGAGGTCAGTCGACAAGTCTTCTTGTAGCTATCAACTAATACTAAGCATGTTTTTCAAACTTTGGAGTGTTCTTTTCTATACTAATAAAACATTTGTCGATTTAATATATCGACCTCTTAATTCGAGCCTCCTGGTATATGCGTACCACGGTCTACACATAAGGAGACGAAACCAAGAAGATAAACAAATCTTTATCATCCATCAACTGGTAAAGCTTTAGGGGAACCTCCATATGCCTAGGTACTTCCTTGAATGTCGTTTGACATTCAGGAGTATACTTTAAGCTCATTTACCCTTTCTTTAATGAGTCGATGAAAGGAATGCATATATCTGTGGCTCGCGAAATGAAACGTTTTAAAGCCATAGACTTCTCTTTCAGGCTTTAAAGTTCTCTCTTATTCTTTGGAGCTTCAACGTTCCTTGGTGTAGTACTTTGCAATTGATTGACCTCAATACCCCTTGTGTTAAATATATTTTTTAGCATTATGGACATCTTAGCCAAGTTATCCACATAGTTTCCATATATGGAAGACTTTACCAGCAATAGTCTTCCATGGTCTTTTCAGTATAATATTTAAATATCATGTTTACTACTCGCTAGTAGGTGTCTCTAACATTCTTAAGCCCGAACGACATTACTGGATACCAGTACAATCCTAGATCGGCAATGATCATGTTTACAAAATCTGGATCATGCATTATAATTTGATTATAGCTTATACAAGTATCCATAAACGATATGGGTTTTTGTCTCACCATTTCATCTACAAGCTGATCAGTTCTCGATAGTGGATAGATATCTTTTCCGCTTGATTCTGGTAAAGCGAGGGTCGATGTTCAATGTGTGTCTTGTTGTCTTCGGCAAGACTCCATACATATTGTGGTGACTCCATGTGAACACTTCTAGGTCAGCTTAGAGAAAAGCGATTTACTCCCTCTACATCTTAGCAGTAAGTTGATATCCAATATTCAATGCTCAAGGTGGATTCTTCATGTTTATAGGGACAATCACCTTATTAGATGATGCTTTCCAATTGTCCCTCCACACTCCACTTTCTATGGTACACAGTCTTATCGATGCAACTATGTTACCTAAGGCAGGAACTTGGTTTCTATGTTCGAACTAGTTTGCCGGCTAACATGTTAGGTGATGTGTTGGTTTCATGAGGCTTTTGCACATAATTATCTAGTTTATTCTTTGTGATTAGGTCTTCGATGAGGTACTTCAAGTGGTGACAATCATTAATATTATTCCCATGCATTTCATGAAAATAATAATACTCGCTAGAGAGATTTTGCGCTTCAATTGTCTTTTAATAGCAGGATTTGATAAAGATCAATTCCATTCATGGATAGAAAGACGTTTTCTAGTCCGTTATTCAAGGGCGTATATCCCTAAGTATCTAACTCTTTGAAGCATATACCGTCTTTTTCTCCTTTCCATTTGCTCTGGCTCCCACTCTATTGGTTTTCGGGTTTATTTTCAATATCGTAACCATCTTCCTTCTATTTCATGGTGGCATTGCCATAAGGAACTTGGTTTTGATTTTTGATTGTGCGACCTCTTTTAACAACCACCTCTTCTTCTTGTCTTAGAATGTAACACCCCATTTTCTAAGGCCGAAAGCTAAACGCTATAAATGCTGCAGTCATCTTTAGTTTCAATTTTCGAGGATAGAAAAATTGAGTGTTAGTCAACTATAACAAAAATCAACATGGGATTATGAATTTTTTTTCCAAAGCATTTATTGATATCAACATTCATTTATACTACCCTTCTAAGTACATGTTCAAGGAAAGTATATTATATTACAAAATACCCCGACAACGACATATGAGGATGCCCCCTCGGTTGACCAGAGCATAAATAATGGCATTTCAATAACATTCTGATATATACATCCAAAAGACACAATAGAATAGAAAAAATATAACATAGTGGAACTCTTATATATATACACATATATATACACAATCTCCTGCTCGCCTCCGGAAGCATGTACGAAAGCTATACCTAAAAGACCACAACTCTCATCTTATTCAATTGAGTACTCGAGAGTTTAAGGGGAAAGCAAAATTTGTGGGTCAGTCAAAAATACTGGTGTGAATAATAAATTGCTACCCGACACTAAAGTGTCTAATGAGACCCGCCGCACAGTGGAACGAGTTTCCCTCTGATTAGAACATGTTACGAAAGATTCTAACGCGGTGCCCCTGTACTACAATGGTTAGTACAATCATCAAAAGCATATATAACAATGACAGTATAATATAAAACATATAATGGGTTCCCAATCCCTCCGTTACACTGACTACATGTCTTAATGGTTTCTATATTTCACTGAATTTCCCATCCCTTTGTTTCACTGACTACTTATCTTAATAGTTATAACACTTTACATAACACTTGTGGTCCATCTGTGCTTCCTGAGGTCAAATCTCACTTTTCACAAAGGCACTACTCTTCGTACTCATTTCGCTTACGAATTGCGTGAAGCAATGGAGCCACTTCCTTATTACTATTTACAAACTGCGAAGCAATGGAATTCCACCTTTCAATCCCCCTTAAATGCTTCATAAGGTAACCCATACTAACAATGGTACCGAAGGCATATTCTTATTTCTTTTGAGTTGCGTGAAGCAGCTGGCACATTTGGTTTAACCTCATGTGCTTCCTAGAGTAAGATCCTGCTAACATGAAACCAAAAGCTCACTTCTAAGTCCCCTGAAATGCGCGAAGCAACATGCTTAAGCAACAATGTTCATATTTTACATTAATTGGTGTTTCCCAATTTCCCACCCATTATAACTTCCCCAAGTTACATATGCAACTTCTTAACAATGGTCAACAACTACTAACAAACTCATTTCAATGGGTTCAATCAATGTTAAATTTACACTTCGATATGCACGACACTTATGCCATCCCCAACCCCCTCGGCTCTCTCATAGGTGCTGAACCCATACGCAATCCATTCCCAAAAAGAGATAACTCTTCCAGTAAAACAAAAACAATCAATGCTTAATGCTTGTTTCCACGTAAATAATGGCAAGCTACTCCAAAAAGGACAACCCTTCCGGCTTCATTCAACAATCAACAGTCATTGTCTTCCATCACATAAGTGACGGAAGATGATAAAGGCAGGATCTCTATTCCATTTCAGAAAACAATTAAATAAAAGTCTCCTCGTCTTCACTACCGACACTGACAACCAAAGAGGCGAAACCTCAAAACACTTGGTTTTAGAAAAGTGAAAATTAATCACGCATCCTTAAAAATTTGGAAATAAGAATGGCATCCTCCCCAAACTTTCATTACAAAGCGGGTCCCTATTTACAATGTTACGTGTTTTTAAGGAAATTTTAGGCGCTATTGTATATTTTTTTTTTTCAAAAATCTACAAATATTCCCTAAAGATTTCAAAAAAAAAAAAAAAATTTGCATACATGTATGCAATTAAACTCAATAATTGCATACATGCATGCAACAATTCATGAAATGGTTTATACTGAAAATCCGCATGAATTCTTGCATACACGTATGCAACTACTTTAAATATATGCATACATGTATGAAACAATTCATGTAGATTTTACGTTGAAAAATCTGCATGATTATTCGCATACAAATATGCAAGTATTCTGTTTTATAACATACATGTATGCAAATAAAGATGAACTAATATTTATGCCTACGGATTGTTGCATGCATATATGCATTTATTCTGAATACATGCATACATGTATGTGAATAATTACGAACTGATATGCATGGGCACAAATATATGCATACATGTATGCTTTATTCTGTAATACATGCATACATGGATGCATAAAAGTTAACACATATGCATCACTGGAATAGTTGCCTACATGTATGCAAGAATTTCATTTATATGCATAATTTGACGCAGAATACTGCAATTTCGCTATTTTCATGTATTTTTTGTTTTTGATGTGTCTTTCAGTGGTTTTTTCCTCTGAATTTTATTATGTTTACGTGTTTAATTTAAATATGAATTTATGTGATTTTTTTTATGAATTCTGGAAAAATACGGATGTAATTTATAATAAATTTAGGACCCGATGTGACGTGAATTTTGTAACTTATTAGGGACCTCAGCCAAACACACCTTTTAGGAAACAGGCTTACAAAGGCATGTCATCATAGACAATGGCTTCAAGTCCTTTAACGCTTTCAAAAGCATAGGCTTCGGCAAGATTCCCCTTCCAGTTCCAACAAAAGACCTAAAGGCGTAAAGACTCTGTTCCTTTTGGAGTCACTATTCAAAGTCTTTATTTATAAAACATTTTGTTTATGGAAAAGAACCCCCTTCGGTTTAACCAAAAGAGCTGAGGCAAAAGCCTCATGTGGAGTAGCTATCTTTCAAAACCAAAATATCTATAAGTATCATGACCATTAACGAAATCGAAAAGTCAGAGGCGGAAGCCTTGAATGCTTCATATAACATAATTGTGGCATTTCAGGCATCCAGTGCTACCAATAGATGGTTTCAACTTTGTCGGATGGTATTTTCGACTAGGCAGTGACACTAATAATGAATACAGAAAAGTTGACTTATTTTCTTTTAAAGCGATACTTTATGCCTACTCCACCATACTTGTCAAATTCTCATTGGTTCGTATACTTAAAATACTACCATATACATTCATTTTACATGACTTTTGTACTGGCCATGTTTCAAATATTTATACATATATTTTAATCAATTTAGTCCATATTAAAGCATTTCCTAAGCAATCCAATCTTAGAAATTCATAAAAAAATCATTCAATCATGATAAATCATGAAATCCGAAACTCGTCTCTAAGATCATATAACAAACATCATACCAAACTTTCAAGTCAACTGAAGATGTCTAACTATAGGTTTCGTCCTATGAGACTATTCATTTTCATACATTTCAATCATACATATGTAAAGATCATGTGTATTCCAAAAAATAAGACATGAAAGCAATCATGAAAACAAAATATATGTTTCGGCTATAATCAAACAACTGAATGGGTAGAGAATATTACTCTCCGTTTTTAATTAGAGAGATGAGATTTATTGATTAAGTTCCAAGCTCTAAAATTCCTAGCTTTTCCTTTCTTTCTTCCCCTAGCTTCAATGGTCGTTCCCCTTTAGTTTTTCAAGTTTTTAGAAGTGAATGTAGAATGAAAATAATATAAAAGGATATGTTATATATATAAGGGCCAAAATTCCATCTTTGCCCCTCTCACATCCTTCCTTCTTATTCACACTTACTTAGTTATTTATCTTATGGCCAAACTTCTAATTAATTTTTTTACGCACAAAACCCATATCCATGTCTACTAAAAAATTGCTATTTAATCACCCAATTAAATTCTAGAATAATGTCTTATTAAAACCGAGATGTTACATCCATCCCCTCTTAGCTAATTTCATCCTCGAAATTTAGGAAAGGACTAAACAATCATAACAACATCAATTCCATCTATATTAGTGTATCATACTGGTATCTAATCTATAAAGAAATATAGATCATATCACAAGCAAATCAGGAAAAGTCTCATTAATCATGTCTTCTATTTCCCAGGTGCAGTCCCTTTCGTCAGCACTCTACGGGACTTTACACAGATTAATCATCTTAGTTCTCAATTTCATTTCGTCTCTATCTACCACTCACACTAGCTATTTGACGATAGTCAATTCAGGTTCCACCACCACCTCGTCAAATGCCTTCATATCCATGGTAGCACCGGGATCATGCACATACTTTCGCAAGTGCAAACCGTGTAACACATTTTGGACTCCCACAAAATTATCCGACAACTCTATCTACAGGAAAGTTTCCCAATCCTTTCCAATATGGGGAAACACCCAACAAACCTTGCCATAAGCTTTTAGGACTTTCTGAAATGAAACACGCCTTTCATCTATGATACTTTTACGAATACTCTATCTCCAAGCGAAAATTCTAAGTCCTTACGTCTTTTATCTACGTAATTTTTTTATTTGGACTGAGCTTCTTTCATCCACTTCCAGATGACCCAATCTTTTCCATGGCTTCTCGGACCAATTCCGGACCAAGAATCAACCTGTTGCCCATCTCCAACCAATACGATGGTGATTTACACTGTCTACCATATAAATCTTCGAAAGGTATTATTCTAATACTAGTCTGAAAGCTATTATTATAGGTAAAGTCCACTAAGTGTAATTGGTCCTCCCATGATCCATAAATCCGTGACGCAAGCTCTCAACAAATTTTCTAGTACCATATTAATCCTTTCAGTTTGGCCCTCGATCTGTGGACGATACGCGGTACTCATCTTGAGCTTTGTTCTCAATGCCTTCTGCAAACTCTTCCAGAACTCATTAGTAAACAAAAGATCCCTGTCGCTCATGACACTACGAGGAATTCCATGAAGTCTCACAACATTCTTCATGAATAACTCAGTGAAAAACGATGTCATCCTACCCGATCTTATGTGGATAAAACGAGCATTTTTTGTTAGTCTATCCACGATAACCCTTCTTCATTCGTTCCCCTTTCACATTCTCGACAACCATCAATGAAATCCATGGATGTCGAAACCCACTTCTAAATCGGAATATCTAATGGCTAAAGCAAACCACAAAATTTTTAATGTTTGGCTTTTACTTGCTAGCAGTTCAGGCACTGCTTCACAAATAAGCCCACATCCTTCTTCATTCCTTCCCAATAAAAGCTTCTCTTCGTATCCTAGTGCATCTTGATACCACCAGGGTGTATCATAAACTTCAAACGAAGACCCTCCCCAAGCACTTCTTTCCTCAAGTCTCTAACATCCACAACGCATAACTTACCTCTCTTTCTTAACTAACTATTTCGGTCAAGAGTAAAACCTTCTGGGTTATCACCTTCCACTGAAACTCTGAGCATCTTGATCCTTTTGGCTAAGGATCGTCCTCCTGCCTAGAAGTAATCTTCTCAATCAAAATCAGTCGAACTTCCAAATATGACACTAGATGTGTGCTTCCTCTCTAACATGTTGTCACATGTTCCTCACATTACAAGTAACCAAAGCTTCTACTTCCTTCCATTCATTCAACATTGTTGACACCATCCCTTTTTATTGTCTACTAAGATCATAAGCAACCTTATTTTCTTTTCCAGGAGAATACTCAATGCTAAAATAAAAAAGAGCCAAAAACTCCAACCATCAGTGCTGTCATAAATTTAGTTCCTTCTGACAAAACAAGTGTCTCAAAGACTTATGATCCGTAAACAAATCGAACCTTTCACCCAATAAATAATGCCTCCAATTTTTCAAGGTAAAAACCACATCATCTAACTCAAGATCACGCGTAAGGTAATGCATTACGTGTGACCTTAGATGTCGGGAAGCGCAAGCAATTACCCTTCCCTTATGCATGAGAACAACTCCTAAGCCTATTCCGTAAGTCATCGTATGCTGGTTCTCGTCCGGCATTACCAGCACCGGAGCATTGATGTATAAGTACTTCAAATTCTAGGATGCTTGCTCACACTTTTTTGACCATACAAACCTAATATACTTTTGGGTCATCTTAGTTAGCAGCGTCCCAATCCTTGAAAAGTCATTAATAAACCTTCGACAGTACCCAACCAATCCATTAACGCTTTGGTCTTCCGTAACACTTCCAGGCCACTTCCAACTAATGGCAGAATCAGCCTTCTTAGGCTTTACTGGCAAACCTTCATTGGAAACATATGACAAAGAAATTTCACTTTCTATTACCAAAACCAACGCTTAGAAAACTTTGCCTTCAATTATGCTTCTACAAAGTCTCCAACACAATTTGTGACGACTGCCCATAACTCGTGCACTACACAAGAGAAATAATGCGCTGAAAGGTGTGCAAGGCAGCTATGGATGATCACCATAGTAGATAAATGTAAGCAAAAACCGTCGTAAACTAACAGTGCAAGGATAAAATATAATAGAACATATACAATAGGTACTAATAGTGAAGCAGAAACACTGGACTTTCATACAATCAGAAAGTAGTATCCCATACAAGAGGATAACAACGGCAGTATTTGTACAATTTACCTCACTACAACACTCATGGAAATAGCACACGGCGGAAACAAATACTAAATAGTAGTAATGATAGTACACCAGCCTCTTGCTCGCTTCTGAATAGCAACACCGTTCAAACTTAAACTACCTGTCACTTGCTACTTAGTCTGCCCATCCAACAATCAGATGAACAGCCCAAGGTAATAAGAGGAAATATAAAATCTTGAGTCAACAGTCTTAGTGAGCGATAAAACAACTAATAAACTTCAACAATAAAGTATATGTGAAGGCATAGATAAGCATACTAATTTACCCACGATACCAGAGAAGAATTCAACCTTATATTCCCCACATCGGACAGTGATAGCCTTTACTATAAACAATTCGATCATTCATTCAAGGAAACCAGAACACCCATTCAATCACGGAAAGCACTCATAACATCCAGATTATATAAGTCTCACACAGACAACCCTAATCGAGTTTGACATACTCCAAGCACTCTCCCCAGAGGCCTAAACCAATATCAGTTAAGCACTCAAAGAACATTTCCCTTGACTTTGGATAACCCATGTGAGATAGTACAAACAGAACAACCAATCATCCATGACCGACTCTGACTATCACCGCCAATCTTGCCTTGAAACCACCGTTAATCGTATGATGACCTACCTTGCCATATGTCAAGGGCCAATGGTAACTCCAGTTCTAGCATAAACTCCATATGTCCAACCTTGACAATGTCCAACCTTGATAACTAGGCCTTTCAACGATACCTAAGGTACTCGACCTACAGTTGGTCTTTTGGGTACCCTCATCGTACCCCTGCTTTGAGCCTGCTAGAAATTACGACAACGATAATCTCTCGGCCTTCAATATCTCTAGTCGTCCAACCTTGATGGCTATTTACTGCTCAAGCGACCTTCTCGAACAACCATTATCCACCAACCCATGACCTTTGAGTTGCTACCTCACTCGTTGTTCTATCCTGATCAACGAACACCTTTCAACACTTCGAACCTTCATACTTGAACTCATGTCGAAGCTAGAACCATTGTTGACTCAAAAACAAGCTTCGTTTGGTCGATACTATATTTTATAGCATCTCCAGCCTTTTCGCTATGAAAAACTGGCAAAAATGTCAAAACTGCCTTCTACAGCACTTCTGAAATGCTATCATATCCCCTGGTTCAATTCTGCATCAATCCGTCACTGACCGACCCGTCACAAATCCGTCTAATCCATCCCTCACAGATCCATGACCGATCCATCACATACCCGACCGATCCATCCCTCCATGACCGATCCATCACAAACTCGACCGATCCATCCCTCACTGACTGATCCATCACAAATCTGTCACTGATCATTCCGTCACAGATCCATCAAAAATCTGACCGATCCATCCCTCAATGACCGATCCATCACAAAATCGACCGATCCATCCCTCCATGATTGATCCATCACAAATCCGTCATTGATCATTCTGTCGTAGATCCATCACAAATCTAACCGATCCATCCCTTCATGACCGATCCGTCACAAACTCGACCAATCCATCCCTCCATGACCTACCCATCACAAATCCATCACAGATCTGGACCGAACCATTCCGTCACAGATCCATCGCAGATCTGGACCGATCCATTCCGTCATAGATCCATCGCAGATCTGGACCGATTTATTCCGTCACAGATCCATCGCAGATCTGGACCGATTCATTCCATCACAGATCCATCGTAGATCTGGACCGATTCATTCATATGGCCGAGCCAACTCCTACATGTTGCAATTCAACTCCGATTTCAACCAAAAATTCGCCAAACGATGAATCCGACGAAACTAACTCAACCAAAATCATCAGACACGATCATAAACATATTATAACATTATTAACCACATGAATATGACGATTACCACAAAAATGGTGCAAATCTCACTAAAAACCATTAAAATGAACATATGATCAAAATGAGAGATCTAACTAACATAAACATGTAATATGACACGAAATTAACGAGTAAAACTTGTTAGATTCGATCATAGGGTGATGCGTATGAAAATGAACTTGTAATGGTGTAAATCTATGGTAAAACATTCCAATTTGATGAGAAACATGCACGAACACTCATATACTTTATTGCATTCATGTGAGAGATGTAAATCACTCACCGATTTGCCGAAACAACCTAAAATGATAGAAATAACGATCCGGACAGCGAGGATTTCGAATCAAACTCCTCGATCCGATGAATTCGCATTTGAAATGATGTAGATCTTGCCTTGAATGGTGTAGATCTTCGATTTCCTCCCTTGGATTTGGATTTTAACGGTCGAAAGGTGTTAGAGGAAGAAGGAGATCAATGCCTCCAAATGAGAGAATGGAAAGTAAACCTTTTCCTTCCACTCTCACCCCCTATTTATAGGATTCCACTAAGGCTCCAAAACCCGAATAGCCAACTGAAAAACCTTAAAACAACGATATCTCCCAAATTGCTAAGCCAAATTATTAATGTAACCACTCTATGGAAAGACAATTATTAATTCCTTTCCAATGGCACAGGTCTCACCCTCTGATTTGACTTGAGTCAAAAGTTATGCCTTATACAAGGCTGACAGGGACAAAATGGTCACAAATAAAATCGGTAAAAATTATGGGCATGTCTCACATCCCCTTAAGCAACATATCAAAAGATGAGAATGATGCAACCCTCAGAGAATGAAATAAAAATATTTTACGATCTCTCGATACCTAAAATGCGGGCTGTTACATTCTTCCCCCCTTAAGAATTTCGCCCCCGAAATTCCAAACAAACACAAGTAATCACAACGATTCCGCATGCCTATCATCCACGAGAAGCCAATTCTATCATTCAAACTAGCAACCATCAAGCCATGCATCCATAGCCTTATCCTAGCACGCGGAATTCTAACAAACAACAACAAGATACAACGATAAAACGAAGATACGATATCAAAGGGTCCTACCAATGAACAGTTCTGGATGAGTCATTCTCATACTTTCTTCCATCTCCTACGTACAATCGTCTCAATCGTCACTCCATTGTACCTTGACTAGCTTAACTGTCTTCCTCCTAAGCTGTTTTGTGTCATTTCCCACAACATGAAGCGGCTTACGAGATATCGGAACTGCGATCTCTACTTCAAAGTTTTCGTACTGCTCTGGAGATACCACCACATTCGAATCAGGCACGAATTTCCGTTGAAACGACACATGGAACACATTATGCACACTCGACATCTTCTCAGGTAACTCCAATCTATATGTGAGCTTTCCAACTCGACTATTGGAAATGGTCCAACGAACCTAAGAGTCAACTTTCCTTTACTTCCGAATCGAACCACATGCTTTAATGGAGAAATTTTCGTGAAAACCATATCATCTACGTCGAATTCCAAATCCTTACGACGTTTATCGGCATAACTCTTCTGACGATCTTGGGTTGTCTTTATTCACTGCCGAACAATATCGAGATAATCCAAGATTTCTCCAATCATCTCAGGCCCAAGTATCAACTTATCTCCTGTTTCTAACCAACAAGATGGAGAATTGCACGGTCTCCCATACGATGCTTCATATGGTGCTATCCCGATGTTAGACTGGTAGCTATTATTATACGCAAACTCAACTAGATGTAGACGGTCTTCCCTTGATCCTCCGAAGTCTAACGCACAAGCCCTCAGGAGATCTTCCAAAGCTCGATTGACTCTCTGGGTCTGACCATCATTTGGGGGATGATATGTCGTACTCAAGCACAAGTCGGTTCCCAAAGCTTCTTACAAAATTTTCCAAAATCCACTCATGAATAATGGATCTCGGTCACTCACTATACTCTTTGGGACACCATGTGATCGAACTATCCATTTCACATAAAGTTCAGCCAATTTCGATGCCGTCCTAGTCGACTTGACAGAAATAAATCTCGCACTTTTGGTCAAACGATCCACGATGACCCGAATCCCTTCGTTTCCTTCCCTTGTTCTAGGTAGTCCATCAATACTTACTCCCACTTCCACGTAGGAACTTCCAATAGCTGAAGCAAACCACTAGGCTTCTTCTGTTCAACTTTCACCAACTGACTGTTCATACACTTGGAAATGAACTTTCCAATATCTCGGTTCATCCCTTCCCAGTAGTAGACTCTCTTCATGTCTTGATACATCTTGTTGCCACCGGGATGAATTGTCAACTTCAAGTGATGACATCTCTCAGAACCTCATCTCTCCTTCAGGATTCCAAACGCTTGTTCACACTTTGCATCCCATGTGAAGACTTGGTTCTTTTTCGTCAATCCTGTCAACGGTGCAGCTACCTTAGAGAAATCCCTGATAAATCGTCGGTAATAACCGGCTAACCGAGGAAATTTCGAACATCTGTCACATTCTTAAGTCTATCCCAGTCCTGGATTGTCGCTACTTTGGCGAGGTAAACCGCTATCCCATTTCCAGAAACAACATGACCTAAGAACCTCACTTCATTCTTTCAGAAGTGACACTTGGAAAACTTAGCTCTTAGCTGATTCGCAAGATCTCTAACACAACTCTCAAGTGCGTCTTATGTTCTTCCTCATTTCTGGAGTAAACCAGAATATCATCCACGAACACAAGCACAAACTTGTTCAACTAGCCTCTGAATACTTTATTCATAAGATCCACAAAATACGCTGGCGCGTTGGTCAACCCGAATGGCATCACCAACCATTCGAAGAAACCGGATGGTGTCCTAAAAGCAGTCTTTGGCACACTATCCTTAGTCACCCTCAACTAGTGAAATCCCATTGCCAAATCCATTAGAGAGAATACTTTGGTTTCGTGAAGCTGATCGAACAAGTCATCTATCCTTGGCAATGGATACTTGTTCTTCTTTATCACCTTGTTCAGCTCACGATAGTCCACACACAATCTTAACTAGTTATCCGCCTTGGTAGCAAATACGACCAGTGCACCCCATTCAGATACACTTCTCCGAATGAATCCCTTTTCCCAAAAGGTCACGAACCTGCACCTCTAACTCCCGTTGTTCCTTAGGCGCCATTCGCCTAAGAGGCAAAATGATTGGTCTAACACCTTCAACCAAATGGATCCTAAACTCGATCTCTCGATGCGGCCGCAACCCTTTGACATCGTCAAAGACATCTACATACTCATTAGCGATCAACACTGATGACAGGTCTTCTTGTGGAATCCTAAGCGAATATAGATAACTCACGAAGACCCCGTCTTCGCGCTTATATCTAACCAACACCTTTTGCCCTTCCACTCATAAATGAGCATTCATGATCAACAATACTTGATCAATTACAACTAAAGGCCTATTACAACTTCAAGTTCCGAACCTATTCAACATACAATCTTATTATAGGTAAAAGATGACGATTCTTTAGTACCAAATAGAACTCAAACAACTTCACTGGTTGGAAGCACATCCAGACAACAACTTCTCCTAGTTCTCTTTAGGAATACAATAGGAAATTGGAATAGCTTCCACAACACATGCTTCCTCCGGTTGCCTATTCTTTGGAAGGTCCGGACAGTCTTTCTTCTTATGTCCAAGCTTGCCGCATTCAAAGCACTTCCTTTTGGTTTTTGGCTTCTCACAATCGTTGGCATAATGACCCTCCAATTGACAATTAAAGCAAGTGAGATTCTTCTTAAATATCTTCTTCTTGCTTTTCTTCTTATTAGTACTGGGGCCAATAAAGATTTCCTCATCTGTAGGAGAATATTCCCTCTGTAGCCTAACAGAATCCCTTTTGGGTACTTGCACAGGAACACCACGCTCTACTGGCGCTTCTGGACCGGGCATCCTCAACATGGCTACTGCCATCATGGCCGCCCCAAACATAACTAGAAATTCCGGTTCAATAGCTAAAGCTCCTGATTGGCTTCCATCTCCTACTCTTCTAGTCTAAGGCTCACTCCTGGAGGTTTGACGACTCATTCTAAATCAAAAATAGAATGATTAGTCCAATTACAAGATAATCTGCTAAAGGAAAACAACTACTACTACTATATATGCTAATATATATATATATATATATATATATATATATATATATATATATATATAGTAAACATCCAACTGAAATCTACAAGTACACCACTCATACGGAATTACGTCTTCGAACTTTGGCCACAATCATTGACCAGAGCTCTGATACCAAATGTAACGACCGCCCATAACTCTCGCACTATACAAGAGAAATAATGCGCTGAAAGGTGTGCAAGGCAGCTATGGACGATCACCAGAGTAGATAAACGTAAGCAAAATCTGTCGTAAACTCATAGCGCAAGGATAAATATAATAGAACATATACAACATGTGCTAATAGTGAAGCAGAAACACTGGACTTTCGTACAATCAAAAAGTAATATCCCGTACAAGAGGATAACAACGGTAGTATTTGTACAATTTTCCTCACTACAACACTCATGGAAAGAGCACACAACGGAAACAAATACTAAATAGTAGTAATGATAGTACGCTAGCCTCCTGCTTGCCTCTGAACAAAAACACCGTTCTCACTTAAGCTACCTGTCACCTGCTACTTAGTCTGCCCATACAACAATCGGATGAACAACCCAAGGTAATAAGAGGAAACATAAAACCTTGAGTCAGACAACAGTCTTAGAGAGCGATAAAACAACTAACAAACTTCAACAATAAAGTATATGAGAAGGGATAGATAAGCATACCAATCTACCCACGATACCGGAGAAGAACTCAACCTTATCTTCCCACATCGGAAAGTGATGGCCTTTACTATAAACAATTCAATCATTCATTCAAGGAAACTAGAACACCCATTCAATTACGGAAAGCACTCATAACATCCAAATTATATAAGTCTCACACAGACAACCATAATCAGTTTGACACTTCCCAAGCACTCTCCCCAGAGGCCTAAACCAATATCAGTTAAGCACTCAAAGAACATCTCCCTCGACTTTGGTTAACACATGTGAGATAGTGCAAACAGAACAACCAATCATCCATGACCGACTCTGACTATCACCACCAATCCTGCTTTGAAAACCACCATTAATCGTCTAACGGCCAACCTTGCCATATGTCAAGGGCTAATGGTAACCCCAGTTCTAGCATAAACTCTGTAAGTCCAACCTTGACATTGTCCAACCTTGAAAATTAGGCCTTTCAATGAAACCCAAGGTACTCGACCAACAATTGCTCTTTTGGGTGCCCCCATCGTACCCCTGCTTTGAGCCTGCTAGAACTTATGACAATGATAATCTCTCGGCCTTCAATATCTCCAGTCGTCGAACCTTGACGGCTATTTACTGCTCAAGCGACCTTCTCGAGCAACCATTATCCACCAACCCACGACCTTTGAGTTGTTACCTCACTCGTTGTTCTATCCTGATCAACGAACACCTTTCAACACTTCGAACCTTCCTTCTTAAACTCGTGTTGAAGCTAGAACCATTGTTGACTCAAAAACAAGCTTCATTTGGTCAATATTGCATTTTATAGCATCTATAGCCTTTTTGCTATAAAAAATTGATCAAAATGTCAAAACAGCCTTCTACAGCACTTCTGAAATGCTATCATATCCCCTGTTTCAATTCTGCATCAACCCCTCCATGATCCGTTACTGACCGACCTGTCACTAATCTGTCACTGAACGACCCGTCACAAATCCGCCCGATCCATCCCTCACAGATCCATGACTGATCCATCACAAACCCGACCGATCCATCCCTTCATGACCGATCCGTCACAAACCCGACCGATCCATCCCTCCATGACCGATCCATCACAAACTCGACCGATCCATCCCTCCATGACCGATCCATCGCAAATCCGTCACTGATCATTCCGTCACAGATCCATCACAAATCTGACTGATCCATCCCTCCATGACCGATCCATCACAAACTCGACCGATCCATCCCTCCATGGCCGATCCATCATAAATCCGTCACTGATCATTCCGTCGCAGATCCATCACAAATCTGACCGATCCATCCCTCCATGACCGATCCATCACAAACTCGACCGATCCATCCCTCCATAACCGACCCATCACAAATCCATCACAGATCTGGACCAATCCATTCCGTCAAAGATCCATCGTAGATCTGGATCGATCCATTCCATCATAGATCCATCGCAGATCTGGACTGATTCATTCCGTCATAGATCCATCGCAGATCTGGACCGGGCATCCTCAACATGGCTACTGCCATCATGGCCGCCCCAAACATAACTAGAAATTCCGGTGCAATAGCTAAAGCTCCTGATTGGCTTCCATCTCCTACTCTTCTAGTCTAAGGCTCACTCCTGGAGGTTTGACGACTCATTCTAAATCAAAAATAGAATGATTAGTCTAATTACAAGATAATCTGCTAAAGGAAAACAACTGCTACTACTATATATGCTAATATATATATATATATATATATATATATATATATATATATAGTAAACATCCAACTGAAATCTACAAGTACACCACTCATACGGAATTACGTCTTCGAACTTTGGCCACAATCATTGACCAGAGCTCTGATACCAAATGTAACGACCGCCCATAACTCTCGCACTATACAAGAGAAATAATGCGCTGAAAGGTGTGCAAGGCAGCTATGGACGATCACCAGAGTAGATAAACGTAAGCAAAACCTGTCGTAAACTCATAGCGCAAGGATAAATATAATAGAACATATACAACATGTGCTAATAGTGAAGCAGAAACACTGGACTTTCGTACAATCAAAAAGTAATATCCCGTACAAGAGGATAACAACGGTAGTATTTGTACAATTTTCCTCACTACAACACTCATGGAAATAGCACACAACGGAAACAAATACTAAATAGTAGTAATGATAGTACGCTAGCCTCCTGCTCGCCTCTGAACAAAAACACCGTTCTCACTTAAGCTACCTGTCACCTGCTACTTAGTCTGCCCATACAACAATCGGATGAACAACCCAAGGTAATAAGAGGAAACATAAAACCTTGAGTCAGACAACAGTCTTAGAGAGCGATAAAACAGCTAACAAACTTCAACAATAAAGTATATGAGAAGGGATAGATAAGCATACCAATCTACCCACGATACCGGAGAAGAACTCAACCTTATCTTCCCACATCGGAAAGTGATGGCCTTTACTATAAACAATTCAATCATTCATTCAAGGAAACTAGAAAACCCATTCAATCACGGAAAGCACTCATAACATCCAAATTATATAAGTCTCACACAGACAACCCTAATCAGTTTGACACTTCCCAAGCACTCTCCCCAGAGGCCTAAACCAATATCAGTTAAGCACTCAAAGAACATCTCTCTCGACTTTGGTTAACACATGTGAGATAGTGCAAACAGAACAACCAATCATCCATGACCGACTCTGACTATCACCACCAATCCTGCTTTGAAAACCACCATTAATCGTCTAACGGCCAACCTTGCCATATGTCAAGGGCTAATGGTAACCCCAGTTCTAGCATAAACTCTGTAAGTCCAACCTTGACATTGTCCAACCTTGAAAATTAGGCCTTTCAATGAAACCCAAGATACTCGACCAACAATTTCTCTTTTGGGTGCCCCCATCGTACCCCTGCTTTGAGCCTGCTAGAACTTATGACAACGATAATCTCTCGGCCTTCAATATCTCCAGTCGTCGAACCTTGACGGCTATTTACTGCTCAAGCGACCTTCTCGAGCAACCATTATCCACCAACCCACGACCTTTGAGTTGTTACCTCACTTGTTGTTCTATCCTGATCAACGAACACCTTTCAACACTTCGAACCTTCCTTCTTAAACTCGTGTTGAAGCTAGAACCATTGTTGACTCAAAAACAAGCTTCATTTGATCGATATTGCATTTTATAGCATCTATAGCCTTTTTGCTATGAAAAATTGATCAAAATGTCAAAACAGCCTTCTACAGCACTTCTGAAATGCTATCATATCCCCTGGTTCAATTCTGCATCAACTCGTCCATGATCCGTTACTGACCGACCTGTCACTAATCTGTCACTGACCGACCCATCACAAATCCGCCCGATCCATCCCTCACAGATCCATGACTGATCCATCACAAACCCGACCGATCCATCCCTTCATGACCGATCCATCACAAACCCGACCGATCCATCCCTCCATGACCGATCCATCACAAACTCGACCGATCCATCCCTCCATGACCGATCCATCGCAAATCCGTCACTGATCATTCCGTCACAGATCCATCACAAATCTGACTGATCCATCCCTCCATGACCGATCCATCACAAACTCGACCGATCCATCCCTCCATGGCTGATCCATCATAAATCCGTCACTAATCATTCCGTCGCAGATCCATCACAAATCTGACCGATCCATCCCTCCATGACCGATCCATCACAAACTCGACTGATCCATCCCTCCATAACCGACCCATCACAAATCCATCACAGATCTGGACCAATCCATTCCGTCAAAGATCCATCGTAGATCTAGATCGATCCATTCCGTCATAGATCGATCGCAGATCTGGACTGATTCATTCCGTCATAGATCCATCGCAGATCTGGACCGATTCATTCTGTCACAGATCCATCGCAGATCTGGACCGATTCATTCATATGGCTGAGCCAACTCCTGCATATTGCAATTCAACTCCGATTTCAACCAAAACTTCGCCAAACGACGAATATGACGAAACTAACTCAACCAAAATCATCAGACACAATCATAAACATATCATAACATTACTAATCACATGAATATGACGATTACCACAAAAATGATGTAAATCTCACCAAAAACCATTAAAATGAACATATGATCAAAATGAGAGATCTAACTAACATAAACATGTAATATGACATGAAATTAACGAGTAAAACTTGTTAGATTCGATCATAGGGTGATGCATATGAAAATGAACTTGTAATGGCGTAAATCTATGGTAAAACATTCCAATTTGATGAGGAACATGCACAAAAACTCATAAACTTTATTGCATTCATGTAAGAGATGTAAATCACTCACCGATTTGCAGAAACAACCTAAAACGATAGAAATAAGGATTCAGACAACGAGCACTTCGAATCAAACTCCTCAATTCGATGAATTCGCCTTTGAAATGATGTAGATCTTGCCTTGAATGGTGTAGATCTTCGATTTCCTCCCTTGGATTTGGATTTTAACAATGGAAAGGTGTTAGAGGAAGAAGGAGATCAATGCCTCCAAATGAGAGAATGGGAAAATAAACCTTTTCCCTCCACTCTCACCCCCTATTTATTGGATTCCACTAAGGCTTTAAAACCCGAATAGCCAACTAAGAAACCTTAAAACAGCGATTTCTCCCAAATCGCTAGGACAAATTATTAATGTAACCACTCTACGGAAATACAATCATCAATTCCTTTCCAATGGCACAGGTCTCACCCTCTGATTCGACCTGAGTCAAAAGTAATGCCCTATACAAGGCTGACAGGGACAAAATGGTCACAAATAAAATCGGTAAAAATTATGGGCATGTCTCACAACCCCATAAGCAACATATCAAAAGATGAGAATGATGCAACCCTCAGAGAATGAAATAAAAAATATTTTACGATCTCTCGATACGTAAAATGCGGGCTGTTACATTCTTCCCCCTTAAGAATTTCGCCCCCGAAATTCCAAACAAACACAAGTAATCACAACGATTCCGCATGCCTATCATCCATGAGAAGCCAATTCTATCATTCAAACTAGCAACCATCAAGCCATGCATCCAAAGTCTTATCCTAGCACGCGGAATTCTAACAAACAACAACAAGATACAACGATAAAACGAAGATACGATATCAAAGGATCCTACCAATGAAGAGTTCTGGATGAGTCATTCTCATACTTTCTTCCATCTCCCTCGTACAATCGTCTCAATCCTCACTCCTTGTACCTTGATTAGCTTAAATGTCTTCCTCCTAAGTTGTTTCGTGTCATTTCCCACAACACGAAGCGACTTACGAGATATCGGAACTGCGGTCTCTACTTCAAAGTTTTTGTACTGATTTGGAGATACCACCACATTCGAATCAGGCACGAATTTTCGTTGAAACGACACATGGAACACATTATGCACACTCGACATCTTCTCGGGTAACTCCAATCTATATGCGAGCTTTCCAACTCGACTATTGGAAATGGTCCAACAAACCTAGGAGCCAACTTTCCTTTACTTCCGAATCGAACTACATGCTTTAATGGAGAAATTTTCACGAAAACCATATCATCTACATCAAATTCCAAATCCTCACGACGTTTATCGGCATAACTCTTCTGTCGATCTTGGGTTGCCTTCATTAGTTGCCGAACAATCTCGATACAATCTGAGGTTTCTCTAATCATCTCAGGCCCAAGTATCAACTTATCTACAGTTTCTAACCAACAAGCTGGAGAATTGCATGGTCTCCCATACAACACTTCGTATGGTGTCGTCCCAATTCTAGACTGGTTGCTATTATTATACGCAAACTCAACTAGATGTTGATGGTCTTCCCTTGATCCTCTGAAGTCTAACACACAAGCCCTCAGGAGATCTTCTAAAACTCGATTGACTCTCTCGATCTGACCATCAGTTTGGGGATGATATGCCGTACTCTAGCACAAGTCGGTTCCCAAAACTTCTTGCAAAATTTTCCAAAATCCACTCGTGAATAATGGATCTCGGTCACTAACTATACTCTTTGGGACACCATGGGATCGAACTATTCATTTCACATAAAGTTCAGCCAATTTCGATGTCGTCCTAGTCGACTTGACAGAAATAAATCTCGCACTTTTGGTCAAACGATCAACGATGACCCAAATCTCTTCGTTTCCTGCCCTTGTTCTAGGTAATCCATCGATAAAATCCATCAATACTTTCTCCCACTTCTACGTAAGAACTTCCAATAGCTGAAGCAAACCACTAGGCTTCTTCTGTTCAACTTTCACCAACTGACAGTTCATACACTTGGAAATGAACTTTCCAATATCTCGGTTCATCCCTTCCCAGTAGTAGATTCCCTTCATTTCTTGATACATCTTATTGCCATCGGGATGAATTGTCAACTTCGAGTGATGACATCCTCTCAGAACCTCATCTCTCCATCGGGATTCCAAACGCTTGTTCACACTTTGCATCCCATGTGAACACTTGGTTCTTTTTCGTTAATCCTGTCAATGGTGCAGCTACCTTGGAGAAATCCTTGATAAACCATCGGTAATAACTGGCCAACCCAAGGAAACTTCGAACATCTGTCGCATTCTTAAGTCTGTCCCAGTCCTGGATTGCCGCTACCTTAGCGGGGTCAACCACTATCCCATTTCCAGAAACAACATGACCTAAGAACCTCACTTCATTCTTCCAGAAGCGACACTTGGAAAACTTAGCTCTCAACTGATGCTTTCGTAAGATCTCTAACACAACTATCAAGTGCGTCTTATGTTCTTCCTCATTTCTGGAGTAAACCAGAATATCATCCACGAACACAAGCACAAACTTGTTCAACTGGTCTCTGAATACTTTATTCATAAGATCCATGAAATACGCTGGCGCGTTGGTCAACCCGAATGGCACCACCAACCATTCGAAGAAACCAGATGGTGTCCTAGAAGCATTCTTTGGCACACAATTCTTAGCCACCCTCAACTAGTGAAATCCCATTGCCAAATCCATCAGAGAAAACACTTTGGCAATGGATACTTGTTCTTCTTTGTCACCTTGTTCAACTCACGATACTCCACACATAATCTTAACAAGCCATCAGCCTTGGATACAAATGCGACCGGTGCACCCCATTCAGATACATTTCTCTGAATGAATCCCTTTTCCCAAAAGGTCACGAACCTGCACCTCTAACTCTCGTTGTTCCTTAGGTGCCATCCGCCTAGGAGGCATAACGTTTGGTCTAACGCCCTCGACCAAATCGATCCTAAACTCGATCTCTCGATGCAGCGGCAACCCTTTGACGTCGTCAAAGACTTCTACATACTCATTAGCGATCAGCACTGATGACAGGTCTTCTTGTGGAATCCCAAGCGAATAAAGATAACTCACGAAGACCCCATCTTCGCGCTTACATCTAATCAACACCTTTGCCGTTCCACATCCCCGACTGTCATCGCTAGCTTTTCGCAACTAACTTTTGCCGCATATCTTTTGGGCCAATCCATGCCCAAAACGATTTCAAACCCAGCGAATGTTACAACTAAGCAAGCACTCATAAATGAGCATTCATGATCAATAATACTAGATCAATTACAACTACAGGCCTATTACAACTTCAAGTTCCGAACCCATTCAACATACAATCTTATTATAGGTAAAACATGACGATTCTCTAGTACCAAATAGAACTCAAACAACTTCACTGGTTGGAAGCACATCCAGACGGCAACTTCTCCTAGTTCTCTTCAGGAATACAATAGGAAATTGGAATAGCTTCCAAAACACATGCTTCCTCTAGTTGCCTATTCTTTGGAAGGTCCAGATAATCTTTCTTCTTATGTCCTAGCTTACCGCATTCAAAGCACTTACTTTCGGTTTTCGGCTTCTCACAATCGTTAGCATAATGACCTTCCAATTGACAATTAAAGCAAGTGAGATTCTTCTTAAATATCTTCTTCTTGCTTTTCTTCTTATTAGTACTGGGCCAATAAATATTTCCTCACCTATAGGATAATATTCCCCCCGTCACTTAACAAAATCCCTTTGGGGTACTTGCACAGGAACACCACGCTCTACTGACGCTTCTGGACCGGGCATCCTCAACATGGCTACTGCCACCATGGCCGCCCTAAACATAACTAGATATTCCGGTGCAACAACTAAAGCTCCTAATTGGCTTCCATCTCCTACTCTTCCAGTCTCAAGCTCACTCCTAGAGGTTTGATGAGTCATTCTAAATCTAAAATAGAATGATTAGTCCACTTACAAGATAAACTGCTAAAGGAAAACAACTGCTACTACTATATATGCTAATATATATATAGAAAACAACCAACTGAAATCTAGAAGTACGTCTCTCATACGGAATTATGCCTTCGAACTTTGGCCACAATCATTGACTAGAGCTCTAATTCCAAATGTGACGACAGCCCATAACTCCCGCACTATACAAGAGAAATAATGCGCTGAAAGGTGTGCAAGGCAGCTATGGACGATCACCAGAGTAGATAAACGTAAGCAAAACCTATCGTAAACTCACAGCGCAAGGATAAAATATAATAGAACATATACAACAGGTACTAATAGTGAAGCAGAAACACTGGACTTTCGTACAATCAGAAAGTAATATCCCATACAAGAGGATAATAACGGCAGTATTTGTACAATTTTCCTCACTACAACACTCATGGAAATAACACACAGTGGAAACAAATACTAAATAGCAGTAATGATACTACGTCAGCCTCCTGCTCGCCTCCGAACAGCAACACAATTCTCATTAAAGCTACCTGTCACCTGCTACTTAGTCTTCCCATCCAACAATCGGATGAACAACCCAAGGTAATAAGAGGAAACATAAAACCTTGAGTCAGACAACAGTCTTAGTGAGCGATAAAACAGCTAACAAATTTCAATAATAAAGTATATAAGAAGGGATAGATAAGCATACTAATCTACCCATAACACCAGAGAAGAACTCAACCTTATCTTCCCCACACCGGACAGTGATAGCCTTTACTATAAACAATTCAATCATTCATTCAAGGAAACCAAAACACCCATTCAATCACGGAAAGCTCTCATAACATCCAGATTATATAAGTCTCACACAGACAACCCTAATCGAGTTTGACATTCCCCAAACACTCTCCCTAGAGGCCTAAACCAATATCAGTTAAGCACTCAAAGAACATCTCCCTCGACTTTGGATAACCCATGTGAGATAGTACAAACAGAACAACCAATCATTCATGACCGACTCTGACTATCACCGCCAATCCTGCTTTGAAACCAACGTTAATCGTATGACGACCAGCCTTGAAATATGTCAAGGCTAATGGTAACCCCAGTTCTAGCATAAACTCCATATTTCCAACCTTGACAATGTCCAACCTTGACAACTAGGCCTTTCAACGATACCCAAGGTACTCGACCTACAATTGGTCTTTTGGGTGCCCCCATCGTACCCCTGCTTTGAGCCTGCTAGAACTTACGACAACGATAATCTCTCGGCATTCAATATCTCTAGTCGTCCAACCTTGACGGCTATATACTGCTGAAGCAACCTTCTCGAGCAACCATTATCCACCAACCCACGACCTTTGAGTTGTTACCTCACTCGTTGTTCTATCCTGATCAACGAACACCTTTCAACACTTCGAACCTTCATACTTGAACTCATGTCGAAGCTAGAACCATTGTTGACTCAAAAACAAGCTTTATTTGGTCGATACTATATTTTATAGCATCTCTAACCTTTTCGCTATGAAAAACTAGCCAAAATGTCAAAACTGCCTCCTACAACACTTCTGAAATGTTATCATATCCCCTGGTTCAATTCTGCATCAATCCGTCATTGATCCGTCATAGAACGACCCGTCACTAATCCGTCACTGACCAACCCGTCACAAATCCGTCTGATCCATCCCTCATAGATCTGTGACCGATCCATCACAAACCCGACCGATCCATCACAAACTCGACCAATCCATCCCTCCATGACCGATCCATCACAAATCTTTCATTGATCATTCCGTCATAGATCCATCACAAATCTGACTGATCCATCCCTCAATGACCGATCCATCACAAACTCGACCGATCCATCCATCCATGACCAATTCATCACAAATCCGCCATTGTTCATTCCGTCGCAGATCCATCACAAATCTGACCGATCTATCCCTCCATGAACGATCCATCACTAACTCGACCAATCCATCCCTCCGTGACCAATCCATCACAAATCTGGCCAATCCATCCCTCCATGATCGATCCATCACAAACTCGACCGACCCATCCCTCCATGACCGATCCATGACAAATCCATCGCAGATCTAGACCGATCTATTCCATCATAGATCCATCGCAAATTTGGACCAATCCATTCCATCATAGATCCGTCGCAGATCTGGACCGATTCACTCCGTCACAGATCCATCGCCGATCTGGATAGATTCATTCATACGGCCGAGCCAACTCCTGCATATTGCAATTCAACTCCGATTTCAACCAAAACTTCGCCAAATGACGAATTCGACGAAACTAACTCAACCAAAATCATCAGACACAATCATAAACATATGATAACATTACTAACCACATGAATATGATGATTACCACAAAAATGTTGTAAATCTCACCAAAAACCATTAAAATGAACATATGATCAAAATGAGAGATCTAACTAACATAAACATGTAATATGACATGAAATTAACCAGTAAAACTTGTTAGATTCGATCATAGGGTGATGCATATGACAATGAACTTGTAATGGTGTAAATCTATGGCAAAACATTCCAATTTGATGAGAAACAAGCACAAACACTCATATACTTTATTGCATTCATGTGAGAAATGTAAATCACTCCCCGATTTACCGAAACAACCTAAAACGATAGAAATAAGGATCTGGACAGCGAGCACTTCGAATCAAACTCCACGATCCGATGAATTCGCCTTTGAAATGATGTAGATCTTGCCTTGAATGGTGTAGATCTTCGATTTCTTCCCTTGGATTTGGATTTTAATGGTGGAAAGGTGTTAGAGGAAGAAGGAGATCAATGCCTCTAAATGAGAGAATGGTAAAGTAAACCTTTTCCCTCCACTCTCACCCTCTATTTATAGGATTCTACTAAGGCTCCAAAACCCGAATAGCCAACTGAAAAACCTTAAAATAGCGATTTCTCCCAAATCGCTAAGCCAAATTATTAATGTAACCACTATATGGAAAGGAAATCATAAATTCCTTTCCAATGGCACAGGTCTCACCATCTGATTCGACCTGAGTCAAAAGTTATGCCCTATACAAGGTCGATAGGGGAAAAATGGTCACAAATAAAATCGGTAAAAATTATGGGCATGTCTCACGTCCCCATAAACAACATATCAAAAGATGAGAATGAACCAACCCTCAGAGAATGAAATAAAAATATTTTACGATCTCTCGATACATAAAATGCGGGGTGTTACACAGTTCGAAGGAGGCCCTCGTGCTCCTTCGCATCTTTCGACAATACAAATATATCATTAATGAAAACTACACAAAACAGTCTAAGTGCTCCCAAAAGACTCGGTTCGTCAAATCCAGGAAAAAAGTAGGCAGTCAATCCAAATAGCATAACTATCCTTCATAAGATCTATATCCCGTATGAAACACTGTCAACAGAATGCTTTCCTCCGCTACCCTCCATTGGTAAAAACAAGTAGCCAAATCAAACTGAGAAAACATTGTCTTTCCACTTGGCTGATCGATTAGATCATTAGTATGAGGTAGAAGATACTTATTCTTCACCGCTTCTTTCTGAGCTTCTGGTAGTCATTCTTTACAAACACAGCAGCAGCCCAAGGTAAGCTACTTCAACGAATAAAGCTTCCTCTTTTTAAATTAATAAGTCGAGCTTTCATCTCCCTCATCTCCAAAGGGGTCATTCGACTATGTGGCTGACTTACTAGCTCCACTCCTGGCACTAAATTGATATCGAGCTCAATATCCCTCTTCGATGGCAAGCCTTTTAATGGTTTAAAGGCGTCAATAAATTCCTTCACAACAGGAAACCACTTACCTCTTCCTCTAAATCCAACTCACTTAGCAATGAAGATATCTATGGAACCAAACTTTCCACTAGAAACACAAATCATCAACATTATGGGATGTCTCAACGACACTTCCCTAGTTCGAATCAAAAATATTGCACTGTAACGATTCAATTTCATTTCGATAATGCCAAAACCATCAAAATAAAAATATACAAGCGACAAACAAAAGTGAAACCCAATAATCGAATTTCTATGTCATCATATCTCATCCTTAGAGTCAAGTTGACTCCTATCGCATTAGCTATTCTAGGGAAGCACTAATGTATGATGGTTTCAAAAACAACTTATCTACTGCACACGAAAAGATAAAGGAACAGGTTGCACCAGTGTCAAACAAAACTTTACAGGTGTGCTAAGAAACAAAACCTTCCAACACTGTTTTCATTTTCTCAGAAGTTGTCGGTCCAGAAGACGAAGGCTCCATACCAAGTACTTTCCCCTTCGTTGCTTCTGGACAATTGTTCTTATAATGGCCCAACTGGTTATAATCAAAGCAACGAATGTTCTGCCTTCCAACAGTGATTATGGGAATGGTATCCTTGAACTCATTCGAAAAATGAACTTCTGGTTGCACTTAAAGAAAACCTTTTCTTCTCTATTCTACTTCGGTTTCCCTCCTTCCTGAGCTTTCTTTCCCTAGGAGAATTCCTTTTCCTCCCTTGAAGTTCTGGCTTCCACTGGATCTTTGAACCCACTCAAGCATCTCATCATTACTGATAACCATATCAACAAAAACAACATTAGGGTCGCACAAATGAGGCATCATTGCATTTGCAATTTCAAAATGAAGCCCTATAATAAACTTTTCATTCCTCAGCATAATAGTGTCAATTGTCCCCCGAGCGTGGCGAGACAACTCACCAAAATTAGTAGGATCATCGAATACTATCATGTCACTAGCTTCAGATCGGTAAGCTTCTACATCATCATAAATTGGGAAGCTTCCCACAATTTTTTTCCTAAGCCTCCTATGAAAGTCTTCTCAAGTGATTTCTTCTTTCGATGTCATAACAGTAACACATTCCCACCAGTCCAAAACATTGTCTGCAGCTGTCTGGATGCCAACCTTAGCTTCTGCTCACCTTTAAGCCAAAGTCTCCAAAGATTCCTTTATAATGAAGCAATCAAATATCCATAGCGGATGCATCCTTCAATTCAAGAAAAACTTTTCCTCCCAATCTAGAATAGTCCAGACTCAATTTTGCATTGTTATTTCCAACTTGCACTTCAGGATTAGCTCCTCTGGGAATAGAAACTACTCCAACATGCAACATATGAATCAACATCTGGAACCGGTTCCACATATCAACTGCTAGAGTAGAAGTAGCTTATTTCTCACTAGCCTTTCGACCCTGAACTCTACTACCATTTGGTTGGGAATTCTTACCAATTGTGATGCTTTCGGCACTGATATCTAGCGTTGCACTCCTTCTCTCCATATCATACTTCTTCTCTGTAGAGAAATCTTAGTAATATATTGAAGGGTGATCCAAAGATGATGGGGGTATATACTTATGTATATAATAAAATACATATACGTCATAGTTTAGCTTTCCCTACCCATAACATTTACTCTGATTTTTGGGTTTTTAGTTGGAAATTCTTGTAGAGTAAAGGTTATTTAAATTTACATAAATTTTTGCTCAGGTACCAAAATGTTACACCCTATTTTCTAAGGCTGAAAGCTAAACACTGCAGATGCTGCGGTCATATCTAGTTTCAACATTCGATGATAGAAAAATCGGATGTTAATCAACTATAACTACACGAGAGTATGAAACATTTTCGAAGCATTTGTTGTTATCAACATTCATTTATACAAACATTCGCAATATCCGTTGAGAGAAAGTTTAACATATTACAGATTATACTCCTAGAGCGACATTTGAGATGCCCCCTCGTTTGACCAAAATATAAATAATGACGTTCAAAAACATGTTGATACATACATCATAACATAATAGAACAAAATTGAACACAGTGGAACTCTCATATAGCTACAGACTTATGCTCGCCTTTAGAAGCATGCAAAATAGCCATACCTGAAAGACCTAAACACTTAGCCTACTCAATTGAGTACCCGAGAGTTTAAGGGGAAAGAAAAAACCGCGGGCCAGTAAAAAAGACTGGTGTGAATTGTAATGATCCATATTTTACATAGTGAGGATCGTCAAAAAATTATATTTTATTCCTTAGTGGTCAGATCATTATTAGATTTTGATATGTTGTTCATAAGGATGTGGGACACGCCCATGATTTTTTCCAAACCTAATTGTGACTGTTTTTCCCTTGCGAATATTGTTTTAGCTATAACTTTTGATAGGAGTCAAATCAAGTGCTTGAATTGGTCTCATTGAATCAGAACGATGGTTTACAACTCCTTAGGGTGGTCTCATGAAAGATTTGGTTAAGTGGTTTGGGAGGAATCAATGTTTTAAGTTTCAGTTTCTATTAGGTAGATTAATTAGCTACTAATGGGCCAATTACCCAATCCATTTAGGCTAATGAACTGTGCTTATAAATAAGGGGGTTTGGGTGAGAGAATTAGGGTTTTTCTCTTCATCCAAGTATTATGTCATGCACCTAGGACTCTCCGATTCAACCTAATCACTAATTTCTCCATTCTTTTCATTCAAATTCATCATAGATTGCATCTAAAGGCTAGATAATCATCATGGAAGATTAGATCATCACTATTTCATTGATTTTCGGAGTTGTCTATTGCTGTTGAGAACTGATTTCACCGTACTGCATTGGATCTAGAAATTGGTGAGTGATAGATATCTCTCACATGGAAACTATGGATTATATGGGTAAATTAGGATCAAATCGGCACTTTATATGTTAAATTCACCCTAGATGTAACACCTCGTAATTTTAACAACATTAAAGTTGATAAACTAAAGAATAATTAATTAAATATTCAGAATTAAGTGAAATGGACTGCGCCATTGTGTTCATCTCGGAATTTTGCTTGAGATAAATACCTGGTTTGCATAAAACAGACACCGTATGAAGAAGGTATTAAGCCTAGAAGTTTGTATACGCGCCAGAGAATTATATATGTAGAAACAAACCAAATATTCAAAAAAAAATCAAAACAGTGAACGGAAGCCCCAGGAGCGGAACCGATTGTTTCTGGGGGTCGATCCAGGGGTCGACACCCAAAGGGGGGTCGACCCCCATACAGATCTGGGCAGAATTCATTTTTAGAACGTGAACTTGTTTTATGGCTAAATTCGTTGATCCTAGGCTATAAATAGGACACTATGTCCATTGTTTTATTCATATAATTCAATGGTGATGATGAGGTGCTGCTCCAACATAGTTTGGTCTAGCTTATTCTTCTTCAACAAACAAGTTATTCAAATTCAGAGATCTTTACTGCAATTGCTACAATCAGTTCTTCTGTTTCTTCGATCCAATCACTGTGAGTTTATGTTATTTTTAGATGAAATAATTAAAAATGAATCTTGGCATGCCTATAAGTTTGAATCCAAGCCTATGACTATTTATCATGTCAGATCTGCCATTATTTGTATATCTAATTCCTTGATTAGATCTCATCATGCCTTTTTATGATCATGTCACTATGCCTAATCAGTTCTATTATCTCATGTTCATCAGATATGTTTTATGTGCCTATTTCTGTTCATCAGATCTGTTTTTACATGCCAGTTTCTGCTATCATATGCCTGTTTCTGTTACTTTTGGTTTCATGCCTATTCTATTCTTCTCTCTCTCAATCCCTTTTTATTTTTATAGCCAGGCTACTTTCGAGCCTAGGCCAATATCTCTAAAATATGCGTACGAACAAAATTGGGTTAAATTGGGAATGATTGGAAATGGTAATTTAGGGGCATAACCTATACTTTGAATCACAATTGGAATCTGGGGGCATAAACTTTGTTGTGAAATTTAACTAAAAATTGGGGCATGATTTATATGGTAAATTATGACTTGTGGTTTGGGACATATAAATCTTTTTAATTTAGGATTAAGTGAAACATGATAATGGAACTGTAAAGAATCTTTGAAGCCTGTTTA
This sequence comes from Allium sativum, assembly GCA_030737875.1. Lineage (NCBI taxonomy): Eukaryota > Viridiplantae > Streptophyta > Magnoliopsida > Asparagales > Amaryllidaceae > Allium > Allium sativum. The sequence goes on along the minus strand of CM060921.1, from coordinate 384,362,110 downwards.
ATCCGTCAAAAGTGGGGCATAACCTATATTGGGAAATTTGGGCATAACTTGGATTAAAATTTGGATTTGAGCATGAACCAAAATTGTGGTTAAAAGACCTTAATTTGGGGCATATGGTTCATTACGAACAAGTCTTGGAAAGGGGCATGAAAACCTATAATGACATAGGAATAATTGGTTAAGAATGCAAATGCCTAGAATTACAATAATTTGAAATTGTAACCGCGGTTAGACACGAAGTTAGATCACACTTGTGGTAGAAGTATGCCCGGAACTGCCCGGCATATCCAACGATCACAAGTGGTGAATCTAATGTGAGGGGTCTAAGTGCATAAACACGTGACGTGACACGAGGTTAAGTCCAACTTGTGGAAAAAGTCTTCCTGGACCTGCCCAGCATCCATAAGTTGTTGGCTTAAGGTTGGAGGTCTAGCGCATTATAACCGTAAACGGAGAAATGGTAATGAATTGGAGTAGACAGGGAATGATAGTAACATATTATAATTAATTACTTAAATGAGAATGTTATATAATAGGTAGGCTTGTCCTAGGGATAACTGGAAATCATAACATATGTAATAATAAAAGGAAAGAAAGCTTTTTAGTAAACCTTAGTTAGGAAAACTAGGTTAATAAGTAAACAACGACAAGTTGTAGTGATATGTTAAATAAAAAACACATGAACTAAGATGTAGTATACTTAATTACATATTAAGTAAAACATGTTATTGTAACTATGGAATCAGACAATGAATAATACAAAGGGATTGTAAGATTACTTCTGTTAATTACAATCCAGGGGTGAAAGATTGTAGATCACTTTCGTTAATTGAAATCTAAAGAATAATATGTGATGGGGCTTATTAATAAACTTAAATGGATTAAGTTATATATATATTGAAATTAATAAGCGAGTGGAACTTGGCAACTTGGGAAGAAGTCAGTATGAATGGGGAAAACCTGTTAATCTGTAATACTTAACCTGCTTGAATCCATAAGGATTACATGAACATTATAACATGAGTAAGGGTTAAGTAAACTTGCTTGAAGACAGTGGGAGGGTTAAGTATATCTTGGGGTGGTGGGTAATATGTATATATATACCCACAAACTTAACTTGTGGGGTTATGCAATCTTTTTACTCTAGTATGGCTTAACCTATGGAAATCCTTGTTGTGGGATGCAAGCCGAAAGGGAAGCTTGTATCATCTTGTATGTGGGACCCGTTTTAGTCTGTAACCCATATATAGGTATCAAACGAGTTCTCCGAACTAGGTCGAAGTCGAGGAACGCTTACTGGGATGATTGTAAGAGACCTAAAACGAAGGGGCGGTGTGGGCGGCGCATTCCGATGGGGTCATGTGCGTGCATGGGTCCGGAAGAAGAGGTTTACACTTCGTGACATTAGTAGATATGGTTGTTTGCATCACTAAAACGAAGGGTTGCCACTTTAGGGAGTGATACACCCTACCATTAGGGCTAACACATGGTATCTACGGAGTAGGGAGCCAATCGAATGGGGTAGTAATTAGGGTACATCTAGACTCTGGAATGTTTGGGAGACCGTTAATACCCTAAGGGGTAACTCCGGTATATTTAATTGGGCTGCCTATTGATTGTATGGGGTAAAAACCTCTCACTAGAAGCACGCCTAAGTCTACCATCTTATTCCTGTTGGGGATCATCTTGTTCATATGACACTAGTATTGATGCAGAGAAAGTACTAGAGAAGCGCAATACATTCTATCGTGTTTATCCTGTTTACCTTGTCATACCTTTATTTATGATGGTTATCTCTCTGATCCACTTTACATGCCTGTCATGACACTTTATTTATTTACATGCTAAAAGTAACTGGACTTGCCAGACTTTATGTCTAATCTATTTTGTTTCCTCTTCCTTCTCTTCCGTTTCCCCCTCCACCCCCCAGGTTCTTAGGGTGAGAAGCTTGATCGGGACTCTGCTTTCATCTTGCTTGGAGCTTTTTTAGATGTACGGTTTGATTTCATATCTCTCTACTATGGCTATGTTTTGGGGATTATGCTTCTTTTATTATTGTACTCTAATGTTTTAAGTACAAGACATAAATTTTAATGATGTACTGGGTTCATGTATTTCAGACGAATGATGTAACCATGTTTTGAGCTACAATGTTTTCTGCTAAATAAAATTTTAAATTCCGCTGTTATTTTATATTTGTCTTGTAATGTTTTTGTTTCTGTTTACCTATAACGCTTCACGAAACTTAATGCATTCTTTTAATGAGTGACATTAACGGACGTGCCATGTCACACTTGGTATTAGAGCTGAAGATTACCAAATATAATAAAAGTTTTGAAATTTGTTCTCAAAAAGGTTTTAAAAGGAAGCATTTTCAAAAGAAAAGTCTATTTTGAAAAAAAATATTCCCTAAAGCCATTAGAAATATCTTTCAATTCTCTGTTTGAATCACTTTTTCCTTTTCAGCATGTTTGGGGAACCTAATATTCCTGAGGACATTCAAATACTAGATTGGTTCCGTAGGTATCTCAAGGCTATGACACCTACCGGGAGCCAAGGGGACGTCCCTCCCCCAGCTGCAGTTGTTGTTCCTCCACCATCGCGAGTAAGTAAATCCTCTAAGAAATGTCATGGTTGTAAGCGCTTGGGTCATCCGGTCAAAGATTGCTGAAGAAGGAAAAACGCTTGCTTTATTTGTGGTGAGGTCGGACAATATAAGAGGGAATGGCCAAAGAATCAAGGACAGGACCAAAGGGCAGGAACTTCTGAAGGCAAGTGTATGTTCTCGTGGTCAGTGTACTGGATAGAGGTAGAATTTTTTTTGTTGTCGGTTTGATTTCTCTTTCCAATCATCTAGTTAAAACTCTTTTTGATTCTGGTGCTTCACATTCTTTTATATCTGATTCTGTGGTTAAGTCTCTCCACCTTAGTACTAGTATGGCAGTGGATCCCATTGTTATCTCAAACCCCATAGGTGGTACGACACATTTGTCCATGATTTGTTGGGGTTTGAGAATATCCGTGTTAGGTGTCGAGTTTAAGTGCGATGCATATGTGCTTGGTTTTATGGGCTATGGTTTGATTCCGATAATGGATTGGCTAGCCATGTATGGTGCCATTCTGGATTGTGTGAGGAGGGTCGTTAGACTTTTGACTTGCCATGGGAGGACCCTCGAGATTTCTTGTGACTCAAAGGGGTCCATCACTCTTAGTTTCCTAGAGTCACTTGATGCATCTATCGATGATCTACGATCTGTACCAGTAGTCCGTGAGTATTCTGATGTTTTGATGAGGTTTGGGGATTACCTTCGAGGCGCGAGATTGACTTTCGTGTATACTTGGTGGACAATGCAAAGCCAGTTGCATTGCATGTGCGCCACATGGCTCCAAGGGAAAGAAGGGAGCTCAGCAAGAAAGTAGGGGAGCTACTTGAGAAAGAGTTTATTAGGTGAAGCATATCTGAATGGGGTGCCCCTACGATATTCGCAACTAAGGCAGATGGTTCTCTTCTCTTATGTGGGAGTTGAATAAACTCACTAAAAAGAAAAGACACCCACTTCCGAGGATAGATGATCTGTTTGACCGGCTTGTTGGTGCATCTGTTTTCTATCAGTAAGACTTGGCCATGGGGTTTCATCAGTTGAGGGTGGCCGAGGACGGTATAGACTAGATTGCCTTTAGGACTCAAGGTGGTTTCTTCGAGTGGCTCGTCGTGCCTTTTGGGTTGACGAATGCACCCACCTATTTTGTGGATCCGATGAGTAGAATGTTTCAGGAGTATCTAAACAAGTTTGTTGTGGTCTTTGTCGATGACATCTTGATTTTCTCAAAGAACGAGGAAGATCATGCCCGATATTTAAAGGAGATTTTGAAAACTCTCTGAGTGCATTAGCTAAAGGAAAAATTCTCCAAATGTCATTTTTGGAGAAAGGAAATGAGATTTCTAGGGCATGGTCTCTAAGGATGGGATAGCAGTAGATCCCACGAAAATAATTACAGTTCAGGAGGGAAGGATAGTATGTTATGATGGTAGACATTTGAGAGTTCACGAGAAGAACTACCCTACCCATGTTTTGGAATTAGCCGCTAAAATATTCGCGCTTAAGACTTGATGGCAATATCTGCTTGGAGAGAGGTTCGAGTTATACATGGACCATAAGTCGCACAAGTATATGTTCCCACAGAAGGATCTCAAATTGAGGCAGCATAGATAGGCTTCTATTTGGACCTGAGACGATTAGAGAAACTTTAGAAAAGACTGATCTTATCCGTAGGCGCATGAAGACAGCTCAGGAGAGGTAGAAGTCATATGTAGATAAAAGAAGGACTGATATTGAATTGAGGTGGAAGACATGGTTTCTATCAAAGTATCTCCTTTGAGGAATGTGGTTCATTTTGGATCTATAGGGAAACTGGCACCAAGGTTTGTAGGAACATTTCACATAATGGAAAGAATAGGTCAAATGGCTTATAGGGTAAAACTACTAGAGAAATTAGTGGATGTTCATTTATGGAAATGTTTGCCAGATATACCAGAAGTTTTTGAGCCGAGTATGTTTGAGGAAGTAGAGGTGGAACGGGAGGCAACAGTTAGACGAGTTCCTACCTGCATTATTGGATCAAAGGTTAAGAAACTATGCAACAAAGAGATCAAGTTGATAAAAAATCAATAGGGAGAAGACCCCGAGAACGCAACTTGGGAGGCTGAAGACAAGATTCGCGCTTCGTACCCTTTTCTTTTCAAGGGTATGTTCCTAACTTCTTTTTCCAAAGCTTTCATTCGTACTTGTTTCTATCATTTAAGTATATCCTATCAATCGAATCTTCGACCTTTAGGAAGGAATCCCATGAATGTAAACATTTGTTTAAGACATGTTATGTTTGATAGATGTAAGTGGTTGCTAGTGGTTGCTCATGGATGCATATACACACACATTAGATACTTGATCGGCTCAATCACTCTCATACTGCATATGGATGTGTATGCATTATTTTTCTCTTTTTATGGATGGAAATGGATGTATCATCATGTGGATGTTGCAGTTGGACGGATGATTGTGCACACATATAGAACTTACATGTTATAATAGGATTATTTGCATACATGTTGGATGCATGACACTAACATACACTACATTAAGCAGGTCAACTGAATCAATAGACCGCCTGATCTTTGGCATTAGTATAAGGACATATACAAAACTTTTTCATATGTTCATAAGCATTAGGAATTTTTAAGGACATTGGATGCCTGTGATTGGTGGATGAGTAGATGGGTGATGGATGTTAGGATATACATTCTTCTTAACTTAGAGATTTCAAGGACGAAATCCTTTGAGTAGCGGAGAATGTAACACCTCATAACTTTAACAACATTAAGGATGGTAAATTAAAGAATACTTAATTAAATATTCAAAATTAAGTGAAATGGATTGCGCCATTGCGTTCGTCTTAGAACTCTGCTTGAGATAGACACCTGGTTTATGTAAAAAGGACACTGTATGAAGAAGTTATTAAGCTTAGAAGTTTGTATACGCACAAGAGAATTATATATATACAAACAAACCAAATATAAAAAAAATAAAAACAGCGAACAGAAGCCCTAGGAGTGGAACCGGCCGTTTCAGGGGGTTGAGGGTCTCGGGTCGACCCAGGCTCTTTGGGATCCACCCAAGGGTCGACACCCAAAGGGGGGGTCGACCCCCGTACAGATCTGGCTAGAATTCATTTTTCAAACGTGGACTTGTTTTGTGGCTAGATTCGTTGACCCTAGGCTATAAATAAGACCCTATATCCATTGTTTTATTCATCTAATTCAATGGCGACGACGAGGTGTTGTCCAACATAGTTTGATCTAGCCTATTCTTCTTCAACAAAGCAAGTTATTCAAATTCAGAGATCTGTATTGCAATAGCTACAATCAATTCTTCTGTTTCTTAGATCCAATCACAGTGAGTCTATGTTATTTTTAGATAGAAATAATTAAAAATGAATCTTGACATGCCTATAAGTTTGAATCAAAGCCTATGACTATTTATCATGTCAATCTGCCATTATTTGTATATCGAATTCATTGATTAGATTTCATCATGTCTGTTTATGATCATGTCACTATGCCTAATCAGTTCTATTATCACATGTTCATCAGATCTATTTTATATGCCTTTTTCTGTTCGTCAGATCTATTCTTACATGCATGTTTCTGCCATCATACTCCCATTTCTGTTACTTTTGGTTTTATGCCTATTATGTTCTTCTCTCTCTCTCATTCCATATTTATTTTTGTAGCCAGGCTACCTTCGAGCCTAGGCTAATATAACTGAAATATGCATACGAACGAAATTGGGTTAAATTGGGAATGATTGGAAATGGTAATTTAGAGGCATAACCTGTACTTTGAATCATGATTGGAATCTGGAGTCATAAACTATATTATGAAATTTGACTAAAAATTGGGGCATGATTTATACAGTAAATTAAGCCTTGTGGCTTGGGACATATAAATCTGTAGGCTTAATTTAGGATTAAGTGAAACATGTTAATGGAATTGTAAAGAATCTATGAAGCCAGTTTAGTCCGTTAAAAGTGGGGCATAAGGTTTTACTGGAAAATTTGGGCATAACTTGAATTAATATGTGGATTTGGGCATGAACCAAAATTGTGATTAAAAGACCTTAATTTGGAGTATATGGTTCATTACGAACATGACTTGGGAAAGGGGCATGATAACCTATAATGACATAGGAATAATTGGTTAAGAACGGAAATGCCTAGAATAACAATAATTTGAAATTGTAACCGCACTTAGACACGAGGATATATCACAATTGTAGTAGAAGTCTGCCCGGAATCGCCCGGCATATCCAGCGACCACAAGTGGTGAATCTAATGTGAGGGGACTAAGTGCCGACTTGTGGAAGAAGTCTGCCCGGACCCGCCCGGCATATCCAGCATCCACGAGTTGTAGGCTTAATGTTGGAGGTCTAGCGCATTATAGCATAAGTGGATAAATGGTAATAAATTGGAGTAAACGGGGAATGATAGTAACCTATTATAATTAATTACTTGAATGAGAATGTTATATAATAGGTAGACTTGTCCTAGGGACAAGTGGAAATTATAACATATGTTATAATAAAATGAAAGAAAGCTTTTTAGTAAACCTTAGTTAGAAAAACTAGGTTAATAAGTAAACAACATCAAGTTGTAGTGATATGTAAAACAGAAAACAGGTGAACTGAGATGAAGTATACTTAATTACATATTAAGTAAAACATATTATTGTAACTATGGAATCAAACAATGAATAATACAAAGGGATTGTAAGATTACTTCCCTTAATTACAATCCAAGGGTAATAGATTGTAGATCACTTTCATTAATTACAATCTAAATAATGACATGTGATGGAGCTTATTAATAAACTTAAATGGACTAAGTTATATATATATATATACATATATATGAAATCAATAAACCAATGGAACTTGTCAGCTTGAAAAGAAGTCAATGTGAATGGGGATAACCTGTTAACCTTTAATACTTAACCTGTTTGGATCTATAAGGATTATATGAACATGATAACTTGAGTAGGGGTTAAGTAAACTTGCTTGAAGACAGTGGGAGGGTTAAATATATCTTGGGTGGTGGGTATTATATGTATATATATAGGCCCACAAACTTAACCTGTTGGGTTATGCAATCTTTTTACTCTGGTATGACATAACCTGTGGAAATCCTAGTAGCGGGGATGCAAGCCTAGGGGGAAGCTTGTATCATCTTGTGTGTAGGACCCGTTTCAGTTAGTAACCCATATATAGGTATCAAACGAGTACTCCGAACTAAGTCGGGGTACGCTTACTGGGCTGATTGTAAGAGATCCAAAACGAAGGGGCGGTGTGGGCGGCGCATTCTGACAGGGTCATGTGTGTGCATGGGTCTGGCAGAGGAGGTTTAGACATCGTGACATCAGTAGATATGGTTGTGCACATCACGAAAACGAAGGGTTGCCACTTTAGGGAGTGATACGCCCTATTGTGGGGCCAACACAGGGTATCTACGAAGTAGAGAGCCAATCGATTGGGGTAGTAATTAGGGTACATCTAGACTCTGGTATGTTTGTGAGCCCGTTTATACCCTTAGGGGTAACTCCGGTATGTTTAGTTGGGCTGCCTGTTGATTGTATGGGGTTAAAACCTCTCACTGGAAGTAAGCCTATGTCTACCGTCTTATACCTGTTGGGGATCATCTTATTCATATGACATTAGTATTGGTGCAGAGAAAGAGAAAGTACAAGAGAAGCGCAATACATTCTATCGTGTTTATCCTGTTTACCTTGTCATACCTGCTTTTTATGATGATTATCTCTCTGATCCACTGTTAGATCAAAAAATGGCTCTAACACCCAAGTTGTCGTATTTTGAGCATAGGATATGAAGAAATAATCGAAAAATAGAGAAAAAGGCAAGACAACGAGATTTTTATAGTGGTTCGGCGTTAACAAGCCTACGTCCACTTCATATTTTCTTATTTCACTCATGGATTACAATTACAATGAATATTGTCTTTCAATCACTTGAATTCAATGAATAATTCTCTCTGAATCCATTGAATTTATTGAGGAAGATGATGGTTATTCATGGAGAAGTGTTGGCTATGGCAGCCATGGATGAGGAGATGCCAAAAAGTCCCTTGAAAATGCCCTCTGAAGGTGTATTTATAGCTGTAGGAAAGCTCCTGGGAGGACTGGTTCGTGATGGGGTACGTGGCAGGCGATCCAGAAAAATAGGAGAGCCAGTAGCCTTGAGAATAGGTCAAAACAAGCTGCGTTTGAACAGGTCCGAAGGTTGGATCGCGGTCATAGGTCGGATCGCGGTCATGGGTCGGATCGCGGTCATGGGTCGGATCGCGGTCATAGGTCGGATCGCGGTCATGGGTCGGATCAGATCGCGGTCATATGCCAGCTTACACCCGTTCACGGAAATGAGCGTAGTCCGATTGAGCCAAACCAAAGCTCAAACTGAAGCTAATTCAAAAGGCTACGAGTATATGAGGTGAATAGATCCAAATGAGGTCATTTGATAGGGGTTTCGGGCCATTTTATACTGATGTTGTGATTTTGACCAAACTGCCTTGTGTCTTCTGATGATGCTTCCAATGCCGGAGAGCGATGTTATCCAGGGATTCCATATGAGACAGCATTTACCCAGAGGTATGTCAACATGATCTTTGCTTTGGGTATCCTAGTCACAAAGCAGGCTAACATCCACTTTATATGCCTGTCATGAAACTTTTACTTATTTACATGCTAAAAGTAATTGGACTCGCCAGACTTTATGTCTGACCTATTTTGTTTCCTCTTCCTTCTCTTCTGTTCCCCCCGGTTCACAGGGTGGGAATACTCAAGCTTGATCAGGACTCTGCTTTCATCTTGCTTGGTGTTTTTTTAGATGTACGACTTGATTTCATATCTCTCTACTATGGCCATGTTTTGGGTATCATGCTTCTTTTATTATTGTACTCTGATGTTTTAAGTACAAGACAAAAAAATTTAATGATGTACTGGGTTTTATGTATTTCAGATACATGATGTAACCATGTTTTGAACTACGATTTTTCTGCTTAATAAAATTTTAAATTCCGTTGTTATTTTACATTTGTCTTGTGATGTTTCTGTTTACCTATAATGCTTCATGAAACTTAATGCATTCTCTTAATGAGTGACATTAATGGACGCGGGGTGTCACACTAGATCTGATCATAATTATTTTAATTTAGATTTAAACGTCTTAGGAAAACCTAATTTAATAACATGAACCTGCAATTCATTAGTTTAATCATATTTTTGCATATGTTTAGGTTCAATTCATATTGGATCTCTTGTTCATGATATGCTTATGACGTATTGATGATGTGTGCATGTTTGCATGGTCAAAATATGATGGGTCGCTGCTTGTTTTGATTGAATTAATCATTAATTGATTTGTTTGTTGGAATTGGTTGCCATAGATCTTAAATTTAACGAACTTAGCAAATAGGAGGTTTGAATGATATGATTCAAACAAAACTTGGTAGAGGAGCTCTTGAAGACGATACGGGGGGAACTTGGAAAATTTGTGTCTATGCTAACTAAATGGATTGGTACCGTTCCATGGATGATGGACCGACACCGGTCCATCACAGTGCGATGGATAACGGGGATACTTCAAGAGTGGCTTCATGTTTATAAATTGAGGTTGCCAGCAAAGTTTCAAGTCATTTGGATATGTTTTTGGATGGGTCTAAGGTCGATTACTTGATTTAATGGATGGACCGACTAGAGTTTTGGCATGATTAAAATCTTGCTACAAAAATGGACCATCAGGAAGCACTTGGGAAGGGTAGCGTAGTGGTCAAGTTACTTAGCCAAAAATGGCTAAATATATGGATCGGTACCGGTCCATGGGTGATGGACTAGTATCGATCCATCACGTGTACAATGGGGAGCCGATACTTTAGGAATTTAATGGTGATGGCTTATAGGGATTGCTAGAGAAGTTTGGTTATGAACAAACTTCTGATGGTTGACGCGCAACTCACTGATGGATGGTGCTTTGATTTTAAACTCAAGTTGGAGTGGTCAGAGCTGGATTGATGTAATACTGGTCATAAGGTGATGTACGATCTAGTAAATGATGGATTGACTCAAGTGCAAATCGATCATGGATGATAATGGAATTAGTCTGAGAAGTTGCTCGAACTTAAGATGTGATCTCCGAGAAGAAGGGCTCGACAGATTTGAAGCATCAAGGAATCATTGGTTATCGAAGGATCTAGCGGACTCAAAGCAGGGGTATCATGGGGACACCCATGGAGATCATGATGGATCGAGTATCCTAGGTAGTCATAATGGACCTAATTGTCTTGATGGAGACAAAAATACATAGTCACGACGGGGTATGGCAATTCAGAATGAACCGAGTTTTTCCATTAGCCCTTTTGATCTTTGAAAGAAAGTTTGATAATTGGTGTATTTAAGGTTGTAGCCGGTGATAACTGGATAATGGATGCTATAAAGGCTATGGTTGATTGTGTGTTTTCTTCTTTATTTTCTCTAAGTAGGCTATCGAAGAGAACTGGGATTGGGGGTTTTCTTTCCTATTCTGAAGTAGCATATGATAGACGATTATCTTGTGCTAGTCCTTGGTTGCTAAGATGGATCAGATGATTGAACTGCCTATACTCTTATATCCTATGTAATGTCGTTATTTATTTTATCGCTCACTAGGACAGTTGTCTGACTCAAGGTTTTATGTTCCCTCTTATTTCCATGGTATGTTCATCAATTGTGTTGATGAAAAGACTGAGATAGTAGATAGCAGTTTTGGTGCCGATAATGTTGTGCGGTGACGAGCAAGAGGCTGGCATATTACTGCTACCTATATAAATGTTTTGTTATTTCCACTATCTGTTGAGATTTTGTGATACTCTAAGAGATACGTAGTGAGGCTTGATGTACGGATTACTCATTATCAGAAATGATTTGTATTGATAATTCTGGGATGTTATGTGACTTGGGTTTTCCAAGTTGTGCTTTACTACTATATCATGTTGTATATTTTCTATTAAATGTTATCTATGCGCTGTGAGTTATACGACAGGTTTTCTTTGAGTAATTCTACCTTGATGATCATCCCATATCCACCTGACATATCATATAGTGCACCTTTTCCTCAGTTCGGTGAAGGAGGTATGAGGTGGTCATCACATTTGGTATCAGAGCTTAGATTAATCGATTTTACCTAAAGTTCACGAGCATAAAAGTGTATGTGATACGTACTTGTAATTTTTAATGGATGATAGTTATATTATAATATACAGCTTAGTAGGTTAGTAAGCACTTGAACACCAATGTGTCCTTTCTCTAATGTCGATTGATTATTCTTATTTCAGATAGAGAATGAGTCGACGTACTTCGAGACATGCTACTAGGGAAAAGCCTGTTGCTGAAGGGGTAGGAGAGGGTAGTTGGTCAGGAGCTGCAACTGCCATGCCTAATTACCCTTCTATATTCAAGGCCATGATGGCATCAGTCATGGGGAAGATGCCCACTCAAGAAGCAACATTAAAGCATCGTATTCTTTTGCATACACCTAAGGTTGTTAATTTCGCGAAGCTCTGCAAGGACTATACTTCTCTGGATGCCAAGCCGTTTGTTGATACGGAACCTACGGTTGAGATTTAGAATTGTTTGGATACTTGTGTTTGGATTTTTGAAGATTTGGGAATTGACAATGCAACCAAGAGGAAGCTTGCATCGAGGCAGCTGCAAGGATAAGTAATTGATTGTTGGAAGTCGATTACTTTGGAGACTCCATAGGACCAGATCACTTGGGATCAGTTTAGAAATATGTTTGAGGAGAAGTCCATTTCTATGGTCAGAAAGTCAGCACTCTTTAAGAAATTTGTTGAGCCTAAGCAAAGTGGTTGACCAGTATTTGAGTATATGGTCGAGTTTGAAGCTTTATCTAACTATTCTCGTTCGTATATTGAGACTCCTTATCTAAAGTACGAGAAATTTATTATGGGTTTGGATGAGAGTCTTGGAAAACAATTGATCGACCATATTGATGATTCTTATGAGAAGATGGTCGAGAAGGCTTTAAGGGAGGATGATTGTTTCCATAGAAGGTTGAGGTTGTTAAGGATAAGGAGGAGTCAAAGCCACAGCATGGCGTCGGTAACAAGAAAAAGTGGAAACATAAAAAAAATTGCAACAGCAAGGGAAAAATGGCTAGAAAAGCCAAAAGGCGGGACTACATGCTATAACTGCCAACAAAAGGGTCAACTTTCTAAGGATCGTAAGAACGTGAAGAAGGAAAAGAAGTTCTTTAATTGTGATAAGCTTAGGCATATGAAGAAAAATTGCCTAGAACCACCAAAGGATAAGCAGGTTGTGAAGGCATATGCTTTGGAAGCTGTGTTGTCTTCCTTGATGGATCCACCTGCCATGAAAAAGTAAAGAATGTTATTGTGCAAGGTACGCTTTCTATTAGAGGTATTTCAATTCGAGTTTTGTTTGATTCTAGAGAATCGCATTCTATCTGTAATGATCTTGTTTGCAAGTTAGGTTTAGAATCTGAAATTGCTGATGGACCATTGGTTATGAGTAATCTAGTAGGGGATTCATCTAGTCTTTGTATGATTTGTCGTGGTCGAGTTATGGTCGGTCTTTTGTGTGTGATTGCTTTGTTTTGAACTATGTTGGGTTTGGGTTTATTTTGGGTATGGACTAGCTCAAGAGGTATGCAGCTATTGTGGATTGCGAGAGGCTGGGAATGTGGAAGGGCAAACGATGGTGATATGTTGTTTACCAGAGGATGAGGCTCTGGTTTGCTTTTTATTTTTGCTTGTAATTCCACAAGATGGGTCGTCATATATGCCAATCGTTCGAGAGTTTTCTGATGTTTTTGATAAGGTCAGAGGATTGCTACCGCCACAACAGTTTGGGTTTCTGATTGATTTAGTGGATGGAGTATGACCTATTATTAAGCATCTTATGCAGATAATGCCTAAGGAACCATGAGAGTTATAGGTGCTAGTGAAAGTTCTTTTGAGTAAGGGAACCATTTAGAGAAGTGTATCCGAGGGGTTGCACCAGTTGTATTTCCGACCAAGGATGATGGAATGTTGCGATTTTGTGTGGATTATCATGAGCTGAATTAGGTGACCAAGAAGAACAAATATCCATTACTGAGAACCGTGACATGTTTTATCAGCTTCATGAAGCCAAGGCGTTTTCCCAAATGGATTTAGCGGCAGGATTTCACCAATTGAAAGTGGCTAAGGATAGTGTGCCCAAGACATCTTTTAGAATGCTATCTAGATTTTATGAGAGGCTACTGATGCCGTTTAGATTGACTAATGTGCCATCATATTTAGTGGATCATATGAATCGTGTTTTCAAAGGTCTGTTGAACAAGTTCGTGCTTGTATTCATGGACGATATATTGGTTTACTCCAGGAATGAGGAGGAACACAAGTCACATTTGATTTTTTTGGAAATATTGCGAAAGCATTGGCTAAAGTCAAAGTTTTTGAAATGTCACTTCTAGAAGGAAGAAGTGAGATTCTTGGGTTATGTCATGTCAAGACAGGGAATAACGGTGGATCGCGCTTAAGTGGCAGTGACACAAGGTTAGGGTCGACCCAAATGTGACAGATGTTAGGAGTTTCCCTGGTTTAGCAGGATATTATCGATGATATATCAAGGATTTATCTAAGATAGCTGAACCATTAACTGGATTAATAAAGAAGAATCAGGTCTTCGCTTGAAATGCAAAGTGTGAGCAAGCCTTCGGAATTTCGAAAGAAAAGTTGATCAGTGCTCCCATGTTGACTATTCCGAGTTGAAATGAAAAAATAGTAGTATATCGATTCATGTAGCACCAAACTTTTAGCGGTGCTAATGCAGAAGCATCAAGTTGTGGCTTATGCGAGTTTACAACTAAAGCTGCATGAAAGTATTTATCCGACTCATAATTTTGAGTTAGCAGTGATAGTGTTTTCTTTGAAGATTTGGCGACATTATCTTTTGGGAGTTAGATTTGAGTTGTTTACGGATCGTTGAAATACTTTTTTCCCAGAAGGACTTGAATCTTTGGCAGCAGCGATGGTTAGAGTTTTGGCATCATATGATTTTGGTATAGCCTATACTCCAGGTAAAGGTAAGGAAGTGTCTGACGCGTTGAGTCGATGACATGCGAGTTTGGGTGTCATGTTTTCGGAATGGAAGTTTCTCGAGTATTTGGCCGAATTTGATTTTAGACCTCATTGTGAGTTAGAGCCTAAGATGTTAGCAAGCTTACCAACTAGATTGACTATCATTGAAAGGATTGGCGAAAGCCAGATGCAAGAAGATAATCCCATAGAAATCATATGAAGAATTTGAAATGAGAGTTAAACCCGAGGAAACTAAGGATTTCAAAGTCGATCCAGATGGTTTGCTTCGTAAGGATAAACGACCAGTTGTTCCTAACTTAGATGGATTGAGAGATGAAGTTATGAGGGAATGTTATCACTTTAAATTGATAATTCATCCTGGTGGTAATAACATGCATCGAGATATGAAGCTAGCCTACTACTGGGAAGGTATAAAAAAGGATGTCGGGAAATTTACCCTGAAATGTGTAAACTGTCAGTTGGTTAAAGCTGAAAAGAAAAAGCCAAGTGGGTTGTTACAACCATTGGAAGTTCCTACATGGAAATGAGAGCAAGTCTCAATGGATTTTATTGATAGACTATCTAGGCAAGGGCAGGAAATGATATTATTTAGGTTGTCGTGGATCGTTTGACTAAAAGTGCAGGGTTTATTCCTATCAGGTCAACTAGGACGACATTGAAGTTCACTGAGTTATATCTTTAGTGGATAATTTGAATTCCATCGAATTCTGAAGAGTATTGTTAGTGATTGAGATCCATTACCCACCAGTGGATTCTGGAAGAGTTTGGAAGAGGCATTGGGAACCTAGCAATGTTTGAATGTGGCTTATCATCCCTAGAGAGATGGTCAAACTGAAAGTGTTAACCAGGTATTGGAAGATCTTCTTAGAGCTTGTGTATTAGACTTTGGAGGATCATGGGAATCACATGCATTTGTTTAGGTTTTTTTATAATAACAGCTACCAGTCAAGTAATGGAATGACACCATATAAGGCGTTGTACGGTAGACTGTGTAATTCTCCATCCTGTTGGTTAAATCTGGCGAGAAATTGGTACTTGGACCTGAGATAATGAGAAGAACGACAGATAATATTGAAATCATTCGACAACTGATGAGGGCAATCCAAGATCGTCAGAAAAGTTATGCCGATAAGCAACATAAGGACTTGGAATTCTCTGTCGGAAATTTTATGTTTGTTAAGATCTCACCTCTAAAGAATGTGGTTCGTTTCGGAAGTAAAGGGAACTTAGCATCAAGGTTTTTTGGGTCTTTTTCGATTGTCGAGCATATTAGAAAGCTCGATAATGGATTAGATTTACTTGAGAAGATGTGAGTATGCACAATGCGTTTCATGCGTCGTTTATACGGAAATTCTTACACGACTCAAATGTTATGGTATCTCCTGACCAACTTCAAGATTTTGAGGTCGAGTCTGAAGTTTCTAAGCCTCGTAAGCCGCTTCGCTTCGTGGGGAGTGACACGAAATAGCATAGAAGGAAGGTTGTTAAGCTAGTCAAGGTACAATGGAGTGAGGACAATAACGATTGCACATGGAAAACGGAAGAGAGTATGAGGTCGGTCCATCCAGAACTCTTTGAGTGGTATGTCCCATATATCGTATCTTACTTATACCGTTGTATATTGCATTATTAGAGTTCCACATGCCAGGGTAGGATTTTGACTGTATGGGCTGTTGGATGTTAGATTGAATGGTAGATTGGACTCGTGGATAGTCGGAGTGCATGGTATCTTGTTTGTTCATGTTTGCTTGGAATTTCGGGGCGAAATTCTTGAAGAAGGAGAGAATGTAACAATCTGTATTTTACGTATCAGAGGATCATAAAATAATTTTGTTTTTATTCCCTAGTGGTACGACCATTCTCAGATTTTGATATGTCGTTCACGGGGATGTGGGACATGCCCATGATTTTTACCAAACCCAAATTTCGTTGATTTTCCCTCGCAAATATTGTTTTAGCTCTAACTTTTAATAGGGATCGAATTAGGTGTTGGAATCAAGCTCATTTGATTGGAATGGAAATTTACGATTCTGTAGAGTAGTCGGATGAAATATTTGGTTCTATGGTTTAGGAGGAATCGTTGTTTTAAGTTACAGTTTCTATTAGGCAGATTAATTGGCTGCTAATGGGCGGGTTAACCAAGCCCATTGGGTTAATCATTTGCAGTTATAAATAAGGGAGTTTTGGGAGAGAATTAGGGTTTCTCTCATCACTCAAGCGTTAGGTTTGGCGCCTGTGATTTTCCGGTTCAACCTAATCCCTAATGTCTCCATTCTTTTCACTCAAATTCATCATAGATTGAATTCAAAGGCTAGATCATCGTCAAAAAAGATTAGATCATCACCATTTCATCGATTTTGGGGTTGTCTACTGCTGTCCCGATCTGGTTTCACTGGTATTGCATTGGATCTAGAAATAGGTGAGTGGTAGACATCTCCCATATAGAAACTGTGGGTTATATGGGTAAATTTGGATCAAATCGACATGTTATATGTTAAATTCACCCTAGATATAATCATATCTGTTTAACTCAGATCCAAACGTCTTAGGAAAACCCAATTTATTCACATAAACCGATAATTCGTTAATTCAATCGTGTTTTTGCATATGTTTAGGTCCAATTCATATTATATCTCTTGTTCATGATATGTTTATGATGTACTGATGATATATTATGTCTGCATGATCAAAATATAATGGGTTGTTGCTTATTTTGTTTGAATTGGTTGCTTTGCTTGAGTTGCTTGTAAGAATTGGTTGCCGTAGATCTTAGACTGAAAAACAGAGCAAATCAGAAGCCTAGATGATTGGATTCATACGAAACTTGACGAAGGATCTCTAGAAGATGATACGAGGGGAGTTGGAAAATTAGGGTCAAAAATATGCTAACTGTATGGATCGGTACCGGTCCATGGTCGATGGACCGGTGTCAGTCCATCGTAGTGCGATGGATAGCGAAGAGAATTGAGGCGTGGCTTCCTATCGATAAATCGAGGTTGCTAGCAAAGTTTCAGGTCAATTGGAATTGTTTTTGGGTTGGTCGAAGGTTGATTACTTGAATGCATGGATGGACAGGTAGGAGTTTTGGCATGATTAGAACCTGGCTACAAAACTGGACCGGCAAGAAGCACTTGGGAAGGGTAGCGAGGTGGTGAAGTTACTTAGCCAAAAATCGCTAGGTATATGAAACAATACCAATCCATGAGTGATGGACAATTACCCATCCATCACGATGCACAATGGGGAGCCAATAATTTTGGGATTTGATGGTGACGGATTCTTGAGTTTGATGGTGAAGTTTGGTGATGAATAGACTTCTAATGGTTGATGTGCAACTAAATGATGGAAGGTTCTTCGATTGTGAACTCAAGTTGGAGTGGTCGGAGCTGGATTAATGTAATACTAGTTGTGGGGTGATGTACGATCTAGTAAGATGATGGATTGACTTAGGTGGGAGTTGATCGTAGATGATAATGGAATTGGTTTGAGATATAGCTCGAACTAAAGATGTAATTGTCGAGTATAAAGGCTCGATAGCTTTGAAGCACCAAGGATTCAATGGTTATCGAAGGTTCTAGCAGACTCAAAGTAGATGTATCGTGGGGATGTCCATGGAGATCACGAAGAATTGGGTACCCTGGGTTGTCATGGTGGACCTAGTTGTCTTGATGGAGACAAACATATGTAGTAACGATGTCGTATGGCAGTTTGGCTAGAGCTGGGTTTTCCCATTGGTCCTTCTGATCGTTGAAAGCAAGTTCAATAATTGATGTATTCAAGTCTGTAGTCGGTGACACCAAGAATATTGGATGTTGTGGACGCTATGGTTGATTGTATGCTTTCTTCTCTATTTTCTCTTGTAGGCTATCACCATAGGTAACAGAAGAGAAGCGTGATTGGGGGTTTGTCTTTTCCTATACTAAAGTTACATACAATAGATGATTATCTTCTGCTAGTCCTTGGTTGCTAAGATGGATCAGATGATTGATTTGTCTATACTCATATGTCCCGTGTAACTATTGTTGGTTATTTTATCGCTCCCTAGGACTGTTGTTTGACTCAAGGTTTTATGTTTCCCTATTATTTCCTTGGGATATTCATAAATTGTAATGATAAGCAGACCGAGATAGCAGGTAGCAGGTTTTGGTGCCGATTATGTTGTGTGGTGACGAGCATGTAGCTGGCATCTTACTACTACCTATAAAGATGTTTTGTAATTTCCGCTGTCTATTGATATTTTATAATACTCTAAGAGATATGAAGTGAGGCTTGATGTTCAGATTACTCATTATCAGAGATGTTTTGTATTGATGATTCTAAGATGTTATGTGACTTGAGTTTTCTGTTCTATTGTGCTTCACTACTATATCCTGTTGTATATTCTCTATTATATGTTATCTATACACTGTGACTTGTACGACAGATTTGCTTCGAGTTATTCTACTATGATGATCGTCCCATATCGGTTTAGCACATCATACAACACACTTTTTCCTCAGTTCGGTGCAGGAGCTTTGGGATGGTCGTCACATGAATAATAAATTACAACCCAACACTAAAGTGTCTAACGAGACCATACCATGTAGCGGAATGGATTTCCTTCTCACTAGAATCATGATACAAAACAATGCTAAACTAATGACTCTGTACGAAAACGGTTAGTACAATCATCAAAAGCATATATAACAATGACAATATAATATGTAATTAACAATGGATTCCCCATCCCTCTTTTACACCATTACCTGTCTTTACAGTTTTTATATTTCACTAGACTTCCCATCCCCCTGTTACACTAAACTATATTAATGATTATAACACTTTACACAACATCTGGGATTCCGTCTATGCTTCATGAGGTCAAATAACATTATTCACAAAACCATTACCCTTCATACTCATTTAACTTCCGAACTACAAGAAGTAATAAAGCCACTTTCTAATTACAATTTCCAAACTGCACAATGCAATGGAATTCCTTATTTCAATCCCCTTCTAATGCTTCTTAAGGTAATCCCAACTAACAACAGGACCGAAGGAAAAATCTTATTTCTTATGAACTGTGCAAAGCAATGGGTCCTTCTCTATTAACCTCCTATGCTTCACAGAGTATCCCTCTGCTAACATGAAACTAAAAGCTTACTCCTGAGTCTTCTTAACTGCGCAAAGCAATAGGCTTAGGCACCAATGTTTATTTTTTTACTTTATTTGGTGTTTCCCAAATTTCCCACCTAGTCTACCTTTCCTAGCTTCACACATATGCAATGTCTTAACAATGGTCAACAACCAAACATAAGCATTTTGATGGGCTCAATCAATGTACAATATACACTTCAATGGGCGTGACACCTGTGTCATCCCTGGTCCTCTCGGCTCCCTCATAGGCACCAAAGCCATATTCCCTTCATTTGAAAGAGACTATCCTTTCGAAAACACAACAACAATCAATGCTTAATGCCTGTCTTCACAAAAATGGAAATCTTCTTCGAAAGGGACAACCCTTCCAGCTTTATTCATCAATCAATAATCAATGACTTTTGTCACACATATGATGGCAGGCAATAGAGGTTGAACCTGTATACCATTTATTAAAAAAATTTAATAAAAGTCTCGTTGTCGTCACTACTGACATCGATAGCCAAAGAGGCAAAATCTCAAAAATTTGGTTTATAAAGGCAAGTCGTTATAAGCGGTGGATTTCAATGCCTTCAGAAGCATAGATCTCGGTAAGAATTCCCTTCCGGTTCTAACAAAAGATTTAAAGGTGTAAAGACCTTATTCCTTTCGAAGTCACTATTCAGAGTCTTTATTCATAAAACATTTCATTTATGGAAAATAATCCCCTTCAGGTTAACCGAAAGGGCTGAGCAAAAGCCTTTTATGGTCTTTCAAAACTAAAATATTTATAATTATAAAGAACGTTATCAAAATCAAGAGGTAGGAGGCCAAAGCCTTGAATGCTTCATATACCATATTTGTGTTATTTCATGCATTCAGCTCTACCGAAGGATTGTTCTAAATTTTTCGAATGGTTCTTCCGGCTAGGCAGTGAGATTGACAGTATAGAGGTGATGAGATTTATTGATGAAGTTCCAAGCTCTAAAATTCCTCGTTTTTTTCTTTCTTTCCCTAGCTTAAATGGTCGAATACCCCTTTAGTTTCTTAAGGTTTTTGAAGTGAACGTAGAATGAAAATAATGCCAGAGGATAAGTTATATATGTGAGGGTGGAACATTCCAACTTTGCCCCTCTTGTATCCTTCCTTCAGATACATATCTGCTTGGTTTCTTTGTCTTATGACAACCTTCTTATTAATTTATTTAAGCACAAATCTCATATCCTCATCTGCTAAATTATTCCTTTTTAATTACCCAATTAAATTCTTGAAATGTCTTACAAAAATATGGGATGCTACATGGAAACTTAGCTGTTTTCTTCTAAAACCTCTTCAAAATCATAGATTCCTTCATTTTGATCCATTTTCCAAAGTGTCCCTATTTATAGCAGTATGAAATAATTTCGTATGGACCATTTATATACATGAATTACCAACTTCAACGACATGGTGTTGAAATGATTTAAGAAATACTTCGGTGATTCTCGTGGGCCTTTGAACATTCCAGATAATGATACGACCTCCTTCGAGTAAGGGGTATACAACTAAAATTTCCCATTGATCCTGTTTATAAGTTCCTCGAATCGTGAGATATGTTTCAATGGCATTTTTCTAAACCACAATAAAGTAACTCCCTTTGTATAGATAGGGAAGTATCTATACTTTATATCATTTGTTGCTCTTGTATTATTCATGTGCCATTCATATTTGCACAAAAACAATTTGGGGTTCGAGGTTCCATTGTATGAAAGCATCATGGGGGATTAACTTTTTTGGATACTTGATATCCATAATCTCTTGGACTAACGAAGCTCGACTCGGGACAAAGTCCCTATCCTCCCATATTTCCTTTCTAGCAATACTTTCCTGCGCTAACTTCTTTATCAATACAAAGATGTAATCCTCGCTTATATTGTTCTCGATTGAGTGGCCATTAATAGTATCCCTGAGTGTTTGACTTTGCAAACGCTTTCATGTTAGCTAGTTGAGATCTATATCCTCCGGCCTTCGAGAGAACAATTCCAGTGAAGTTTAGCAATGTAGGAGAAGGTCGTAACTATAGGTTGATTTCCAGTGTGAGCATTTATATTGACTCAAAATTTTCCCATAATCTAGTCTTCATCTTTGTTAGATGCGAACATCCTATCTAAACCTTAAACAACATCTTCATAAAGATTCCATGATGCTTTGAAGTTGAGATTTCTATGGAGTGCGACTCCATTCATATCACATACATTTTGGTACGCATCCACAACTTTTGATTTAGTTTCTCAACTAACATGTCCATCTCATTCTCAGTAATGGAATCTTTTTGAGAAGGGCTTCCAGTCTGGTTGTTAACTTCCACATTAGCGAAAGTTGTAGTAGCATTTCCACCTATTATCATAGAAGATGTTCTACCATAGGTTTGGTAAGTTTCCTCTTTGGAGGCATCTTCTTTTTCAATTAGCAAGCAATCATCAAATCTTAGACTATAGACCTAACCTGTAGAGCTTGTTGATCTAATGAAGATACCTTAGATCTTCTCTAATGTTCGAGTTCTTGGTGAAAGCGCCAAATGTTAACATGAAAAATGGCATTAACTCTAGATATTTTTAACATAGATCCAAACATAGATAAGTAAAATAAATGGAAAAGAAATAGAAGTAAATAAAAGACACAAGTTTATGGTGGTTAGGTTGTTAACTAAGTTTATGTCCACTTTGTAAGTTTATTTACTATTACAACCCGCCCAGAGTTGGCCTAAACTCCAACCCATCGAAACCTAGAGCCGCTCTAAACGGATTGTTCGTTCATACAAAGAATTTCATTTGCACATAATAACATATAACAAAACGTTATGGAATCTCACACAGTAGAATGAAAAGGTATCATACCAAATAAGAAGTACCATTAATTAAAAGCCACAGATTTAGATACAAATTATCAAATACAATTTATCATCATTGATCATAATCTAGAGTTTCAATAAGCAAAATTGCAATAATTGCTATCAAAGTAGTCTCATCATCATCTTCATCATGTTTCATAATCGTTTCGGCCATCAAGTGGCTACCCAAACTATTAACCTGTTTGATATGTTGAGGAGAGAGGTCAGAACATAAAGTCCTGTGTGATTGAAAATAATATTTTCTTAAAGACAATACCCTAGATCTGGCAGGTTATATATATATATATATATATATATATATATATATGGTCAAGGTACGTCTAGGAAACACATAAGCACACACATACAAAGAAATATTCTAATCATTAAGGTGGATATCTGAATCAATCACTTAAGACCTCTATTGATATATTTAGGGTGGAGACCAAACGAGGTGGACATTCTCGGTCACTTAAGGCTCATTCTAATATGTTTATCAAGGGTGGATTCTTATGATCTCTTATGGCCCTAAGGCGGACCCTAGAAACTTAAGATCCTGCGCTATTGCGCTAATTTCTTGAGTATATATTCTCACAAGTAATATGAGAAGTAGTATCTCGCCGCTTAGTACCGGTTTAGGGTAGGCCCGCATATAGCCATTTAAGATCCTTCGGCGGATGCCTTATGTTATTACTTAACTGATATTACAGTAGAACACCTATGTCACTTAAGACTTCGCTTAGACAATTGGTGAATAAAAATAGCATGCTACATCCCACATATACCAATCCTGTCCTTAGGTTGGCCCTCACAAAGCTCCTAGAGGAAGTGGACATTCCAGTAAGCTACCCTGCTCCGTTATCTCCATGACTAAACCAATTTTAGAAATGGAGGACCAATATACCTACTTCCAATCTAATAAGGGAGGGTCCCATTACTTTGGTCCGTATCCAAGGAATAAACCTTCGGAATGGTCCTAGTCCAAACCGCTTAAGACCCAAACTAGATAAGAAGAAAGTCAGGCACTTAAGACCTTCCCAAGGCATGGTAAGCCTACCTATTTACACACACAATAGTTGTGTATATATATATTAGGCCTCCTACATTAAACCGTCTACATGTAGATGCTGGATATGCCGGGCGGTTCCCCGCAGATGTCTACCACAAGTAGGCATAACCTCGTGTCCTAGTGTAATAAATTAAATGGCCCATGGCACCCAGACCTCTCGCATTAGCCAAGCTCACTTGTGGTTGCTGGATTTTCTGGTTGGTTTCAGGAGGATTCTACCACAATTGATGACTAACCTCGTGTCTGTGTGTCATTACTTAACATATAGAGAAGCCATTTTATGCACACACACACAAACAACAATTTATTTGAGGGCATTTCAATTTTTGACCCTATTCTAACGTATTTATTTCGTCATTATTACATTGAATTACATTAATTACGCTATACAAATAGAGTATTTAATACGTATAATAAACGATAAATTTCGTACAGATGAAGAAACATTATGTTGGTGTAAATTACCAATTAGATATATATTAAATGAATACAAGTTAATTCCCACAATAGATTGCTAAATACATGGCATAATTAGTGATAGCAGCAATGGGAAAATACAACATAACTATCAAAACTTGCATCCTGGGCTTGTTAGAACAATTCAGGTAACGAATCAAGAACAATATGTAAATTTCATACAACATATATACATATATATACACACATACACACACACACACACACACACACACACACACATATATATATATATATATATATATGCATAGACCTCTATTTAATCAAATTCACCCTTTTCCATGTTGTACAAAAAAGCGTTGACATTTGATTTATTTCAAATCTGAATACTTTCAAATTATCCATTTAGAATGGAACTCCAGACCAATTCAAATAATAGAACTAAATCAAATCCGAACCTCTTTGCATCACAACAATTTTAAATAAAAAGGATAAATCAAATTAAAAAGATGTAAATCACCCAAAATATTCTTCATTCATAACCCGAAAAAATTCGCAAACCTAAACATTAAACTGTTAGAATTCTTATTTATATAAATCATATATATGATTCCAGATTTAGATACTATTCAAATTCTACATGAAAAAAGATTAGAAAAGAAAATAGATTTTAAGAGAGGAAGAAGAAAACCTATAATATTTATTTCTCTGGAATCAATGGTAGAGTGGAGGTAGGGAAGGAAAAGGAGACTAGGTTTAGGTCTGAGGTTTAAGGTTTTATTTATAGGTGTGTGTGTGATTAATAGCCATAGAATTATTAAGATTAAATCCCGGCTATTTAAATTTATAAACTAACACCAAAACCTAACCCAAACCAGGCCTCACTGGGCACTGGCCGCACCAGGTGGTTGACACCCCTCTAAAGGGCCGGTCGACCTTCTGGTCGTAGTTTTTCCCGTGAACGTATTTGAGAGCTGGGAAGATAATTTTATATATCGTTTATTAATTTCATTTATTTCTTGCCTTTTAAACATTATTATTGTCCTCTGTAACTACCCATGT
Source organism: Allium sativum (assembly GCA_030737875.1). Lineage (NCBI taxonomy): Eukaryota > Viridiplantae > Streptophyta > Magnoliopsida > Asparagales > Amaryllidaceae > Allium > Allium sativum. The sequence continues at coordinate 384,336,857 of CM060921.1, read as the reverse complement.
TTTTATAACGTGTAATAACCATAAATCAAGGCAGAATTAATTTTTAAATTCTGCTTGGAAACAAGTCCGAGTTTTCGAAAATCGGAGTCCGTATGACCAAGTTATGACCATTCGAAGTTTTCAAGTTCAAAAACAGTTCAATTCGAATTCAAAATTCGAATTTCAAACTTCAAAATGGACAGGGCGGGAAATTTCCCGCCTAGGACCAGGTCGACCTGGGAATCGACTATGTAGTCGACCTACCTAGGACCAGGTCGACCACAGTGTCGACCTAGGGGTCAACCTGGTGCCCGAGCCCATTTCTGAAGCTGGATTCACTCTGATGTATTTGGCCTCGTTTCTGTCCACATTCGTTGATCTGACCCTATAAATACAGCCCCTAACACCAGTCTCTCTACACAAAATTCTTTCTAACTTTTTGCTGCTTTGATTCTGGTTGAAAAGTTTGAGAGAGGGACTGCTTCTTCTACGTTGAGACTGCGTTAAGGGAATTGCTGATTTGGGGATTTCTATTAGGACTTGACTAAGCATATAAAGATTCAACATTGACTCTCTTTTTCTAATTCTCGAACCACGATCTGTAAGCCCCAGTTATTTTCAGATTTAAACTGTAAATGTAATATGAATATGTTGTAAATTGAAATTGGACTGTTTTACATCCATTCTTGTTCATCTTGGATCTTGACTCTTGGATATTATTATGGCATTGATTTGGGGCCTATTCATGTGTAAATCAAAAAGAGAAACCCCTCACATTATCATGTTGAATCTGCTATTAGTCACAAGTTTATGACTATCACTTTATGTCAATCATTACCATGACTATACTATCACCTTATGACAGTTGTTACCATGACTATACTATCACCTTATAACAGTCGTTACCATGACTATACTATCACCTTATGACAACTGTTATCTTGACTAGTACCTTATTTTGCTAGAATTGGAATCCTTATGTTTGAGGCCAATATTCCATATGCCAATAATGTTTTAATCTTTTATTTCAAGTCATACTATGCTATGCTAGTAATCACTTTTGCCACCTTATACCCATTCCTTTTATGTTATTCCCTCATTAGATTTATTTGTATCGATTCGAGCTTACGTGCAATGGGAATACGATTTGGGTAGACTAGGTAAAACATGGATTAGCATTAAACTTGAACAAGAACGTTGTTATGACTTGAACCTGAATATGGACATGAACTTGACACGATTTAACATGAAACATGACCTGAAAATTGGACATGAATCTAGACATGAAAACTTGAACATGGGCATGACAATTAGGTAAACTTGAAAATGGCCAACTCGAGGTTGGGTTGAGTTTGCAATGTAAATCTGCCGGGAACCGCCCGACAAATCCAGTGGCTGCAAACAATAGGATCCAATGTGGGTAGTTGGTCATATCACATGTAAAAACCCGAGGTTAGACTATGTTGTGGTGTAAATCTGCCCGGAACCTCCCGGCAAATCCAGTAACCACAACAGTTAGTCTAATGTGAGAGGTTGGCGTGCACTAATGAATTAATGCCACATGATAGGGTTAAGTCATGAACCACTTGAATATACTTAACCAACTTGACACGATGATTTGATATGGTTAACTCATGAACTGCTTGAAAACACTTAACCAACTTGATACATGATCTGGATAGGGTTAAGTCACGAATTTGAATGACAACACTTAACCCATTAGAAACCCTAGTTACGCGGTCCTTTTCAGCAGTAACCCACTTAGATGTATCACAATACCCTGGGACTAGATAGGGTGGGGCACAATTACTGGGATGATTGTAAGCGACCAGAACGACGGCTGAGTAGGTGCGCCATTGTAGGTTCAGGCGGGCTATGGTCGTGCACGTAGTCCGGAGTTGAAAAAGCAGGCATTGGGCACCCGTAGATTTACATTGTGCGTGCTTGATTCGTGTCGGTGGTTGGCACCATAGGACTTGATACACCCTATGGTGGACCTAGCACAGGTAACTACATTTCAGGATAGGGCCGTGTGACACAGACACATGACGAGCTAGGACTTGTAGGGAGCCGATCGATTAATAGGTCGTACCGTAGGACCCCGTAATGGGTCACTTCATGATACTGGGCCAAGGGATCATTTCATGGTTAATACTTGACGTGGGTTAGAATACTAGTACAGTTGGTGCAGCGAACCTTGAACATGCGATGCTAGACTTGACTTATCTTGTTATCTTGGTTATCCTACCAGTTCTGTTATCACCCTTATGTTTAATTCCTGTTTTCACATATCATGTTACCTTTACTAGTTTTCATACTGAAAGTCACTAGAGCTTACCAGTCTTTATGACTGACCCTTTTTCTTTCGTTTTCCCCCCAGGTTCTTAGGGAGGAAACACTAGCTCTTAGCTTGGATTTGGCTTGCTTTCTGATAGCTCATGTACGGTGTGGTCTTGAGATATGCTATGGATGCTTCTGCTATTTATGGGGAATATTTTACTTTTGGTTATCTTAAGTTTATTCTTCTTTGGAACTTGATGTAATGGAATAATTTGTATCTTGGATATATGAGCTTTTGACTCTTTTCTTGGAAATAATAAGAATTTGGTTTTTAATTTCTACCGCTACTCTATTTATGTTCTGCCTTGCGATATCTCTGTGCATGTTTACCTAGATAATACTCCACTAAAACTAGTGCATTCCCTTTGTGAGTGACCATAGCGGAGGTGGGGTGTTACATCCTCTGTTGTATACTTATATATACACACAAATTCAAATTAGATGGAATATTCCAATCACTCATTTATTGGTCATATTTTATTCTATATATTTATATTAAAATTTGAATTTCAAACACTGTTGCATATATATTTAAAGTACAACTAATTTTAAGCGTGATCCTTTCGTACGGGCTCGCATTCCGATATGTTATATATGAAAGTTGATCAGAATTTCTCCACGAATATAACTATAAAATTTTTGTGGCTAAATTCCTGATGCTGCAAAAATTCCAATTCTCAACCTATTAATTTATTATTACTTTATTGTCAATTTTCATTATTTATTATTATTAATTTGGTTTAGGTATATTTTTTACAAGGTGTTGCATTCTCCCCCTTTAAAAATTGATTGCATCCCGAAATCTGTCTGAAGGGGAGAAAAACACAACTCGCTCTAAACATCCTTGCTGTACACCCCCATTATTTTTAATTCATCCATAAACATCCATGGCTTGCAGTGATTATGAACTACAGACCCACTAAAGTGAGCTCAATCCTAGCATGTATATGAAATAAGTGATGCAATATATATGCAAAACATCCTAATATGCACATATTTTTATATGAGTGCATTCTGCAATTGTGTTGCATCCATTTCCTTAACATCTAATCTAGCAACCACAATGCATCCATAAACGTAATTTAGAGGAAAAATTACCCGAGAAAAGCTCTAGGTTGTCTGTCTCATCTTTTCCTTAGTCCCCCATATGCTTCGTGCAGGATTATTTATCTATTGTACTGACGAACGGTTTTATTGCGGAGCCTCTTGATTCCGTTCTCCATAATCCTTGCAGGGGCACGGCGAACCCTGGACTCTAACTCGAGTTTTCCTATGTCCCCGGTTTCATTAAGCTCAAGTCTGGTAGTAGAATAATGAGGGCATTTCCTTAAGCGTGATACATGAAAAACGTTATGGATTCTCGATAGGAGTTTTGGGATATCCACTCGATAGGCCAATGATTCTACTCTCTCAATGATGCGAAAAGGCCCAATAAACCTAGGAGTAAATTTCTAAATCTTTCTAAACCGAAAAGTCTTCTTGAGAGGGAATACCTTTACAAATACCAAGTCTCCAAATCGAACTTGGGCTGCCTTTATCCTCTTCCTAATTAAAGAGATGTTCACCATAGAATTACTGACAAAGTCTAGTCTAAGTAGAACTTGTCGATAGTTCCCTACCAACATGTTGGCGATTTTCATGGCCCCCCGTATAGCGCTTTAAAATGGCCATACCAATCATCGCTTGAAAACTACTGTTATGAGTAAATTCCACCAGTGGTGGGGGCTGCTCCCAAACTCCTCAAAAATCGATAATGCAAGCTCTGAGAAAGTCTTCTAGGATTCAGTTTACTCTTTCTGTCTAGCCATCGGTTTGCGGATGGTAAGTTGTACTTAATTGAGGGTCGTTCCCAATGTTGCTTGCAAACTTCTCCAAAATTCACTCATGAATAAGGGGTCTTGATTGCTCACTATACTAGATGGGATAACATACAATCTGACTATCTCTCTAACATATAACTGGGCCAATGAACCTGCAGTCCTATTCATCTTGATTAGTATAAAGTGAGCACTCTTCGTGAAACGGTCTACTGTAATCCAACTTCAGACTCTTTATAAGCCCATCCACAAATCCACGGAAATATATTCCCACTTACATATGGGAATTTCTAAAAGTAGTAGTAATCCTCCAGGTTTTGCTTGCTCCGCTTTCACTTTTTGGCATGTTAAAAACTTGGCTAGCTACAAACTCAGCTATCTCTCTTTTCATCCCTTCCCAATGAAGGTTCTTCTTTATGTCTTTATACATTTTTTCTCCTCCAGGGTGTACGGTCATCCTCGACCACGGAGCTTTTCTAAATTTTCCTTTCTTAACTCCTCATCTTTAGGGATGCAAAATCATCCATCCTTAAGCGAAATTCCGTCGTCGTCCAATTAATATCTGACTAAATGGGGAAAGGTCTCCTTCTTCCCCACTTTTTCTTTTAAGTTTCTTATTTCTTCGTTAAGGTCTTGCATAGTCCGAATCCTTTCTCTTAAAGTCAGTCTTACGAGCATAACTCCAAGAAAACTACAAGAAGCTACTGCGGGGTTGCAAGTTAAAGTTAGAGAGAAACTCCAACTGTCTCCATTCCAAAATTGCATTCAAAGATGCATGTAATGGCCTGCCATTTTGATCGTGTCGAATCAACAAAACGTGTTAACTCAAACCATCCGAAACGAAAAATTGTTGTCACGTTTTGAGGTAAATAGAATAAATCACAGATCATAGACACAGACCAAATAGAATCTCGCAACGGAAAATAAGTAATACAAAAGTAGTTCATGAAACTACTAAATAAATTTGCATCATAGTTTACATAAACAATACATCGGAAGTCTAATATAGTGAATTCCTACCACATAAATAAATGATAACTGTTTGAAACAGAAACGATAGGAAACAACTAAATGGGAACAACTGAATAGGTAGACACAAGTGAGTAGATCCATTATAAATTCAAGACTCCAGGAGTAAATCTTGCAAGTTGTAATACTCGATCTGACCCGAGCAATAAAGCAAAACAAAATAACTCGAATCTGGACTAACATTCTCATTGAAGTAAATATACTTAAATGAAATGTTCGATGAAATGCAGTTAGTAACTTTTAGGATGTTTGGGATCATCATCCTCTAAGGGTCCGTTAAACTATGGACTATATAGTGTCTATCAGTAAAGTAAAGTATCAAAATAGCGTAAGCGGGATTACCATTATTACCCTTACACCGTTTATATACTCCAGTAGTCTATACAGTAGTGTAAACCCCTTCAAACCGGTTGAATACTCAAAGGGCACTCCATAGGTACGGTACAAACCAAACTCGTAGTGGGCTCATATATGGCATGTGACAAGGCACACAAGTAATGCCAGGGTGGATACACCATTTGAAGAGCCGGACTAGTGGAACACATTGCAACAACTATTCCCCACCTCTAGACATACTACCATAATCAAATCGAAGAGTGGCCACCAAACACATCACTAAATTAAAGAATGGTATCGAAGAAGTGCTCTCGATAAGAGGAATGACCTCGTTGGTCTCGGCGTAGCTCCTGTTTTAGTCACATCAAGCTGACTCATGGGAGTTAGGGTCACATAATTAATATGAAAATAAAATTGTTCGCCAAGCCATACTACTTCATTCTGGATCTCCACCGCGTACATAGTTGTTAAAGTGGTTTTCCGTATTGGTAGAGAGTATGACGATAGCCGATCCCAGTCTCTTTAACAACCAGTTATTTACATTTTTTCACACCATGGTCATTATTTTATAAACCACTTTACAAAGTCATTTATATGAATTTCTAGATTAAAATTTGAAATCAAAATTAAATATCTAACTTCGATTACATCAAAATTTGAAAACAACTCACTTATATATCTTTAGTCAAATCGATTTAGAAAAACATATCGTAAAGATCTCAAAATATAGTACAAACCAATACTATAACATTTAACTTCGGTTTTATTTAATTTATGAAGTATTCACATAATGACTTTTAGTCCAGAATTGACTTATTTTAAAATATACCTTAAAGATCTCAAATAAATTTTACATCAAAACTAAAATATTCAGCCTCTAAGATATATAGTTTGATTTATTTTCGTCAAAAATCCAAGTTCAAACAAATCAAAAGTCTAGTTTTCACCATTTATTATAATTCATTTTAAGTCGATTCAAAAATCCAATCACTTAGGTTCAAATTCAGCTTATATAGTTCAAATCAAATCTTATATTTCAATTTCATATATCATGTCATATTTTATAAATCAAGTCATAAAATTCAAATTCATTACTTATAAATTCAAATCATATGATTTAAAACCATTCTTATAAATTCAATTTAACAAATTTCTTAATTCATACCAAATGAAATTTAAAATCAATAATATATTCCAATTCACATCCAGTCACTTAAAAATAGAATTCATTTCACATCAATTTTAAATTCAAAAACATTTTCTTCAATTTGGAAATTCAAATTAAAATCAATTTCAGAATTCAAATTCACCTCTAATAGGTTCAAACTAATTCAAACTCAAATTAATAACTTATATGAGTTCACTCATCAAATAGAATATCATTATATAAATTTAATAACATGACCAACGGTGTCCATATGTAGTCTTTTGCCCTATGGTCAAGTGCTACTGGTATTTATCATTTCAATCTGCAATTTAAAATTTTGTGGGTATATACTATTTCAACCTGTAATCCCAAATTCAGTAAAAATCATTTAAGTCTATCGTTTCAACCCATAACGATTTCCCCCTAATCCAACATCCGTCCTAGTATGTATCATTTCAAACAATAGTGAATTTCCTGAAACTATGGAAATCGACGACATAAATAAATCATCACATAGCGTCAATTTCATCACATCACAAATCATATATCATCAATGCACCTACGTGTCACACATATATATCGTGTCATATATGAAAAGTGTACATATCAAATAAAATGATTTCTACTAGATATCCTATACATTTCACAATAATTTATTTGTGCTGAATTTAACATCCATGAAATAATATAAGTCAGTTGTGAAATAAACTCACCTTTCATGGTACAAATTGGATACAACATACAAATTGATATAGAATGACACCACAACTCCCAAGCACAGCTTAGAATGGATTAAATCATGGTAACCACTCGATATATTTGTATATTATAAGAGGAGGTTGGGGAAGTTATCAACGGATAGGTACAACTATTGGGTTTTTGGATGGTTTTCGAACTCAACATCAAACACGACTCAAAATTAAACACAACACATTTTACAAAAACAATATAATATATGTACATAATAAAATTATAATATATATAATTCGATGCACACCACACTATACTTCAAAACCATATATATATATATATATATATTATGAATTATATAAACAACAAAACCATAATTATATATTTACATATGATACACAACACAGACACACCCAAAACACACATCTACATTCACGTAGTTACATATACACACATAGACTCAAGCACACACAAACTTATAAATATATAAGCAGCCATATATTATACACACCACACACACAAGCAATCCAAAAGCACACAGAAAAACTCAAACTTAAATATATATGTAACAAAGATAACCATTCACACATTCATGCAATCCACGCATTGTTAGTTCGGTCGGGCGAGGTGATGGACGCGACAGGGCTTCCAGGGGATAAGCTCGGCTATCGGGTGAGCTGTTGGGTGAAGTAAAAAGAATTCGGCAGGTGGTGTGGCATTCGACTGCTGGGCATGACAATAGGTCAAAGTGCTTGGCATAGTTCTAGGACGGATCGACATCAGGGGAGTTCGGCGGCTTCAGGTAGGTGGTTGGTGGGTAAGCAGAGCAGGGTTTGGTTACATTGGTCCTCAAGAATGGACAGCAGCACGATATTCTATCCGTAGTCGAAAACAGGGGCAGCTTCAATTGGAGGAGCTCGGGCTTGCAAATGAATAGGGTAGCAGCGTGGTTCGGCTGACGGCAGACGTGGGCTGGTCGGAGCAGTTGGACGACGACTTGGGTTGACACGGTGGAGGCATTGGGAAGAAAAAGGGTGATGTTCTCTTCTTTGATTCATGAAAACAAAAAGATGGGGAGGAGTAGCTGTTTTTGTTCATAAAGAAGAAATATGGAATGGAAAGGCTGCCGAAAAGGACAGATTGCAATGGGAAGGAAATTGGAATTTGAACAGGGAGCTAGGTATTTATTTTTTGAAACTATGCGTTTTGGAAATAATAAAAATCTTGACCGATTATTTGGGGAATAGAAAATGTGTAGGCTTTAAAGGCGGCTTTGGAAACGTTCTTTCACAAATTTGAAGAGGTGGTATTTGGGAATAAACGAAGCCTTTGGGAAACACACTAACTTTAAGCTGACTTGGCTTCCCTATCTAAAAGAGAACGTTTGGTTTAAATTTCAAAAAACAAAGGTAGTAGTTAAAAATGGAAACGAAAAGAAATGGTTTTCAAATTCAATTTATACTCGTTGGAAACTTTTTTAAAACAAAAGGGAATGAACGAGTTTTAAAATAAAAATAAATGAATGGTTTTGGCACATATATAACGAATGATTTTACAAATAAAAGTGGACGATATCAAACTAGATTTGATTTTGATATGAAAACGATTAATAAATAAAACGTGATTAATGAACAGGAAAAGAATAGATTTAAAATACCAAAAGGAAACGAATCCGAAAAATGATAATTGAACGATGTTTGTTACAACGAAGATCAATACAAATAGGAAATAAACAAGGGGAATATTTTGAGTTTAAATCAAAGATATGATTTTTACAAATATTGAAAACAAATTATATAACAATATGAGTATAAATATTTAAATTAAAATTCGAGAATGAATTCAAATTCAAATAACTAAACTCGATTAAATTTATCTAGTAAATAAGATTTTGAAAGCATACATTGTTTCTATTATTAAAATACATTCATGACAAAATGAAATTAATTCATTATATAAAGTCAAAGGTAAAATTTAGTTTCATATCAAAAATCAAAATAGTTATTCCAAAAATCCAAACAAATTGAGTTTTAAATAAATAAAATCAAAATCAAAATTTAAATTTAATCATTAAATAAAACTACACTAATAATTCATGTTGTTACATTCTCCCCACTCAAACCTTTTCGTCCCCGAAAAGGAACGAGGCAAGGAATTAGTAATTACATATATATATATATATATATGTATATATATATAAAACCAAATGGTTCCTACGTATTCTTATATCTATATATATTCTTATATATATATATATATATCAAGATTTAAAATATTTTCAAACATTTCAAAATAATTTTAAGTATTCACTCGACGTCTCGGTTGGCGTTATATATCTATCACACTTTCGAAACCTGAAAATGAACATCAATGATGTTGTAGTCATCACCAGAATCATTTCAAGCGACTAGAGTGTGACTCTATATCTTTCTAGTACTTATAGGATTTAACATATACGTTGATCAGATGCATAACTAAAATCATTAGGCATTTGATAGGTCAACTTTAATATCAAATAAGTACTCAAAACATTTTTTATATTTAAACTGAATATATACTAAATTCTCAATCATATATTTTGAATAATATTTTTCAAATCGTTAAAATTTTAAGTAGAGAAATTATATCTCTCCCCCGTTCATTTATTTACTAAAAATTTAACATCAATCCTTAATAAATATACAAAAAACATTATTATTTGATCAAATATATAACAATATTATTCTATACTATACCTAAAGTTTTTCAAATCCATGTTATCTATATTTAAACTTATAAAACTTGTTTAGTTCCATAAGTTTAACACACACACGCGCGCACACACACATATATATATATACACACACAAACATCAAAAATTAAAATCTTTATAAACTCATTTAAATTTATAAATACGTATATATACGTATATTTATAAACTATACCATTACAAATTTCAACCATTTAACAAGATTCTCATAATATTTACCATAACAATTAGGAGCATTCTATTTTAAAATGTCCAAAACATAAAAACTTTTCCAAAATATTATTCAATCTAGATAAGATCAATTTCCTACAAAATCTTCATCTTTAAATCTTATTTAAAATATATAGTTTATAAAATATAAATTCTTAAAGTATAATCGTCGCATATTTTCAAAATATATGTATTACCAAAACGTAAATTTACAAATATGCATCTTCCATAAATATATATCAAAATTGCAATATCGTGTCAAGAAAATTTTATATTGTAATACCTTTCAAAATACCAATAATTAATAGGAATGAACTCGTTAGAAGACTTATACTCTATTTCTACTTCTCATCTTGCTACAGACAAGGATAAATTATAAAATTTGAGTAAAAACTGAATCAACAAAAGAACCTAATCAAAGAGGATCTACGCAGGAAGATGGATTCAAATGGAAAGGAAATTCCAAAAAAATATTTAAATACTAAACCAAATTTTATGTCTGAAAATATTTGTTTAAAAACATTTTAAAAACTAGTATACTTTCATGATACGCTCTCTCTCTCAAGAAGGATTCTACGAGTAATCCCACACATTATAGGGTATCACTACCCTATCTCTAATGAGCTTTTACCCAATAGGCAAAAGCTTTGATAAACCAAAGCTATGATACCAAATATAATGACCCACCATTTTGACCGTGCCAAATCAACAAAACATGTCAACTCGAACCGTTCAAAACGACATACTGTTATTAGCTTCTGAGGTAAATAGATAAATCTCAAAATCACAAACACATAAAAAAATAAAATCTCGCTGTGTAAAACAAATAATACAAAAGTAGTTCATAAAGCTACTAAATAAATTTTTACATCATAGTTTACATAAATAATACAGTGGAAGTCTAATACAATGAATTCCCAATACATAAATAAATGGTAATAATATGGAATAGAAACGACATGAAAAAGCTAAACTAGAACAACTGAATAGATAGATATAGGTGAGCAGAACCAATATAAACTTCAGACTCCAAGAGTAAATCTCGAAAGATGTAATATACGATCTGATCCGAGCAATAATGCAAAACAAAACAACTCGGATCAAGACTAACATTCTAATAGAAGTAAATCAACTCAAACGAAATGTTTGATGAAATGCAATCAATAACATAAAAGGATGTTTGGGATCACCATCCTCTAGGGGTTCATTAAACTATATGCTATATAGTATAATACGCTATATAGAACAGTGTCTATTAGTAAAGCAAAGCATCAAAATAGTGTAAGCGGGATTACCATTATTACCCTTACACTGTTTATATATTCCCATAGTCTATACAGTAGTGTAAGCCCCTCCAAACCGGTAGGATACTCATGAAGCACTCCATAGGTACGGTAAAAACCAAACTCATAGTGGGCTCTTATATGGCATATGACAAGGCACACAAGAAATGCCAGGGTGGATAGACCGTTGGTAGAGCCAGGCTGGTGGTAACACATAGCCGCAACTACCGCCCACTTTCAGACACACTCCCATAATCAAATCGAAGGATAGCTACCAAAAATATCATAAAGATAATAAAATGGTATCGAAGAAGTGCGCTCAATAGGAGGAATGACCTCACCTGGTCTCGGTGTAGCTCATGTTTTAGTCACATCAAGTTTACTCATGGGAGTTAGGGCCACGTAATTAATATGAAAATAGAATCATTCGCAAAACCATCCTACTTCATTATGGATCTCCAATGTGTACACAGTTGTTAAAGTAGTTTGCAGCATTGGTAGAGAGTGTGACAATAGTGATCCTAGCCTTTTAACAACCAATCGTTTACATTTTTCGCACCATTGTCATTATTTTATAAATCACTATATAAAATCATTTATACAAATTCCTAGACTCAAAATTGAAATCAAAATTAAATATCTAACTAGGATTATATTAAAATTTGAAAACAACTCATTTATATTGCTTTAATCAAATTGATTTATAAAAACATAACGTAAAGATGTCAAAATATAGTATAAACCAATACTATACCATTTAACTTCAGTTTTATTTAAATTCTGAAGTATTCACATAATGACTTTTAATCCAGTATCAATTTATTTTGAAACAGACCTTAAAGATCTCAAATAACATTTACATCAAAACTGTTAATCCATTAAAATTAATGCATACATAATGGATCGTTTCATCTTATAATCAATGGATCGACATGGTGTCCTCATGATGGATCGGGTTGAAGTTACCTGATGGATCAATCGAGTCTTAATGCTTTAGATCAATTATAATTTAGAAACATGGATTGGCTACTTTGAAACCATGGATTACACACATATAATGTCAGGGATCGGTCAGGTTCTAAGACCGTGGATTGGGCGTCTTTCTTTTGATGGATCGGGCATATGATTGTACCATGGATCGGGTGTAACATAGTAGATGGGTCGGGGATCTCTTTATTGCTTTGGTCGGATGTGTTTTCTTCCAATGGATCGGGCGTGTTTTTTACCATGGATCAGTCATATTTAACAACAAGAGTTGGGAAAAGCATCTTGTTGTGGATCGGGTATAAGTCTTCAGTGGGTCGGCAGTACACGGATGGATGGATAGATCATTAAAAAGAGGCAGATCTACCGATCTTGCACACGCAAAAATGAGTGATCTGTCAAGGCGCCGCTTGGTGGATTACATCGATTTCATGGATAAAATATTTTGGACCTGCACATCGAGAATTGCTGTGGACCATGCACGCCATGTGGCATGTATCGAGCATTCGATCCATGGCCTGCGCCTGCACACATATATTTAGAGCACTGCCACTCCACTCCAACTCACGCCTATAAATACCCTGTCTCTACACATATTTAAAGGATCGAATTTCTACCCCAAAGGGCTGTCATTTTTAATTCTCAACGTCGTGCAATCATCTCAAACTCCATTAAAGTTCCATAAAGCTTCGATCAATCATCTCCATCATCTTGAAATCACCAAAGATCATGAAAGTGCACGATTATCGAAGTTCTACTTCAATAATCTCCGCAACTAAAGAGATCAAGTCTTTCTATGGTGAATTCAAGAGATTGTATAAAAGAGATAGAGAATTGTAGAGAAGAGAGATTCATTGTAAAAAGAAAATAAATAAGATGTATAAAGGGAAAATGATCATGTACCTTGTAATGATGAAGATCATAATTAAACCCCCGATTAAAGTGGACGTAGGCCAGATCTGAAGCCGAACCACTATAAACGCTCTCTACTTTACTTTTTTCCTGCACTTACTTGCTCTTAACTTCATTTTGATTATTCACAAAGTGTTAATACAACATTTGGGGTGTTAGTGCTATTTATGGCATTAACATTTTTGGCGCCCACCGTGGGCGCGAACCCACAATCACAAGGTTAAGAGCCTTGTTGGGGGAAGTTGCTAGATCTTGATTCCCATTATAGGTCCATGAGATCTAAAAGTCAAATCTATCGAAAGAGTTTCTATGAAGTTCAAAAGGTTGTCAGAGATTATGGCACCACTGAGGTAGACTAGTAAATCTGGAGTAGCTTTGGGTTCGAGTATTGCGGCTGATGATTTTGTAGGCATTCCTCAAAACAACCATCTAACCACTCCTTAAGCTCCGGGAGTTGGTGTAACTAGAGAAGAGTTGGACACGGTTGTCGCTGGTTTGGAAAAGCAAATGGAAGTTTGAAATAAATTCATGATGGATAGACTAGAAGCACTTTTTGCTTCCAGGCCAATCCAATGAATAAGTAGGCCCATGTTGACTTGGATGATAATGCTTACTTTTCAACTTCAGGCCGCAATCGTGAGAATTATGTACACGAAGTTGATGGTTTATCGAGCGAGGAGGGAGATGATGATATTGAGGAATCTAAACCTATTTATAAGAACCATTCTGTAAGAAATACTTCTCGTACTGTGGCTAGTATCATCAAAAGGTCATCACCCTAAGAGGGAGGCCCAGGGGCTCCGATCCTAAACCGTAAATGCTCGCTTAAGCAAACATCCGGTAAAGGTGGTGGTGTCCGCCCCGTGGGTAGAAACGGCGACGAAGAACATCTTTCGGAGATGAGTGGCAAATTATGGAGGAGAGTACGGAAAGGAATGATGATGAAAGAGAATAAGAACTTGCTCCAAGTAAGACTTCACTTACTAAGAGAATATGGATGGCTGAATTTCCAAAGAAATTTGTTCCACCTGCCTTGCCAGCTTGTGGCAGAACTGGCATCCCTAACCTGATCTTGTACAAGTATGACCAGCATATGAATGGTGCTCGGGCCACAGAGGAAATCAAGTGCTTGTACTATCCTATTTACTTGTAGGGAGTACCATCACTTTGGTTCACCAAATTGCCACCAAGGTCCATGGATAATTTTTTGTCTTGGCTAAGAAATTCAGAGAGCGGTTTAGGTTGTATACTACAAAAGTCAAAGACCTAATGTTGTTGAATGACTTGGAGAAAAGACAGGGTAAATCAGTTAAAGCCTTTCTTATTCGTTTTAATGCTGCCGTAACTGAAATGGAGAATCCAGAGCCTCGCATAATGTTGATTGCATTATACAAAGTTGTGGATAAGAAGACTGAGCTTAGGAGATGAATGAAAATGAAGGAACCTAATATTCTCGAGAAGTTCTATAAGAAGGCCGAGGAATTTATCAGAGTTGAGGATGCCCCTTCCCCTGCTTAGAATGTTGTTGAAAGTAGTGTTGTTTCGGAGAAGAAGGATAATGGTGCTTAAGGTGGTGAGAAGAATACCGGGGGACAAAAGAGATGAAATGACGGGAGAGATAGCCGGAACGGCAAGAAGATCCACTTTTTCAAAAAAATTGTGTTGACTCCATTGATAGAAACCCCGGCGAATATCTACACTGCCACTAAAGACATAAAAGATTATCTGAACCCGATGGGGAAAAACATTTTAAGTCCGGAAGATTTTTCCGTTTCCATAATCAGCCTGGCCACAAGACAAATGCATGCAGACATCTGAGAAGTTTGATTGAAGAATTAATCAGAAAGAATAAGTTGTAGCAATATGTGAGGAAGCCGCAGACTGCAAACCCTTCTTTGAATCCTTAAGGCTAGAGTGCACCTGCTAGTCAGCCTGGTTCAAGCAGCGGAGCTCCAGTGCAAACTAACGCTCGGCCGGTGATTAATACTATATCGGGTGGACTTCGTCTGGTCGGTAATAGCTGGGGCGAGATTTAAAGGTATGTAAGGGCCTTGAAGTACGTCCCGAAGGAGAAGAGATGTTTGATTCTGAGCAATACTATTCCTCCAAAGTAGTAAAAAGTTTCTCATGGGAACATTACATTCAGAGATAAAAATGCAGAAGGTATCCTATCCCTAACTGAAGATCCAATGGTGGTCATAGTCGAAATAGGCCCAACTATGGTTAGGAGGGTGCTTATTGATTGTGGCGCCTCCATCAACGTCTTGTTCCGAAAGACCTTCAACCGGATGAATTTATCTATGTCAGGCTATTCAAACCAAGATCCTATGGCCCACGGGAGAGCCCAAGCAACGTATTGAAACTAATAACTTGCTTGTCAAATTAGGAGAAAGGGAAATGAGAGCTATTCTGAAGCAAATATTTGTACTTGTTAATGAGGTTTTCGCTTATAACGCATTCCTTGGCAGACCTACCTTAGCTGATTTCAGGATCACCCTAGCACCATGGTGTCTCATGATGAAGTTTCCTACAAAAAATGGTGTTGGGGTGGTTAAACAAGATCATAAGTTAGCCAGAGAATGATGTCTTACAGAGATGAAAAAGGCTAAGAAGAAAAACAAGAGGAAGAGTGTGGAGGGATCCCTCCGCATTCGCAAACCTTCCTTATAGCAACTAAACCAAGGCCCCAACACTGGCAAACGTAGCGGGGCTCAGAAGGAGATGGATCCTAGAAAGTTTAGTGCAGGGGAGAATAGAGCGGCGCCGACGGAGGTCACAATCTCAATGTCAGTGCATCCTAAAGATCCTGACAAAGTATTGAAAATAAGGTCTCAGCTGGGCTAGAAGTTGCAAAGTGAGTTAGTAATTTTTCTTAAAGCTAATCTAGATGTGTTTGCTTGGAGCCATGTAAATTTGTGCGGAATATCTCTTGTAGTGGTTGTTCATACACTTAATATTAATCTCCGCATCACACTTGTAAAGAAGAAGAGGAGGGTTCAAGGTCCCGAAAGGTCAATGGATAGCAAAGACAAAGTTGACAGGCTAATGGAGTGTCGCCTCATATATCCAGATTAAGTCTCTAATCCTGTTCTTGTGAAGAAGGCGAATGGCAAGTGGCGTGTTTGCATCAATTATTCAGATCTCAGTAAAGTGTTCCCAAAAGATAGTTTTCCTCTGCCTAGGATTGATCAGCTTGTGGATGCTAGAGTGGGGGGCATGAACTCCTATCATTCATGGATGCTTATTCAGGATACAATCAGATAATGATGCACGAGCCAGTCTAAGAGTACACCAGATTCATTACATACGTGGTTTATACTTCTACAAGGTTATGTCATTCGAGTTAAAGAATGTGGGGCAACCTATCAATGGCTCATCAATGCAATGTTCAAATCCCAGATCGACAAAACCGTGGAAGTATATGTTGATGATATGGTCAAAGAGAGCTTCCAATCACATGGAAATTTTGGCTCAAATGTTTGATATCCTCTGAAGATATGACATGAAGTTAAATCCTCTTAAAAGTTTGTTTGGGGTCGCATTAGGAAAATTTATGGGACTCACGATCAATGCCATGGGCATTGAGGCCAACCTTGCTCAAATTTCAATGTTAAGAGAGATGCGAGCTCCAAGGACAAAGAAAGAGCTTTAGGGCTCAAATAGGAAGGTAGTCGCACTGAATCGCTTCATTTCAAAGGCAACAGACAATTGTATTCCCTTTTTGATGCTTTGAGAAATGGAAAGAAAGACTTGAAATGGACTCCGACTTGTCAGGTAGGCTTCGAAGATTTGATCAGACATATGGTAACACCTCCGATGCTTTTAAAGCCAAGTGATGGTGATGACTTATTTTTGTACTTAGCAGTCTCACACCATGCTTTAAGTGCATCTCTTGTATGAGAGGATTAAAAGGTGCAACAATCTATCTATTATATCAACAAAAGGCTTACCGGGGCAGAGCTGAACTATCCAAAGTTGGAGAAGCTTGCATACTGTCTACTCATTGCCTCAAAGAAGCTCAGGTCGTATTTTCAGGCTCACTCCATCAAGGTGCTTACAGACCAGCCACTGAAGCATGCCTAACTCCATCCAGAAACTTCAAGGAGATGATTGAAGTGGAATATTGAACTTAGTCAATTTGATATCACATATCATCCTCAAAGAGCAATCATCGGGCAAGCCTTGGCGGATTTACTTGTAAAGTTCAGTGACAGGGACGACGAGAAGGAAGAGCATATGCAAGTGATGGTTCAATGGAAGCTGTTCGTTGATGGAGCCATGGATGGGTATTGCTCTAGGGCGGGAGTAGTTCTAGAAATTCCATAAGGATGCTCGGTATGTTATGATTTAAGTCTGGAACTCCCATCAAAGAACAACGAAGAAGAGAATGTGGCCTTGATAGCTGGATTGAGGATAGCGAAGGAGCTCAAATGTAACACCCCGTAATTCTGTAACACTAAGATTCACAAATCAAGGCAGAATTAAAAGTTAAAATCAAAATCAAGGGAAACGGGCTGCGCCATTTCGTTCGTCTCGGAATTCTACATGAAAACTAGTCCGAGTTTGCGAGAATCGGAGTCCGTATGAAGGAGATATGGTCTTCAGAAGTTTCAGAACTTGGTTTAAAATTCGAACAGGTCATAAACGAGTTCAAATTCGAAAAACAGACCCAGATTGGGCTGGCAGGGAAAGTTCCCGCCCAGGACCCTGGTCGACTGGGTAGTCGACCTGGGGGTCGACCCCCCTGTTTTTTCCCAGATCTGCAGTCTGGTTCGTTCTTCTGTATTCGGACGCCATTCTGACCAAATTCGTCCGCCTATTCCTATATAAACAGCCTTACTCTCCTTCTCTATTCACAATTCTTTTCGATCCTTATGTTGCCTCTGAGAAAATGTTTAAATAAATTATATATAAAATAAATCAAGACGAGGAAATGCTGCTCAAGACTTTCTAGAGGAGATTCAAGTCAGGCTAGGATTCAAGTGAAGATTCAAATGACTTCAACGACTGTTTTTCTACAAATCTAATTTAATCTCTATAAGTCGGTTACTTTTTAGATTCGAACGTTTTCCCTTTTCGTGACATGAAATTAAAGGAATAAAAGAATATGCCAAATCTTTCTATTCGAATCTGTGCCTATATCTTTGGATCTAATTAAGAACTGTTATGATTCGATGACCAATTAAGCCTTGCCTATGACTATGAACATTGCCTATGACTATGAACATTTTCTATGACTATGAACATTTGCCTATGACTATGAGCAATGCCTATGACTGTGATTGTGACTATAAGAATTATTTCCTTGACTATGAACACAAGCCTATGCCTTTGACTAGGAAGCATAAACTATTGCCTATGACATAACAAGGGCTACTGTGATTAAACACCTGTGATTCATGACTAGGAAAGTGTTGTTTAAGTTTTGTGACTATGAAATTGGGTCTAAACCTGATTATCTATTCTGTCTGTTCTTGGTTTTCTTTGGTTTTAGACCTTGGGAATTTACCTATTAAGTTAGGTCTACCCATGTTCTTGAACCTACGTCGTTATTCAACCATTTTTATGTCAATAGATTTTCAGACCTATAGGCCTTCGATGTTTTAGAACAATTTCATCGAAATTCGTTAGGTCCGTAATTAGTAAATTATCATTTTATGCCAGTTGTTATGTCTACCTTTTTCATAGCATCTTTGGTTCATTCCCTATTTTGTACGAATCTAGATTTATCTATAATCTAGATTGAATCATAATTATACGAACGGTGGGAATACGATTTGGGCAAAATATGAAATTTACTAAAAACGTAGTTATAAACTTAGAAATTGGCATAAATTGGGAACATGTATTATGGCATGTTCATAGAAATGCAAATTGGATAAATTTGACATGAATTATAGGATGTGTAATTTGAATCTAGTATTGACTTGTAAATCTAGCATTTACATGAATTGTGAACTAGAATAATAAGTCTAGTTTGACATGAACTGTAATTAGAATGTTAAATCAGAATTGTATTAGCTAATTTGGTATGATAAGTATATTGGCATAAATTTGAAATTAGCCATAATTGGGAGTAAATCGTTAGGTTTAGCAAAATCATGGTTAGTAACACTTAATTTGGTATAGTTTACATACCAAAAAGCATAAATATGATATAGAGGGGAAAATGGACCATAAGAATAAATGTTGACAATTTACATTAAAAGAGTAACTAGGGAATAAGTAAATTAGGAATAATTTACTTATAGAATTTGTCCTAAATGAGAAAATGAAAATTTAGACAAATTAAAGGTTTGTTAACGACAGCTCTTTTAATAACACACCAGAAAGTTCTAGGGTGACAGAGAGGATAGTGTCTAGGCTTGGGTTTGGAAAATACAAGTTTCCTGCTCTCCCTGGCTATCCCTAACTGATCCGATGGACGGGATGGTTACTTTCAAAACCTGATTTGAAAATAAATCAAACCCTTTGAACTTAGAAAACACGAATATGCCTAACCCGAGGTTAGACTGAGTTGCGATGTAAACCTGCCCGGAACCAACCAGCACATCCAGTAATCGCAAAAATATCTGTCTAATGTGAGTTGTAGCGGCTTTAATTTATTTAGTTAAAGCTAGAACAAGAATGGTAGGGTTAAGTTAACCAAGACACTTAACCAATTCAACATGATAACAAAACCGATGGGTGGGGTTAGGTTCATACAGACACTTAACACAGTTAAGCTAGAATGGGAGGGTTAAGTCCATAGAAACACTTAACCAACTTAACACAGTTAAGCTAGAATGGGAGGGCGAAGTCCATAGGGACACTTAACCAACTTAACATGATAACAAGACAAGATTTGTAGGGGTTAAGTAACTAAGAAAACACTTAGCCAAATTAACATGTTAACTAGACTAGAAGGTGGGGGTTAAGTAAAGTTAATACACTTAGCCAAATTAACATGTTAACTGGACTAGAGGTTGGGGTTAAGTAAAATTTAATACACTTAGCCAATTTGATATGTTAGCTGGGCTAGACCGTAGGGTTAAGTAAACTTGAAACACTTAACCATCAGATTGTGATAAAGGAATTGGGTTAAGTCTAAAACGTGAAGGGATAATACTTAACCATTAATACCATGTTAGTTAAAACAGACGGGCAAGGTTAAGTTAAAAAGGAACACTTAACCAATACAGGATGAATGGGTAGGGTTAAGTAATAAGAAATACTTAACCAATATAACTTGGTTTGTGGTAGGGTTAAGTCAACGTGAAGTGCTAATAACACTTAACCAGTTTATCAGGATAAATGAAGAGGGTTAAGTTAGCTTGAATTGACTAATGACACTTAACCAATCCAAATTGACGGGAAAGAGAACTAAGTAGTAAACCTTAGTTAAAAGGAGCTAAGTAGTAAACCTTAGTTAAGAAAACAACGATTCTGGAAACTAAGTGGTAAACCTTAGTTAGTAGAATTAAGTAGTAATTCTTAGTATAACACGGGAAGGAGCGAATGTCCGTTTGGGTAAAAAGAAGGCTCCAACGAATTGGGTTACGAAGCTCAAGGCTTCGAGGGGACGTGAGGGTACTCTTGGTATCCCTCTGTGAGGCTGCAGATGATCCTCCTGGGCTCACAGAGGTTAAGGTCTATGTTAGAAGACCAGGGGTATGCCTTGGTTGCAATATATGGCAACCTAAAGACTAGGATGGACCGGCGTGATTCGACGAGAAAACAGTATCCCTGTGATAGCAACTCGTCGTCTACCATCCATCTTGAGTCAATCGAGATACGTGAAGCGGAAAGGCGGAGAACTCCAAAAGACCATATACTTGCTATCTAGTTATGGGTGAGGATAGCCATAGGATAGTGGGGCATCGGGGGCCTGCATATAGTTCTCATTTTTTTTCAAGATGTGCCTTTCATTAGTTGAGGGAGGGGTCAAGTGGGACCATAGCCACTGGAATAAAAACAGACCTTTTCATCTGCATCGGTAGATATCTGAAAGCTCCCGACCGAGTTCTGCATTTCTTGATTTGCCCTGCCACAGGACTCGGGCCGCACATTAGAGGACATGTGCATCTAGACAAGCGATAACGATTCGCGATATATGCATGGGGAAGTATAGGAACATATACCACTCTAGGTAGTGTGTCCTAGACTTTGGGGCATCGTTCGACAGGTAGCATAATCCCTAGTTGGACTAGGTGGCATAAACCCTGAATCCGAGAAGCGTTCAGCAGATAGCGTAAACTCTAGTTGAAACTAGAAAGCACTTGATAGAAACCCCTAGATTAGATCTAGGTAATAAATAATAAATGTATGCCTGAAGGCAATGGAAATACAGGGATTGGGATCACATTATCGTTACTAGTTGGGACACTAGTTAGGCGGTGCAGAGATATAGAAACCAGTATAACAAGGAAATAGCGAAGCCGCGAAAGTATTAGAGCATATCCAGTTTATCTTATCTTAGCATATCTTGTGTTTATCTTGTCTAATCTTGCTGACCCTATCATCTTGGTATTATCTTGTATTCAGTTAATTCATGTCGTTTTGTTTTTCCATGTTCACATGCTCGAAGTTACTGAACTTACTCAGGCTTTATGTCTGACTCTGTTTTTCTTTCGTCTTCTTTTCTTCCGTTCCCCCCCCCCAGGTAGTAAAGGAGGGAATAGTATAGCTCAGGTTAAGTTGGACTGTCACTCTTTCCCAGCTTGAAGATTTGTCGAAGTTTTGCTTGGATTCTCTTTTCAGATGCTATGGCTGACTCTTGCCAAAAAATTGGGGAATATAAATGTTGTTTTATGCTTCTTTATTTTGTAAGACAGATGATACTCTGATATTGTAAAGAAATCATTGTACAAACTATTTTATCAATAAAGCAAAGTTTTATTTTCCGATGTTTAATTTCTGTCTGTCTTGTAATCTATCTGCATCTTTTACCCTAAATGCTCCACAAAACTTAGTGCATTCCCTTTGTGAGTGACACTAACGGATGTGGGGTGTTACACATGGTATCAGAGCTGAAGGTTACCAGATCAGATAAAGGATTTGAAAAATTATTTTCAAAACGGTTTTGAAAGAAGCATTTTCAAGAGAAAAGATTTGTTTTAAAGGCATATTCCCCAAAGCCATACGCACTATCTTCTCTTCCTCTGTTTGAATTCTTGTCTCCTTCTTTCTTGAGTCTTTGGGGCTCCTGGCTTTCTGGAAGGTAACCTCATCGAAGGGCGAAGTCGTGCCTGGCTTCCATCCATAGTCGTGGTTGTTTCACCTACGGCTAGTTTTCTTTCAAGCTTATAGGGTTTTCTGTACGATGGAAGCAGCTTTCGAGAGATTTGTCAACATGACTACACACGGAAGGGAATGAGGAGTTTGGCAAAGGTGCACAACCCTAGGATGAGGAATTCATGGATGTAGATTTAGCTCACGAAGGAGGAAGTTATAAAACCTAAGACAAGAAGAAGTATCTTTACTAGGATATGATAGGGCATATAATTAAGGACAAAGGCAAGAACGAGGAACAAGATTTTCGGAAGGGCAAGTACATACTTTCACCACCAAGCGTACCTAGGAGAAAGGTAGTAAAGTTCTGTTGGAAGATTCTAGTTTTGCGGTTAGTACTCTTTCCTTTGGTTTTAGTTCTTCGCATTTGTTCATATCCACTTCCTTAGTTGAGTCTCTGCACCATAGTACTTTTATAGTAGAAAGATCCCACTAGAGTCTCAAATCCAATTGGTGGTCCGACCATTTTATTTTTGGTTAGTAGGGATTTGAGAATAGCTATCAAATTTGCTTATATCATCTCACGTCTAAATTCGGAGGAGATATTCCTTGGGTGCTTTTCTGATATTGGTTTAGGCCTTTGGGGCTTGTACTTGAGGAATGTCGAACTCGACTAGGATGGTTTGCGTGAGAGATGAATAGTTGTGACAGGCACTCTAAAAAGCACGTAGTGACCTTGCGACCCTTATAGTTATGGCATAGCGGATAAGAGGGAGACCTCTAATCATCTTAGTACATATCCTTGGTACCGTGATTGACATCTGTTTATTTTGGAAATGGAGGTCATAAACTTCACAATCGTGAAGTTAAATTAGTTAAGATACAGTGGAGTAAAGCTCAAGAAGGCTAGATACTAGCAACATACCCTTTTCCTTAAAGGGTGCATCCTTGATTTCTTTTTTTAGGAGCTTTACGCATAATTGTTTCTCTCTTTCCAAAGTATATCCTCTAAGTCATACCTTTGATCCTTAGGTAGAAGCCAATGGATGTAAACATGTATTTGAAACATGCTATGGTTGATGGTTGCAAGTGGTTGCTAATGGTTGCTCGTGAATGCATATGCATACGTATTAGGCACTAGATCACTTAGGACGCTTTCATATTGCATTTACAGATATGTATTTGTTTGTAAATTGAACTTGATATGTTATCATATGGATGTTGCATATGGATGAATGGCTATGCACACATGTAGTATTTACTAGGGATGCTTGCATACATGATTGGACGCATGGCACTGACATGATTCGCATTAAGGAGGTCAACTGAATCAGTAGACCGCCTGATTTTGCATTAGATAAAGACATATACACACACTATGCATATGAACATGAAAGCATTTGAAATATTTTAAGGACAATGAATGCCTGTGATTGGATGGTTGAGTAGATGGGTGATTGGATGGTAGGACACATTCTTCCTAACTTGAAGATTTGGGGGACGAAATCCTTTTAAGTGGGGGAGAATGTAACACCCCGTAATTCTGTAACACTAAGATTCACAAATCAAGGCAGAATTAAAAGTTAAAATCAAAATCAAGGGAAACGGGCTGCGCCATTTCGTTCATCTCGGAATTCTACATGAAAACTAGTCCGAGTTTGCGAGAATCGGAGCCCGTATGAAGGAGATATGGTCTTCAGAAGTTTCAGAACTCGGTTTGAAATTCGAACAGGTCAAAAACGAGTTCAAATTCGAAAAACAGAACCAGATTGGGCTGGGCGGGAAAGTTCCCACCCAGGACCCAGGTCGACTGGGTAGTCGACCTAAGGCACCCAGGTCGACTGGGTAGTCGACCTGGGGGTCGACCCCCCTGCTTTTTCCAGATCTGCAGTCTGGTTCGTTCTTCTGTATCCGGACGCCATTCTGACCAGATTCGTCCGCCTAATCCTATATAAACAGCCTTAGTCTCCTTCTCTATTCATAATTATTTTCTATCCTTATGCTGCCTCTGAGAAAATGTATAAATAAATAATATATAAAATAAATCAAGACGAGGAAATACTGCTCAAGACTTTCAAGAAGAGATTCAAGTCAAGCTAGGATTCAAGTGAAGATACAAACGACTTCAACGACTATTTTTCTACTAATCTAATCTCTGTAAGTCGGTTACTTTTTAGATTTGAACGTTTTCCCTTTTTGTGACATGAAATTAAAGGAATAAAAGAATATGCCAAATCTTTCTATTCGAATCTGTGCCTATATCTTTGGACCTAATTAAGAACGGTTATGATTCGATGACCAATTAGGCCTTGCCTATGACTATGAACATTGCCTATGACTATGAACATTTCCTATGACTATGAACATTTGCCTATGACTATGAGCATTGCCTATGACTGTGATTGTGACTATAAGAATTATTTCCTTGACTGTGAGCACAAGCCTATGCCTTTGACTAGGAAGCATAAACTATTGCCTATGACATAACAAGGGCTACTGTGATTAAACACCTATGATTCATGACTAGGAAAGTGTTGTTTTAAGTTTTGTGACTATGAAATTGGGTCTAAACCTAATTATCTATTCTGTCTATTCTTGGTTTGCTTTGGGTTTAGACCTTGGGAATTTACCTATTAAGTTAGGTCTACCCATGTTCTTGAACCTACGTCGTTATTCAACCCTTTTTATGTCAATAGATTTTCAGACCTATAGGCCTTCGATGTTTTAGAACAATTTCAGTGAAATTCGTTAGGTCTGTAATTAGTAAATTATCATTTTATGCCAGTTGTTATGTCTACCTTTTTCATAGCATCTTTGGTTCATTCCCTATTTTCTACGAATCTAGATTTATCTATAATCTAGATTGAATCACGATTATACGAACGGTGGGAATACGATTTGGGCGAAATATGAAATTTACTAAAAACGTAGTTATAAACTTAGAAATTGGCATAAATTGGGAAAATGTATTATGGCATGTTCATAGAAATGCAAATTGGATAAATTTGACATGAATTATAGGATGTGTAATTTGAATCTAGTATTGACTTGTAAATATAACATTTACATGAATTGTGAACTAGAATAATAAGTCTAGTTTGACATGAACTGTAATTAGAATGTGAAATCAGAATTGGATTAGCTAATTTGGTATGATAAGTATATTGGCATAAATTTGAAATTGGCCATAATTGGGAGTAAATCGTCAGGTTTAGCAAAATAATGGTTAGTGACACTTAATTTGGTATAGTTTACATACCAAAAAGCATAAATATGATATAGAGGGGAAAATGGACCTTAAGAATAAATGTTGACAATTTACTTTAAAAGAGTAATTAGGAAATAAGCAAATTAGAAATAATTTACTTATAGAATTTGTCCTAAATGAGAAAATGAAAATTTAGACAAATTAAAGGTTTGTTAACGACATCTCTTTTTATAAAACACCAGAAATTTTTAGGGTGACAGAGAGGATAGTGTCTAGGCTTGGGTTTGGAAAATACAAGTTTCCTGCTCTCCCTGGCTATCCCTAACTGATCCGAAGGACGGGATGGTTACTTTCAAAACCTGATTTGAAAATAAATCAAACCCTTTGAACTTAGAAAACACGAATATGCCTAACCCGATGTTAGACTAAGTTGCGATGTAAACCTGCCCGGAACCAACCGGCACATCCAGTAATCGCAACAATATCTGTCTAATGTGAGTGGTAGCGGCTTTAATTTATTTAGTTAAAGCTAGAACAAGAATGGTAGGGTTAAGTTAACTAAGACACTTAACCAATTCAACATGATAACAAAACCGATGGGTGGGATTAGGTTCATACAGACACTTAACACAGTTAAGCTAGAATGGGAGGGTTAAGTCCATAGGAACACTTAACCAACTTAACACAGTTAAGCTAGAATGGGAGGACTAAGTCCATAGGGACACTTAACCAACTTAACATGATAACAAGACAAGATTTGTAGGGGTTAAGTAACTAAGAAAACACTTAGCCAAATTAACATGTTAACTAGACTAGAAGGTGGGGGTTAAGTAAAGTTAATACACTTAGCCAAATTAACATGTTAACTGGACTAGAGGTTGGGGTTAAGTAAAATTTAATACACTTAGCCAATTTGATATGTTAGCTGGGCTAGACCGTAAGGTTAAGTAAACTTGAAACACTTAACCATCAGATTGTGATAAAGGAATAGGGTTAAGTCTAAAACGTGAAGGGATAATACTTAACCATTAATAACATGTTAGTTAAAACAGACGGGCAAGGTTAAGTTAAAAAGGAACACTTAACCAATACAGGATGAATGGGTAGGGTTAAGTAATAAGAAATACTTAACTAACATAACTTGGTTTGTGGTAGGGTTAAGTCAACGTGAAGTGCTAATAACACTTAACCAGTTTATCAGGATAAATGAAGAGGGTTAAGTTAGCTTGAATTGACTAATGACACTTAACCAATCCAAATTGATGGGGAAGAGAACTAAGTAGTAAACCTTATTTAAAAGGAGCTAAGTAGTAAACCTTAGTTAAGAAAACAACGATTCTGGAAACTAAGTGGTAAACCTTAGTTAGTAGAACTAAGTAGTAATTCTTAGTATAACACGGGAAGGAGCGAATGTCCGTCTGGGTAAAAAGAAGGCTCCAACGAATTGGGTTACGAAGCCCGAGGCTTCGAGGGGACGTGAGGGTACTCTTGGTATCCCTCTGTGAGGCTACAGATGATCCTCCTAGGCTCACAGAGGTTAAGGTTTGCGTTAGAAGAACCAGGGGTATGCCTTGGTTGCAATATATGGCAACCTAAAGACTAGGATGGATCGGCGTGATTCGGCGAGAAAACGGTAGCCCTGTGATAGCAACTCGTCGTCTACCATCCATCTTGAGTCAATCGAGATACGTGAAGCGGAAAGGCATAGAACTCCAAAAGACCATATACTTGCTATCTAGTTATGGGTGAGGATGGCCATAGGATAGTGGGGCACCGGGGGCCTGCGTATAGTTCTCATTTTTTTCAAGGTGTGCCTTTCATTAGTTGAGGGAGGGGTCAAGTGGGAACATAGCCACTGGAATAAAAACAGACCTTAGCATCTGCATTGGCAGATATCTGAAAGCTCCCGACCGAGTTCTGCATTTATTGATTTTCCCTGCCATAGGACTCGGGCCGCACATTAGAGGACGTGCATCTAGACAAGCGATAACGATTCGCGATACATGTGTGGGGAAGTATAGGAACATATACCACTCTAGGTAGTGTGTACTAGACTTGGGGGCATCGTTCGACAGGTAGCATAATCCCTAGTTGGACTAGGTGGCATAAACCCTGAATCCGAGAAGCGTTCAGCAGATAGCGTAAACTCTAGTTTAAACTAGAAAGCGCTTGATAGAAAACCCTAGATTAGATCTAGGTAATAAATAATAAATGTATGCCTGAAGGCAATGGAAACTACAGGGATTGGGATCACGTTATCGTTACTAGTTGGGACACAAGTTAGGCGGTGCAGAGATATAGAAACCGGTATAACAAGGAAATAGCGAAGCGGCGAAAGTATTAGAGCATATCCAGTTTATCTTATCTTAGCATATCTTGTGTTTATCTTGTCTAATCTTGCTGACCCTATCATCTTGGTATTATCTTGTATTCAGTTAATTCATGTCGTTTTGGTTTTCCATGTTCACATGCTAGAAGTTACTGAACTTACTCAGGCTTTATGTCTGACTCTGTTTTTCTTTCGTCTTCTTTTCTTCCGTTCCCCCCCCAGGTAGTAAAGGAGGGAATAGTATAGCTCAGGTTAAGTTGGACTGTCACTCTTTCCCAACTTGAAGATTTGTCGAAGTTTTGCTTGGATTCTCTTTTCAGATGCTATGGCTGGCTCTTGCCAAAAAATTGGGGAATATAAATGTTGTTTTATGCTTCTTTATTTTGTAAGATAGATGATACTCTGATATTGTAAAGAAATCATTGTACAAACTATTTTATCAATAAAGCAAAGTTTTATTTTCCGCTGTTTAATTTCTGTCTGTCTTGAAATTTATCTGCATCTTTTACCCTAAATGCTCCACAGAACTTAGTGCATTTCCTTTGTGAGTGACACTAACGGATGTGGGGTGTTACATCAAATTTAAAGCTTTGCAGATTTTTAGCGATTCTCAGTTGGTGGTATGTCAGGTCAAACGATAGTTTCAAGCTAAAGTGGGAAATATTCCAAATTATTTGTCTAAATCCCGGGAACTGCGAAACAATTTGGACTACTACACCATCACTCATATTTAGAGGGAGAATAACATGAAGGCGGATTCACTTGCCAAATACGCTAGCTCAGGAGATGCTCAGTTATTGGGGTTAGTGCCCGTCGAAGTTCTCTCCAATCCGAGTACTGACGACACTGATATTGATTGGTTCAAGGAAACAAACGAAGAATCTGACTCTTGGATGACCTTAATCAAAGACTATCTTCTCGATGAGACACTCCCAGAAGATCAGAAGAAGTAAAGGAAGTTGTTGCAGAAGACTCCTCCTTTTCTTATGTAGGATGGTTGGTTATACAGAAGGGGTTTCTCTCAGATGTGTTACCAAAGAGGAATCCAAGGCAATTTTGGCGGAATTGCATGGTGGAGAGTGTGGAGGACATTGAGGTGGTCAAATATTGGCTAAAATGATTCTTCGGTATGGTTATTTTTGGCCTGATTTGAACCGGGACTCTGTTGCATATGCCAGAAAATGCGATAGGTATCAGGGATTTGCCAAGATTCCTAGAGCACCATCCACAAAGTTGATTCAAATCTAGCATGAAGTATGCCATTGTCGCCATCGATTACTTCACAAAGTGGGCTGAGGAAGGGCCACTGGCCACCATTACCTCAAAGAAAGTCATCAATTTCATCTTGAAGAATATCATTTGTAGATTTGGTGTTCCGCAGAAGATGATCACGAACAATGGAACTTAGTCCGAGAGCAAAGAATTCAAAGATTTTTGTGCCAACTATAACATTAAGAAAAGTTTTGCAGTTGTGGCCAATACGCAGGAAAACGGGCAAGTGGAAGCGATCAATAAGATCATAAAGTCAACCATCAAGAAGCGTCTTGAGAAATCAAAAGGTGGTTGGGTGGGCGAGCTCCCTCTTGCGCTATGGGCATATCAACAACTCATAAATCTGCAACTAAGAAAACTCCTTTTTCCCTGGCATTTGGTTCTAAAGCGATGATTCCGGTAGAGCCAGAGGTTCCTACTCACCACAGAATTCATTTTGATAAATCACAGAATGATTAGCTGCAACATGAAGCACTCGATAAACTTGAAGAAAAAAGGGATGAAGCAGAGCTCTGAATTGCAGCACACAAAAGGAGAATGGCCCGACATTTCAACAACAGAGTATGCCAAATAACTTTCGAAGTTGGTGACCTTGTGCTGAAAAGGGCGATGACTGCCGCAGGTGTATTCGGATAAAATTGGGAAGGGCCATATATGATCAGTCAAAATCTTATGGATGGCACTTTCAAACTCTCTACAGTTGACAAAATCCCAATCCTGCGAGCTTGGAACTTTAACTACCTGCATTGTTATTTTACATAATTGCTTTGTTCGGTTCCTTGTAAAAATGATCGTAAATATTTTGCAAGTATTGGAACTGAACATCATCTATGAATGAAAGAATGCCTGCTTTTGTCAACAATATTTTTGCTATTTTTTTTAAAATAGCTCAAAAATTGCTTAAACTAGTTCAAATATTGCAGGACTACCAAAAAGTGCGTGCTTCCTCAAAATCCGACTAGACTTGGAAACATTTACAATGCATCCCAACAAATATTACTCAAGTGTTGAGTGCCACCAACGTCCATTTACACATATGTGAGGATATGGAGCACCACCTTAAAGATCGAAAAGAGGGAACCGCCAGGAGTCCAACGATGAGAAGCGCGGCAAGCAGACGAAAGGACACTAATTGCAAGTTCCACCGAAGGGGAACCTCTGCTAGTGAGAGGCATAGGGCCCTGGCTCCCAACCAAGATAGCTTGCTAAGAAAGCATCCGGTAAAAGGACCAGCGTCCGCCCCGTGGAACAACACAATGAAGGAGGCTTCCTATAAGTTGTAAGCTTGACCGAAGGGGCACCTCACTAAGTGTGAGGTCCAGGTCCCTAATTTCCTAAGTCGTGAAGCTCTTGCTGAATCAAGAATTCAGTGAAGGGACCGACGTCCGCCCCGTGGAACTACGCAACACCCAAGACCTCTATGGGGCACCCTCCCCGAGTCTACCGATGCTTGGATTAATCAGTTTAATTGATAGACGAAAGTCTTCAATGCCAGAATTAACCAGCTGGATAGTAGACGAAGATAGGCTTTAATCCGAGTGCTCTACAAGGGCACCCTCTATGAGTCTACCGACGCTCGGATTAATCAATTTAATTAATTGACGAAAGTCTTCAATAGATGAATTAACCAGCTAGATAGTAGACGGAGTTGGGCTCTAACCCAAGTCCTCTATGGGGCCACCCTCTCTGAGTTTACCGACGGTTGGATTAATCAGTTTAATTGATTGGCGAAAGTCTTTAATGCCTGAATTAACCAGTTGGATAGTAGGAAAATTTAGGCTTTAACCCAAGTCCTCTACGGGGACACCCTCTCTGAGTCTACCGACTCTTGGGTTAATCAGTTTAATTGGAGATGAAGTCTTCACTTCCTGAATTAACTAAGCTGGATTAGACGGAATTGGGATTTTACCCAAGTCCTCTATGGGGGCGCCCTCTTCGAGTTTACTGACACTAAGGTTAATCAGTTCAATTGGAGATTAATGTCTTCACTGTCTTAATTAACTAAGTTGGATAGTGAACGAAGTTGGGCTTTAACCCTAGAACTCTACGGGGGCACCCTCTCTAAGTCTACCGACGCTTAGATTAATCAGTTTAATTGATTGACGAAACTCTTCAATGCCTGAATTAACCAGCTAGATAATAGACAGACATTAGGCCAAAATGTAAGACCTCCCATGTGGGGGAACATGTACTAGAGGATTCTTTAAGAATAAGCATGGAACAAACCAAAAAATCCGAGTTTCCTAGATGTAATGGTACGCTCAGAAGCTCTTAAACGTGTGGCATAAACTAAAAGACATCACTAAAAATTGGAAGCTTCGATTGCTCCAGCCGAATCGAAGAAACCCGACGAAGTTGACCACACACAACATATGCAACTCGTGATGACCTATGGTATGACGACAACACAACCACATTGTAATGGAACAATGTTCTGAAAGCATACCACAAGTCATCACAACATCTCAATAAATAAAGGACTTGTACTTTGCAAATACTCTGTAAAAAGATGAATACATGGAAGTACAACAAAGCTAAGAGAAAAAGTTAAAGTACAACAATCCAAAAGCATAATTATTGCATCAAAGCAAGTTGCAAGTCTCAGAAATAAGTCTTTACAAATTTGAAAGCAAGGAACAACACTCGCATAACATCCAACCGAAGTAAACTGCAAACCAAAAAGCTACATAAAGCAAAGCAAATAGCCTGGAGCTCTAATCCTTTTTATTTCCGCCCTTAGAAGTGCTACCAGACCTCAGTGTAAGCTTTGGAACTATGGGAGGAGGAGGCGTAATGGCAGGCTGGATTTCGCCCTTGGCTTCTTCATCATCCTTTGGATCATCGGGGGGGGGGGGGAAGGGGGGAAGGGGGACGGGGAAGAGCAAGTGTCTTCTTGCTAGCAATGTGCTTCCCTTGTGTTTCTTAGAGGGAGTTTTGGTCTTTTTCCCTAAGCGACCCTTAACTGTCTTCTCCGGACTCTCGTCTGCACCCTCAAGATCCTTTGTTCCTCCTGATGAGAAGTCTGGATCATCTAAATTAGCAAGTGCATCAATTTTATATGCTTGTGACCCGGGTTGAGTAGCAGAAGCAGGGGTAGAGGCAGTAGCCAAAGAAGGTTCACCAATAGGAGGAGTGATGGTCAAAGAAGTTGTCGCCACCAGGGTCGAAGGAGTAAAAATGGCCTCAGTCCTTGTTACTTCGAGCATAACAGGAGAAGGCTTCGGTGTAACCAGGCCTAATGCAAATGAATTATAAGCAAGGAGCTCATTATACCCATGTGGAGTGTTAAAGTAATCCAAGTCTGACAAGACTTGATCTGTGTCAATTTTACCTGAGGCATGGGGACTTTTGTGCTCTACTTCATATTTGCTTAGGTCATCGTCTGGATGCTCTTCAGCAGCTTTCTTCTTTCCTTCGGGGCTAGCAGGAGGATCACCTTGGGGTCAGAAGCAATAATATTAGTAGAGGTAGTGCCGGTAGTGGTAGCAGTTGTATCCGGGGAATGCACCCTAGAAGATCCAGCACCGACAGCTAAACCGCACTCGCTTATGAGCTCCTCTTTCCTCTTGGCTAGGGCAACGCGAGAATCATAATCTAAAAGAGTCTTCAAGAGTTTCTCATCAGTATAGCCACTTTCTTCAAGCTACGCAAGTACCTCTTCCCAAACTTCAGCTAAAATGATTGAGATTTTCTCTCCTAGAAAAGATAAGCTGCTGCATCCCATGACGCTAAGAGTATAGAATCTGAATAAGATAGGATGAAATTCAGCCTTGTCATAGGAATTTGCTTGCTTGCAGCTACCAAGCCTGTAAGAGCCTGATCTCTTTCCTGCTCAAGATTTTCTAATTTAGCCCTGAGTGAAGAAATCTCTAATTCTTGAGCAGTATTCTTTTCACAAAGACTAGCATTTTCTCGTCGATAAGTTCCAATAGTTTCCTTCTCCACGGCTACTTTTTCCTCAGTTATCTTCTGGGCAGATTGAGCATCTATGACCTTAGAAGTTAACAAAGTTTCCCTCTGTTTAGCAGCAGCAAGCTCTTTTCTAAGCCTTTTGTTTTCATCTTCCAACTCCCGGTTCTTCTGGGTGAGTGATTGAATGCTATCATCACAAGATTGAATGGTCTTGTTCCATTTAGCTTTGTCATTCTCCATCGTCAGCATGACATGAACATTAAGCTTATTAACCCTTTGAATCTCCACAAGTCAGCTTCTCGATAGCACTCTTCATCTTATCCAAATCCTTAAGATTTTTGACTCGGTCCATTAAGCTTTTTTATAAGTTGAAGAAAACCCCTTTCAAAAACCAGTCAGGAAATCGCTCGGGGAGTGTCTTCAGTGCTGGGTCAAGCGTATGTTTTGGCCTCTAGATAATCTGATTGATATCGGCAGGAGTGAGGGTAACATATGTGCTTGGAGAGGCATAAGGATGGTAAAATTTTGAATAGTAGAAGCAGGGCGTTTATCTGTCCTAGACCGCTTGTGAGAATAGCCATCAGTGCGATCCTTACCCTTTATTATCCCTTCCCCTCTTCTTATGACGATCATCCCTCTTTTTCTTATCCTGGTCTTATTGGTTGTTGCGATCTTTTCTGTCCCGCTCATACTCATCGTGATGATCCCATTCTTCTTGAACTTTTCTCACTCTTCTATGCTCATCGGTCTCTCCCTGATAGCAAGGTTGTACATAATGTCGAGGGTTGTGTTGATTGCGCTTGAATTCTTTAGTGTAAGAGCTCTAAGTGTGTGTGGTGTGTGGTCTAGCACGCATCGAACAATGAACCGCGCGTAGATTTCCCAGTTAAAGAGGGCGCAATCTCAGGGAGAGGTTTCTGAGAAGGAGTCATAGCCAATTCAGAGGCCACTTTTGTCACTAATGCAGAAAGTTTGGAAGTAACGATATCACTTGTAGTAAGCTTGTTTGCTGTGACATTAAGGTCACTCAAACCGACGTATACATTCATAAAGACATCCTCAGTAGTGATTGGGAATGTGGGGCCAACATCAACTCTTTCAGCAATAGTGTCACCTCTGTTCACAGTCTATCCTTCATCAACCTGTTACTTGGTTGTCGTAGGACCTTTACCCTTACAATGTATAAATTCTTCTTCTTCAACGGGTGGGAATTGAGGCTGGGAAGATGACTCAGCTCCAATAGCAGGATTCATGCACTTTTTTAAAGAAAACTCCTCAATGGGATCTATCAAAGCAATGTCCTCTCCGGAAGCGGGGGTACCCGATACCTCAGGTGTAGAACGAAGAGTAAAAATCCCTTCAGAAGGAAAAGTTCATGAAGGGTCAAGCAAGCTATGTTAACAAAGAAATTCTTCTTTAATCAGAAATTTCTTAGTTTTCTCTCTGTCTTTAACAACTCTTAAAGTTTCAAGTGTAGATTGACTAGTAGCAGAATCTTTGTCAAGAGAGGGAATTTCTCCAAAACAAAGGGAAGATTTAAGAATCAAGAATTAGATTGAAACTGGATTTAGAACTCTGAGCAAATGTGTTCACCTCCTTCCATCCAGATGCCATAAAAGATTTCGGGGGCACCATGAAAGAATTGATTCAAGAATTGACTCAAGGATCCCCGAACTTGTCCGGTAAGTGAAGGATAAGCTTGGAATTTCGAGTGCCCTTGACAAAAACAATTGAAGAATGTTCTTTCCTCCATTTGAAAACGCATAGAGAGCAAATATCCTAAAAAGTAGGCATTTAGGCCTTTGTCCTCATGAAAAACACAAAAGCCTGATCAAGATGGCGTAGCCATTTGGGTGTAGCTGGAATGGGGAAATTGCTCAATGCCGAAGGATCATCCCTAAAAATGGGTTGAAAGGAGGAATGTCTCCACTTACTAGCATGTGGAGATTAACTGTTACATAGCTAAAAGGCGAAAGATCAGCAAAATAATCTCCCCGGTAATCTTGCATCGACTTCTGGGATGCCAAACTGAGTGCATAAATGTTTAAACGAACGTAATGAAAGCACTGTATGGTGTCTCTCTAAAGGTGATTTTGGTAAGAGGAAGAGGTAAAGGAAATTCTTGACTGACATCTGATCTAGGAGCTGCAGTCATCACGACTCCAGGACCTTGAGCAGAAACTCCAGTTTAAGTAGACGTAGTTGTTTCCTTAAACTGGTGACGAGATTGATGTCAGGTTACCATTTCTACACATGGAATCGTGTTTTTAAATAAATCACAAGTACGCATTTCCTAAGTGAGAATTGTTGTGCATAATTATACAAGTCATTAAAAAAGAGAAGCTTGAAATCTACGTTCAGCATGTGTTGATTAGTCGATTTCATGCATCACTGCAAATTCGGGTAAGAATATTGTGTCTATGCAGGCGATACTTGACAAGTTGTAAACGATAAAATGTTTTTTTTTGTTACAGAACAGGAAGCAGTAAAATGGCATATTCAGTTTATATATTGCAGGTTGAAGTTGTTGATTGCTTTAAAACTTGGATCGCTTCAGAAAAAATCCAATGACTAGAAGGAATTCTAAGATGACACAAGTTAACGATGAATGAACCCACGATCCATCATGGATCAACAACATATGATCCACTATGGATCGACAATGTTGATCCATGATGGATCGTCACAGTCGATCCAGAGTGGATCGGCAACAGCCGATCAACAGTGGATCGACAAGGAATTATCCATCAGGACTTGTGAGCTCCTAATCCCTCAAAATCATGGTTGATCTCACAACGCAATCCAGAAAACTTAAGTGATCTAGCTCAACAAACGTAATGCAGAAGTGCTAAGTACAAACTAGAGCATCCACCCGCGCATCATCAATAAAACACAAACAGATTCCAACTTTAAAATCGGTAAAGTTGGCAAAACCAAATTGAAAGCCTAATCATCAATAGCATGTTTTTCATTAAAAAGAAGTGCATGCAAAATTTTGTTCATCTATCGAAATTTGGATGGCCGAGTACAAGAGTTGGGGTCAAATTCAATTATCAATCAGCAAAACATTTTAGACTCAAGATGCTATTCAAGGCATGAATAGGATCATTACATCAATGCTGAAACATCATGCAAGTGTTTGGATCTCAAACAATTCAACAAATAGCTAATAGGCATGACATCAAAACCAAATTTTAAGAACTCAAAACTACCAAATCCAACCGAAATAAAAATTTAAAATCAAACACAGATGGTGGTTCGATCAGATTTAACCTCAAACACAAATCGTTGTGGCTATATCGATTTAATCATCGAGACCGACAAAAGCAATTCAAGGTTTCATTTCCACTAAAAGGTCAAATCGCCGAATGTAAATCAAAGTATAAATTTTTCAGTTCTGAAATAGGTAACAAAAACCCACTCGACACAAAACTTGAGGGGACAATCACCTACATAAAATATGGTTGGTCGAATTCTGATGAAGGTGGCTCATAAAAAAATTGAACGAGGCATGGCGTTTCAGATCTGAAAGAGGAGGGTCTCGATTTAATTCGAAATCAGTTGATCTTGCAGTGGAAATTTAATTTGAAGATGAATCTAGGGTTGTTGATGATCAATGTTGAAGACATCAGCACGGATCTGGTCGATGTCATTGAGACAGGTCTAGGCGATTTTCTCAGGGGAAAGCTTCCACTATTAAAATGGTTATTTTGCCAATAAATTAAAGTGGAGAAGTTATGGGTCCAAAGAAAATGCGTAGTGGTCTTTTCCGATCCATTAAGCGGGCCCAGCAAGTTAGCCATCCACGATTCACTATTGGCTTCATATTCTGATCCACGAAAATAATGAATGGACAATCCATCAATATGTGTTGACGCATAGTATGTTAAAAACGTTCATTTTGGAGCTCACGGTTTTTTTTATACAAACAAAAAAATTATAAACTCCAAAGGGCAACTGTTAGTCCACTAAAAATAATGCATACATAATGCATAGTTTCATCTTATAACCAATGGATCGGCATGGTGTCATCATGACAGATTGGGCTGAAGTTACGTGATAGATCGGTCAAGTCTTAATGCCATGGATCATTCATAATTCAGAAACATGGATCAGCCACCTCGAAACCATAGATCGGACATATATAATGTCATGGACCGGTCATGTTCTAAGATGTGGATCGGGTGACTTTCTTTTGATGGATCGGGCATAAGATTGTACCATGGATCGAGAGTAACATAATAGATGGATCGGGCATCTCTTTATAGCTTGGATCAGATGTGTTTTCTACCCATGGATCGGGCGTGTTTTTATAACATGGATCAGTCATATTTAACAACTATGGGTCGGGCAAAGCATCTTGTCATGGATTGGGTGTAAGTCTTCAATGGGTCGATAATACACGAATGAAAGGATCGGTCATTAAAAAGAAGTAGATCTGCCGATGCTGGACACGCAAAAATGAGCGATCTGGCAAGGCGCCGCTAGGTGGATCATATCGATTTCATTGATCATACATTTTGGACCTTCACATTGAGAATTGCTATGGAGTTTGCACGTGACATGGCATGGATCGGGGATCCGATCCATGGCCTGTGCTTACGCACATATATTTATAACACTGCCACTCCACTCAAAATCACGCCTATAAATACCCCGTCTCCACACATATTCAAATGATCGAATTTCCTATCCCGATGGCCTGCCATTTTCATTTCTCAACGTCGTGCAATCATCTCAAACTCCATTGAAGTTCCATCAAGCTTCGATCAATCACCCCCATCATCGTGAAATCATCAAAGATCATTAAAGCGCACAATTATCAAAGATCTACTTCAATAATCTCCGCAACTAAAGAGATATAAGTATTTCTATGGTGAATTCAAGATATTGTAGAGAATAGATAGAGAATTGTAAAGAAGAGACATTCATTACAAAATAAATAAAGAAAGAAGATGTATAAAGTGAAAATGATCATGTACCTTGTAATGATGAAGATCGTAATGAAATCCTGGATTAAAGTGGACGCAGGCCAGATCTGAGGCTGAACCACTATAAATGCTCTCTACTTTACTTTTTCCTGCACTTACTTGCTCTTAACTTTGTTTTGATTATTCATAAAGTGTTAATACACTATTTCGGGTGTTAGTGCTATTTTGGCATTAACAAAAACTAAAATATTTAACTCTAAAGATATATAATTTGATTTATTTTCGTCAAAAATCCAAGTTCAAACAAATCAGAAAACTAGTTTTCACCATCTATAAGAATTTGTTTTAAGTCAATTCAAAAATCCAATCACTTAGGTTCAAACTTAGTTTATATAATTCAAATCAAATCTTATATTTCAATTTCACAAATCGTATTTTATAACTTGAGTCATACAATTCAAATTCATTACTTATAAACTCAAATCATTCGATTTAAGAACATTCTTATAAATTCAATTTAACAAATTTCTTAATTCAAACCAGGTGATTTACAAAATCAATTCCATATTCCAATTCATGTTCAGTCACTTAAAATTCGAATTCATCTCATGTCAATTTTAAATTCATATACATTTTCATCAATTTGGAAATCCAAACTAAAATCAATTTCACAATTCAAATTCACCTCTTATAAGTTCAAATCAATTCGAATTCAAATTCATAACTTATATGAGTTCATTCATTAAATCAAATATCGTTATATAAATTTAAATCGCAAATCTAAATTATCCATCTTTAGTTCATCATTAAAGTTTGTACAATATATTAAATTAAACTTTGAAGAGCATATATATAAGTTTAAAAAATTCTAAATTTTGATTAGAAAATAGATTGTAAACACATATAAGTTCAAAATAAATTAAAAATATGTTTTTCTTTAAAAGAATAATTTATTATAATGTATTAAATTTAAAGTTTAAAATACTTGTATGATTATGTTAATAAATTACACGGTTTAAAATCTTTAAAACATGTATAAAAATATAATATCTTAAATTATTATTTTAAAATCAAATTTTCCAAGTTACTTTAATTCGATAACATGACCAACGGTGTCCATATATAGTTTCTACCCTACGGTCAAGTGATATAGATATTTATTATTTCAATCCGCAATTTAAAATTTAACTGGTTTACATCATTTCAACCTGTAATTCCAAATTCAGAAAAAGTTGTTCAGGTCTATCATTTCAACGCATAATGATTTTTCCCTAATCGAGTGCCTGTCCCGGTATGTATCATTTCATCGCATAGTGATTTTCCTAAAACCGTGGAAATCAACAACATAAATAAATCATCACATAACATCAATATCATCACACCACAATTCATATATTATCAGTGTACCTACGTGTCACATATATATATCGGGTCATATATGAAAAGTGTACATATCAAATAAAACGATTTCTACTAGCAATCCTATACATTTCAAAACAATTCATTTGTGCTGAATTTAACATCCATTAAATAATGTAAGTCAAATTGAGATAAATTCACCTTTCATGGTACAAACTGGGGACATCAAACAGATTAACATAGAATGAAACGACAACTTCCAAGCACGGCTCAGAATGGATTAATCATGGTAACTGTTAACGTAATTAATAGTCTCTTAAGGGCAATATTGTCTTTTGTGTTATGTTTAGCCTATATATAAAGGCCTCTTGTGTTGCTTTAGGGTTAACACTTTATCTCATCTTGTAGCCGCCATCTGCTTTGTACTGTAATGGTGTTGATGAATAAACGAATGCTTTAGTCCTCTTTATTAGATTTATCATGGTATCAGAGCCTATTTTTCTCTGTTGGTATTTTGTTCTAATCTCTGAAGAACAAATCCGCCTATCTCTAGTTCCCTGCCCTCTCTAATCTCTCAAAGAAATCCGTTGTCCCTCCGCTGTCCCAAATTTGAATCCATCAAAGCAAGCAACAACTGCACCGCCGCAGTTCCTTCTCCAAATCAGAAGCCACGAAGTCAATCGCAGCCACCGAAGCTCAGAACACCACCTGCCCGCCTGCCCTAATCCGAAGACCAAATCCGCCTGCCCTAATCCGCAGCCACTGAAGCGCCTCAGACCCCAGACCCGAAACCCCAGACCCGAAAACCCCAAACCCGAAGACCCAGACCTGATTTCCCAAACCCAAATCGGTTTCCCCAAACCCGATTTCTCCTCAAACCCAAATTCTCCTATACCCGAAGTGAATTCTCCCAGACCCGAATTTTCCTATACCCAAAGTGAATTCTCCCAGACCCGAATTCTTGTATTTTGGGCTTGTTTTCTTTTATTTTGGGCTTGTTTTCCTTCTTTTGCTTGCTTTGGTTTTTCAGTTCCAAAGTATTTTGGCTATTCTGTGATTTATTAAGATGGATGAAGTTAGAGATGATTCACTCCAAGCTGTTAGTGTTCAGTTAGATGGTAAAAATTATGTTTATTGGAGTTATGTGATGAAATTTTTTTTGAAAGGTAAACAAAAATGGGGTTATGTTTCGGGTGCCATTGCTAAGCCTGTGGATAGAACAGCTGCTAATTATGTGTCTTTGTTTGACAAATGGGAGATTGCAAATTCTAAAATCATTACTTGGATTAATAATTCAGTCAAGCACTCGATATGTACTCAATTAGCAAAATATGAGACAACTAAAGAGGTTTGGGATCATCTTGCTAGATTGTATACACAGTCTAATTTTGCAAAATAGTACCAATTGGAGTCTGATATTCGTGCTCTGCAGCAGAAAAGCATGAGTATTCAGGAGTTTTATGATGCTATGACAGACTTGTGGGATCAGTTGGCGCTCACAGAATCTGCTGAATTACGCGCCTTTGGACCTTATATTGCACGAAGAGAAGAACAAAGATTGGTACAGTTTTTGATGGCTCTTCGTGACGAGTTCGAAGGACTTCGTGGGTCTATTCTACATCGTCATCCGCTACCTTCTGTTGATTCTGTTGTTAGTGAACTTTTGGCAGAAGAAATTCGTCTTCAGTCTTCTGTTGCAAAGGAAGTCTCTACTCCATCAGTCTTTGCTGTGCCTCCACGACCAAGTTCAAATTCGCAAGTCAAACCTTATGTTCCAGTTGCTCGTGATGAATGCAGTTTGTGTAGACAAAAAGGTCACTGGAAATCTCAATGTCCACTAAAAAGAAAGCAGCAGCAGCTCTATCAGCAACCTCAGCAATTGAAAAA
This sequence comes from Allium sativum, assembly GCA_030737875.1. Lineage (NCBI taxonomy): Eukaryota > Viridiplantae > Streptophyta > Magnoliopsida > Asparagales > Amaryllidaceae > Allium > Allium sativum. The sequence continues at coordinate 384,295,273 of CM060921.1, read as the reverse complement.
TTTTCGACCACCAATTCCTCATAATGGACCTCCTCTTCTTCCTCGCCCCCACAATGCTCTTACAGCTCCTACTTTAGATTCTTCAATGATTGAACAATTTCAAAAATTCCTTGCATCTCAGCCACATGCTATGTCAACTACATCTCAACAAGGTTTGTCATCTAATTCATCAAGTATATCTTCTTCTTCTGCCTGGATTTTAGATTCAGGCGCTTCAAATCATATGTCACCTAATTTATCTTCTTTCACTTCCTTGGCTCATAAATTTTCTATGCCTGTCATGAGTGCTAGTGGTACATCTATGCCTGTGCAAGGTGTTGGTTCAGTCTTTACACCGTCTCTGTCCTTATCTAATGTCTATTACATTCCTAAACTTGCATTAAATCTTGCTTCTGTTGGTCAAATTTGTGATAATGGTTACTTGGTTTCTTTTTCTTCTTCTGCATGTTATGTTCAGGATCCAAAGTCACAGAAAGTGATTGGGACCGGCCATAGAGAAGGAGGACTTTATGTATTGGATCAGCTCAAAAATTCAGAGATTGCAGCTTCTGTTCCTGGTGTGGATGTTTCGTCCTTTCGTTTGAGTCCGTCATCGTCTATGTTTTATTTGTGGCAATCTCGTTTGGGTCATGTTTCTAAGTCTCGATTACAATTCTTAGCGTCTACTGGAGTTTTGGGAGAATTGAAAACTCATGACATTTCTGATTGTAGTGGTTGTAAACTTGCAAAATTTTCTGCTTTGCCTTTTCCCCAAAGTAATAATTTTTCTATTGCACCTTTTGATCTTATTCATTCTGATGTTTGGGGACCCTCTCCTGTTTCTACAAAGGGAGGCTCTCGTTATTATGTCTCTTTTATTGATGACTGCACTCGTTATTGTTGGATTTATCTTATGAAATGTCGCTCAGAATTTTTTGGAATCTATAATGAGTTTCGATCTCTTATTAAAACTCAGCATGGAGCTATTATCAAATGTTTTAGATGTGACTTGGGGGGAGAATATACTTCTCATGCTTTTAAGGAAATTCTTGCTTTAGATGGTACAATTTATCAGACTTCTTGCACTGATACTCCTGAACAAAATGGGGTTGCTGAAAGAAAACATAGACATATTCTTGAAACTGCTAGATCTCTTTTATTGTCTGCTAGTGTTCCAAGTGAATTTTGGGGAGAGGCAGCTCTTACCTCTGTTTATTTGATTAATAGAATTCCTACTTCTCATAATTCTGGCTTGTCTCCCTATGAGAAGTTGTATGGTTGTCCACCAGATTATTCCTCTCTTCGTGTTTTTGGTTCCACATGTTTTGTTCTTCTTCCTCATGTCCAACGAAGTAAACTAACTTCACGGTCTGCTATATGTGTTTTTCTTGGTTATGGTGCAGGACAAAAAGGATATCGTTGTTTTGATCCAGTCAGTCACAAGCTATATGTTTCTCGGCATGTTGTTTTTCTTGAACATATTCCTTATTTTACAATTCCTGATCGTACTCACAATATATCTATGTCTGACCTTGTTCATATTGATCCTTTTACTGCTGATGATGATGAGCCACCTCCTGCTGAAGTTCCAGACACTTCCATTGACTCAACAACCACTCAATCACCTTCTGAGACAGTAGATGTTAGTGAACGTCGATATCCTATCAGAAACCGTCATTCTACTAGACGACCTGATTTTGAATACTCTTGTCTTTCCAGTTCATTTTCTTCATTTCTTACTTCTATACATTGTCTCTCTGAGCCTTCATCTTTCAAAGATGCTGTTCGTGATCCTCATTGGCAACGTGCTATGGCTGAGGAGCTGACTGCTCTTCATCAGACTCATACTTGGGATTTAGTACCTCTTCCTGCAGGAAAACGTGCTATTGGTTCTCGTTGGATCTATAAGATTAAAACTAAAGCTGATGGATCTATTGAAAGGTATAAAGCTCGTTTAGTTGCTAAAGGTTATTCTCAAGAATATGGTATGGATTATGAGGAGACTTTTGCTCCTGTTGCAAAAATGACTACAGTTCGAACTCTCATTGCGGTTGCTTCTGTTCGTCACTGGAATATTACTCAAATGGATGTTAAAAATGCCTTTTTGAATGGAGATCTTCATGAAGAAGTCTATATGACTCCTCCTCCTGGTGTTGATCATCAACCCGGTGAAGTCTGCAAACTTAAGAAAGCTCTTTATGGTCTCAAACAGGCTCCCCGTGCTTGGTTTGAGAAATTCTCTACTGTGATTACTTCTCTTGGTTTTTACTCAAGTAACCATGATTCCGCTTTGTTTGTCAAGTGTACCTCGTCTGGTCGAATTTTGCTTTCTCTTTATGTTGATGATATGATTATTACAGGCGATGATGTTGTTAGGATTAACTTGTTGAAGTCTGAATTGACTCGAAGTTTTGCTATGAAAGACTTGGGTCCCCTTCGTTACTTCTTGGGTATTGAAGTTGCTTCTTCTCCAAAAGGTTATCTTCTTTCTCAATCCAAGTATATTTCTGATATCTTCGAGCGCGCTCGTCTCTCAGATAATAAGACTGTTGATACTCCAATTGAGCTCAATGCTCGATACTCTATTTCTGATGGATCTCCATTGCCAGATCCTAGTCTTTATAGAACGATTGTTGGAAGTTTGGTTTATCTCACTATCACTCGTCCTGACATTGCGTATGCTGTTCACATAGTCAGTCAGTTTGTTACTTCTCCTACTACAGTTCATTGGGCTGCTGTTATTCGCATTTTGAGATATCTCCGTGGCACTCAGTTTCAGACTCTTTTGCTTTCTTCTACTTCATCTTTGGAGTTATGTGCTTACTCTGATGCAGATTGGGCTGGTGATCCTACTGATCGCAAATCCACTACTGGCTTTTGTATTTTTCTAGGAGATTCTCTAATTTCTTGGAAAAGTAAGAAGCAGGACGTTATATCTCGGTCTTCGACAGAGGCAGAATATCGTGCTATGACTTCTACTACTTGTGAAATTGTTTGGCTACGATGGTTGCTTGCTGATATGGGTGTTTCCTTACAACGACCAACTCCTTTGTACTGTGATAATAAAAGTGCTATTCAAATTGCTCATAACTCCGTCTTTCACGAAAGGACCAAGCATATTGAGATTGACTGCCATATTACTCGCCATCACCTTCAGAATGGCACTTTGACATTGCCATTTGTCTCTTCCTCCTTGCAACTTGCAGATTTGTTCACTAAATCTTTGTCATCTTCACGTTTCCGGTTTCTGACTGACAAACTCTCGATGCTCATTGCTGTCGCATCATGAGTTTGAGGGGGGATGTTAACGTAATTAATAGTCTCTTAAGGGCAATATTGTCTTTTGTGTTATGTTTAGCCTATATATAAAGGCCTCTTGTGTTGCTTTAGGGTTAACACTTTATCTCATCTTGTAGCCGCCATCTGCTTTGTACTGTAATGGTGTTGATGAATAAACGAATGCTTTAGTCCTCTTTATTAGATTTATCAGTAACCACTCGATATATTTTTATTTTATAAAAGGAGGTTAAGGAAGTTCTCAATGGATTGGTACGACTATTGGGTTTTTAGATGATTTTCGAATTCTAAATTTTACAAAAATTATATATATATATATATATATATATATATATATATATATATATATATATAAAAATCCGACGCACACCAAACTATACTTCAATACCATATACATATAAACACCAAAACGATAAATATATATTATAAAATATATATGTACATATAATACACAACATAAAAACCCAAAACACACATCTACATACACGCAATCACATGTACACATAGAGACTCAAACATAATATATAAACAGCCATATACTATACACACCACACACAAAAGCAATCCAAGCGTACATAGAAAACTCAAACTTATATATATATATATATATATATATATATATATATATATATATATATATATATATATATATATATATATATATATATATATATTTGTGTGTGTAACAAGGATACCGACACATGCACGGACTCAAACATTCATGCACGCATGCAATTCACGCAGGGTTAGTTCGGTGGGCGAGGTGATGGACGTGGAAGGGCTTCCAGGTGATGTGGATGGACTCGATTATCGGGTGAGTTAACCGGGTGGAGTAAAAATAATTCGGTAGGTGGTATGGTGTTCAACAGATGGGAATGGAAGTAGCATCATAGTTCTTGACATACTTCTGGGGTAGATCGAAAACAGGGGAGTTCGGTGGAGTCATGCGAGTGGTTGGTGGGTCAGCATAGCAGGGTTCGGGGACAGCGGTCCTCAAGAACGAACAGTAGCACGGGATTCAGTCCGGAGTCGGCATTAGGAACGACTTCAATTGGTGGAGCTCGGGTTTGCAAATGGAAAAGGGTGGCAGCGGGGTTCGGCTGATGGCTGACATAGGCTGGTCGAAGCTGTTGGACGGTGGCTTTGGTTGACGCAGTGGAGCAATGGGAAGAAAAAGGGTGGTGTGCTCTTCTTTGATTCGCGAAAACAAAAGACGGGGGAGGAGTAGCTGTTTTTATTCATGAAGAAGAAATATGGGATGGAAAGGCAGTCGAAAAAGACAGATTGCAATGGGAAGGAAATGGGAATTTGTACATGGAGCTGGGTATTTATTTTTGGAAACCACGTGTTTTGGGAAGAACAAAATTTTTGAATGATGGTTTGGGGAATAGAAAATGTGTAGGCTTTAAAGGAAATACAATTTATGTGAAGATGTGAACAAAATACTTTCTCCTGATTGGTGGAAATCAGGGGGACCCATATAGGACTCTCCTGATTTCCACCAATGGAGGCCGGGTGTTTTGTTCACATCCTTAAAAGGATGTGAACAAAATCGGACTCCTTTAAAGGTGGCCTTGGAAACGTTCTTTGGCAAATTTGAAGAGGTGGCATTTGAGAATGAATGAAGCCTTTGGGAAATGCACCAACTTTAAGCTGAATGTGGTCTCCCTATCTTAAGAGAACGTTTGGTTTAAATTTCAAAATGCAAGGGACGCGGTTAGAAATGAAATGACAAGAAATGGTTTGCAAATTCAACATTTAATGGTTGGGAACGTTTTAATGCAAAACGGAACGAAAAAGTTTTAAAATAAAAGTAAATGAATGATTTTGGCAAGTCGATTATACACATAAAAAGTGGACGATATCAAACTTGATTTGATTTTGATATGAAAACGATGAACACATAAAATGAGATTAATGAACTGGAAAAGGACGGGTTTGAAATACCAAAAGGAAACGAATCCGTAAAATGATAATTGAATGATGTTTGTAACAATGAAGATCAATACAAATAGCAAATCAACAAGATAAATATTTTGAGATCAAATCGAGGATACGATTTTTACTAATACTGAAAACAAATTATATAACAATATGAGTTTAAATATTTAAATTAAATTTCAAGAAAGAATACAAATTCAAATAACTAAACTCGATTAAATTTATCTAGTAAATAAGATTTTGAAAGCATACATTGTATCCATTATCAAATTATTTTCATAACAAAATCAAATTCATTCGTTATATAAACTCCGAGGTAAATTTTAGTTTCATATCAAAAATCAAAATAGTTATTCCAATAATCCAAACGAATTGAGTTTTAAATAAATGAAATCAATATCAAAATCAAAATTTTAATTTGATCATTAAATAAAAGTACTCTTATAATTCAGGTTGTTACAATGCATGCCTTCTATTAACGCGTCCGCTACGACGTTCCCTTTTCGTGGGGTATGCTGGATCATAAAATCAAAAGAGGTAAGGTATTTTATCCATCATTGTTGTCTTAAATTCAGATCACTTTGAGAGAATAAGTATTTTAGGGAATATGGTCAATAAAAAGTTCAAACTTCTCCCCCAAAAAAATAATCCATCCACATTTTTAAGGCGAACATTACTGAGGCTTGTTCTAGGTTATGAACTGGGTATCTCTTCTCGGGGTCCTTGAGTTGTCTATTAGTATAAGTAAAAACTCTACCTTCTTGCATAAGAACTTTTCCTAAACAGGTTCCACATGCGTCAGTGTAAACCGTAAACTTGTTCGGGCCATCGGGTATAATAAGAACTAGCGCACTAGTCAATACTTCCTTTAATTTCTTAAAGTCCACATTGCACTTATTACTCCAAGAAAATACCAAGTTCTTATTTTTTTAATTGAGTCAAAGGAGTAGCAATCTTTGCAAAGTCTTTAATAAACTTTCGGTGATATCTAACCAACCAAAGGAAGCTTCTCACCTCTATAGCATTTTGAGGTATTCACCATTCCTTAATTGCCTTTATCTTCACGAAGTCTACTGCCAAGCCTCTGCTGGGCACGATATGTCCCAAAAATCTAACTTCTTCTCTCCAGAAATGGCACTTCGAAAATTTGGCAACTGGCTCTCTCTTAATATCCCTAGGACCTATCTTAAGTGATTTTCATGCTCTTTTTGGTTCTTAGAAAATATAAGGATATCATCTATGAAAACTGCATAATCTTATTTAGAAGGCCCCTAAATCCTCTACCCACGAGGTCAACAAAGAAGGTGGGTGCATTCATCAACCCGAAGGGCATAACTTCCCATTAGAACAGTCCATCCGGTGTCCTAAACACGGTTTTATTCTTACTGTCCTCCGAGATTCTCAATTAGTGAAATCCATTTGCAAGGTACAATTGGGAAAATACTCGGGCTCCTCCCAAGTGGTTAAATAGATCATCAATTCTTAGTATGGGGTACTTAGCTTATTAAGCTCCCTATAATCCACGCAAAATTATAAATATCCATATGCTTTGTGGCAAAAACAACAGGTACACCCATTTCAGACATACTTCGTCGAATGAAGCCTTTCTGTCGAAATTCCAAAATCTGTTTATCCAATTCTCTCCTTTCTTTTGGAACCATATGCCTTAAGGGTAAAGCTACTGGACTAGAATCCTTCTCTAGGTCAGTACGAAAAGAGATTCCTCTATGGGGTGGATGTCCCATGACTTCCTCGAAGACGTCCAATTAGAACTCACATACTATAGAGATCGAAGATGGCCCTTCTGAACTAGAAGATAAGGTATACAATAGGGCTTTATCCTTGTTTCTAGTGTCACAAAGAACTTTCAGACTATGTCCTCCTTGGCTCCTAAGATGAACAATTCTCTTACCGCAATCTAGGATGGCCCCATAAAATGATAGCCGATCCATACCTAAGATAAGTCATACCCCACAAAATCCAACGCATACACTTCGCAGAGGAATTCGACATCATCGATATCCAATACTAGGTCTTTACAGACTAACTTTAGATACTTATTTCCTCCGAATGCGTTGGATACCTCTATCGGATTACTAGTGATAGATATGGGAAGGTTCACAAATTAACTAGCCTCCTAGAAATAAAAGAATGGTTCGCTCCCGAGTCAAACAAGGTGTATACAGAAATTTCTAAAATAGAAGTTATACCTTCAAGCGCGGGTTGACCTTGATCTCTTAGGGGTCAACTCTATATCGATGCTTCCTCCAGTGCATAATTCTGACCGCTAACCTTAGGTTTTGGGCAACCTCTAGACAAGTGTCCTTCCTCGTGGCAACTATAGCACTTTCCCTTAAACTCTTTCTTTGCCAAAGTAGTACTGCAATCCTTACCTCATGGACTTTGCAGTTGCACCTCGTACTAGTCTAGCTTCTTTCTTAAGCTTGTCCCTTTCTTCTTATTCTTCCACCATTCCTTCTTCTTGATTTTGTTAGAAGACAAACTACTGTTCCCCTTCTCACTGTTCTTACTCTCTTTAATTCCTTCAGTTGTGCACAAAATGGTTGTCTCCACTAATGTTTCAAAGGTTGCTCCGAATGTCACTTGCGCCAACATAGTGTCTTTCAATTTTGAGTTGAACCCCTTAACAAATCTTAAATCTTTGTTCCTTGGGGTATATGACAAACCCTACCGAACTCGCATAACTCAGTGAATTTAGCCACATACTCTCTCAGACTCATATTTCCTTGCTTGAGGCAGATAAACTTCTCTTATTGGATCAATACCTCAGCCTTTGGTAGAAACTTTGTTTCAAAGCAGCTCTTGAATTCAGCTCACGTAAATACTTGGTAGAAACTTTGTTCCACCTTTTCAAGAGCTTCTCCTTTTAAGTGTCAGGCCGCAACTCTCCTCTTAACTTCGTCAGACCATCCTGTGGCCTAAAAAATCCTTTCATGGTCCATTATCCAGGCTTGAGGATCCATAAAGTTTTATGTTCCTAAGAATGGTTTTCCACCAAGGCTCGTGAAACTCTTACAAAATCGAGGAAAGTTGAAGGCTACCTCAGTGGCAGGAGCTGCAGACATCACTGGGGCAGGAACCTTCTCTACAGTATGGAGATACTATTGGAACCATTTTGGAAAATACCGAGGCCTTGCCTAGTTTCTTTGTTTGGAAGGATTTTCAGCCATCCTACTATGTGAAAAAGAAAAGGAAAAATCCTACAGTGGATACTTCTGAGATAGTATTTAAGATGCAAAGGGAAGAAAACGATAAAGTTGCTTAGTATAGCTGCGTATTCTTATTAGGGTAAATAAATAAATAAATAAGTAAATAATTTGAAAACCATTTCAAAGTACAAATATGCCTCTCATATGTATAATTTTCCTATAATAGGGTAACATATGCTCTGATACCAAATGTAAGAACCCGCCCGAAATCGACCTAAATTTCGACCTAGAAAATGCCCATCAAAACTTTGGGCCACTCTAAATGGGTCACTGGTTCATATATGGAATTACATTTGCACAAAATAACAGATAGTATAACGTTATGGAATCTCACACAGTAGAAGGAAAAAGTATAATACCAAAATAGGGTGTACCTTTAATTAAAAGCCATAGATTTAGATACAAATTGTCATATACAATTATTCAAAACAATATATCATCATTGTCCATAGTCTAGAGTTTCCAGAAGAAAAAGAGAAATAATAGCTAATAGTATCACAACAGTCTCATAGCCATCTTCATCAAGTTCCATCATCGTTTCAGCCATCGAGTCGCTACCCCACCTATTATCAACTTAGATATGTTGAGGAATCCTGTTAGATATGTTGGGGAGAAGGGTCAGTAAATAAAGTCCTGTGTGACTGAAAATAATATTTTCTTAAAGAAAATACCCTAGATTTGTCCGGTAATATATATGTCAAGGTATGTCTGTGAAACACATAAGCACACTCATACAAAGAAACATTCTAATCAATGAGGTGGATATCCGAATCAATCACTTAAGACCGTTATTGACAATTTAGGGTGGGGACCTAATGAGGTGGACATTCTCGGCCACTTAAGGCTCATTCTAACATGTTTATTAAGTGTGGATTCGTATAATCTCTTATGACCCTAAGGCGGACCCTAGAAACTTAAGACCCCGTCCTAATATGCCAATGTTTTTAAGTATATACTCTCACAAGTAATATGAGAAGTTGTATCTCACCGCTTAGTACCGGTTTAGGGTAATGTAACACCCACCTCCACCAATGCCACTCTTGCAAGGGCACTGGCATTGGTGGGGCGTTAAACGAGGTAAACATGCATGCAGATATTACAAGACAGGACATATAAGTAAAAACAGAGTAAATAAAGCAGCAGATAAAACTAACATTTCAAAACCATAGTCAAGTTACATCAAAGTACTTGGTCATTATTTTCCACAAAACATAGTCTAGAAACATCAACTGAAAACTGGAAAGAAAATCATAAAGTAACTATCCCCAAGGTAGAATAAAGCCATAGCATGCTCAAGTCCAAATTGTACATGAGCTATCCAGAAAAGCAGCTAAAGATCCAAGCTAGGTACTAGTGTTCCCACCCTGTAAACCTGGGGGGGGGGGGGGGGACGGAAGAAAAGAGGCGAAAGAAAACGGGTCAGTCAAAAGACTGGTAAGTCCTACCTACTATTAGTATAAAAACTAATAAAGTTAACTGAACATGTAAAACAGAGATGAGATGAAGGGTGATAACTGGCATGGTGAAAAGTTAACAAGATAGATCAAGTGTGGCATCACATATACAAGGTTAAGTTTTTGCACCAAGTGTATTAGTATTCCAACCCATGTCAAGTATAAACAAGAAATGATCCCTTGGCCCAAAGCTGGCCCACATCATGAGATGACCTAAATCGAGGTCCAACTACTCGGTCTAGTCGATCGGCTCCCTATAAGCCTAACTCGTCGTGTATCGGTGTCATACGGCTTAATCGTGGAATGTAGTTAACTGTGCTAGGTCCACCCCAGGGTGTATCCAGCCCTAAGGTGTAAACCACAGACACAATTCAAGCACGCACAGTCTAAACCTACTGGTGCCCATGTTCAACTCCGGATTTAATGTGCACGACCATGGTCCGCCTGAACAACCAGTGCACCCTTCAGCCGTCTCTTTTGGTCTCTTACAATCAGTCCAGTAATCGTGCCCCACCCCAGCCTAGTCCAGGGTACCCATGATACTTCCAAGTTGGTTACTGCTGAAAAGGACCACGTAACTAGGATTTCAAGTGGGTTAAGTGTGGTTAACCCTATCCTAACCATGTATTGAGTTGGTTAAGTGTATTCAAGCAGTTCATGACTTAACCCTATCAATACATCGGGTTTAATTGGTTAAGTATATTCAAGTAGTCCATGACTTAACCCTACCAATCCATCGTGTTTAATTGGTTAAGTATATTCAAGTAGTCCATGACTTAACCCTACCAATACATCGTGTTTAATTGGTTAAGTATATTCAAGTAGTCCATGACTTAACCCTACCAATCCATCATGTTTAATTGGTTAAGTATATTCAAGTAGTCCATGACTTAACCCTACCATGTGGCATTAATTAACTTAATGCACCCCAACCTCTCACATTAGACTTTGTTGTGGTTACAAGTTAAGCCGGGCGGGTCCGGGTAGCTTTACACCACAACCTAGTCTAACCTCGGGTTTTAAGTGCGACATGACCAACTACTCACATTGGGTCCTATTGCTTGTAGCCACTAGTTAAGCCGGTCGGTTCCGGGTAGATTTATGCTACAAACTCAACCCAACCTCGACTTGGCCACTTTCATGTTTTCTACATGTCATGTCCACGTTCGTGTTTTCAAGCATAAACACATATCAAACTTTCATGTCATATTTTCAAGTCATGTTTTCATGTTATTTAAGTTTGCCCAACTACCCATAACGTATTCCCATCGCACGTAAATTCGCATTAACGCAAGTAGATCAAAGAGGGAACGTAACCATATGACAAGGTGGGCATAAGATGGCAAAGTCTATCACAAATTAAACATGGTGATATTTGAGGCCAAAAGGGGTTCAACATACTAGCATATGGCCTCAACATGTATGATAGCATAAAAGGTGACTTGGCCTCAAACATACCAAATAGCATAAGGGTGATTTGGCCACAAGCATGCATAATAGCATAAGGGTGATTTGGCCACAAGCATATTAAGGAACATGAGGGGTTAAGGTTTTGCCACAAGTTAAACATGGTGGCATATGAGGCAAATGTGTTCATAAACTTGCATATTACATTATAAGCCTCAAAACATGCATGATATTAACTTTAGCAAAATAGGTGAAACATGGCCATAAATAACATGTGATGATAGCAAGTGATTCGCATATAACATCATATGCAAGTTAACATAAGGTTTATGAGAGTTTCTATGTTGCTTTATGCAACATTTCCAATCAAAGTTCATAGCTTTCTATGCACAAAGTCAAGGTGATAGCTTTACAAACATGCATAGAATAAATCTATGCATAACATGATAGGATCAAAGCTCATAGTTTTATATGGATAAAGTCAAGGTGATAGCTTTACAACCATGCATAGGATAAATCTACGCATAACATGATAGAATCAAAGCACATATCATACTTAGGCCCAAACTCAAACTTGCAACATGTCACATTTAACTTCATAGTTAGAATCTAAGAGTAATATAGGGCTTACAATGCTATGAAGACTTATAAAATATAAATAAGATTGAGACGAAGCCACGCTAGCAACACTAAAAGCCCCAAATGAATATAAGCTCCAAGTTGTCTTGAGAAACAAGAAGCTCCTTTGATTTGTATGAAGAAAGATCCATATTTTGATAAAGAAAGGTGGCTCTTTTACTAGCTTAGGACACTCAAATTTTCATGAAGAGGATGGAGGCCATGTTATGAAGATGGAGGCCATGATCAAGAAACATTTTGGCATAGTTTAGTTATAGGATTGATTTATGATGATTTAGGCTAGGTATTAGGGTCTTTTTATAGAGTTTAGGATTAGTTTTAGCCATAGGATTAACTCTAAATCAAATCTGAGCCATCAAATCACGTCACTAGCCAACAAAACAGGTCCAAACAGCCCAATTAAGTGCACCAGGCCGACCTGGCCGACCAGGGAGGTCGACCCTGTAACACCCCACTCCCGCTATGATCACTCACTAAGGGAATGCCATAGCATCGGTGGAGTATTTTAGTGAATATAGAACAGAAAAATTACAACAAGACAGATATAAATAGTACTTGAAATTTTAAAACATCATCTCATAACAGCGGAAGTAAAACATGTCTGGTTACATCATAAAACCACAATAAAGGTCAAGTACAATATCCATCAAAATAAAGAAGTACATAATCCCACTCTCATACAATAGCCAAACAAAAGAAAAGATAACTGGATAACTGGAGCTTTACATCTATCCAAGCTCCTAAAGACTGGAACAGCAATCCGATCAAGCTCCACTACTGCTAGGATCCACCGTAGGACCTGAGGGTTGGGAAAAAGATAAAAACAACAGGGTCAGACATAAGTCTGAGCGAGTCCTATAACTTTAACAATACAATCGTTAAAGTAACCAGAGAAGACATAAACTGATATACGGTAACATATAGGGATGAATGGCTACCCTAAGCAGTCAACTAAACGAAGATAAAGGATAAAGACGCATCTACCCTCCCTAAGGTAAATTACTAAACTGCACCACACCAGTCGTTCCTAACTTAAAGGTTGATCCCACCCAAGGACTTATAAAATTTACTAATTAGTACCTGCGTACCCCTAGGTGACCAAGTAGGCGCCACGGGGCCCTACAATCCACTAGGTGTACACACTACTTCCCATTCGATCGGCTCCCTAACGTAGATACCCGTGCTGGCCCCACCGTGGGATGTATCATTCCCCAATGTGGCAACCTGATGAAACTAAAGGTGCACGGCTTATATCTACTCGATGCAACAACGGCTTACCTACCAGCCCGGGCCCACTCACGCATATGAAGCCCGTTGGACTTGCGTTGCCACCGCTAACCCGTTTGCCTCTTACAGTCAAGCCCAGTATGCGTGTCCCGTCCTCGACATGGGTCGAGCCCACAAAGATACGTATGGGTTACTGGTTGAAATGGGCCTCCACAAGCTACCCACCTAAGCTTGTCCCTTTTTCTAGTATATCCCACTTAACCCTTTAATCATGTTTTAATTACATGTTCTATTTTGGTTAAGTATTCTAATCGTATTTTCTATTGCCACCCAAGGCAACCACTAGATTTTCTCATGCCACCCGAGGCACCCACTTAACCCCTCATGTCCCTCTACATGCTAATGTGGTTAAGTGTTTCTTAATTAATTAATTAAGAACGTAACCTTTGTAAAGACCTCTCACATTAGACTGTCTTTTATGACCGCTGGTTAAGCCGGTTGGGTCCGGGCAGCCTTATGTCATAACAGAGTCTAACCTCGTGTCTTTACATTAATTACGTATTTAGTTTGTGCCTAAGACCTCTCACATTGGGCTAACATTTGTAGCAACTGGTTAAGCCGGTTGGGTCCGGGCAGTTTTACGCTACAACTGAGTCCAACCTCGTGTCTTAGTCAATTAATTACACCTAATTAATCACCCTCATAATTTTATATTAATTATCCCTAATTAATCAAGTTTTCTTAACATGGGTAGACCTAACTTAATAGGTAAATTCCCATGGGGTAGACCTAACTCAATAGGTAAATTCCCAACACATAGTATGGGTACACCTAACCAAATAGGCAAATTCCCATACTATGTTTATTTATTTTGTGTTATGCATAATTATATTAATTTCACACAATCTTATTAACTTATGCATTTAATTACCCCATCGTTCCCACGTAATTTCGTTCATGATATAACACATATAAAAGGTGTCAACTTGCATATGAATGAACATGTTTCAAAGGTGCCATCTTGCATATTAACAAACACATAACTTGCATATGAACTTGCATAACATGTCACATAACTTGCATATAATATGTCACATAACTTACATATTCATTTTGCATAACAAACTTGCATATTAGCTTATAGACTTGCATAATGTGTCATCATGAACTTGCATATTAATAAACATGTAACTTGCATATTTACATACATGTAACTCGCATATTAACAAACATGTAACTTGCATATAAAGAAACATGTAGCTTGCATATTTACATACATGTAACTTGCATATTAACAAACATGTAACTTGCATATTAACAAACATGTAACTTGCATATTTACATACATGTAACTTGCATATTAACAAACATGTAACTTGCATATTAACAAACATGTAACTTGCATAGCATATTACCATGAACTTGCATAACATGCATATGATTACATAGCCCACAACTTGCATATTTAGCATCATGCAAACATAACATACATCATATTAAACTTGCATAAGCTTACATACTCAACATGCATAAACATAAGATTAATGCTAACATCATATCATATGATTCAAAGCTCATTAACCCACATACAAAACCATAAATCTCATCACATCTCATCTAATTAGTTTACCAAAAGATCATCAAAGTGATAGAAACTCACAACTAGCAACTTTGAACACCAAATGAAGAAGATTAAGATGCTAAGAAGGGATTAGAAGTTGATTAGAGAGTGATTAGTATGCAACCCTCTTCATAAAATTAGTGGAGGCCATGAGAGCTAGCATTTTTCCATAGTTTAGTCACTAGGTTTAATTATGAATGAATTAGGGTAGGTTAGGGTCTTATTTATAGATTAGGCAAGTGTTTTAGGCCATAGGATTAACCCTAGATTCAATCCAAGCCATCAAAGCATGTCTTGGGGAAGAAGTCAAGTGTAGGAACCATCTAGGGCCTTTAGATTAAAGATGGACCATGAGAACCATTCAAATGCAAAATCTGCACTTGAGCGAATCGGCCCACGGGTTGACAGCCAAACACCCTGGATTAACCCCTAGTCGACCCAGCGGGCTCGGGTCGACTTCAAAAATCGGCCGGTTCGGTTATTCCCCTCTCCCAATTCGCTGTTTTGAGCATTTTTGCATATTTATTTATTAAATTTTCAATTATATATATATATATATCAATATATATATATATATATATCTACACAACCCATTTCACTTAATTAAGTATACTTTAATTTGGGAATTTTCGTGAAACTTCGCGAGGCCATATCTTGGTCATACGGACTCCGATTTTCGAAAACTCGGACTCTATTTCGCGTATTTTTCCGAGACGAACACAATGGCATAGCCCGTTTCCCTTGATTCCCATTTTAGAATTAAATTCTGCCTCGATTTATGTTATTACAGGTTATTGAAAATACGGGTTGTTACATTCTCCCCTCCTTAAAGGATTTCGTCTCCGAAATCTTCAAGTTAGGAAGAACGTATCCTACCATCCAATCATCCATCTACTCAAAGCATCATCCACGAGCAATCATTGTCCTTACAAGATTCTAAATGCTGGATGGATATATGCAAAAGTGTGTGTATATGTACTTACCTAATGCGAAAATCAGGCGGTTACTGATACAGTAAACCTCCTTAATGCAAACCATGATAGTGCCATGCATCCAATATGTATGAGAAACCCTATTGACACATACAAATTTCTACATGCGTGCACAACCATACACAAAAATGCATCATCCATATGATAACACAGCCATGATACATCCATCAATCTAACTACCACATCCATTTATGCAATATGCAACATGAAGTGACTGAGCCGATCTAGTGCCTAATGTGTGTGTATATGCATCCACGAGCAACCACTAGCAAACAATTGCATCCATATGCATCCATCAACCATAACATGTTTCAAACACATGTCTCAACCATAGGTTTTACCCTATCTAAAGGTCATAGGTATTAGCGAGAGGATATACTAAAGATAAGATAAGTACTAGACAAGCAATAAAGGAGAAGTTAAAAGACATACTCTCAAAAAGAAATGGATACAAAGAACGCATCTTTGCTTCCGTCTCCCAAGTAGCATTGCTTTCGTCATCTCCCCATTGCACTTTAACTAGCTGAACTTCTCTGTTCCTCAACTTCCTAGTTTCTGACCCAAGGATGCGAGTAGGAGCTCGTCGAATCGTCGCATCACGCTCTACCTCTACATCTCTAAGCAAGCTCGGCTCTACCACCTCCGCGGTCTCATGTAAGCACTTCCTCAAATGTGATACATGGAATACATCATGAACACCACTAAGTCTGTCGGGCAACTCCACCCTATATGCCATCCGTCCAATCCTTTCCTTAATAGGAAACGGCCCAACAAATCTCGGTGCTAACTTCCCTACGGACCCAAAGCGAACAACATTTCTCAATGGAGATACTTTGACAAAAACCATGTCCCCAACCTCAAACTCAAGATCCGTCCTTCTCCGATCCGCATAAGATTTCTGTCTATCTTGCGCTGCTTTCATCCTTTTTCGAATTAAATCAATCTTCTCTGAAGTCTCTCTAACCATATCCGGCCCAAGCAAGATCTTATCCGTAGATTCCCACCAACATGTAGGAGATCGACAAGGCCTTCCATAAAGAGCTTCGAAAGGAGCCATACCAATACTGGACTGAAAGCTGTTATTATATGCGAACTCCACCAAAGGAAGATGTTCTTCCCATGTACCTCCAAAATCCAAGATACAAAGCCTCAAAAGATCTTCTAAGATACGGTTCACCCTCTCGGTCTGACCGTCCGTCTGAGGATGATATGCGGTGCTCAAACACAACTGAGTCCCTACCGCCTCTTGCAAACTTCTCCAAAACTCACTAGTGAAAATAGGATCTCGATCACTCACAATGCTGGATGGTACGCCATGCAATCTAACAATCTCTCTAACATAGACTGAAGCAAGCCATGGAGCGGTCCTCTTACTCTTTACGGGTATAAAATGGGCACTCTTTGTAAGTCTGTCTACCACAACCCAAATTCCCGTATTGCCCTTCCTCGATCTCGGTAACCCGTCGATGAAATCCATCGAGACACTATCCCACTTCCACTGTGGAACTTCCAATGGGTGTAGCAACCCACCGGGTTTCCTTTGCTCCACTTTAACTTGTTGGCACACTAAGCATCTAGCCACATACTCGGCCACATCTTTCTTCATACCGGCCCAAAAGAAAACTCTCTTCATGTCTTGGTACATTTTGTCTCCACCGGGATGAATAGTCATTCTTGAACGATGTGCATCATCCAAAATAGCCTTCTTCAAACCCTCATCTTGCGGTACACAAAGTCTACCGTCTCTATGCAACCATCCCTTATCATCTATGGTGTATCTACCCAAATGGCTGGACGACTCCCCTCTTATAAGCTTCTCTACCAACACAACCAACTGTGGGTCGTCTCGCTGAGCCTCGCCAATCCGTCTCAAAAGAGTAGGTCTAACCTCCAAGGATGCCAACAAACCAGGTACAAAATCAACAGAAGGTCTGAAGTCAAACAAAGAAAGAAACTCCAAGCTTCGTCGTTCCACGAACAATGGACTCAAAGATAGCCTTTTTCTACTTAAGGCGTCTGCCACCACGTTACCCTTACCAGGGGTATACGCTATCTCGAAATCATAGGATGCTAAGAACTCCATCCACCTTTGCTGTCTTAAGTTTAAATCCTTCTGAGAGAATAAGTACTTCAATGATTTATGGTCGGTGAACAACTCGAATCTCTCACCAAGAAGATAATGGCGCCAAGACTTAAGTGCGAAAACAATCGCGGCCAACTCTAGATCATGGGTAGGGTAATTCTTCTCATGCACTCTCAATTGTCTCCCTCCATAGGCTATTACCCTTCCCTCCTGCATCAAGACTGCGCCTAATCCTGTTCCACAAGCATCGGTATAAACAACAAACGGCTTACTCCCATCTGGAAGCACTAAAACTGGAGCGGTGGTCAAAGCTCTCTTTAACCGTCGGAAAGCATCATCACAATCTACATCCCATGAGAAAACCAGATTCTTCTTCGTCAAGCGGGTTAATGGGGCTGATATCTTCGCGAAGTCTTTGATGAACTTCCTATAATATCCTGCCAACCCCAAGAAACTTCTTACCTCGGTAGCATTTCTAGGAACTTTCCAATCCTGGATAGATACTATCTTTGCGGGATCCACAGCTATCCCTTCCTTAGAGACCACATGCCCTAAGAATCGCACTTCTCTTCTCCAAAAATGGCATTTAGAGAATTTAGCTTTAAGACTATGCGCTCGAAGAGTCTCCAACACTTCCTTGAGATGTAAGGCATGCTCTTCTTCATTCTTGGAAAAGACCAAGATGTCATCCACAAAAACTACTACAAACTTATTCAGATACTCTCTGAACACTCTACTCATGAGATCAACAAAGTATGCGGGGGCGTTTGTCAACCCAAATGGCATCACTAGCCACTCATAAAAACCATCCGGAGTCCGGAAAGCAGTCTTCTCTATACTGTCCTCCGCCACTCTTAACTGATGAAACCCTGTAGCTAAGTCCATCTGCGAAAATACTGACGCGCCAACCAACTGATCAAAGAGATCATCTATCCTCGGTAATGGGTGTCTATTCTTCTTCGTGAGCTTATTAAGTTCCCTATAATCCACACAAAGTCTGAGGGACCCATCCGCCTTCGTGGCAAACACTACTGGAGCTCCCCACTCCGATATACTTCGCCTTATGAACCCCTTCTCAAGCAACTCCCCTACTTGCTTATGAAGTTCTCTTCTCTCACGAGGAGCCATGTGGCGTACTGGCAAAGACACTGGTTTGGCATTATCCACCAAATAAATTCGGAAATCTATCTCCCGCTTCGGAGGCAAACCCTTTACTTCTTCAAACACATCCGGATATTCCCGGACTACTCTGACAGAACACAAACTTTCGACCGAAGCATCGAGCGATTCAAGATAACTTAGCAAAACAGATTCCATGGGATTGCAAGAGATCTCGAGAGTGTTACCCAAGCGGGTCATGAGCCTGACAACTCTCCTTTCGCAATCAAGAACGGCACCATTACTGGATAACCAGTCCATGCCCAAGATCAACCCATAGCCCGTGAAGCCCAATACAAAAGCATCACATCTAAACTCAACGCTAAGTATAGAAATCTTCAAACCCAAACATATCATAGACAGATATATGGAGCCCCCAATTGGGTTTGAGACAACCAAGGGATCATCAACTAGACTGGTGTCTAAGTGCAGTGACTCAACTAACGATGATGAGATAAAAGAATGCGATGCGCCAGAGTCAAACAAAGTACGAACTGGATGATCAAACAGAAAAACCAGACTTTCAACGGAAATAGTTCTACCTCTCTGCTGAATCGGTGGAACTGAGAGAACCTGAACTTGCCCCCCTGACTGAGGTGGTGCTATAAGAGCTTGCACCTGGCCTCCTGAGGTAGACCCCGTCTTCTGCCCCTTCTTTGGGCAGTTTTTCACAAGATGCCCTGCTTCACCACAATGAAAGCAACCGGTCTTCTTCTTTTTGCGACAATCCTTACTGAGGTGTCCTGGTGTTCCACAATTGAAGCACTTCTTCTTCGTCTTCTTTTTGTCACCATTGCCTTTTCCGCCCTTGCCTTGTTGTTGCTGTTGCGGTTTCTTCTGATCCCCCTTTTTCTCTGGTGCCTTAGAATTCTTATCATCCTCATGCATAAGTGCCATGTAGACAAGCTTCTCAAAAGTGGCCCCCATAGGAATGTGAGTCATAGCTATTCCTTGCAATGGTTCGTTCAAGCCTCTAACGAACCTCAAAGCCTTCTTCTCCGGTGTATTCACCAACTCTATGCCAAACCTTGCTAATTGATTGAATTTGTTGACATATTCTTTCACCGTGAGATTCCCTTGCTTCAAATTCAAGAACTTCTCCATAAACAGATTCTCTTCCGCCCTTGAGAGAAACTTAGCCCCAAACCTTTGCTTAAAATCTGCCCAAGAGTCAACAGGGCGTTCTCCATTAGTGACCTCCCACCAGAATGAGGCCTCTCCCTTCATTAACCAAGCCGCCAACTTGACTTTCTTTCCCTCTTCCACTTCAAAGATATCTAGCAACTCTTCCACTTCCTTAAGCCAATCTCTAGCCTCTACGAAAGTCTCTGAACCAAGAAAAGGTTTTCCTCCTATAGCCTTGAACTCCTTGCAAACCTTAGCAAAATTATCTACTCTAGGCTGAGGAGGAGGAGCGGTTGTCTCTGGTGTAGTAGCATTGGCCGGACCCGCAGCCGCGGCCCTAGCCTCTTGCAACCTCCTATACCATAGTGGTATAACTAAACCCTCCGGGATGTTAAGATCTTCAGCCATGCTGAAACGAAAGAGGAAAGATTCAAAAAGGAGATTCCGAAAGATAAAGATATGGCTATTGGGGATTATGCTTTTCTTTTTCAAAAACTTTTTTCTCTTAGAAGACATGCTTTTAAAAATACTTTCTTCGAAAATACTCTTAGAAAGTAGTTTTTCTCAAAAAATTTATCTGTTCTGGTAACCTTAAGTTCTGATACCACGTGTAACACCCCACTCCCGCTATGATCACTCACTAAGGGAATGCCATAGCATCGGTGGAGTATTTTAGTGAATATAGAACAGAAAAATTACAACAAGACAGATATAAATAGTACTTGAAATTTTAAAACATCATCTCATAACAGCGGAAGTAAAACATGTCTGGTTACATCATAAAACCACAATAAAGGTCAAGTACAATATCCATCAAAATAAAGAAGTACATAATCCCACTCTCATACAATAGCCAAACAAAAGAAAAGATAACTGGATAACTGGAGCTTTACATCTATCCAAGCTCTTAAAGACTGGAACAGCAATCCGATCAAGCTCCACTACTGCTAGGATCCACCGTAGGACCTGAGGGTTGGGAAAAAGATAAAAACAACAGGGTCAGACATAAGTCTGAGCGAGTCCTATAACTTTAACAATACAATCGTTAAAGTAACCAGAGAAGACATAAACTGATATACGGTAACATATAGGGATGAATGGCTACCCTAAGCAGTCAACTAAACGAAGATAAAGGATAAAGACGCATCTACCCTCCCTAAGGTAAATTACTAAACTGCACCACACCAGTCGTTCCTAACTTAAAGGTTGATCCCACCCAAGGACTTATAAAATTTACTAATTAGTACCTGCGTACCCCTAGGTGACCAAGTAGGCGCCACGGGGCCCTACAATCCACTAGGTGTACACACTACTTCCCATTCGATCGGCTCCCTAACGTAGATACCCGTGCTGGCCCCACCGTGGGATGTATCATTCCCCAATGTGGCAACCTGATGAAACTAAAGGTGCACGGCTTATATCTACTCGATGCAACAACGGCTTACCTACCAGCCCGGGCCCACTCACGCATATGAAGCCCGTTGGACTTGCGTTGCCACCGCTAACCCGTTTGCCTCTTACAGTCAAGCCCAGTATGCGTGTCCCGTCCTCGACATGGGTCGAGCCCACAAAGATACGTATGGGTTACTGGTTGAAATGGGCCTCCACAAGCTACCCACCTAAGCTTGTCCCTTTTTCTAGTATATCCCACTTAACCCTTTAATCATGTTTTAATTACATGTTCTATTTTGGTTAAGTATTCTAATCGTATTTTCTATTGCCACCCAAGGCAACCACTAGATTTTCTCATGCCACCCGAGGCACCCACTTAACCCCTCATGTCCCTCTACATGCTAATGTGGTTAAGTGTTTCTTAATTAATTAATTAAGAACGTAACCTTTGTAAAGACCTCTCCCATTAGACTGTCTTTTATGACCGCTGGTTAAGCCGGTTGGGTCCGGGCAGCCTTATGTCATAACAGAGTCTAACCTCGTGTCTTTACATTAATTACGTATTTAGTTTGTGCCTAAGACCTCTCACATTGGGCTAACATTTGTAGCAACTGGTTAAGCCGGTTGGGTCCGGGCAGTTTTACGCTACAACTGAGTCCAACCTCGTGTCTTAGTCAATTAATTACACCTAATTAATCACCCTCATAATTTTATATTAATTATCCCTAATTAATCAAGTTTTCTTAACATGGGTAGACCTAACTTAATAGGTAAATTCCCATGGGGTAGACCTAACTCAATAGGTAAATTCCCAACACATAGTATGGGTACACCTAACCAAATAGGCAAATTCCCATACTATGTTTATTTATTTTGTGTTATGCATAATTATATTAATTTCACACAATCTTATTAACTTATGCATTTAATTACCCCATCGTTCCCACGTAATTTCGTTCATGATATAACACATATAAAAGGTGTCAACTTGCATATGAATGAACATGTTTCAAAGGTGCCATCTTGCATATTAACAAACACATAACTTGCATATGAACTTGCATAACATGTCACATAACTTGCATATAATATGTCACATAACTTACATATTCATTTTGCATAACAAACTTGCATATTAGCTTATAGACTTGCATAATGTGTCATCATGAACTTGCATATTAATAAACATGTAACTTGCATATTTACATACATGTAACTCGCATATTAACAAACATGTAACTTGCATATAAAGAAACATGTAACTTGCATGTTTACATACATGTAACTTGCATATTAACAAACATGTAACTTGCATATTAACAAACATGTAACTTGCATATTTACATACATGTAACTTGCATATTAACAAACATGTAACTTGCATATTAACAAACATGTAACTTGCATAGCATATTACCATGAACTTGCATAACATGCATATGATTACATAGCCCACAACTTGCATATTTAGCATCATGCAAACATAACATACATCATATTAAACTTGCATAAGCTTACATACTCAACATGCATAAACATAAGATTAATGCTAACATCATATCATATGATTCAAAGCTCATTAACCCACATACAAAACCATAAATCTCATCACATCTCATCTAATTAGTTTACCAAAAGATCATCAAAGTGATAGAAACTCACAACTAGCAACTTTGAACACCAAATGAAGAAGATTAAGATGCTAAGAAGGGATTAGAAGTTGATTAGAGAGTGATTAGTATGCAACCCTCTTCATAAAATTAGTGGAGGCCATGAGAGCTAGCATTTTGCCATAGTTTAGTCACTAGGTTTAATTATGAATGAATTAGGGTAGGTTAGGGTCTTATTTATAGATTAGGCAAGTGTTTTAGGCCATAGGATTAACCCTAGATTCAATCCAAGCCATCAAAGCATGTCTTGGGGAAGAAGTCAAGTGTAGGAACCATCTAGGGCCTTTAGATTAAAGATGGACCATGAGAACCATTCAAATGCAAAATCTGCACTTGAGCGAATCGGCCCACGGGTTGACAGCCAAACACCCTGGATTAACCCCTAGTCGACCCAGCAGGCTCGGGTCGACTTCAAAAATCGGCCGGTTCGGTTATTCCCCTCTCCCAATTCGCTGTTTTGAGCATTTTTGCATATTTATTTATTAAATTTTCAATTATATATATATATATATATCAATATATATATATATATATATCTACACAACCCATTTCACTTAATTAAGTATACTTTAATTTGGGAATTTTCGTGAAACTTCGCGAGGCCATATCTTGGTCATACGGACTCCGATTTTCGAAAACTCGGACTCTATTTCGCGTATTTTTCCGAGACGAACACAATGGCATAGCCCGTTTCCCTTGATTCCCATTTTAGAATTAAATTCTGCCTCGATTTATGTTATTACAGGTTATTGAAAATACGGGTTGTTACAGACCCCCAGGTCGACTCTAGTGTCGACCTGGTTGGGGGGAGGTCGACCCTAGTGTCGACCCCCCTGTCGACCTGTCTGGGCGGGAATTTTCCCGCCCAGTCTGTTTTGGTTGAATTTGAATTCTAAATTCAAATTTGAACTGTTTTTGAACTTGAAATTTTCTGAAAACTTTGACGGGCCATAACTTGGTCATATGGACTCCGATTTTCGAAAACTCGGACTCTATTTCGCGTATTTTTCTGAGACGAACGCAATGGCACAGCCCGTTTCCCTTGATTCAGATTTTAACATTAAATTCTGCCTTGATTTATGTTATAACATGTTATTCAAAAATACGGGTTGTTACATCCTCCCCACCTTAAAGGATTTCGTCCCCGAAATCTTCAAGTTAGGAAGAACGTATCCTACCATCCATCATCCATCTACTCAAAACATCATCCACAAGTAATCATTGTCCTTAAAAGATTCTAAATGTTGTATGAACATATGCAAAGGTGTGTGTATATGTACTTATCTAATGCGAAAATCAGGCGGTTACTGATTCAGTAAACCTCGTTAATGCAAAATATGTTAGTGTAATGAGTCCATATGTATGCGAATTCCTAATATAATCCATAGTCTCTATATGAGTGCACATAACATCCATCCATATGCAACATCCATGTGATAGCATACAAGTTTCATCCATGAATAAGCATAAACACTCATGCATATGCGGTATGAAAGTGTGTGAGCCGATCTTAGTGCCTAACATGTATCATGCATCCACGAGTATCCACTTGCAAACACTTGCAACCACTGGCAAACATCAAGCATAACATGTTTCAAATACATGTTTCAACCAAGGGTTTCTACCTAAGGTTCTTATGACAAGATTTACGAAACTAGATAAACATGGATAGCAAAAGAAAGATATACCAACTAGGAAAAGAGATTGAAAATGTACCCTCAAAAAGAAATGGATAAAGCCCACGCATCTTCTCCTCGGTTTCCCAAGTTGCGTCTTCCTCTGCTTCACTCCATTGCACCTTAACAAGCTTAACTTCTTTGCTTCTTAGCTTCTTTGTCTTCGTTTCCATGATACGAATCGGAGCTCGTCTTAGGGTTGCCTCTTTCTCCACCTTCATGTCTTCAAGAATGCTAGGTTCAACCACCTTAGCGGACTCATGTAGGCACTTTCAGAGATGAGAGACATGAAAGACATTATATACTCCGGCCAGCTTCTCGGGCAATTGCGCCTTATAAGCCATCTTCTCAATTCTCTCTACGATAGGGAAGGGTCCTACGAACCTTGGTGCCAGCTTCCCTACTGCTCCAAAACGAACCACATTATGCAAAGGAGAAACCTTCACGAAAACCATATCCCCAACTTCGAATTCCAGATCTGTCCTTCACTTGTTAGCATAGGGTTTCTGTCTACCTTGGGCCGTCTTTGAATCAACTCTACCTTCTCGGATGTGCCCCTTTTCATGTCGGGCCCAAGTATACGCTCATTCGTTGTCTCCCACCAACATGTTGGTGACTTGCACAGCCTCCCATACAAAGCTCCGAATGGTACCTTCCTATGCTTGCTTGGTAGCTGTCATTGTAAGCAAACTCTACGAGAGGAAGGTGGTCTTCCCAAGTGCCACCAAAGTCAAGAATGCAAAGCCTCAAGAGATTTGCTAGCACTCTATTCACCCTTTTGGTTTGGCCATCTGTCTGGGGGTGATAGGCTGTACTTAGATTCAATCGCGTACCCATTGCTTCTTGCAAACTATTCCAGAACTGGCTAGTGAAGATAGGGTCACGATCGCTAATTATGCTAGAAGGAACCCCATGCAATCTCACTATCTCTCGAAGATAAACAGATGCTAGCCATGATGCGGTCCTCTTGCTCTTCACTGGAATGAGATGAGCACTCTTCGTAAGTCTATCAACTATGACCCATATCCCATAAAGCCCAAATAGTTTGGTCATCTTAATGGACATCTTCACCCCAACTATAAATCACAAACATGCGAGTCATACTCCTTATGGGGTTTGCAACAAAACTAAGATTGAGAATAGGACCGAGAGGATATACTTAAAAGATAGCATGCGAATAAGCTCTACAGAATAATAGGGATCAAGGATATACTCTTAGAAAGAGATATAATGCGCGTATCTAGTCTTCAATCTTCTAAGCCGCATTTTCTTGTACTTAATCCCATCGTGCCTTGACCGTCTTTTAACTCCACAATTTCGTAGCTCTTAATTATTATTTCCAAAATATGAGTTAGAACTCATTTCACCGTTGCCTCTCGTTCCACATCCACTAAAATACTTGGCTTAAACATAACTGCGTGCTCATGGTTTCATGCAAGCTTTCCAAAATTCGTTAGTGAATCCTGGATCTCGTTTACATACCATACGGTATTCCACGCAGAAGAACTATCTCTTGAAAACAAATGCCACTCCACGTTGCCAAATGTTCTTACTAGGGTGATTTCTATAACCCATGCTTAAGCGGAATGGACTATCCGCCTTAGTGGCGAACACTACTCGATTGGATTACAAATTTCCAAAAAGTGCCAAGGGATTCTAGATAACTAATCATGACGAAACCCTAAAGGTCACACGAGATTTTCGAGGGTATCACCGAGGCGAGTCATGAGCCTCGCAACCCTATGTTCGAAGTCAAGAATGGCTCCATAACTGGACAACCAACCCATGCCCAAAATCAACCCGTATCCCATAAACCCGAGAACATAAGCATTACACATGAATTCTACGCTCAAGCTAGAGATTTTCAGATCCATACAAATCGCAGATATATGGGCGAAACCCTCAATTGGATTTGAAACTTCTAACGGGATCCTCAACTAGACTAGTACTTAGGTGCAAACTTTCAACAAGATCAGAAATAAAACTATGCGATGCGCCAGAATCAAATAAGGTGCGAACAAGATAATCAGAAATATAAACAAGGCTTTCTACAGAAATACTACCTCGGTTCTGAACCGGAGCAGTGTTGAGAGCATGCACTTGCCCTCCAGAAGGTCCTGCACGCTGAGTCTGCCCTTGCCCTTGTCCTTGCTTCTTGGGGCAATCCTTGTTAAGGTGTCCAGGCTCTCCACAGTGAAAGCATTCGCCCAACTTCCTCTTCTTCTTTCTGCAATCCTTGGCTATGTGCCCAACAATCCCACAGAAATTGCATTTTCTTGGGTCCTTTGCCTTGCTGTTGTTGGCCTTATTGCCCTTGTTGTTCTGATTGCTCTGATTTCCTTCCCACTTGGAGTCTGTCTTCTTGGCTTGAGTCTCATTAGGCTTGACTTCTTTCTTGCCATTCTTATCGTCTCCTTGAAGCAATGTCATGTCTACTAGGCTTTCAAAAGTGGCCCCCATGGGTATATGGGACATGGCTAAACCTTGTAATGGCTCATTCAACCCTCGTGCAAAGCGTAAAGCCTTCTTCTGTGGAGTATTAACCATGTCCAAACCGAATCGAGCAAGCTGGTTAAACTTGTTCACATACTCCCTCACTGTCATGTCCCCTTGCTTCAAAGATATAAACTTCTCCAATTGCAGATTTGCCTCAGCATAAGATAGAAACTTAAGCCCAAACCTTGTCCTAAAGTCGGCCCAAGTCTCTATAGGCCTAGTAGCATTGGTGACCTCCCACCAATAAGCAGCTTCTTCTTTCAATAGCCACGCTGCCAACAGAACTTTTCTATGGTCTTCCACATCAAAGATGGCGAAGAGATCTTCAGTTTCTTTCAATCAATTTCTTGCCTCCACAAAAGTCTCCGTCCCAATAAAATTCTTGCCACCCATTGCCTTACAGTCTTTGCAAACCTTAGCGAAATCTGCTTGTGGATTCTGAGGAGGAGGAGGAGGGACCTCAGTTACGGTGGGGGTGTTTACTGGGCCCACATCGTTGGCCCTAGCTTCCAAGTACCTCCGGAACCATCCGGGAATGGTTACTCCCTCGGGAAGGTTAAGATCGGTCATACTGAAAATGAAAAAGATAGATTCAGAACGAGGAAACGAAGGATAGTGCTAATGGCTTTTGGGGAATAGCCTTTTAAAATAACTAGACTTTTCTTGGAAAATACTTAATTGGTTTTGAAAATAATTTTTCAAAAGGTAAGTTTTAAAAACCTTTTGCTCAAATCTTGTAAACCTTATGCTCTGATACCAAATGTAACACCCCACCTCCGCCAATGCCACTCTTGCAAGGGCACTGGCATTGGCGGGGCGTTAAACGAGGTAAACATGCATGCAGATATCACAAGACAGGACATATAAGTAAAAACAGAGTAAATAAAGCAGCGGATAAAACTAACATTTCAAAGCCATAGTCAAGTTACATCAAAGTACTTGGTCATTATTTTCCACAAAACATAGTCTAGAAACATCAACTGAAAACTGGAAAGAAAATCATAAAGTAACTATCCCCAAGGTAGAATAAAGCCATAGCATGCTCAAGTCCAAATTGTACATGAGCTATCCAGAAAAGCAGCTAAAGATCCAAGCTAGGTACTAGTGTTCCCACCCTGTAAACCTGGGGGGGGGGGGAACAGAAGAAAAGAGGCGAAAGAAAACGGGTCAGTCAAAAGACTGGTAAGTCCTACCTACTATTAGTATAAAAACTAATAAAGTTAACTGAACATGTAAAACAGAGATGAGATGAAGGGTGATAACTGGCATGGTGAAAAGTTAACAAGATAGATCAAGTGTGGCATCGCATATACAAGGTTAAGTTTTTGCACCAAGTGTACTAGTATTCCAACCCATGTCAAGTATAAACAAGAAATGATCCCTTGGCCCAAAGCTGGCCCACATCATGAGATGACCTAAATCGAGGTCCAACTACTCGGTCTAGTCGATCGGCTCCCTATAAGCCTAACTCGTCGTGTATCGGTGTCATACGGCTTAATCGTGGAAAGTAGTTAACTGTGCTAGGTCCACCCCAGGGTGTATCCAGCCCTAAGGTGTAAACCGCAGACACAATTCAAGCACGCACAGTCTAAACCTACTGGTGCCCATGTTCAAATCCGGAATTAATGTGCACGACCATGGTCCGCCTGAACAACCGGTGCACCCTTCAGCCGTTTCTTTTGGTCTCTTACAATCAGTCCAGTAATCGTGCCCCACCCCAGCCTAGTCCAGGGTACCCATGATACTTCCAAGTTGGTTACTGCTGAAAAGGACCACGTAACTAGGATTTCAAGTGGGTTAAGTGTGGTTAACCCTATCCTAACCATGTATTGAGTTGGTTAAGTGTATTCAAGCAGTTCATGACTTAACCCTATCAATACATCGGGTATAATTGGTTAAGTATATTCAAGTAGTCCATGACTTAACCCTACCAATCCATCGTGTTTAATTGGTTAAGTATATTCAAGTAGTCCATGACTTAACCCTACCAATCCATCGTGTTTAATTGGTTAAGTATTCAAGTAGTCCATGACTTAACCCTACCAATACATCGGGTTTAATTGGTTAAGTATATTCAAGTAGTCCATGACTTAACCCTACCAATCCATCGTGTTTAATTGGTTAAGTATATTCAAGTAGTCCATGACTTAACCCTACCATGTGGCATTAATTAACTTAATGCACCCCAACCTCTCACATTAGACTTTGTTGTGGTTACTAGTTAAGCCGGACGGGTCCGGGTAGCTTTACACCACAACCTAGTCTAACCTCGGGTTTTAAGTGCGACATGACCAACTACTCACATTGGGTCCTATTGCTTGTAGCCACTAGTTAACCCGGTCGGTTCCGGGTAGATTTATGCTACAAACTCAACCCAACCTCGAGTTGGCCACTTTCATGTTTTCTACATGTCATGTCCACGTTCGTGTTTTCAAGCATAAACACATGTCAAACTTTCATGTCATATTTTCAAGTCATGTTTTCATGTTATTTAAGTTTGCCCAACTACCCATAACGTATTCCCATCACACGTAAATTCGCATTAACGCAAGTAGATCAAAGAGGGAACATAACCATATGACAAGGTGGGCATAAGATGGCAAAGTCTATCACAAATTAAACATGGTGATATTTGAGGCCAAAAGGGGTTCAACATACTAGCATATGGCCTCAACATGTATGATAGCATAAAAGTTGACTTGGCCTCAAACATACCAAATAGCATAAGGGTGATTTGGCCACAAGCATGCATAATAGCATAAGGGTGATTTGGCCACAAGCATATTAAGGAACATGAGGGGTTAAGGTTTTGCCACAAGTTAAACATGGTGGCATATGAGGCAAATGTGTTCATAAACTTGCATATTACATTATAAGCCTCAAAACATGCATGATATTAACTTTAGCAAAATAGGTGAAACATGGCCATAAATAACATGGGATGATAGCAAGTGATTCGCATATAACATCATATGCAAGTTAACATAAGGTTTATGAGAGTTTCTATGTTGCTTTATGCAACATTTCCAATCAAAGTTCATAGCTTTCTATGCACAAAGTCAAGGTGATAGCTTTACAAACATGCATAGAATAAATCTATGCATAACATGATAGGATCAAAGCTCATAGTTTTCTATGCATAAAGTCAAGGTGATAGCTTTACAACCATGCATAGGATAAATCTATGCATAACATGATAGAATCAAAGAACATATCATACTTAGGCCCAAACTCAAACTTGCAACATGTCACATTTAACTTCATAGTTAGAATCTAAGAGTAGTATAGGGCTTACAATGCTATGAAGACTTATAAAATATAAATAAGATTGAGACGAAGCCACGCTAGCAACACTAAAAGCCCCAAATGAATATAAGCCCCAAGTTGTCTTGAGAAACAAGAAGCTCCTTTGATTTGTATGAAGAAAGATCCTTATTTTGATGAAGAAAGGTGGCTCTTTTACTAGCTTAGGACACTCAAATTTTCATGAAGAGGATGGAGGCCATGTTATGAAGATGGAGGCCATGATCAAGAAACATTTTGGCATAGTTTAGTTGTAGGATTGATTTATGATGATTTAGGCTAGGTATTAGGGTCTTTTTATAGAGTTTAGGATTAGTTTTAGCCATATGATTAACTCTAAATCAAATCTGAGCCATCAAATCACGTCACTAGCCAACAAAACAGGTCCAAACAGCCCAATTAAGTGCACCAGGCCGACCTGGCCGACCAGGGAGGTCGACCCCCAGGTCGACTCTAGTGTCGACCTGGTTGGGGGGAGGTCGACCCCCCTGTCGACCTGTATAGGCGGGAATTTTCCCGCCCAGTCTGTTTTGGTTGAATTTGAATTCTAAATTCAAATTTGAACTGTTTTTGAACTTGAAATTTTCTGAAAACTTTGACGGGCCATAACTTGGTCATACGGACTCCGATTTTCGAAAACTCGGACTCTATTTCGCGTATTTTTCCGAGACGAACGCAATGGCACAGCCCGTTTCCCATGATTCAGATTTTAACATTAAATTCTGCCTTGATTTATGTTATAACATGTTATTCAAAAATACGGGTTGTTACAGTAGGCCCGCATATAGCCATTTTAGACCCCTCTGGTGGACGCCTCATGTTACTACTTAACTGATATTATGGTAGAACACCTATGCCGCTTAAGACTTCCCTTAGACAGTTGGTGAATTAAAATAGCATGCTATGTCCCACGTATACCAATCATGTCTCTAGGTTGGCCCTCACAAAGCTATTAGAGGAAGCAGACATTCTGGTAGACTACCCAACTTTATTATCGCCATGACTAAACCACTTTTAGAGAAGGCGGACCCATATACCTACTTTGAATCTAATAAGGGAAGGTCCTATGAATTTGGTCTACATCCAAGGAATAAACCTTCGAAAATGGTCCTAGTCCTAACCACTTAAGACTCAAACTAGATAAGAAGAAAGTCAACCACTTAAGACCTTCTCAAGGCATAGTAAGCCTACCTATTTACACACATAATAGGTATATATATATAAACACACATTAGACCTCCCACGTTAAACCATTTACCTGTAGATGTTGGATATGCCGAGCGGTTCCAGGTAGACTTCTACTACAAGTGCGCTTAACCTCGTGTCATAGTGTAATAAATTAAATGGCCCACGAACTACAAGAAAATCGATTTTTTGTAGCGTCTAAAAACTGCTACCAAGAATTTTTGGTGGCGTTTCGATAATTGTTACGAGAAAACATACCACTAAAAATCATTGAGTATTAGTTGCACTTTTTATAATGCCACTAAATATTTGTTTTTAATACCGTTTTTAAACGTTACGAACGTTGTTTTTGCGGCGTCGATAAAACTCCACCGAAAATGTTTCTTCACTACGATACTATTTTTAATGGTAGTTACTTATCTTTTTTGTAGTGTTCGTGAACGCCACCGCAAAGTTTCCTAATTACTTTAACCATTGATTTGTAGCGGCTTTTAAACACTACAAATAAAAATAATATTCTGTGGTGTTTTTCCCCACCACCATTTGTTCCCAATTTGTATCATAACATTCTAGACCTACCCATAATTTTGCCTCCAATTATATAAAAATGTAATACACAAACACATACGCTTTTGAACATAACATATCAAACAACCACAAAGTACGTATACATTCAAAGATCCATAAGATACATACACATCCAAACATCCACAACATACATATGTGTCTAAGTGTGCACAATGATACATTTTCATGGTTAGTATTTAAAATAAAAAAAATCCAAATGAAGAACTAAAGAGAGTCCGAGTGTGCATGCCTTTTCTCTATCCATTAGAGACTTCTATTTACTTAGAACAAACAAAACAGAGATAAACATAGCTTCCTGTTACATAATTAGTATTAGTATATGGAATGTTAGAAAATATCCATGGTGTATAACGGAAAATTACGTTAGTTATCCAAACTTGTACGATGAATAACGTTACGCACATTTTATAATCAATTCATGAAATGTTACAAATGCATGAGTAAGAAGAATCCCATTTAGCTCTATAACTTTGTTATTCACAGTAGGTACCTGAAATCGAGCAAACCAAACAATTAGAATTTGAACTGTAAATGTATATATATAGAGAGAGAGAGAGACAAGCCGATACAATAGTGCATAAAAGTAAATAATAAGTAAAAAAAAGACCTTTATAAAAGAATGCCATAGATATCAAAGAATCATAATAATTAAAAAATAAAACCTGGATCCATGATCGTGCAGGTGACTTCTTCGTAATGTTGATGCAAATGGAGCTCCATTCCATTTTTCATCCACACTAAGTGACTGCATGGTTTACCAATTTGTTAAACTATATATCTTAATGCATATCATAATCAAGTAGTATTGTTCTTCCTGAACCCTAAACTGGTAATATTTGAACTGATCTGTTACTAGAAAATTTTGAGATATATTTGCATGTCTCACAACAATAATTAATTACTGACAGAACCTTCGAATCACTTGAATCAGCATCCTTTCTTAGAAAATAAACATATCATAGAGAAATTATGTTAGAAACTAAACAGTTATATGCTGCTCAATAAAAAAGAGAGGATTATGTGGAAGTCAGAAAACAATCAGGCCACATTGTAGTAGAGAAAATTATGTCAGCTATACAATTACATCAGCTTCATATGAATTTCACTTTGGAACTAAAACTTCTACTCGCTTACCATGTATTATACAGATAGCTCATCAAAATGCCTACTTTTTATCACCGTGTACAAGAGTTATATTGGCATATGGTGTATTAGAGATTACCATTACATATCTAGGTTCATTTTGGAATTTTTATCACATTAAAAACTGCCAAGAACACGGGTGTAACATTTGATTTCATAATATTCACAACTAAAAAATAAAGAGGTGTAGCACATGCTAAAAGAATAAAACTTACATCACAAGGCTTCTAACTCTGTAAAATTATTCTTGAAAACTAACCTATAATTGATCTAATAGTTCAAAATGTTGCATCTAAGATACCATGAAATATCTACACGTTGAAATCAACAAGTACATCATAAAAAATTCCAACTATGACGTAGGACTCTCAACATTAAAAGTGTCATAACAAAGTTAAAAAGAATAAGCAGTATGATGTAATAGTGAACATATCGAAGTGTTTCTATTGACTGATGATAAATTATGGCATATGATATTTTTGATCGCTTCTATTCTAAGGGCTTTTAGCTCTACCCCGGCTTTATGGGCAGTAATCACTTTAGCACAAAAACTAGTAGAACATAGCAAAAAATAGAATAAACGTACATAAAAACTCACCTGATGTTACGAACAATAACTCTAATTTTCTTAACCCCTTGAAAGAATCGGGCATTAAGTAAAACAAATCCCTTCTCCCTAGTATTCTACTAATTGCAAATAAATAGAAGATGACATAAATCACCACAAAATGGTTAAATAAATTAAACTGTGCCATAGCAAACAAAATTGTAAAGTTATCAAAATTGGTGCCTTTATCGAATGCATAGAGTAACTTGCACGCACTAATTTTTTTCATGGACGAAGACAAATTTTTGTTGCCTACCAGTCACATTTAAGCTAAACAAACAATACATATTCCTAAAAAGGGCTTTTTAATCTCAAGGACAAAATGAACAAAAAGTTATTCCATAAGGACAAGGGGGTAAAATTTTATCCATAAGGACAAATTTTAGTGTATATGGTGGAATTCAGGAGCCCACTATAATTCATCCTTTTACACTAAAATTTGTCCTTATAGAAATTTTTTTAGCCTCTTGTCCTTATGGAATAAATTATTATTCATTTTGTCCTTCAGGGTATTTTCCTGCTCCTAAAAAACAATACATAAATTAATGTACAAATAATTAATCAACAATATGCAATTAGACAAAACTATATGTACTTGAGTTTTACTAATTCCTTGTTTCAATACAAAGTTTTAGACAGATATCATGTTCTCTTTTTGGCTCTGTTTGGAAATCTCGTGCACCTGTATTGATTCTACTTCTCAACACCTATCATATATTTTAATTTATAGGCACATAAACTGTACTTGAGTTGCAATGTCAACATGTACACATGATTTACTCGACTTATGCTCAATTTATACTTAAATTATTACTGGTACTTTCTAAGAGAATAAATAAATACTCAGCAATAACATTACCTTTGGAAGTTGCAATAAGTATCAGTAATAATCCAAAAAGTCCCCTGGTATGGTATAACCATTTCTTCTATAACACCACTTTTATCTCTAGGTTAAATAAAAACTAAACCATGTATAAAAAACTTGGAAGAAGTTGGGTTTCTCTGTTCAGTTTCCCACATTAATTCACGTTTCTCTGACCTCATTAATATCAATATTGAGATTGTAAATACAGTTCAGGTTCAAGTTGATCATTAATGGCCTAACACAAATTATTGCAATCTCAATTATTGATATTGATGGGGAAAGAGCCAAAAACAAATTGTCTATGTCCCCTTTAGGCGACTAGTTAATAAAAAACTGAGTTGCCCTATGTAACATAATGCATCTCCTGAGCCTGTAGGGAAATTATGTATGATATGTATCAGTTATATAACAACATAGTCATAAACATAACATATGTTATACAATCCTTGTACTGTTAACCAATGTAATGCTTGTATGAAATTTTTTATGATAAGTATGACATCTTTATGATATATAACATTCGGCACTGTAGGAAAAAAGGCACAACCAAGATAAACTTTTGAAGACTGTTAAGCAGTACTGCCAAAAGTATATTCAGAACCATGTCGATGAGGTGTTCAGTAACTTTAAAATACTGCAACCAAATTCCATAAAGATGGAACATTCATGTTTTATTAAGTACTAAAACACGTGTTATATGCATATACCTGAAGATAAGAGAGGTAATGAACAAGCATTCTGTGGGCTGGTTGAGGCAACTCTTTGAAATGATAAAATTGATCATATGGATGGATATTTTTACCGCTTACTGTTTAATAATTTGGTCTATTTAACAAACCAAGTAACCTTGATTTATCTTTGGAGTTACTAAATTGATCCGTTGAAACTTATTGGTCTTTAGAACTTGAGTTACTTTATTTTAAAGTTTTCATCATTTTGAAATGTTTCCTTAACCAGACCACAGAAAGTTATGTCAATACCTCTCTTACCCCCATGTATACGCACAGAACTAGCGATTTATTTCTTAATAATACGTGAATGTTCCATTTTCATGGAAATAAGTCGTAGTATCCTAAAAATACTAAACACATACTGACTTGGATATGAAATATACCTCCTGACAGCACTACTATACAGTAACATTTAATTTTGATAGGAGATCCTACCATATTAGTGTTACTTTTCAAATTATTCGTCAATTCATTAAATGTAGTCACTTAATTTAGTTACTCCCAAGATAAATCGATCTCGAAATGTAAGACCTCTTGGCCACAAAATTAACTTGATTTAATAACTCCCAAAAAATCTTGAAACGTTCACACATGCTTGATATATACATCTAGGAATAAATGCATACTTAATAAATACACTCCGCATAAGCATATGCACTCATGCTTCACATATACAAAACATAGTATCACCTTCACTATGTATGTATGTATGCTCATTTGCATATCCTAATGTCAAACACAAGGTATGCATGTATTAATAATTATAAAGTGCCACTCTTTTAGCCTATCATTATTTATCTAAATGTCTAAAAGCAGTAATCTTTCACGTATATCACTCTATGTATACACACACACATATATAGATAGCCTATATTTAAATATTCAATCACAACAAATATATGGCATATTTCAGTATTCATGTATACTTCCTATACATGAAAATCAGATGGAATAAAATAAAATAAATTAACGTACATAAACACATTTTGATATACTTGCATAATATCAC
Source organism: Allium sativum (assembly GCA_030737875.1). Lineage (NCBI taxonomy): Eukaryota > Viridiplantae > Streptophyta > Magnoliopsida > Asparagales > Amaryllidaceae > Allium > Allium sativum. The sequence continues at coordinate 384,258,455 of CM060921.1, read as the reverse complement.
ATATTGCAAAATTCACGTACTGCTTAAGTCATATGCTGCACAATTTATATATTGTGTAACCTATATATATAATTCATGCATTTCAAGGTTCATATATATATATATATATATATATATATTAGTGTAATAAGCTTGTTGCAAGTACTCAATTAAGCAATTTAAATGAACATGTTAACATTTAAAATCAATGCCCAGATTAAATTCTAATCCATATAATTCAGGCCATCAACATATATATATATATATATATATATATATATATATATATATATATATATATATATACACAAAACAAGTTCAAAACCCATTCAATTTAGATGCAAACAACATGAAAGATATTATAACAAGTATAAACACCATTTTCTTTCATACATGTTATTATGAAACATTTATATGTATATTCAAATCTAAATTTAAAGCATACAGAGGGTCATAAGCATATAAATTTATCCTAGTTTACTGTCAAAACCCAGATTTCAACAGTAACTTAATAACCCAGATATAAAAACCATTTACAAACATTGCTTGCAGAAATCAACTGTTTTGTTTTATGATTGCATAGAGTTTGCAAGAATCAACATGCAACATATTTTAACAGTTCAAAACCCTAGACGATAGGATCCAACCAAATTAGATAAATCAAGTTTGATTTTATACCACTCGAGCATTTACGATTTCACGAACTTGAATATGATTTGGAATTGAATCAAATCTCTCTGTAGCGTCGCTGAGATGCACCGCCTCTACTGGTATCCATACGAACGTTGAACGTGATCATCTTTACGAAATCATATTGAACTGAGAAATAATAATCGGTAGATTTAAAGAGGTTAGAAGCTATAGTTTGTTTATGGAAAAATCAAGAAAAGGGAATGAGGGTAAAAAAAATTAAGTACGACATGAGAGGAATAGAGAATAAGTCGGTTACGTTTATTTTGGACACGCAGACTTATTTTTATAAAGGTAGGAATGTGGAATATTTTTTGTCGTGCTTATATTGGTACTGAAAACAATTTTGATTGCATTTGAAAATAAATTCCATAAATTTTTGAAACAAAAAATCAATTTTCTTGTAGTGATGGCACCCAGACTTCTCACATTAGCCAAACTCACTTGTGGTTGCTGGAAGTGCTGGTTGGCTCCGCGCAGACTTCTACCGCAATTGACGACTAACCTCGTGCCTGTGTGTCATTATTTAATATATAGATAAGTCATATCATATACACACACAAGCAATAATTTATTTGGGTTCTAACTCTATTCAAAAGTATTTATTTCTTCGTTATTACACTGAATTACGTTAATTACACTATATAAATAGCATGTTTAATACATATAATAAATGCTAATTTTTGAATGGATGAAGAAATGTTCTATTGGTGTAAATTGTCAATTAGATCTATATTAAAGGCATATAAGTTAATTCCCACATCAACCGTTAAATACATGGTACAACATAACTATCAAAATTTGCAACCTGGGCTTGTCAGAACAATTAAGGTAATGAATCAAGAACATGGTGTAAATTTCACACAACACACATATGTAAACATACACACACACACACACACACACATATATATATATATATGTATATATATACGTATATACATAGACCTATATTTAATCCAATTTACCCTTTTCCATGTTGTACATAAAAACATTGACATTTGATTTGTTTCAAATCTGAATAACTTCAAACTATCCATTTAGAATGGAAATCCAAACTATTCAAATAATAAAACTAAATCAAATCTGAACCTTTTTACATCACAACACTTTTACATAAAAAGGGTAAATCAAACAAAAGTAAATAACCCCAAATATTTTTATCCATAACCCAAACAAATTCACAAACCTAAACATTTATTGACAATTCTTGCGAAACATATAAAAATAGGGGACTTTTAGGGTTTTACAATTTTATATTATCGTTAATCCAAATCTTCCTGGGCATACTAATCAATACACAAATCCACAAAATATAGAATATGCCTAAACAATTATTATTTACACTCACAGTGATTTGACTATATGGAAATGTTGCACATTTGACAATGTTTGCCTACTAGATATGAAAATCTTCAAGAACGAACACGAATGCGAACTCCAATCCCTTATAAATATATATATATATATATATATATATATATGAATTAACCAGTTAGAATTTATATATATTAAAATCTTATGATTCCAGATTCATATCTTACTCAAATTTTATAAGAAAGAGATTGAAAAGAAAATAGATTTTAAGAGAGGAAGAAGAAAAACTATAATATATATTTATCTAGAATTAATGGCAGAGTGGAGGCAAGGAAGGAGAAGGAGACTAGGTTTAGGTCTGAGGTTTAAGGTGTTATTTAAAGGGTTGTGTGTATGATTAATAGCCGTAGGATTATTAAAATTAAATCGTGGCTATTTAAATTTATAAACTAACACCAAAACTTAATCCAAACCAGGCCTCACTTGGCGCTGGTCGCACCAAGCGTTCAATCACTCCCCTAGAATGGCGATCGACCGCGGTTGACACCTTTCTAGGGGGGCGGTCGACCTTTTGGTCGTTGTTTTGCCCGGTGAATGTATTTGAGGACTTGGAAGATAATTTTATATATCGTTTATTAATTTCATTTATTTCTTGCCTTTTAAACATTATTGTTGTCCCCTGTTTTATACTTATATACACATACGAATTGGATGGAATATTCCAATCCCTTATTTATTGGTCATATATTATTCCATATATTTATATTATAATTTTAATTTCAAACATTGTTGAATATATATTTAACTTACAACTTGTTTTAACTGTAGCTCTTTCATACGGGCTTGGATTCCGACATATTATATATGAAAGTTGATCATAATTTCACCATGAATATAACTATGATATTTTTTTGGCTAAATTCCTAATGCTGCGAAAATTCCATTTTTCAACTTGTTATTTTATTAATACTTTATTTTCAATTTGCATTATATATTATTATTAATTTGGTTTAGGTATATTTATACGGTATTTTACATTTACTCTCCTTCTGCCAATTAATTTTTTTCGTTACAATAGATTGAATAAAGAAGGATCAAAAGTAAAAGAGCTAATTGGAGTATATCATAGTAGCTCTAAGTGATGTTGTATAGGAGGAGAAGATTGAAGATAAATTTTAGCAGCGTAACAGTTGGGAGAGATGTGATTCTCTTTATGTTGTAGATGCACTTGTATTTATAGGCGTTTGGAGAAAATTTAGGATGAGATATCATAACAGAAGGCTTCCATGTGAAGTAGGAAGACACACCAATAATTTTAGCTTTGTTGGAGTAAATGTAAAGGGTCGACATCCATCCATTGGACATGGATCAATTTCGATCCACGCTTCTAGCAATTTGGATATTCTTGTTTGTATTGCTAGTTTTCTTATGCTCTTATGATGCCCAATATCAAGTTTTATAGCAGATAGACTTCTTCGATAAGACTTCACACTTGGGTTATGTTGAGTTGCTTTCTAGACTGGACAAACAATCTTTAAATCTTGTTAGGAACATCATAAATGCTACCAAGCATGGAGTGTGTCCTAGAGAAATAATGGATGTCAAGGTGGTGCAACCCCTAATGAGAAACATGCACTTCCAATGGATTGGTATTAATCCGTAAGGGTTGGATCAGTACTAGATCATCCACTTGACTAGTCTGGGGATTATTTTTCTTGAGCTCCTCTTTGGTCTTCATTTGGGTGTCTTGTTCGAGTTTGAAGTGATTCTAGCTTTGTTTTGACTTCTAACTTCAATGAATTTCTAACAAGGTTAAATACTATGTAAACAAATGATGGCACTGCGATTCTGCATGGTGGGCAGTTTTGGTATACCTAGTAAGAAATAGATAATCACTACCTTGCATGCCTCGCACTCAGCAAATAAATAAAGAACAGAGAGACATAGGGTTTACGTGCATCCCTCCTATAGTGGATTAATCATTACTAAGACCTAGAGTCGATATATATGTATGCTTCTCATCTCGTTATTATTGTTGACCAACCAGGAGGTAATCATATTCATTGTTATCTAATAAAAGGTAGGGCCGGCTGTAACACCCCCTAATTTGAGCAACACAATAAAATAATAAACTAAGGAATACTTAATTAAATATTCATAATTAAGTGAAATGGACTGCGCCGTTGCGTTCGTCTTGGAATTCTGGTTAAAGTAGACACCTGGTTTGCATAAAACGGACATCGTACGAAAAAGATATTAAGGTTTGAAGTTTGCATACGCATAAGAAGAATATATATATATATATATGTGTGTGTGTGTGTGTGTGTGTGTGTGTGTGTAATAAGTCTAGAATTCAAAACAATTCGAAAACCAGAAGCGGGAAGTGGGAGCAGGAAAATAGACCGTTGGGGGTCGACATAGGGGTCGACCTACCCAAAGGGGGGTCGACCCCACCGCAGATCTGGGCAGATTCTAGTGCATGAACGTGGACTGATTTCTGGTATAGATTCATTGACTAACGGCTATAAATAAGACCCTATACCCATTTTTTATTCATCTAGATCAATGGCGACGTTGAGATGCTGCTCCAGCTCAGATTAAATTAGCCTTTTCTTCATCAACAACAACTCATACCTATTCAAAGATCGTTGATTCAACATCAACACGCTTTCCTCGGTTTTCTTAGATCCAATCACAATGAGTCTACGTCATTTTTAGATATGAATACTTAAAAGATAATCTTAACATGTTTATAAATTGGATATAAGCCTGTGACTAATTGAATCATATCAAATCTGCCGTAACCTGTGTATTTAAGTTATTTTGACATAACTACGCATTGGATCTAAGCCTATGCCCATTTATCATGTCAGATCTACCACTATTTGTATATCTATTTCACTAGTTAGATCCCATCATGCTTGTTTATGATCATGACACTATGCCTAATCATTTCTATTATCACATGTTCATCAGATCTATTTCAGTATGCCTATCTTGTCACTATGCCCAATTTTGTCACTGTATGCTTATTAGTTGCTATGTATATTTTTGCCGTCATATGTCAATATTTTATTTATTTATTTATGTTCCCTTCCCTTCTTCTTTTTCCTTTTCATTTTATAGCCAGGCTATCTTCGAGCCTAGGCATACCGTTGAAATATGCGAGCGCGTGAAATTGGGAACGAGGGGAAAAACGTTAAAATTGGGGCATAACTTGTACAGGGAATCTGGGCATAAATTGAATAAAATACATAAATATGGCTTTGGGACATAAATCAAATTGTGATTTAGAATCTTAGTTTGGGGCATATGGTACATGATAAATATCACTTGGAAAAGGGGCATGAAAACCTATAATGAAATAGGGATAATTGTTAAATAAGGCAAATGCCTAGAACTACAGTAATTAGAAACTATAACCGCGCTTAGACATGAGGTTTGATTACACTTGTGGTAGAAGTCTGCCCGGACCCGCCCGGCATATCCAGCGACTGTAACACCCCACTCCCGCTATGATCACTCACTAAGGGAATGCCATAGCATCGGTGGAGTATTTTAGTGAATATAGAACAGAAAAATTACAACAAGACAGATATAAATAGTACTTGAAATTTTAAAACATCATCTCATAACAGCGGAAGTAAAACATGTCTGGTTACATCATAAAACCACAATAAAGGTCAAGTACAATATCCATCAAAATAAAGAAGTACATAATCCCACTCTCATACAATAGCCAGACAAAAGAAAAGATAACTGGATAACTGGAGCTTTACATCTATCCAAGCTCCTAAAGACTGGAACAGCAATCCGATCAAGCTCCACTACTGCTAGGATCCACCGTAGGACCTGAGGGTTGGGAAAAAGATAAAAACAACAGGGTCAGACATAAGTCTGAGCGAGTCCTATAACTTTAACAATACAATCGTTAAAGTAACCAGAGAAGACATAAACTGATATACGGTAACATATAGGGATGAATGGCTACCCTAAGCAGTCAACTAAACGAAGATAAAGGATAAAGACGCATCTACCCTCCCTAAGGTAAATTACTAAACTGCACCACACCAGTCGTTCCTAACTTAAAGGTTGATCCCACCCAAGGACTTATAAAATTTACTAATTAGTACCTGCGTACCCCTAGGTGACCAAGTAGGCGCCACGGGGCCCTACAATCCACTAGGTGTACACACTACTTCCCATTCGATCGGCTCCCTAACGTAGATACCCGTGCTGGCCCCACCGTGGGATGTATCATTCCCCAATGTGGCAACCTGATGAAACTAAAGGTGCACGGCTTATATCTACTCGATGCAACAACGGCTTACCTACCAGCCCGGGCCCACTCACGCATATGAAGCCCGTTGGACTTGCGTTGCCACCGCTAACCCGTTTGCCTCTTACAGTCAAGCCCAGTATGCGTGTCCCGTCCTCGACATGGGTCGAGCCCACAAAGATACGTATGGGTTACTGGTTGAAATGGGCCTCCACAAGCTACCCACCTAAGCTTGTCCCTTTTTCTAGTATATCCCACTTAACCCTTTAATCATGTTTTAATTACATGTTCTATTTTGGTTAAGTATTCTAATCGTATTTTCTATTGCCACCCAAGGCAACCACTAGATTTTCTCATGCCACCCGAGGCACCCACTTAACCCCTCATGTCCCTCTACATGCTAATGTGGTTAAGTGTTTCTTAATTAATTAATTAAGAACGTAACCTTTGTAAAGACCTCTCACATTAGACTGTCTTTTATGACCGCTGGTTAAGCCGGTTGGGTCCGGGCAGCCTTATGTCATAACAGAGTCTAACCTCGTGTCTTTACATTAATTACGTATTTAGTTTGTGCCTAAGACCTCTCACATTGGGCTAACATTTGTAGCAACTGGTTAAGCCGGTTGGGTCCGGGCAGTTTTACGCTACAACTGAGTCCAACCTCGTGTCTTAGTCAATTAATTACACCTAATTAATCACCCTCATAATTTTATATTAATTATCCCTAATTAATCAAGTTTTCTTAACATGGGTAGACCTAACTTAATAGGTAAATTCCCATGGGGTAGACCTAACTCAATAGGTAAATTCCCAACACATAGTATGGGTACACCTAACCAAATAGGCAAATTCCCATACTATGTTTATTTATTTTGTGTTATGCATAATTATATTAATTTCACACAATCTTGTTAACTTATGCATTTAATTACCCCATCGTTCCCACGTAATTTCGTTCATGATATAACACATATAAAAGGTGTCAACTTGCATATGAATGAACATGTTTCAAAGGTGCCATCTTGCATATTAACAAACACATAACTTGCATATGAACTTGCATAACATGTCACATAACTTGCATATAATATGTCACATAACTTACATATTCATTTTGCATAACAAACTTGCATATTAGCTTATAGACTTGCATAATGTGTCATCATGAACTTGCATATTAATAAACATGTAACTTGCATATTTACATACATGTAACTCGCATATTAACAAACATGTAACTTGCATATAAAGAAACATGTAACTTGCATATTTACATACATGTAACTTGCATATTAACAAACATGTAACTTGCATATTAACAAACATGTAACTTGCATATATACATACATGTAACTTGCATATTAACAAACATGTAACTTGCATAGCATATTACCATGAACTTGCATAACATGCATATGATTACATAGCCCACAACTTGCATATTTAGCATCATGCAAACATAACATACATCATATTAAACTTGCATAAGCTTACATACTCAACATGCATAAACATAAGATTAATGCTAACATCATATCATATGATTCAAAGCTCATTAACCCACATACAAAACCATAAATCTCATCACATCTCATCTAATTAGTTTACCAAAAGATCATCAAAGTGATAGAAACTCACAACTAGCAACTTTGAACACCAAATGAAGAAGATTAAGATGCTAAGAAGGGATTAGAAGTTGATTAGAGAGTGATTAGTATGCAACCCTCTTCATAAAATTAGTGGAGGCCATGAGAGCTAGCATTTTGCCATAGTTTAGTCACTAGGTTTAATTATGAATGAATTAGGGTAGGTTAGGGTCTTATTTATAGATTAGGCAAGTGTTTTAGGCCATAGGATTAACCCTAGATTCAATCCAAGCCATCAAAGCATGTCTTGGGGAAGAAGTCAAGTGTAGGAACCATCTAGGGCCTTTAGATTAAAGATGGACCATGAGAACCATTCAAATGCAAAATCTGCACTTGAGCGAATCGGCCCACGGGTTGACAGCCAAACACCCTGGATTAACCCCTAGTCGACCCAGCGGGCTCGGGTCGACTTCAAAAATCGGCCGGTTCGGTTATTCCCCTCTCCCAATTCGCTGTTTTGAGCATTTTTGCATATTTATTTATTAAATTTTCAATTATATATATATATATATATATCAATATATATATATATATATATATCTACACAACCCATTTCACTTAATTAAGTATACTTTAATTTGGGAATTTTCGTGAAACTTCGCGAGGCCATATCTTGGTCATACGGACTCCGATTTTCGAAAACTCGGACTCTATTTCGCGTATTTTTCCGAGACGAACACAATGGCATAGCCCGTTTCCCTTGATTCCCATTTTAGAATTAAATTCTGCCTCGATTTATGTTATTACAGGTTATTGAAAATACGGGTTGTTACATTCTCCCCTCCTTAAAGGATTTCGTCCCCGAAATCTTCAAGTTAGGAAGAACGTATCCTACCATCCAATCATCCATCTACTCAAAGCATCATCCACGAGCAATCATTGTCCTTACAAGATTCTAAATGCTGGATGGATATATGCAAAAGTGTGTGTATATGTACTTACCTAATGCGAAAATCAGGCGGTTACTGATACAGTAAACCTCCTTAATGCAAACCATGATAGTGCCATGCATCCAATATGTATGCGAAACCCTATTGACACATACAAATTTCTACATGCGTGCACAACCATACACAAAAATGCATCATCCATATGATAACACAGCCATGATACATCCATCAATCTAACTACCACATCCATTTATGCAATATGCAACATGAAGTGACTGAGCCGATCTAGTGCCTAATGTGTGTGTATATGCATCCACGAGCAACCACTAGCAAACAATTGCATCCATATGCATCCATCAACCATAACATGTTTCAAACACATGTCTCAACCATAGGTTTTACCCTATCTAAAGGTCATAGGTATTAGCGAGAGGATATACTAAAGATAAGATAAGTACTAGACAAGCAATAAAGGAGAAGTTAAAAGACATACTCTCAAAAAGAAATGGATACAAAGAACGCATCTTTGCTTCCGTCTCCCAAGTAGCATTGCTTTCGTCATCTCCCCATTGCACTTTAACTAGCTGAACTTCTCTGTTCCTCAACTTCCTAGTTTCTGACCCAAGGATGCGAGTAGGAGCTCGTCGAATCGTCGCATCACGCTCTACCTCTACATCTCTAAGCAAGCTCGGCTCTACCACCTCCGCGGTCTCATGTAAGCACTTCCTCAAATGTGATACATGGAATACATCATGAACACCACTAAGTCTGTCGGGCCACTCCACCCTATATGCCATCCGTCCAATCCTTTCCTTAATAGGAAACGGCCCAACAAATCTCGGTGCTAACTTCCCTACGGACCCAAAGCGAACAACATTTCTCAATGGAGATACTTTGACAAAAACCATGTCCCCAACCTCAAACTCAAGATCCGTCCTTCTCCGATCCTCATAAGATTTCTGTCTATCTTGCGCTGCTTTCATCCTTTTTCGAATTAAATCAATCTTCTCTGAAGTCTCTCTAACCATATCCGGCCCAAGCAAGATCTTATCCGTAGATTCCCACCAACATGTAGGAGATCGACAAGGCCTTCCATAAAGAGCTTCGAAAGGAGCCATACCAATACTGGACTGAAAGCTGTTATTATATGCGAACTCCACCAAAGGAAGATGTTCTTCCCATGTACCTCCAAAATCCAAGATACAAAGCCTCAAAAGATCTTCTAAGATACGGTTCACCCTCTCGGTCTGACCGTCCGTCTGAGGATGATATGCGGTGCTCAAACACAACTGAGTCCCTACCGCCTCTTGCAAACTTCTCCAAAACTCACTAGTGAAGATAGGATCTCGATCACTCACAATGCTGGATGGTACGCCATGCAATCTAACAATCTCCCTAACATAGACTGAAGCAAGCCATGGAGCGGTCCTCTTACTCTTTACGGGTATAAAATGGGCACTCTTGGTAAGTCTGTCTACCACAACCCAAATTCCCGTATTGCCCTTCCTCGATCTCGGTAACCCGTCGATGAAATCCATCGAGACACTATCCCACTTCCACTGTGGAACTTCCAATGGGTGTAGCAACCCACCGGGTTTCCTTTGCTCCACTTTAACTTGTTGGCACACTAAGCATCTAGCCACATACTCGGCCACATCTTTCTTCATACCGGCCCAAAAGAAAACTCTCTTCATGTCTTGGTACATTTTGTCTCCACCGGGATGAATAGTCATTCTTGAACGATGTGCATCATCCAAAATAGCCTTCTTCAAACCCTCATCTTGCGGTACACAAAGTCTACCGTCTCTATGCAACCATCCCTTATCATCTATGGTGTATCTACCCAAATGGCTGGACGACTCCCCTCTTATAAGCTTCTCTACCAACACAACCAACTGTGGGTCGTCTCGCTGAGCCTCGCCAATCCGTCTCAAAAGAGTAGGTCTAACCTCCAAGGATGCCAACAAACCAGGTACAAAATCAACAGAAGGTCTGAAGTCAAACAAAGAAAGAAACTCCAAGCTTCGTCGTTCCACGAACAATGGACTCAAAGATAGCCTTTTTCTACTTAAGGCGTCTGCCACCACGTTACCCTTACCAGGGGTATACGCTATCTCGAAATCATAGGATGCTAAGAACTCCATCCACCTTTGCTGTCTTAAGTTTAAATCCTTCTGAGAGAATAAGTACTTCAATGATTTATGGTCGGTGAACAACTCGAATCTCTCACCAAGAAGATAATGGCGCCAAGACTTAAGTGCGAAAACAATCGCGGCCAACTCTAGATCATGGGTAGGGTAATTCTTCTCATGCACTCTCAATTGTCTCCCTCCATAGGCTATTACCCTTCCCTCCTGCATCAAGACTGCGCCTAATCCTGTTCCACAAGCATCGGTATAAACAACAAACGGCTTACTCCCATCTGGAAGCACTAAAACTGGAGCGGTGGTCAAAGCTCTCTTTAACCGTCGGAAAGCATCATCACAATCTACATCCCATGAGAAAACCAGATTCTTCTTCGTCAAGCGGGTTAATGGGGCTGATATCTTCGCGAAGTCTTTGATGAACTTCCTATAATATCCTGCCAACCCCAAGAAACTTCTTACCTCGGTAGCATTTCTAGGAACTTTCCAATCCTGGATAGATACTATCTTTGCGGGATCCACAGCTATCCCTTCCTTAGAGACCACATGCCCTAAGAATCGCACTTCTCTTCTCCAAAAATGGCATTTAGAGAATTTAGCTTTAAGACTATGCGCTCGAAGAGTCTCCAACACTTCCTTGAGATGTAAGGCATGCTCTTCTTCATTCTTGGAAAAGACCAAGATGTCATCCACAAAAACTACTACAAACTTATTCAGATACTCTCTGAACACTCTACTCATGAGATCAACAAAGTATGCGGGGGCGTTTGTCAACCCAAATGGCATCACTAGCCACTCATAAAAACCATCCGGAGTCCGGAAAGCAGTCTTCTCTATACTGTCCTCCGCCACTCTTAACTGATGAAACCCTGCAGCTAAGTCCATCTGCGAAAATACTGACGCGCCAACCAACTGATCAAAGAGATCATCTATCCTCGGTAATGGGTGTCTATTCTTCTTCGTGAGCTTATTAAGTTCCCTATAATCCACACAAAGTTTGAGGGACCCATCCGCCTTCGTGGCAAACACTACTGGAGCTCCCCACTCCGATATACTTCGCCTTATGAACCCCTTCTCAAGCAACTCCCCTACTTGCTTATGAAGTTCTCTTCTCTCACGAGGAGCCATGTGGCGTACTGGCAAAGACACTGGTTTGGCATTATCCACCAAATAAATTCGGAAATCTATCTCCCGCTTCGGAGGCAAACCCTTTACTTCTTCAAACACATCCGGATATTCCCGGACTACTCTGACAGAACACAAACTTTCGACCGAAGCATCGAGCGATTCAAGATAACTTAGCAAAACAGATTCCATGGGATTGCAAGAGATCTCGAGAGTGTTACCCAAGAGGGTCATGAGCCTGACAACTCTCCTTTCGCAATCAAGAACGGCACCATTACTGGATAACCAGTCCATGCCCAAGATCAACCCATAGCCCGTGAAGCCCAATACAAAAGCATCACATCTAAACTCAACGCTAAGTATAGAAATCTTCAAACCCAAACATATCATAGACAGATATATGGAGCCCCCAATTGGGTTTGAGACAACCAAGGGATCATCAACTAGACTGGTGTCTAAGTGCAGTGACTCAACTAACGATGATGAGATAAAAGAATGCGATGCGCCAGAGTCAAACAAAGTACGAACTGGATGATCAAATAGAAAAACCAGACTTTCAACGGAAATAGTTCTACCTCTCTGCTGAATCGGTGGAACTGAGAGAACCTGAACTTGCCCCCCTGACTGAGGTGGTGCTATAAGAGCTTGCACCTGGCCTCCTGAGGTAGACCCCGTCTTCTGCCCCTTCTTTGGGCAGTTTTTCACAAGATGCCCTGCTTCACCACAATGAAAGCAACCGGTCTTCTTCTTTTTGCGACAATCCTTACTGAGGTGTCCTGGTGTTCCACAATTGAAGCACTTCTTCTTCGTCTTCTTTTTGTCACCATTGCCTTTTCCGCCCTTGCCTTGTTGTTGCTGTTGCGGTTTCTTCTGATCCCCCTTTTTCTCTGGTGCCTTAGAATTCTTATCATCCTCATGCATAAGTGCCATGTAGACAAGCTTCTCAAAAGTGGCCCCCATAGGAATGTGAGTCATAGCTATTCCTTGCAATGGTTCGTTCAAGCCTCTAACGAACCTCAAAGCCTTCTTCTCCGGTGTATTCACCAACTCTATGCCAAACCTTGCTAATTGATTGAATTTGTTGACATATTCTTTCACCGTGAGATTCCCTTGCTTCAAATTCAAGAACTTCTCCATAAACAGATTCTCTTCCGCCCTTGAGAGAAACTTAGCCCCAAACCTTTGCTTAAAATCTGCCCAAGAGTCAACAGGGCGTTCTCCATTAGTGACCTCCCACCAGAATGAGGCCTCTCCCTTCATTAACCAAGCCGCCAACTTGACTTTCTTTCCCTCTTCCACTTCAAAGATATCTAGCAACTCTTCCACTTCCTTAAGCCAATCTCTAGCCTCTACGAAAGTCTCTGAACCAAGAAAAGGTTTTCCTCCTATAGCCTTGAACTCCTTGCAAACCTTAGCAAAATTATCCACTCTAGGCTGAGGAGGAGGAGCGGTTGTCTCTGGTGTAGTAGCATTGGCCGGACCCGCAGCCGCGGCCCTAGCCTCTTGCAACCTCCTATACCATAGTGGTATAACTAAACCCTCCGGGATGTTAAGATCTTCAGCCATGCTGAAACGAAAGAGGAAAGATTCAAAAAGGAGATTCCGAAAGATAAAGATATGGCTATTGGGGATTATGCTTTTCTTTTTCAAAAACTTTTTCTCTTAGAAGACATGCTTTTAAAAATACTTTCTTCGAAAATACTCTTAGAAAGTAGTTTTTCTCAAAAATTTTATCTGTTCTGGTAACCTTAAGCTCTGATACCACGTGTAACACCCCACTCCCGCTATGATCACTCACTAAGGGAATGCCATAGCATCGGTGGAGTATTTTAGTGAATATAGAACAGAAAAATTACAACAAGACAGATATAAATAGTACTTGAAATTTTAAAACATCATCTCATAACAGCGGAAGTAAAACATGTCTGGTTACATCATAAAACCACAATAAAGGTCAAGTACAATATCCATCAAAATAAAGAAGTACATAATCCCACTCTCATACAATAGCCAGACAAAAGAAAAGATAACTGGATAACTGGAGCTTTACATCTATCCAAGCTCCTAAAGACTGGAACAGCAATCCGATCAAGCTCCACTACTGCTAGGATCCACCGTAGGACCTGAGGGTTGGGAAAAAGATAAAAACAACAGGGTCAGACATAAGTCTGAGCGAGTCCTATAACTTTAACAATACAATCGTTAAAGTAACCAGAGAAGACATAAACTGATATACGGTAACATATAGGGATGAATGGCTACCCTAAGCAGTCAACTAAACGAAGATAAAGGATAAAGACGCATCTACCCTCCCTAAGGTAAATTACTAAACTGCACCACACCAGTCGTTCCTAACTTAAAGGTTGATCCCACCCAAGGACTTATAAAATTTACTAATTAGTACCTGCGTACCCCTAGGTGACCAAGTAGGCGCCACGGGGCCCTACAATCCACTAGGTGTACACACTACTTCCCATTCGATCGGCTCCCTAACGTAGATACCCGTGCTGGCCCCACCGTGGGATGTATCATTCCCCAATGTGGCAACCTGATGAAACTAAAGGTGCACGGCTTATATCTACTCGATGCAACAACGGCTTACCTACCAGCCCGGGCCCACTCACGCATATGAAGCCCGTTGGACTTGCGTTGCCACCGCTAACCCGTTTGCCTCTTACAGTCAAGCCCAGTATGCGTGTCCCGTCCTCGACATGGGTCGAGCCCACAAAGATACGTATGGGTTACTGGTTGAAATGGGCCTCCACAAGCTACCCACCTAAGCTTGTCCCTTTTTCTAGTATATCCCACTTAACCCTTTAATCATGTTTTAATTACATGTTCTATTTTGGTTAAGTATTCTAATCGTATTTTCTATTGCCACCCAAGGCAACCACTAGATTTTCTCATGCCACCCGAGGCACCCACTTAACCCCTCATGTCCCTCTACATGCTAATGTGGTTAAGTGTTTCTTAATTAATTAATTAAGAACGTAACCTTTGTAAAGACCTCTCACATTAGACTGTCTTTTATGACCGCTGGTTAAGCCGGTTGGGTCCGGGCAGCCTTATGTCATAACAGAGTCTAACCTCGTGTCTTTACATTAATTACGTATTTAGTTTGTGCCTAAGACCTCTCACATTGGGCTAACATTTGTAGCAACTGGTTAAGCCGGTTGGGTCCGGGCAGTTTTACGCTACAACTGAGTCCAACCTCGTGTCTTAGTCAATTAATTACACCTAATTAATCACCCTCATAATTTTATATTAATTATCCCTAATTAATCAAGTTTTCTTAACATGGGTAGACCTAACTTAATAGGTAAATTCCCATGGGGTAGACCTAACTCAATAGGTAAATTCCCAACACATAGTATGGGTACACCTAACCAAATAGGCAAATTCCCATACTATGTTTATTTATTTTGTGTTATGCATAATTATATTAATTTCACACAATCTTGTTAACTTATGCATTTAATTACCCCATCGTTCCCACGTAATTTCGTTCATGATATAACACATATAAAAGGTGTCAACTTGCATATGAATGAACATGTTTCAAAGGTGCCATCTTGCATATTAACAAACACATAACTTGCATATGAACTTGCATAACATGTCACATAACTTGCATATAATATGTCACATAACTTACATATTCATTTTGCATAACAAACTTGCATATTAGCTTATAGACTTGCATAATGTGTCATCATGAACTTGCATATTAATAAACATGTAACTTGCATATTTACATACATGTAACTCGCATATTAACAAACATGTAACTTGCATATAAAGAAACATGTAACTTGCATATTTACATACATGTAACTTGCATATTAACAAACATGTAACTTGCATATTAACAAACATGTAACTTGCATATATACATACATGTAACTTGCATATTAACAAACATGTAACTTGCATAGCATATTACCATGAACTTGCATAACATGCATATGATTACATAGCCCACAACTTGCATATTTAGCATCATGCAAACATAACATACATCATATTAAACTTGCATAAGCTTACATACTCAACATGCATAAACATAAGATTAATGCTAACATCATATCATATGATTCAAAGCTCATTAACCCACATACAAAACCATAAATCTCATCACATCTCATCTAATTAGTTTACCAAAAGATCATCAAAGTGATAGAAACTCACAACTAGCAACTTTGAACACCAAATGAAGAAGATTAAGATGCTAAGAAGGGATTAGAAGTTGATTAGAGAGTGATTAGTATGCAACCCTCTTCATAAAATTAGTGGAGGCCATGAGAGCTAGCATTTTGCCATAGTTTAGTCACTAGGTTTAATTATGAATGAATTAGGGTAGGTTAGGGTCTTATTTATAGATTAGGCAAGTGTTTTAGGCCATAGGATTAACCCTAGATTCAATCCAAGCCATCAAAGCATGTCTTGGGGAAGAAGTCAAGTGTAGGAACCATCTAGGGCCTTTAGATTAAAGATGGACCATGAGAACCATTCAAATGCAAAATCTGCACTTGAGCGAATCGGCCCACGGGTTGACAGCCAAACACCCTGGATTAACCCCTAGTCGACCCAGCGGGCTCGGGTCGACTTCAAAAATCGGCCGGTTCGGTTATTCCCCTCTCCCAATTCGCTGTTTTGAGCATTTTTGCATATTTATTTATTAAATTTTCAATTATATATATATATATATATATATCAATATATATATATATATATATATATATATATATATATATATATATCTACACAACCCATTTCACTTAATTAAGTATACTTTAATTTGGGAATTTTCGTGAAACTTCGCGAGGCCATATCTTGGTCATACGGACTCCGATTTTCGAAAACTCGGACTCTATTTCGCGTATTTTTCCGAGACGAACACAATGGCATAGCCCGTTTCCCTTGATTCCCATTTTAGAATTAAATTCTGCCTCGATTTATATTATTACAGGTTATTGAAAATACGGGTTGTTACAGCGACCACAAGTGGTGAATTTAATGTGAGGGGTCTAAGAGCATAAAAGTGTAATGTGCTAAGACACGAGGTTGTGTCCGACTTATGGAAGAAGTCTGTCGGACCCGCCCGACATATCCAGCATCCACAAGTTGTAGGCTTAATGTGGGATATCTAGCGCATTATAACCAAAAATGAATAAATGGTAATGAATACTTAACCTGGTCGAATTCATAGGGATTACATGAACATGTTAACTTGAGTAGGGGTTAAATAAAATTGCTTGAAATAGTGGGAGGGTTAAGTATATATTGGTGTGGTGGGTAATATTAATATATAAGCCCACAAACTTAACCTGTTGGGGTTATGCAATTTTATTACACTGTTATAGCATTATCCGTGGAAATCCTAGTGGTAGGGATGCAAGCGTAAATGGAAGCTTGTATCATCTTGTGTGTGGGACCCGTTTTAGTCAGTAACCCATATTTAGGTATCAAATGAGTACTCCGAACTAGGTCGGAGTCAGGGCACGCTTACTGAGCTGATTGTAAGAGATCCAAACAAAGGTGCGGTGTGGGTGCCACATTCCGACGGGGTCATGTGCGTGCATGGGTCCGGATAGGGGAGGATTAAGACGTCGTGACACCTGTAGATATGGTTGTGCACATCCTGAAAACGAAGGGTTGCCACTTTAGGAAGTGATACATCCTAATGTGGGGCCAGCACAAGGTATTTACGGAGTAAGGAACCGATCGATTGGGGTAGTAATTTGGGTACATCTAGACTTCGGTATGTTTAGGAGCCCAATATTATCCTTAGGAGTAACACCGATATGTTTAGTTAGGCTGCATATTATTGTATGGGTTTAAACCTCTCACTAAAAGTACACCTAAAACTATCATCTTACACTTGTCGGGAGTCATCTTGTTCATACGACACTAGTATTGGTGCAGAGAAAGTACTAGAGAAGCACAAAATATTCTATCATATTTATCCTGTTTACCTTGTCATACTTGCGTTATTGTGTTGTTATCTATCTCTTCAGTTTATATGCCTGTCGTGATACTTTTACTTGTTTATATGCTAAAAGTAACTAGAATCGCCAGACTTTATGTCTAACCTATTTTGTTTCCTCTTCTTTCTCTTCTATTCCCCCCCCCCTCAGGTTCTCAGGGTGGGAATACTCAAGTTTGGTCAGGATTCTGCTTTCATCCTGCTTGGATCTTCTTAGATGTATTGCTTGATTTCATATCTCTCTACTATGGCTACCTTTTGGGTATTGTGGTTCTTTTATTATTGTATTCTGATGATTTAAGTACAAAACAGAAGTTTTAAATTGATGTACTAGGTTTAATGCATTTCAGATTTATGATGTAACTATGTTTTGAACCATGATGTTTTCTACTTAATAAAAGTTTTAAATTTCGCTGCTATTTTATATCTGTCTTGTAATGTTTCTGTTCTGTTTACCTATTACGCTTCATGAAACTTAATGCATTCTCTTAACAAGTGACATTAACATACATGGGGCATCACACTTGGTATCAAAGCTGGTTACCAGATTGGATAAAAAAAATTGAAAATTATTTTCAAAAAGGTTTTAATAGAAAGCATTTTTAAAAGAAAAGTCTATTTTGATAAACATATTCCCCAAAAGCCATATGCAATGTCTTTCATTCTCTGATTGAATCCTTTTCCTTTTCTTTTCAGCATGTCTGGGGAACCTAATATTCCTAAGGGCATTACGATACAAGGCTGGTTCCATAGGTATCTAGAGGCCACGATGCCCGCCGGTGGCCAATCAGACGTTCCTCCCCCATCTGCACCCATTGTTCCTCATCCTCCTCCTCCATGAGCAGATAATTTCTCTAAGGTCTGCAAAGATTTTTATGCTATGGGTGGAAAACCATTTTGAGGAACCGAGACTTTCATAGAGGCAAAGAATTGGTTTAAAGAGATGGAGGATTTGTTTGGAATTTTCGAAGTTGGCGATCATAGGAAGATTCAGCGTGCCGCTTGGCTGCTGAAAGATGAGGCTTCATTCTGGTTGGAAGTGATGCAAGCAGGGCATGCAGTGGAGACTTGGGATGATTTTTGGCAGAGGTTTGAAATGAAGTTTCTTTCTCAAGCTGAGAAAAGTATGCAAATGGAAAGGTTTCTAGCACTCAAGCAGGGAGGCATGACTGTCAAAGAGTATGTTAACAAATTCAATCAACTGGCAAGGTTTGGGTTGGAGCTTGTGGATACCCACATAAGAAAGCTTTGCAGTTTGCTAAAGAGATGAATGAACCCCACCATGGGTTAGCTATGTCTCATATTCCGATGGGAGCAACTTTTCAAAGGCTCGTTGATATGGCATTGATTCATAAGGAATATTAAGGTGAAAAGAAAGAAGCTAAGGTTGAGGAAACAAAAAACAAGAAAGTATGGCCAAAGAAGGGACAATAACAACAAACGAAGGGCGGAAAGAACGACAAGGCTAAAGATAAGAGGAAGTGTAATAATTGCGGACGCGAGGGTCTCTTTATTAAGGACTGCAAAAGAAGGAAGAATGCTGGTTTCAATTGGGGAGAGGTCGGACACTTTTCTAAGGAGTGCCCGAAGAAGAAAGGACACGGTCAAAGGGCAGGATCTTTGGGAGGGTAGGTGCATGCTCTCGTGGCCAGTGCGCCAGACAGAGGTAGGAAAGTTTCCGTTGAAGGTTTGATTTCACGTTAGAACTCTTTTTGATTCAGGCGCTTCACATTCTTTTATATCTGATTTTGTGGTTGAGTCTCTGCACCTTAGTACTAGTATGGTTTTGGATCCCATTGTTGTCTCAAACCCCATTGGGGGTACGGCTCATTGGTCTATGATTTGTCAGGGTTTGAGAACATCTATTTTAGGCGTCGAATTTGAATGCGACGCATATGTTCTTGGTTTCATAGGCTATGGATTGATTCTAGGGATGGATTGGCTGACCATGTACGGTGCCATTCTGGATTGTGAGAGGAGGGTCATTAGACTTTTGACTTGCCATGGGAGGGCCCTCGAGATTTCTTGTGACCCAAAGGGGTCTGTCATGCTTAGTTTCCTAGAGTCACTTGATGCATCTATCGATGATCTGCAATCTGTACCAGTAGTCCGCAAGTATCCTGATGTTTTTGAGGAGATTTGGAGCTTACCTCCGAGGCACGAGATCGATTTCTATATACTTAGTGGGCAATGCAAAGCCAGTTGCATTGCCTGTGCGCCACATGGCTCCAAGACAAAGGAGCGAGCTTAGCAAGCAAGTAGGGGAGCTACTTGAGAAAGTGTTTATTAGACTAAGCATATCCGAATGGGGTGCTCTGGTGGTATTCGCAACTAAGGCGGATGGTTCACTTCGCTTGTGTGTAGACTATAGAGAATCGAATAAACTCACTAAAATGAATAGGCATCCACTTCCGAGGACAGATGATTTTTTTGACTAACTTGTTGGTGCATCTATTTTCTCTCAGTTAGACTTAGCCATGGGGTTTCATCAGTTGAGGGTGACCAAGGACAGTATAGACAAGACTGCTTTTAGAACTCCAGATGGTTTCTTCGAGTGGCTCGTTATGCCTTTTAAGTTGACGAATGCACCCACCTATTTTGTTGATCTAATGAGTAGGGTGTTTCGGGAGTTTCTAAATAAATTTGTTGTGGTCTTTGTTGATGACATTCTGATTTTCTCAAAGAATGAGGAAGAGCATGCCTAACATTTGAGGGAGGTTTTGAAAATTCTACGTGTGCACCAGCTTAAGGTGAAGTTCTCCAAATGTCATTTTTGGAGGAAAGAGGTGAGACTTCTGGGGTATGTGGTCTCTAAAGATGGGATAGCAGTAGATCCCACAAAGGTAGTTGCAGTTCAAGATTGGTAGATCCTAAAGAATGCAATGGAGGTGAGAAGTTTTCTTGGTTTGGCAGTCTATTGTAGGATGTTCATTAAGGACTTCGCAATGATATCAGCCCCACTCACCAGGCTAACGAAGAAGAATCTAACATTTTCTTGGGATGTAGATTGTGACGATGCTTTCCAGCGATTGAATAGGGCTTTGACATCATCCGCAATCTTGACCTTGCCCGATGGGAACAAAGTGTTTACAATATACACTGATGCATGTGGTACCGGTCTTGGTGTGGTTCTGATGCAGGAAGGAAGGGTAGTATGTTATGGAGGTAGACAACTAAGGGTTCATGAGAAGAACTACCTTACCTGTGACTTAGAGCTAGTTGCCATAGTATTCACGCTTAAAACTTGGCGCCATTATTTGCTTGGAGAGAAGTTCGAGTTGTGCACTGATCATAAATCTCTCAAGTACTTGTTCTCGCAGAAGGATCTCAATTTGAGGCAACAAAGATGGATGGAGTTCCTAGCGTCCTATGACTTCGAGATTGCTTATACCTCTAGCAAGGGTAATGTGGTGGAGGACGCATTGAGTAGGCATTGGATGGCCTTATGTCCTCTGTTTGTGGAGAGGAAAAGCTTGGAGTTTATATCGACTTTTGACTTTAGACCCTCAACCAAGTTTATACCTGGTTTATCGACATCACGAGAGGTGCAACCTACTCTTTTGGATCAGATAGGAACTTCATAGCGAGAGGATCCACAGATTTCAGACATCTTGGATAGGCTCAGTAGAAGGGAGACTTCTAGTTACCTCAGTAGATATTCCACATACGATAGAGGGTGGTTGTGATGAGATGGAACACTTTATGTTCCCTGAATTGGAAGTTTGTTAAAAACAGTCCTAAAGGAAGCGCATCATTCTAAGGTGACTATACATCCAGGCGGTGATAAGATGTATAGAGATATGAGGAGGGTTTTCTTTTGGGCTTGGATGAAGAAAGATGTAGCAGAGTTTGTTTCTCAATGTCTGATTTGCTAGCAAGCCAAAGCTGAGCAGAAGAAGCCCGGTGGTTTACTTCTTCCTTTGGAGATACCACTATGGAAGTGGGAGAGCCTATTTATGGATTTCGTCGATGGTTTGCCTGGGTCAAGGAAGGGCAACACTAGCATTTGGGTTGTAGTAGACAGGCTTACTAAGAGCGCTCATTTCATTCCGGTGAAGGGTAAGAGGACAACGACATGGTTGGCAGCAGTTTACATTCGTGAAATAGTCCATATCCATGGAGTACCTTCCAATATCGTAAGTGATCATGACCCCATTTTCACCAGTGAATTTCGGAGGAGCTTGCAAGAAGCATTAGGTACATAGTTGTGTTTGAGCACCGCTTATCACCCTCAGACCGATGGGCAGACGGAAAGGGTGAATAGAATCCTTGAGGATCTTTTTAAGACTATGTATCCTGGACTCCGGAGGGACTTAGGAAGAGCATCTTCCTTTAGTAGAGTTCGCCTACAACAACAGTTATCAAGCCTATATTGGCATGGTACCCTTCGAAGTGTTGTATGGACGACCTTGTAGATCACCGACTTGTTGGTGGGCGTCTACAGAAAGACTTCTATTTGGACTGGATATGTTTAGAGAATCTTCCAAAAAGATTGATCTTACTAGACGACGAATGAAGATAGCTCATGATAGGCAGAAGTCCTAGGCAGATAAGAGAAAGACTGACTATGAATTTGAGGTGGGAGACATGGTTTTCATTAAATTATCACCATTAAGGAATGTGGTTCGTTTTGGATCTGTAGGGAAATTGGCACCAAGATTTGTAGGACCATTTCCCATAACAAAAAGGATTGGTCAAATGGCCTGTAGAGTAAAGCTACCAGAGAGACTATCCGGTTTTCATGATGTTTTCCACGTTTCTCATTTACAGAAGTGCTTGCATGATGCCGTAGAAGTAGTTAAACCGAGTATGCTTGAGGAAGTAGAGGTGGAACGGGAGGCGACAGTTAGGCGAGTTCCTACCCGTATTCTTGGATCATAAGTTAAAAAGCAACGCAATTGATAGGTTAAGTTGGTGAAATTTCGAAGGGAAGATAACTAAGAAGATGCAATTGGGAGACCGAAGACAAGATTTGCGCTTCGTACAAGGGCATGTTCTTAACTTTCTTTCCAAAGCTTTTATTCATGCTTGTTTCTATCATTTAAAGTATATCTTATCGATCGAATCTTCAACCTTTACGTAGGAATCCCATGGATGTAAACATATGTTTTGAGACATGTTATGTTTGATGGATGAAAGTGGATGCAAGTGTTTGCTAGTGGTTGCTCGTGGATGAAAATACACACACGTTAGGCACTATATCGACTCAATCACTCTCATACTACATATGGATGTGTGTGCATTTTTCTTTTTTTATGAGGCGAAAGTGGGTGTATCATCATGTGGATGTTGCATTTAGATGAATGATTGTGCACACATATAGAACTTACATATTATAATAAGATTATTTGCATATATGTTGGATTCATGGCATTAACATACCTTGCATTAAGGAAGTCGACTGAATTAGTAGACTGCCTATTCTTCCGCATTAGTATAGTGACATATACACACCCCTTTGCATATGTTCATATAAGCATTAGAAATCTTTAAGGACAATGGATACCTGTGATTGATTGAAACACCCCACCTCCATTAAGGTCACTCACAAAGGGAATGCCTTAACTTTGGTGGAGGTTTATAAGTAAAAGCCACAGATGAACTCAAGACAGATATAAATACACATATTTTAAACAGCGGAAACCAAACAAACTTTTATTTCATCAATACGTGTATCAAACAAAGATTTCCATAATTGTCTCAAAATACTTTCAACATTACAACCTCATAACTGCCTTGATTATTAAAGAAGCATGAAAACATAAATAAAGTGACAAAAATCCCCATAGTGATATCCAAAGCCATTATCCGAGCAAGAAATATCCAAATCATACATCTACGTTCTTGGTGCTTGTAAAGAGCCTGACTGAGTTGAGCTGTTTCCTCCCTGTGGACCTGGGGGGGACGAAAGAAAAGAAGACGAAAAGAAAATAGGGTCAGACATAAAGCCTGAGTAAATCTAGTTACTCTTCAATATGTGAATAAGAAAAGGGTATGATGGATGTAAACTAAAAATAGGAAAGTGTCACAAGCTAAGGAAGTGTCGAATGCACTATCACACCCATACTATATCTCTGCACCTACTTGAATTTATTCTAACTGGCACCCCATGGTGAGGGTGGAGTGATCACCATTCTTATTAAAGATCGGCTACTACTCGCGTTAACATGTGTCATACGGCCCCCAATAATTGTAGATACTTATGCTGGTCCCACCATGGGGTGTATCAAGACCCATGGTGGCGGCCCCGACACAAAACTAGAAGACATAGGTTATACTACTGGTGTCCCCAGTGCCTTGGTTGTCTGCTCCAGAGTGTGTGCACGCCCGCACCCCGTTAGACCTGCGCTGTGCACCCACCGCCGTCATTTGACCGCTTACAATCAGCCCAGTAATCGTGCCCCACCCTGCCTAGTTTCAGGGTAACGTTGATACCTAACTTTGGGTTACTGCTGAAACGGGTCCCTCGTTACCAGGATTTTCTAGTCAAACATGTTAAGTGGTTAAGTGTCTGTATTTACCTAACCCCACCCATCAATTCCTATTAACATGTTGAATTTGGTTAAGTGTTATAATTGACTTAACCCTACCATCTGTCCTTAGCCTCTTAGGAGCACCAGACCACTCACATTAGACAGGTATTGCTACGGTTACTGGATATGCCGGTCGGTTCCGGGCAGGTTTACACCGTAGCTCAGTCTAACCTCGGGTCCTTATTCGGCTCAATGCTTAACCACCCACATTGGATAGGTATTGTTGTGACTACTGGACAGCCGGGCGGGTCCGGGCAGGTTTACATCACAACTCAATCCAACCTCGGGTTAAGCATATCGTGTTTTCTAAATTTACATATTTGTCTTTATTACTGAATATATGTAAATTTGTCAACAATTAAATATTATGGCCCACATTCCAAGTTTAACATTTTTGGTATAAGAATTTATACCGTTTAAATGCCACCAATTTTGGCATGTGACAAACATGCTAATTTCATATATTTTTATGTCAAGTTTTCAAATATTCCCAACGTTACCCCGTTTAAACATTAGGCTAACAATCTTAGCCTAATCTTCGTTCACATAGTTTTTAACATATAATATTAGGCTAAAAACTTAGCCTAATTTAGCGCACATAAATAGGCATAAGGGAATTCATAAACGTAAACGTGACATAGGTGTAAACTTGGCAATTTTGGCATAATCAATATGAACATCATAGGTATGAACTTGCAGTTTGGCGATTCAACTAACATATAACATGGGTCATGTGAACTTGCATTCAAATCAAAGTATGACTAAGTAGGTGACATATGAACTGGCATAGTTTAGGCAAATACAAACTTGTGTTTAAACATGTTAACTTGGCATAATATCGACCACAAAACTAGCATGTTATATATTCATCAAAATGTACAATTTTTACATCTAATCATATAGCCTATTTCAACTTGAACTTGCATAGTTTATGAAACCCAAACGATGTTTGACATAGAACCGATTATATTTTGCAAATAAACATGAACTTGCATAGTTTATGAAACATAGATCCAATTATACTTGCAAACATAGATCTAATTATACTTGCCAATAAACATAAGGATGATATCATAGGTTTTGGGTCATGTAGGCATAAAAGGTCTATAACATGTTTACACAAATTCTAATTTAGACTAAGGGAATATACATAGTCCATGCCATCGACATATACAAAAAGGGATCAATTTCTAGTTTTTTCCACAAGCTTGCAAGTGCCATTGTTTTTCATATGCAATTGTTCAATAGGCTTGCATCAATTAATTTATGCCACAAACATCAATACACAAGTCATGATAGAACCATCACAATACACAAAGATTATAACAACACGATTCTATTTTCATTTACATTGAATCACATCATAGTTTTATTCATATTTTGAAAGGTCACTATACTTACAACGTGTGATGAATTCTTGTTTTCTGATTTTTGTTATTCTGATTTGGAGATGCTCTCCTTTGGGTAGCAAAGTTGCGTTGAATGATTTGATTAAGCTTTGATCTTCTTTTAATTTGATTTGTCTCTTAGGCTTGTTGGCTTGTCTCTAGGCTTTCTAATTGACGCCCATTCCTAGTTCCTCTCCAACAGCGTGACGGCTTTTGTATTCTATTATTTGTGTGAATTTAGGGTTAGACTTGAGTTGTATTTATAGAATTTTAAATTGTTTTGAGCCGTCATATGAAGATAGGAGGAATCTAGACCATACAAAGTTCAAAGAGCCAATCAAGAGGTGACACGTAAGCCCTAGTGACTCAGCCAAGCATCAGAATTCGACCAGACCCTGACCAGGCCAGCCAGGGCCTGACCAGTAGGTCTTTCTGACCTGGGAGCACTTGGCAGGTGCGCCAGGCCAAAATTGTACTGGTGCACTTCCCAAGTGCTCCAGTTCAACTTTGTTCTGGCGCACTTCACAAGTGCGCCAGTGCATTCTGACCCATTTTCCGGTTTTTCTGCCCAACTTCGTTCGTCCTTATCTTCTTCATACGATATCCGTTTTACGCAAACTTGGACTCTATCTCAAGCAGAATTTCGAGACGAACGTAATGGCGTAACCCATTTCCCTTGATTTCATCATTTATAATTAATTATACTTTAATTCGTGAAGCTTAATGTTATAGAATTCACGGGGTGTTACATTGATGGATGAGTAGATGGGTGATGGATGTTAGGATGTACATTCTTCTTAACTTGGAGATTTTGGGGACGAAATCCTTTAAGTAGTGGAGAATATAACACCTCGTAATTTGAGCAACACATTAAAATGATAAACTAAGGAATACTTAATTAAATATTCAGAATTAAGTGAAATGGGTTGCGCCTTTGCATTCATCTCATAATTCTGGTTAAAATAGACACCTGGTTTGCGTAAAACGGACCTCGTATGAAGAAGATATTTAGGTTTAAAGTTTGTATACGCATAAGAAGAATATATATATATATATATAATAAGTCCAGAATTCAAAACAATTCGAAAACTAGAAGCGGGAAGTGGAACCGGAAAATAGACCATTGGGGGTCGACATAGGGGATGACCCAACAACATGGGGGTCGACCCATGTGTCGACCCACCCAAAGGGAGGTCGACCCGGCCGCAGATCTGGGCAGATTCTTGTGCATAAACGTGGACTGGTTTCTAGTCTAGATTCGTTGACTAATGGTTATAAATAAGACCCTATACCGATTGTTTTATTCATCTAAATCAATAGCGACGGTGAGATGCTGCTCCAACTTGGATTAAACTAGCCTTTCTTCATCAACAACGATTCATACGTATTCAAAGATCGCTGATTCAACATCAACACGCTTTCTTCAGTTTTCTTAGATCCAATCATAGTGAGTCTATGTTATTTTTTGATATGAATACTTAAAAGATAATCTTAACATGTTTATAAATTGGATCTAAGCCTGTGACTAATTGAATCATATCAAATCTGCCATAACCCATGTATCTAAGTTATTTTGACATAACTACGAATTGGATCTAAGCCTATGCCTATTTATCATGTCAGATCTGCCATTATTTGTATATTTAATTCACTGATTAGATCTCATCATGCCTATTTATGATCATGAAACTATTCCTAATCAGTTCTATTATCACATGTTCATCAGATCTTTTTCTATATGCCTATCTTGTCACTATACCCCATTTTGTCATTGTATGCTTATTAGTTGTTATGGTATTTTTGCCTTCATATGTCAATCTTTTTATTATGATTATTTATGTACTCTTCCCTTCTTCTTTTCCCTTTTTATTTTATAGCCAGGCTACCTTCGAGCCTAGGCATACCGCTGAAATATGTGAACGCGTGAAATTGGGAATGAGGGGGAAAACGTTAAAATTGGGGCATGGCGTGAAATATGCGAACGTTGTAGTGTTTATGTTATTGTTTACCTATAACGCTTCACGAAACTTAATGCATTCTCTTAACGGGTGACATTAACGGACGTGGGGTGTCACACTGGCCATGTGTAGCTAAGGTGCAAAGTAAGGTGGCCTTGAGTATATTTTATTTATAGATGTACCGATTCAGTAAATACACTCTCATGTTTAATAATTGGATCATTTTCTTTAATACGAGATATTAGACATAATTGTATACCTGTTATGCTAAAATGTTATATGCAAGAATTTCAGTTATATTATAAATCTATTTGTGGTTCCTATGTACTTGTATAATACCACTAGATGTTTATGGTAAAAAAAGATGATTACCATAAAGTTGGAAACCCATTTGGGTTAATGTGTGGCACAGTCATACGAGGTACTTCTTATTTCAAAAGGTTTTCATAAGGTATAACAAATAAATTTCTTGTATTCGATTATATTTATGCTAGTTTACTAAATTGACCTAGGCTTATTTACTTACACAAACTGAGCATATTTCTAGATTAGGTTTGGGTAGCTTTGGAGCTTTAGAAAATGAGTTGGATGTCCTTGAAATATATTTACATAGTTTGGTATTTCTCACTGAATTAATTGTGTCGAATTTATCAGCACTTGGAAGTACTGTAATAACTATTTAAACTTATGATATTTTACTATTACTCTGATTATTGTGTGTATAGGTATAGATCTTTCCTATTGTAAATTTCATGTTATATTATAGATTGCTTGTTTCATTGTGAGATTCTGGTTTTTCTTCATTCTTTACCTCCAGTGACCTTTCTTGTGCATGCCTACATGATCGGTGAAAAATATCAAAGTGGTAGCATCGTCTTAGGTGTAAGAAAGGTAGATCACTGTATATGGTACCAAATATCCAGTTGAACGAACAACTAGGCTTTGGTAGGGAAGAACTCATCATAGATAGGGATAATAATGCCCTTGAATGAGTGACTCATTATAATTAGGGTCAGTAATCCCCTAGGATGAATTGAGTATATTATATATGAGAGCTTGTGTTTGTTAGTGCTTTAGAAATGTTTTATATTATGTAGATTGGTCTGTGGCAGTGGTTTATAAATTCTGGCCAGTATGTGGGAGTTTAGGAATCATTACTGGTTTTAGAACACTTGAAAAAGTGGATAAATGAATAATTTTATGTAGGACTATATATAATAGTATAATTTTCATAAAGTTAAAATAGTTTGAAAATATATAGTTTTTATTTAATTCTATTATTTTACTAGTCATTGTGCATCTAGTTTAGGAGTATTGACTATTGTTTATTAATTACTTTTTTTGCTCTATCAATTTTTTGAGCATTTAATTGTATAGATTAAATTAAATGCGAATATCTTGTAAATAATATGGGTTTAAATTAAAATCTGAGAACCTAAATCATGGTGCTTTTGAAAATCATGTTCCAAAACTTTAAGAAAATAATAATTGTACTATTTGAAAATATTAATGAATAAAAACATATTAAATAACTTTTAAAGGATATAAAAAGCACTAAACTTGCTTCGATTGTTGAAAAAATGATTTTGGTGATGACCACATAATCAATGGCTAAGTTTCTAAATAAGGGACTACTAGTACAGAAATTATCTAAAAAGTTGTTTAGCAAAACAATTGATTTACAATCCTAATAATATGATTTTATATATTAAGGTTAAAATCATAAACTATTGTTTCGGATTTGTTTTTTATTTCAAAAATAGGTGCATAATTCTTGAGCTTACCATTAAGGTATACTATAGACTCGTCTATCCTATGAGTTAGGATAGGTCGTTTGATAAATCTGATATAATAAGTTTTTGATATTTTTCAGAGGTAAAATAAAATGGAAATTTTAGTTATTTTAGACAATCGAAAGCCATTGAGTTTGATATTGACAATTTAAGCAAGGTTTTGTAAAATTATAAGGTAATAAAATTTACACATACAAAATGAAGATAAGCAAGATTTATGTAGGCAACATCCTTATAAAGTTACACCGAAATTTGATATTGTATATGTACTCTCACAATGTAGCGGGTATTATACAAACATGATTCTGAGCCTTGAATATTTAATTAAAAAAATATGACTTTATAAAATTGATTTATGCTTGGAATTTTGTTTTATAAAATATTTTATAAATAATTTCAGTATTAGACGAAATATATTTTGAAGATAGAACAGATTTTCAGAAAAAATTCTAGTGGCTTTGGTAAAATCATCATATGATTATTGGAAAAAATAAGTGCATTTTCTTAAACATACTCTAGGAAAGGAATTAAAGGTAAAAATATTCTTTGTAAAATTCGGAAAATGTGGCTCGATTTGTTTCATGATGATTTGAATCTACGAAAAAGAAAACACTTGTTTGCCCAAGTAGAAGTTATAGTACACATGATACATTATTCTTTTTGTCACTATACGATCAAAACAAGTTCAAATTTCCATGAGTCCAAAGCAAGTGGGCAATAAATTTTTTGTTAAAATCAATTTAGTTCTAAATATATTCATGATAATATTTCAAAAGAGGATTTGAAAAGAAGAAGTATTATTGTAAGTAACTAGTTTGAGTGACTTAAAAGTGAGTTAAAAATGGACAAGAGGCGTACTCAAATGGTAAAAACTTCTCTGAAGTACTTCCCTTCATGACAAACGGTATATGATACTATTTTGTAATACCTTGTTACTAAACATCATTGTGGAGATACTCAAGTTATACATATATTTCAACATGCAAAAAATGTAGTATCATTTCAAGAGATTTTTGAAGAAGGAAATGAAAAGTCGGGCAAAACGATGAATAAATAGTCGTTATGCACTGGATCGATGATAACCAATATGTATGTATAGAATTTGAAGCGCAGTAATCACAGCAGCAGTAAAATAATTTTAATAGCAGCGGAAAATATAAATCACATGGCCGATTTATACTGGTTCGAACTTTCCGTCCTACGTCCAGTCCCGAAGCTCCTCTTCGGCTTTTTAACTATCAAAACAACCCTCACTTCACCCGGAGGAACAGATTTACAAACACCACTTGATTTCACGGGCCACAAGCTTGCCCACTTGGTTTCAGGGGCCACAAGCTTACCCACTTGATTTGAACTGGCTACAAGCGTACCCACCTGATTTGAATGGGGATACATGCTCACCGATGCTGGTATACAAAGTAAGTAGATTACTGACTATATATTGTGCCTTCAACACACGAAGCAGTCGCGGTGTAGTACAACTTTTAAAGCCTTCAATAATAATGATGTAAATTGAGTACGCAGAGGCTAGGAAGTGAAATTACACCAAATTTGAATATTTGTGAATGGGAATAGGGCTGGTCTAATATTATCTTTGAAATAAATATGGAATTTTGAGCGTATGGAAGCAATATGAGAACGGTTTAGAGAATAGAGTTATGTATTTGATTTGCGAAAGATGCGAGGCTTATATATAAGTGATGAGATGCCATAAAATAGTTGTTTCCTTTCAGTAATTTCCACAAGAGAAGACGCATCCATTAGTAGTGTGCAAATGGTTGAATAGATGCTTGGTTGATCAATGGATATTTTTTTTGAATCATTGATGTAAAACGATGTCTCATGTTGAATTAATAAAGTCATGCAGGCTGGTTGGTAAGTCATGCCCCTTGATACCATGAGGTCTTGAGTTCGATCCTTACCAGTGTTTACGTAAAATAATCGTTGTACATTTGAACAAATAACTTCACGGGGCATTTGGTAGAGGCGCATACCCCCTTTGCACCATACCAAGGATCGAATCCCATTGGGTGTGTTTGTTTTGAATCCCATTGGGTGTGTTTGTTTTGAAATTACAGAAAATGATGCTAGCATAAATTCATTTGAGTGACTTTTCACTTTGACTATTTTGTTTACTGTAGAATGTTTGGAAGCATCCATTCACTACTAGTGATTGCTTTCCCATTATTTTACACTTCTTGGTCTAATCCTTAAATTAGATTTTTTTAAACTCCTTTGTCATCCACATAATGTCTGTCCTGAAATTACTCAACAAGCACGTTAGTAGCAATGTTGTACGGTTGTTATCGTCAAAACACTAAAATTGTGTTTTCAACATTCTCCCCCTTTTCGATGATGACAACTATACGAATTTATAAATAAATAATAATATATTACTACCCCTCAATATTTGCTTCATCTAATTTTATATACTCCCCCATCAATATGTACAATTTCTCCCCTTTTGGCATCAACAAAAAGGGTGAAAATAATATTTTGTGGAATACAATTTTTTTTAATGTAAAATTACAAATCGCAACCCCGAAATAAATAAAATAGTGAATTAAATTTACTGAATTTGTTGCAGTTATTTGATCCATAAATGTTTGTTTACCATTGTATGTAAGGAATATTTGATGTGACAAATTCATATAATCCTTTCATCTTTCTCGGGTGCCTGCAAAAAAAAAAAAATTGGTACCCACTTCCTCTGTTAGGGTCCAAGGGATTAGATGGAAGGTAACCGTACCCAAGAGGGTTTAATGGAACATTTTAAAATAAAATTTTCATTATTAATAACTGAATTTCAAAATAATTATCGATATATTTCTCTCTATTTTTTCAATTAACAGGAACCCAAATACTTAGATAATTTCTCATATTCCCTGTTAATAGTTTTGTACTTCTAGAAATATCATCAACATTAGTATTCACAGACGCACTTAAATTTCTATGAAAATTGGTTCTAAAACTTGCTCGAAATTTAGTACTAACACTAATATTTTTATTATAAATGAAAGCGTATCTAGTACTAATTTTACGATTTTTTTTAATATATCCTAAACCACTTTTGTCGTGTAAAGGTCTAGAACTAGATAAAATCTTATTTAAATCATCATGTCCTTTATTAAGTTTTGCGAACTCACTTATCAGTTTATCAATCTTGAATCCGAAGTCACGGTTAACATTTTCAAAAGAAATTTTGCTATTTTTCAAATCATCCATTTTCTTATTTAATTCAGAAGTCTCCTTCTTTAACATGCTATTTTTATTTTCAAAATGATTAATTCGAGAATCTGAATAATCTAAGGATGATTGTAACAAATTATTATGTCTTTTCAAATTGCAAATTTCTTTTGAAAAAAAAACCTTTTTGTTTTTCAAATGTAGTAAATTGTTCATCTACAAAATCTTTAAGGCTCATAAAGTTATTTTTTGAAATACCATTTTCTTTTTCCAAATCTATTTTTTTATTTCTTAATTTCAAGTTTGACCAATTTCATCTTCCCTACAATAATGGAATTGAGCTTTAAAATCTTACTAACTAATTCGTTGTTATTTTCTATTGAAACTGGTAAATTAGAAAGCACCTTTTTACAGTCCTTAGTTGTTATAACTTTGCTTGTACCGGACTTGTCGCTAGTTGTATTACGACAATATCCTTTTTTGGTGATTATTCTATGATGTTGTGACGATCAGTAGAATCCCTTGCTCTGATACCAATTGAAAAGTCAGGGGCAACGATGAATGAATAGTCGTTATGCACTGGATCGATGATGGCCAATATGTATGTGTAGAATTTGAAGCGCAGTAATCACAGCAACAGTAAAATAATTTTAATAGGAGCAGAATATATAAATCACACGACTGATTTATACTGGTTCGGACTTCCCGTCCTACGTCCAGTCCCAAAGCTCCTCTTCAGCTTTTTAACTATCAAAACAAACCTCACTTCACCCGAAGGAACAGATTTACAAACACCACTTGATTTCATGGGCCACAAGCTTGCCCACTTGATTTCACAGGCCACAAGCTTACCCACTTGATTTGAATGGGCTACAAGCTTACCCACCTGATTTGAATGGGGATACATGCTCACTGAAGATGGTATACAAAGTAAGTAGATTACTGACTATATATTGTGTCTTCAACACACGAAGCAATCGCGATGTAGTACAACTTCTAAAGCCTTCAATAATAATGATGTAAATTGAGTACGCAGAGGCTAGGAAGTGAAATTACACCAGATTTGAATATTTGTGAATGGGAATAAGGCTGGTCTAATATTTTCTTTGAAATAAATATGGAATTTTGAGCATATGGAAGTAATATGAGAATGGTTTAGAGAATAGAGTTGTGTATTTGATTTGGGAATGATGCGAGGCTTATATATGAGTGATGAGAGGCCATAAAATAGTTGCTTCCTTTCAGTAATTTCCACAAGAGAAGACGCAACCATTAGTAGTGTGCAAATGGTTAAAAAGATGCTTGGTTGATCAATGGATATTTTTTTTTTGAATCATTGATGTAAAAAAATGTCTCATGTTGAATTAATAAAGTCATGTAGGCTGGTTGGTAAGTCATGCCCCTTGATACCATGAGGTCTTGAGTTCGATCCTTGCCAGTGTTTACGTAAAATAGTCGTTGTACATTTGAACAAATAACTTTAAGGGGCATTTGGTAGAGGCACGTACCCACTTTGCACCAGACCAAGGATCGAATCCCATTGGGTGTGCTTGTTTTGAATCCCATTGGGTGTATTTGTTTTGAAATTACAGAAGATGATGCTAGCGTAAATTCATTTGAGTGACTTTTCGCTTTGACCATTTTGTTTACTGTAGAATGTTTGTAAGCATCCATTCACTGCTAGTGATTGCTTTCCCTTTTTTTTACATTTCTTGGTCTAATCCTTAAATTAGATATTTTTTAAACTCCTTTGTCATCCGTATAATGTCTGTCCTGAAATTACTCAACAAGCACGTTAGTAGCAATGTCGTACGGTTGTTATCGTCAAAACACTAAAATTGTGTTTTCAACATTCTCCCCCTTTTTGATGATGACAACTATACGAATTTATAAATAAATAATAATATATTACTCCCCCTCAATATTTGCTTCATCTAATTTTATATACTTCCCCTGTTAATATGTATAATTTCTCCCCCTTTGGCATCAACAAAAAGGGTGAAAATAATATTTTGTGGAATACAAATTTTTTTTAATGTAAAATTACAAATCACAATTCCGAAATAAATAAAATAATGAATTAAATTTACTGAATTTGTTGCAGTTATTTGATATATAAATGCTTGTTTACCATTGTATGTAAGGAATATTTGATGTGACAAATTCATATAATCCTTTTGTGAAAATAATATTGTGGAATACAATTTTTTTTTTAATGTAAAATTACAAATCGCAATCCTGAAATAAATAAAATAATGAATTAAATTTACTGAATTTGTTGCAAATATTTGATCCATAAATGTTTGTTTACCATTGTATTTAAGGAATATTTGATGTGACAAATTCGTATAATCCTTTTATCTTTCTCGGGTGCCTGCAAAAAATAATATATATATATATATTGATATCCACTTCCTCTGTTAGGGTCCAAGGGATTAGATGGAAGGTAACCATACCCAAGAGGGTTTAATGGAACATTTTAAAATAAAATTTTCGTTATTTATAACTGAATTTCAAAATAATTATCGATATATTTCTCTCTATTTTTTCAATTAACAGGAACCCAAATACTTAGATAATTTCTCATATTCCCTGTTAATAGTTTTGTACTTCTAGAAATATCATCAACATTAGTATTCACAGACGCACTTAAATTTCTATGAAATTGGTTTTAAAACTTGCTCGAAATTTAGTACTAGCACTAATATTTTAATTATAAATGAAAGCGTATCTAGTACTAATTTTATGATTTTTTTTAATATATCCTAAACCACTTTTGTCATATAAAGGTCTAGAACTAGATAAAATCTTATTTAAATCATCCTGACCTTTATTAAGTTTTGTGAACTCACTTGTCTGTTTATCAATCTTGAATCCGAAGTCACGGTTAACATTTTCAAAAGAAATTTTGCTATTTTTCAAATCATCCATTTTCTTATTTAATTCAGAAGTCTCCTTCTTCAGCTTACTATTTTTATTTTCAAAATGATTAATTCGAGATTCTGAATAATCTAAGGATGATTGTAACAAATTATTATGTCTTTTCAGATTGCAAATTTCTTTTGAAAAAAAATTCTTTTTGTTTTTCAAATGTAGTAAATTGTTCATCTACAAAATCTTTAAGGCTCATAAAGTTATTTTTTAAAAGGGTGCGTTTTTTACAGGTCCTTATTAACTTTTAAAATGTAAAAAAAAAAAACCGCTGATAAAAAAAATATAAAACACATCCCTATTTTTGAAGGTGCGCTCAAATAATTCCATTTGTACCCTTGCGCTCAACAAATACATACCAAACATCGATTCAGCCTCATTTAATAATTCAAATGACACCGTTAATCTCGCAAGCCCTAAATCCACGGTTCTCCAAAACCCTAGAATTATTTTTGTGAAAAAAATTGTGTCGACCGTCAAATCTTCCGATCAGAATTATCAAGTTTTGCTCGAATTCTCGGTCGTCTTCATTACTGTATACGATATGGCGAAAAAAAAGGTATTACTATTATTGAGTTTTTTCATTAGTCGAATGATTTATATATGTTAATAAGAATTCTGGCATGTTTGTATGATGTTATAAAGAAATAAAGCAAAACCATATGATTTTTTTTATGTATTTAGAATCTAAGTATTACATATCATGGGAATTCTTACAAGATTGTATGATTTTTGTTAAATAAATCAATTTGATATTATGTTTAGCATTCAGTTAATCTATGTAAATAATTGGTTGAATACATATATAACTAGAAGATTCTTGATGGAATTTAGTTATCCCTAATACATGCAGATTACTTTGATTGTATAACAGATTGTTGCATGTATAAATGCATATTTTGTAAGAAATGTGACTACAAAGAATAACGTATTCAGCAAAAAATAATATGTTGTATATGTAGTATATGAAGAATATTATAAAATTTGGTCTTCGTTCATGGAATTATAAAGTGTAAGCAGAAATTTGTTTTTTTTAATTTGGGATTTTTTTCGATTGCTGATTAATAATAACCAAAAATGCTTATTGTAACCATGCAGTTTTAAATATATTCTTGCATTTATGTATGTAGTTAAGTAAAAAACTTTTATTATTATGTGGAACTGTCAAAAATTGTTTCATAAGTGTTTGCATTTAAAAATATTTGTTTAAGTTAATTGTGAAGTTAAGTAAAAATGTTTCATTCAAGTATGCCACTATAAACATGTAGTTGAATCGTTGAATGCATGTAAATGTTATTGAGTAATGAAATAGTTCAACTAGCAGCATTGTTAGAAGTGTATGTTGTTAATTGTAATTGTTTCAGAATTGTTTGCAGTTTAACTTTATTTTTTCAGATAAGTGTGCAAATATAAGTTAGTATCGAAAGAGTATTTTAAAGTTTAATTTTGGTTAGAGGTATTAAGCAGAATTTAATTTTTAATTTGGGATTCTACTCAACTATTGTATAATATTAACCAGAAATGCTTATTGCAACCATGCAATTGTAAACATATTTTTGCATATATGTATGTAGTTAAGTAGAAAAATTTCATGCTTATGAGCAACTGTCAACATTTTGTTGCATAAGTCTATGCAGTTTATAGCAGTTAATATTGAAAATTTGGCAAATATTGGCAATTTAATAAGGGTATGTAGTTATAGAAAGTTTTGTAAGTAATGTATGCTTTAAAACAGAGAAAATTCACTTAAATGTGCAACAGTGAGCATATAATTGGTTTAGTATATGATGTTAAAATTGATTGATGGTGATAATTTGTTATGTATCATCAATTTTATAAAATGTATGCATTTTAAAAAATTTGTTTCAGTAAATTATGCAGATAAGTTAAAATAATTCATTAAACTATGCCAATATACACATGCAGTTGCACCATTTTATGCATTTAAATTTTATTGAATAATTGAAGAGTTCAACTAGCAGCATTCTGATTAAAGTATTAGTGCATTGAAATTGTAATATAATGATAGTAATTCTAGTAAATTTTTTAATTTCAGAAATAATTATCCTGTCTTTAAAACTTACAGTCGACTTAATCGTGTAGATAATTGACTTTGTCGCAAATGAAATCAAAAAAACCATCCTGAAATATTATGCATCAAGACGGCTGCCTCTATAAGTGTTTTTATATATAGTTTTCTGGGTAAATTAGTTTTTTTATGATTACAGTTGGGAAGTAAAGTAATTGTAATTACAGGCGTTTTTGACAAAAAAAAAAACATCAGAACAGTTGGAGTTTTTTTTATAGATAAACGTCTTGAAGAAGGCTTCCAACATTGTAGCAAAATCTTCATTCCTCTACATGACCACAATCAATTTTTTTTTTGGGAGTATATGAAAAAGGGCAGAAGATGGATTCATTATGACTCCAATAAACCGCGCCGTGAAGGAAGACATCAAAAATTAGCAAATGTTGCGGTATGTAAACTAAAAAAATTTCATATGCAATTCTATATTGAAACCATTAAAAACATTTATACATGTATATACAAATACAAATATATATTGTACATATGTATATGTATTTGTATATATATTGTTTTCTTTGCAGAGAGCTCTTGTAAATGGCTTGGTTAAAAAAATAGAGAAGACGAAATATCTGGAACCCGAAGAGCTTGAACTGTCAAATTGCCCGCAACAAGGATATATGTAAGAAAATAAACTCAGTGCAATTGCACAGAATTCTATAAATATTGCCAATGTATGCAAGTCTGTATGCAGATAATGACAATATTTGCATGCTTATATGCAAGTTACTAGTATTGCCGTATGAAATATGAATGCTAGCATACAGGTATGTAGATATTGTAATTACTGTCATACATATCTGCTGGTTTTTATTAAACTTGTGTACATTTTTAAAGTCGTAGTTATGGAGAATGAGTACGAATATATACGCTAGTTAAAAACCGAAATGAAACAAACTGATTATGATTTATATATTTATGCAGGGTGGATTGTGGCATGTATGTTATTGACATGATGAGACAACGATCTGAGGACAAAGAAATCGTAAGAGACGAAGAGATATATGGTGCAGATGCTGTTAGTCTGCAGCGCGCCGAGCTAGCTCACGACATACTCAATTGCAAATTTTACAGTTGGACTGAAGAGAGTTTATTGACACAGAGATGGTTGAAATCGCAGTATAACAATCATGGTGATTAAGATAGTAGAATAGGTTGTTTTAGTTAGATTTCAAAATGTTGACTGCTGTTATTATTTTTAAACTACATGTACATGATGCTGAAGTGTGAAAACTGAAGTAAATTTTTTTTGGGCAATGAATTAAGTTGTTATAAATTTATTTGGTATTCTGCAACCTAGGTTATGACTGCTCGGTTCTACAAATTATGATATTCTGTTGTCTGCGCACTGTAAACGAAGTTAATGGAATGACTTCTATTCTTTTCTACCATATGATGGATTTTGGTAACCACTCCTTTTCTGGTATTTATGTTGAAATTGTTTGTCGATTGAGGGTTTGGAAGTTTTGTGAATGACAAAAAAAGTATGACAGAAGGTGATTGTTTTGGTCTAACTGTGTATGTAGATGGAAATTGATTAATTTGTTACAAGCAAGGCCTCTGACCATCATGTTGGGGTATTAATGTGTCATTTTTGTTCAGTATACATGTCATTTTGTTAGCATATATTTAGATGGAAAATGTCATAAGTGTTTTGGAATAAATTACGAAAAAATAGTGAAGAACTAGTCGCTCAAATTTACCCATTTCAGGACTGAAATGGGAAAAGTTGATAGCTAAAATGTAGTATGCGTAAATGCTAAATGTTACATAATTGGGTGCAAGGTAATATAATAGTATCATACTTATACGAAAAAATGAAGAGTACTTGTAATCATTATAGATGTACAAGAATATTTTTGTACTTGTCTATATCTACTAGGAATAGTTTCATACATTCAATAGTCTGTGCAAAATAGAACAACAGTTGATACAGAGATTATGAAAAATTGCATACATCTATGCAAATATAAGTATTAAATGCACACTTCTATGCAACTGTATAGAATAGTGGAGTACATAAAATTTCAGGACAAAACTAGAAATAGAACAATCAAAATAGAAATAGAACAATCAAAATAAAGGCGAATTGAACAACTATCATTCCCATACTTCAAAAGCACCAATACACCTGTATTTGCAGGACCGCTGCTTGAAAAACAAAAACAACAAAAAATAATCAGCTTAATATGCAGTAATCAAATAAAAGTACAGAAACAAAAACATATAATTATAACTAGATGCATACATATATGCAAATAAAAGATATATGCTCATACTTACATGAAAATTTTCAGAACATTTGCATATACTACATCAAAAAATACTTACAGAACACTTACGATATGAATATACTGAAAATATCTTCATAAAAATATGCAACTAATCATCAGGCACGCATATTAACAGAAATACCAGTATACAAGTATGCATATATATAAAAAATGTGCACACTTATAAGCAACTTTTTTGAATGCATACAAACAGTTTATGTACGAATATTTGCATGTTTATATGATCATATTCATATTATATGCATATTTTTATACATCTACAGAGAATCGATTGAAAAAATTATGTTGACTTATTATTTTATACTGATTTAAAAACAGCCAAAAAAATTAAACAATATAAAATAATTCAACTATCCATTGATACAAATAAACAAATCCATTAATTCATAATTATGAATAAACAAAAATCGATTGAAAAATGTGATTTCTATTACTACTAATAATAATCGAAACATATCAGTATACAAAATTTAAAAATAATAATACAAAAGTAAATTTTACTTGAATGAAGATGCATCCATTTTATATAAAATGGTTCGATCAAAAAGTTCCCTAGAAAAATTGCCGTTCAATTCCAATATTATACGATATAAATTTTTTTGTTCAGGACGTAAAAAGTATGAAGCGGCCGCCGGTAAGAAACGAATATGAAAATATCGTTTGTGATCCACAAATTAAGGCGTGAAAAAAAGTTAAGAAACGAAATCAAAAAATGAATGTGATCCGCAAATTAAGCCATGGAAAAAAATAGAAACGAAATCAAAAAATGGGACAATAACCGTGAATTAAGGAAAATTAAAAAAAGGGCAAATCAGTAAAAAAAACACGGCTATTTCAAAAATAGGGATGTAATTTATACAATCCAATATGGGAGGATGTAAGCTTAATTAACTTTAGTTTTAAGGATGTGTGGCTAATTTTCACTTTTTAAAATACCATTTTCTTTTTCCAAATCTATTTTTTTATTTCTTAATTTCTCAATTTCAAGTTTGACCAATTTCATCTTCCCTAAAATAATGGAATTGAGCTTTAAAATTTTACTAACTAATTCATTGTTATTTTCTATTGAAACTGGTAAATTAGAAGGTACCTTTTTACAGTCCTTATTTGTTATAACTTTGCTTGTACCAGACTTGTTGCTACCTGTATTTCGACTATATCCTTTTTTGGCGATTATTCTATGATGTTGTGACGATCAATAGAATCCCTTTCTCTAATACCAATTGAAAAGTCAGGGGCAATAATGAATGAATAGTCGTTATGCACTGGATCGATGATGGCCAATATGTATGTGTAGAATTTGAAGTGCAGTAATCACAGCAGCAGTAAAATAATTTTAATAGGAGCAAAATATATAAATCACACGGCTGATTTATACTAGTTCAGACTTCCCATCCTACGTCCAGTCCCGAAGCTCCTCTTCAACTTTTTAACTATCAAAACAACCCTCACTTCACCCGGAGGAACAGATTTACAAACACCACTTGATTTCGTGGGCCACAAGCTTGCCCACTTGATTTCACAGGCCACAAGCTTACCCACTTGATTTGAACGGGCTACAAGCTTAACCACCTGATTTGAACGGGGATACATGCTCACCGAAGCTGGTATACAAAGTAAGTAGATTACTGACTATATATTGTGTCTTCAACACACGAAGCAATCGCGATGTAGTACAACTTCTAAAGACTTCAATAATAATGATGTAAATTGAGTACGCGGAGGCTAGGAAGTGAAATTACACCAGATTTGAATATTTGTGAATGGGAATAGGGCTAGTCTAATATTTTCTTTGAAATAAATATGGAATTTTGAGCGTATGGAAGCA
Source organism: Allium sativum (assembly GCA_030737875.1). Classification (NCBI taxonomy): domain Eukaryota; kingdom Viridiplantae; phylum Streptophyta; class Magnoliopsida; order Asparagales; family Amaryllidaceae; genus Allium; species Allium sativum. Next base: position 384,216,402 of record CM060921.1, on the reverse strand, counting down.
ATATGAGAATGGTTTAGAGAATAGAGTTGTGTATTTGATTTGGGAATGATGCGAGGCTTATATATTGAATTAGTAAAGTCATGTAGGTTGGTCGGTAAGTCATGTAGGTTGGTCGGTAAGTCACGCCCCTTGATACCATGAGGTCTTGAATTTGATCCTTGCCATTGTCATTATTTTTGAAACATAGTTCCGCCTTATTGTGTTTAAGTAAAATAGCCGATGTACATTTGAACAAATAACTTCATGGGGCATTTGGTAGAGGCGCATACCCCCCATGAAGCAGACCAGGGATTGAATCCCATTGAGCGTGTTTGTTTTGAATTCCATGGACGTAGGTGAGTGACTTTTCACTTTGACAATTTTGTTTACTGTATAATGTTTGGAAGCATCCATTCACTGCTAGTGATTGCATTCCCTTTTTTTACACTTGTTTCTCTAATCCTTAAACTAGATATTTTTTAAACTTCTTTGTCATCCACATAACGTCGGTCTTAAAATTACTAAACAAGCACGTTAGTAGCAATGTCGTACAGTTGTTGTAACATCCCGTAAATTTAAATGTTAAATTAACAAATTAAAGAATACTTAATTTTAAACGCAAGAATCAAGGGAAACGGGTTACACCATTGTGTTCGTCTCGGAATTCTGGTTGAGATAGAGTCCGAGTTTGCGTAAATTGGACTTCGTATGAAGAAGTTATGGCTGTCGGAAGTTTCCAGAAATTCAAATTTAAATTCAAAAACGAATTCAGACATGAAACTGGGCAGGGCGGGAAATTTCCTGCCCAAGTCCAGGTCTACCTGGGGGTCGACCTCCCTATAGACAGGTCGATCTTAGTGTCGACCTCCCCCCCCCCCACCCCGGGAAGATCTGAAAGATGACGATTTTGTGACTCAGCGCTGAGTCAATTAGGGCTGAGGTGTCACCCTACCTTGGCTGGGTGGTTTTGATTGATTCTAGGTTGATCAGATGGCCTAAATTTATCCTAAATTCTATATAAACACATGTAGACTCAAACCCTAAAACAAAATAAAAATTAGAACCATGTCCGTCATGCTACACCTTGCAACCTAGAGTAGCCGCCACCAACTAGAGAGAAAGTGAAGCTAATCAAATCAATTCAACTCAAATTTATAAACAACAACAACGAATTTGTCTACTCCAAAGGCGAGCTTAATCAATTTCAGAACTCAGATTCCAGAACTCAAGACCTTCTTTGAGTTGTGAGTTCAATATCTTTAATAATATAATTAATAAGTTAATTAGGTAAAGTTCTAAATTGGGTTATATGGCTATGTTTGTGAGACTTTGGAAAAATGTAATATTATGTGAATTTATGCTAGTTGTTCATAATGATAGTTTTATTGTGGATCCCTTTTCATTTGCCAAATCGCCTATGTTCAACTTGATTCACGTTTGACATCATTCTATATGCAAGTTTGGGGGTAGATTATATGCTAGTTTCTATATGAACTGTACACATGTTTGGTGTAGATTATATGTTAGTTTCTATATGAATTGTACACAAGTTTACATGTGAATCAAATAAAGTGACTATATGCAAGTTTAGGTAGAAATTGGGTTCACATATATGCAAGTTTACACCTTTAGATTTAGATCTATAATGTACATAGTTTATGAAAGTTTGTGACTATGGCCTATGCAAGTTTTGGATGAAGAACTACATTCATATATGCAAGTTTTAGGTGAAAAACTATATTATATATATATATATATATATATATATATATGCAAGTTCACACCCTTAGGCCTATGTTTAGATCTGTGACAATAACAAGTTTATGCAAGTTATGTTGTAATCCTTATTTGCAAGATTAGATCCATTTTGTGTGTTATGCAAATTAGCGATGTTTCTTCCCTTTTATGTGTTAGACTAATTGCTAGTCTAATATAGATATATGTCATGATTAATGAACGAACAACGTGGGGACGATGGGGGTAATATTGAATATACACATATTGAGAATTGGCAAAAGGCCTTGAAAAAGGCATATAATTAAATTAAGACATTAATTGGAAAAATTGGCATTTATGGACATAATTGAGTCAATTATGGACATAAGTATATTTGGAATTTATTTAAAATTTTTGAATAGGGATATTAATCCACTTTGGGGTTAAATAAAGATGTGTAATAATAAATCGCCTAAGACCCGAGGTTAGACTCGTTTGTGGTATAAGACTGCCCGGACCACCCGACAAATCCAGCAGCCACAAATGCCAGTCTAATGTGAGAGGTTGAAGGCATGAATTAAATGTGTAACAGTTGTAAAGATACGAGGTTAGGCTCGTTTGTGGTGTAAGACTGCCCGGACCCGCCCGGCAAATCCAGCTGCCACAAATGCCTGTCTAATGTGGGAGGTCTTTACAAGGTTACGGTGTTAATGAATTAAGAACCACTTAACCGGATAAACATGTGGTGGGACATGAGGGGGTTAAGTGGGTGTCTTGGGTGGCATGTGGAATTAAGTGGGTGCCTTAAGTGGCATATGAAATACGATTAGATGCACTTAACCAAGATTGAAACATGTAAGAAGACATGAATAAGAATCGGGTTAAGTGGGGAAAAACCTTAGAAGGGACCAAGCATAGGTGGAAAGCTTGTGTCATGCATGGGGGCCCTTATCAAACCAGTAACCCATTAAGTATCTTTGTGGGCTCGACCCAAGTCGAGGGCGGGACACGCACACTGGGGTTGATTGTAAGAGGTCAAAAATGGGTTAGCGGTGGCAACGCAAGTCCAACGGGGTCATATGCATGTGTGGGCCCGGGCTGGTTGGTAAGACGTTGTTGCATCGTGTAGATATAAGCCGTGCATTTTGGTGGTATCGGGTTGCCACTTTGGGGAGTGATACACCCCACTGTGGGACCAGCACGGGTATATACGAGTTAGGGAGCCGATTGAATGGGGGTAGTGGGTACACCTAGTGGAGATAGGAGCAGGCGGCACCTATGAAGGCAGCTAGGGGTACACGAAACTACCGTTATCATTATTAAGTTCTGTAGGTGGGATCAACTTTTGGGTGTTTGGTGTGGTGCAGTGTAGTAATTATCCTGTAGTGACTAGGTACGCCATTGACGTTATCTTTGTTCATTCGATTTCCTTTGTTTGCTTTGTCATACCCAATTGTTCACAGTCATTTCTTTATTTTCCAGCTTATGCCTTATCGTGGTTACTTAATGATTATATTGTTAAAGTCATTGCACTCGCCAGACTTTATGTCTGACCCCCTTTGTTTCCACCTCTTTTCTTCCTTCCCCCCCAGGTGCTCAGGGTGGGACTAGTACTAGTGGAACTTGATTTGGATAGCTTTATCTCTTTCTTTGGAAGTTGCTTGGATCGCTGAAGTAAAAGTTCAGTCTATCTTATTTATGGCTATTTTACGTGGGGTTATGTCTTTCATTTTATGTACTCTGATTTAGTCAAGATGGATATTATGTACTTGACTCTATTTTTGGTTTATAATGATGTAATCAAACTTATTTGTTTACCGCTGCAATGAATGAAGTTTTTTTTTTTAAGTATTGTTTTATATCTGTCTTGTTGTTAAGCTTCTGTTCTATACACACTTAAAATGCTCCATAGAAGTTAATGCATTCCCTTTGTGAGTGACATTAATGGACATGGGGTGTCACACGTGGTATCAGAGATGAAGGTTACCAGAACAGATAAGATATTTTGAAAAACTATTTTTCAAAAAGCATTTTATAAAGAAATACTTTCAAAAGTATGTTTTATGGAGATTATTTTCAAGAGAAAAGTTTATTTTGGAAACATAACCCCAAGAGCCATATATCTTTCTTTCGAATTCTTCGTTTGAATCTCTTTATTTTCTTTTCAGCATGTCTGGAATTCCCGAGATACCCGAGGGGATACCGATACCAGGATGGTTTAGAAGGTATCTGGAAGCTAGGGCCCATGTCGCATGCCCATCAAATGCTCCTCCTCCTCCCCGTGTTGACACTTTCGCAAAGATATGCAAGGACTTTCGGGAAATGGGCGGAAAACCTTTTCACGGGTCGGAAACGTTTGTTGAAGCTCGAAATTCGCTAAAGGAGGTGGAAGAACTGTTTGGAATCTTTGAGGTAGAAGATGGAAGAAAGGTCCAGTTAGCTGCCTGGTTAATGAAGGATGAAGCCTCGTTTTGGTGGGAGGTCACTAATGGAGAGCGTCCAGTTGATACATGGCCGGATTTCAGACGTAGGTTTGAGGCGAAGTTTCTCTCACGGGCTGAAGAGAATCTATACATGGAAAGGTTTTTGGCATTGAAGCAGGGGAATCTATCAGTGAAAGAATAGGTCAACAAGTTCGATCAGTTGACAAGATTTGGCTTGGACTTGGTGGATACACCCGAAAAGAAGGCCCTGAGATTTGTTAAGGGTTTGAACGAGCCTCTACATGGGTTAGCTATGACCCACATCCCTATGGGGGCCACCTTTGAGAGACTAGTTGACATGGCGCTTATGCATGAAGAGGAGAAAGGCGCCAATGCTAATAAGGCACTTGAGAAGAAAGGGGATCAAAAGAAACAACAACAGAACAAGAAGGGTGGTAAAGACAACAATGGCAAGGGAAAGAAAAGATGCTTTAACTGTGGGACACCAGGCCATCTAATCAAAGACTGTAGGAAGAAGAAGACTGGTTGTTTCCACTGTGGCGAAGCAGGACATTTGATTAAGGACTTCCCAAAGAAAGGGCAGAGGGCAGGGCCTACCTCTGGAGGGCAGATTCAGGCTCTCATGGCACCAGGGTAGGCAAGGGGGCAGGTCCAGGCTCTCATGGTCCCACCGCTGCAAGAACGAGGTAGAACGATTTCCATTGAAAGTTTAGTTTATCTTTTCGATCATCCTGTTCGCACACTCTTTGATTCTAACGCATCGCACTCTTTTATATCTACTGCTTTAGTTGAGTCACTACACCTAAACACCGGTATAGTAGAGGATCCCTTAGTTGTTTCAAATCCAATTGGGGGCTCAGCCGATTTGTCGATGGTTTGTTTGGATTTGGAGATTTCTATACTTAGCGTTGGGTTTAGATGTGATGCTTATGTTTTGGGCTTCACGGGCTATGGGTTAATTTTGGGCATGGATTGGCTATCCAGTAATGGAGCCGTCCTAGATTGTGAAAAGAGAGAGGTTAGGCTTATGACTCACTTGGGCAACACTCTCGAAATCTCTTGTAATCCCATAAATTCGGTTATGCTAAGTTATCTAGAATCGCTTGACGCATCTGTTGAGAATTTGCAGTCTGTTAGAGTGGTCCATGAATACTCGGATGTCTTCAATGAAGTTCGAGGTTTACCCCTAAGGCGTGAGATAGACTTTCGAATATACTTAGTAGATAATGCAAAGCCAGTTGCATTACCAGTGCGCCACATGGCTCCGAGAGAGAGAAGAGAACTCAGTAAGCAAGTGAAAGAACTGCTTGAGAAGGGGTTCATAAGAAGAAGTATTTCAGAGTGGGGTGCTCCAGTCGTTTTTGCTACTAAAGTTGATGGTTCACTTAGATTGTGCGTGGACTATAGAGAGCTGAGTATGCTAACAAAGAAGAACAGACACCCGTTACCGAGGATAGACGATTTATTCGATCAGTTGGTGGGAACTTCAGTTTTCTCGCAACTAGATTTGGCTATAGGGTTTCATCAGCTAAGGGTGGCTGAAGATAGCATCGATAAGACTGCATTTAGAACTCCTGACGGTTTCTTCGAGTGGCTCATCATGCCTTTTGGTTTGACGAATGCACCCGCATACTTTGTTGACTTAATGAGTAGGGTGTTTAGAGAGTTTCTGAACAAATTTGTGGTAGTCTTTGTAGATGATATTTTGGTTTTCTCTAAAAATGAAGAAGAGCATGCCCTACATCTTAGGGATGTCTTAGAGACCCTACGAGCACATCAGCTAAAAGCTAAGTTCTCCAAGTGCCATTTTTGGAGAAGAGAAGTGAGGTTCTTAGGACACATGGTCTCTAAGGAAGGGATAGCTGTGGATCCCGCTAAGGTAGTGGCAATCCAAGATTGGAAAACGCCTAAGAACACAACTGAAGTAAGAAGCTTTTTAGGGCTAGCTGGCTATTATAGGAAGTTCATTAAGGACTTCGCGAAGATATCAGCCCCTCTCACTCGATTAACGAAGAAGAATTTGACTTTTACTTGGGACGTTGACTATGACGATGCTTTCCAACGTCTGAAGAGAGCTTTGACGACCGCTCCAGTTTTAGTTTTACCAGACGGGAGTAAGACACTCACTGTATATACCGATGCTTGCGGGACAGGGCTTGGCGCAGTTTTAATGCAAGAGGGAAGGGTGATATGCTATGGTGGAAGACAGTTGAAAGCCCACGAGAAAAATTACACTACCCACGACTTAGAGTTGGCAGCCATAGTTTTTGCGCTTAAGTCATGGCGTCATTATTTGCTTGGCGAAAGGTTTGAGTTGTATACAGACCATAATTCGTTAAAGTATTTATTCTCTCAGAAGGACCTAAACTTGAGGCAACAGAGATAGATGGAGTTTTTGGCATCCTACGATTTTGAGATCGCATATACCCCTGGCAAGGGTAACGTTGTAGCTGACGCCTTAAGCAGAAAGAAGTTAACCTTAAGTCCTCTGTTCGTAGAGCGGCAGAGTTTGGAGTATATATCTTCCTTTGACTTCAGACCCTCTGTCGATTTTGTGCCCGGATTGTTGGCATCATTAGAGGTGCAACCTACACTTTTGGGTCGAGTTGGAGAGGCACAGCGAAACGACCCACAATTGGTTGATATAGTAGGCAAGCTTATAGGAGGGGAGTCCTCAAGACATCTTGATAGATATGCTATAGATGGAAGAGGTTGGCTACGTAGAGATGGAAGACTTTGCGTACCACAAGACGAGAGTTTGAAGAAGGCAATTCTTGAAGACTCACATTGCTCGAAGATGACCATACATCCCGGTGGTGATAAGATGTATAGGGATATGAAGCGAGTTTTCTTTTGGGCCGGAATGAAAAAGGACGTGGCCGAGTTCGTTGCTAAATGCTTAGTGTGCCAGCAAGTCAAGGCGGAGCAAAAGAAGCCCGGAGGTTTGCTCCATCCCTTAGAGATTCCGCTTTGGAAATGGGAAAGCGTTTCCATGGATTTTGTAGATGGGTTACCAAGATCGAGGAAGGGTAATATGGGAATTCAGGTAATTGTAGACCGACTTCATAAAAGTGCCCATTTTATTCCCGTCAAAAGTACAAGGACCGCCGCATGGTTAGCATCTGTTTACCTTCGAGAGATAGTTCGTTTGCACAGCATACCCTCCGGCATTGTGAGCGATAGAGATCCTATTTTCACAAGCGAATTTTGGAAGAGCTTACAAGAGGCGGTTGGAATGCAGTTATGCTTAAGTACCGCTTATCATCCTCAGACAGACGGCCAGACCGAGAGGGTGAATCGGATTCTAGAAGTCCTTCTGAGGCTATGCATTCTAGACTTTGGAGGAACATAGGAAGAACACCTTCCACTAGTAGAGTTTGCCTATAATAATAGTTTTCGGGCTAGCATTGGCATGGCACCTTTTGAGGCTCTTTATGGACAACCGTGCCGATCACCTACATGTTGGTGGGAATCCACGGATATGATTCTGCTTGGACCCGACATGATTAGGGCGACTTCAGAGAAGATAGACCTGATTCGACGGTGAATGAAGATGGCGCAGGACCGACAGAAGTCATATGCTGATAAGAGACAAACCGATCATGAGTTCGATGTTGGAGACATGGTTTTTATTAAGGTGTCACCATTAAGAAACGTAGTCCGTTTTGGATCAGTAGGGAAGTTGGCACTACGGTTCGTAGGACCCTTTCCTATTATAGAGAGGATCGAGCAGATGGCGTACAAAGTAAAATTACCAGAGAAGCTCAGCAGAGTTCATGACGTGTTTCACGTTTCACATTTGCGTAAGTGTTTACACGATACAACGGAAGTGGTAGAGCCGAGCACGCTCGAAGAAGTGGAAGTAGAGCGCAATGCCACGATCAGACAAGCTCCTACACGCATTCTTGGATCGGAGGTCAAAAAGCTTTGCAACAAAGAGGTCAAGTTGGTCAAAGTGCAGTGGGGAGATGTTCAAAGAGACGCGACTTGGGAGATGGAAGATAAAATGTGTACATTGTACCCTTTCCTTTTCGAGGGTATGTTTTAATTTCTCCTTTTTCTACCACTTTGTTGATACTTGTCCTATCTTTTAGTATTATCTTTGCGATGACATCTTCGATCTTTAGTTAAGAAGAACCCTATGGTTGAAACATGTGTTTGAGACATGTTATGTTTGATGAATGCAAATGGATGCAAGTGGTTGCTAGTGGTTGCTCGTGGATGCATATACACATAACTTAGGCACTAGATCGGCTCAATCACCTTCATGTTGCATATAAATGTGTGAGCATATTTATGTTAATGGTTGTATAGTGGTTGTGTTATCATATGGATGTTGCATTTTGATGAATGGTTGTGCACACATGTAGAAATAATATGTATCGATAGGATTCTTTCGCATACATAATGGACGCATGGCACTATCATGATTTGCATTAAGAAGGACAACTGAATCAGTAGACCGCCTGATTTAGCATTAGATAAGGAACATATACACACACTTCTTGCATATGTTCATACAGCATTAGAAATTTTGTAAGGACAATGGATGCCTGTGTTTGATGGTTGAGTAGATGGATGATTGGATGATAGGATATGCATTCTCCTTAACTTGGAGATTTCGAAGGGCGAAATCCTTTAAGGAGGGGAGAATGTAACACCCCGTAAATTTAAATGTTAAAGTTAACAAATTAAAGAATACTTAATTTTAAACGCAAGAATCAAGGGAAATGGGTTACGCCATTGTGTTCGTCTTGGATTCTGGTTGAGATAGAGTCCAAGTTTGCGTAAATTGGACTTCGTATGAAGAAGTTATGGCTGTCGGAAGTTTCCAGAAATTCAAATTTAAATTAAAAAACGAATTCAGACATGGAACTGGGCAGGGCGGGATATTTCCCGTACAAGGCCATGTCGACCTAGGGATCGACCTTAGTGTCGACCTCCCCATAGACAGGTCGATCTTAGTGTCGATCTGGGGGTCGACCTGCCCCTCTCCCCCCCCCCTCCCGGGCAGATCTGAAAGATGACGATTTTGTGACTCGGTGCTGAGTCAATTAGGGCTGAGGTGTCACCCTATCTTGGCTGGATGGTTTTGATTGATTCTAGGTTGATCGGATGGCCTAAATTAATTCTAAATTCTATATAAACACATGTAGACTCAAACCCTAAAACAAAATAAAAATTAGAACCATGGCCGTCATGCTATCACCTTGCAACCTAGAGTAGCCACCACCAATTAGAGAGAAGTGAAGCTAATCAACTCAATTCAACTCAAATTTATTAACAACAACAACGAATTTGTCTACTCCAAAGGCGAGCTTAATCAATTTCAGGACTCAGATTCCAGAACCCAAGACCTTCTTTGAGTTGTGAGTTCAATATCTTTAATAAGATAATTGGGTTAAGTTATAAATTGGGTTATATGGCTATGTTTGTGAGACGTTGGAAAAATGTAATATTCTGTGAATTTATGCGAGTTGTTCTTAATGATAGTTTTATTGTGGATCCCTTTTCATATGCCAAATCACCTATGTTTAACTTGATTCACGTTTGACATCATTCTATATGCAAGTTTGGGGGTAGATTATATGCTAGTTTCTATATGAACTGTGCACATGTTTGGTGTAGATTATATGTTAGTTTCTATATGAATTGTACACAAGTTTACTTGTGAATCAAATAAAGTGACTATATGCAGGTTTAGGTAGAAATTGGGTACACATATATGCAAGTTTACACCTTTAGATTTAGATCTATAATGTACATAGTTTATGCAAGTTTGTGACTATGGCCTATGCAAGTTTTGGATGAAGAACTACATTCATATATGCAAGTTTTAGGTGAAAAACTATATTATATATATATATATATTTGTGTGTGTGTGTGTGTGCAAGTTCACACCCTTAGGCCTATGTTTAGATTCATGACAATAACAAGTTTATGCAAGTTATGTTGTAATCCTTATTTGCAAGATTAGATCCATTTTGTGTGTTATGCAAATTAGCGATGTTTCTTCCCTTTTATGTGTTAGACTAATTGCTAGTCTAATATACATATATGTCATGATTAACGAACGAACAACGTGGGGACGATGGGGTAATATTGAATATACACATATTGAGAATTGGAAAAAGCCTTGAAAAAGGCATATAATTAAATTAAGACATTAATTGGAAAAATTGGCATTTATATACATAATTGAGTCAGTTATGGACATAAGTATATTTGGAATTTATTTACAAATTTTGAATAGGGATATTAATCCAATTTGGGGTTAAATAAAGATGTGTAATAATAAACCGCCTAAGACACGAGGTTAGACTCGTTTGTGGTATAAGACTGCCCGGACCCGCCCGGCAAATCCAGCAGCCACAAATGCCAGTCTAATGTGAGAGGTCGAAGGCATGAATTAAATGCGTAACTGTTGTAAAGACACGACGTTAGGCTCGTTTGTGGTGTAAGATTGCCCGGACCCACCCGGCAAATCCAGCTGCCACAAATGCCTGTCTAATGTAGGAGGTCTTTACAAGGTTACGGTGTTAATGAATTAAGAAACACTTAACCAGATAAACATATGATGGGACATGAGGGGGTTAAGTGGGTGCCTTGGGTGGCATGTGGAATTAAGTGGGTGCCTTAAGTGGCATATGAAATACGATTAGATGCACTTAACCAAGATTGAAACATGTAAGAAGACAAGAATAAGAATGGGGTTTAGTGGGGAAAAACCTTAGAGGGGACCAAGCATAGGTGGAAAGCTTGTGTCATGCATGGGGGGCCCTTATCAAACCAATAACCCACTAAGTATCTTGGTGGGCTCGACCCAAGTCGAGGACGGGACACACGTACTGGGGTTGATTGTAAGAGGTCAAAACGGGTTAGCGGTGGCAATGCAAGTCCAACGGGGTCATATGCGTGTGTGGGCCCGGGCTGGTTGGTAAGACGTTGTTGCATCGTGCAGATATAAGCCGTGCATTTTGGTGGTATCGGGTTGCCACTTTGGGGAGTGATACACCCCACTGTGGGGCCAGCACGGGTATCTACGAGTTAGGGAGCCGATCGAACGGGGGTAGTGGGTACACCTAGTGGAGATAGGAGCAGGCGGCACCTATGAAGGCAGCTAGGGGTACACGAAACTACCATTATCATTATTAAGTTCTGTAGGCAGGATCAACTTTAGGGTTTTTGGTGTGGTGCAGTGTTGTAATTATCCTGTAGTAACTAGGTACGCCCTTGACGTTATCTTTGTTCATCCGATTTCCTTTGTTTGCATTGTCATACCCAATTGTTCACAGTCATTTCCTTATTTTCCAGCTTATGCCTTATCATGATTACTTAATGATTATATTGTTAAAGTTATTGCACTCGCCAAACTTTATGTCTGACCCCCTTTGTTTCCACCTCTTTTCTTCCTTTCCCTCCCCCCTCCCCCCAAGGTGCTCAGGGTGGGACTAGTACTAGTGGAGCTTGATTTGGACAGCTTTATCTCTTTCTTTGGAAGTTGCATGGATCGCTGAAGTAAAAGTTCAGCCTATCTTATTTATGGCTATTTTATGTGGGGTTATCTCTTTCATTTTATGTACTCTGATTTAGTCAAGATGGATATTATGTACTTGACTCTTGTTTTTGGTTTTTGATGATGTAATCAAACTTATTTTTTTAACGCTGCAATGAATGAAGTTTAAATATATTTTTTAATTACTGTTTTATATCTGTCTTATTGTTAAGTTTTTGTTCTATACACACTTAAAATGCTCCATAGAAGTTAATGCATTCCCTTTGCGAGTGACATTAATGGACATGGGGTGTCACAGTTGTCATCGTCGATGTTCTATTAAAGATAAGTTAATAATTGAAGTATTAAAAAATATTTTAATTTAATAAGAAGGTTTAATCAACTATGTTCTATTAAATCGTGTACTTTAACTTCAATATTTGTAAGTGAGTTAATGGACACTTTTCTATGAACTAGAAAAGCACGAATTTTAAAATAAATACTGCAAGAGCACAGATCGTGTAGTATGCAGGTCGAACACAAGTAGGTAAATTAAATCAAATTGTTTGTTTATTTTCGTGGGCGAGTTAGGCAAATCTTCGAGATGAGACAAAATTGAAATTACAATTCAGTTCAGAGCAAATCTAATTGAACCGATAACTAAACTTGTAATTTTCAATAAAAACAAGTAACACTACAATTGAATTAACTATAGATTTGAATCTAATCGAATCTATAATCAATTCAATGATTAAAAATAAAACAGAGTGTTGGACATAAATTTGCAGAACGGAAATAAACTAACAAAAATGTTAAATTAGGATTACCGTTGAATCTAATCAGACGGTCAATCACTAATGAGAAGTGTAATTGCAATAACAATTGTGTTCTAGCAAATATAATTTACTAGACAACACAAATTGCCATGAAAATAAAAAAAATACAGAATTAAAAGAGAATTTTATTAGAGAAAAAGTTACAGAAAAAATGGATATGATTTACAATGATACAAAGGGTATTTATAAGAGATGTAATCTCCTTCCTATGAGAATAATTGGGCCATGAATGAATCTCTTGAAATAATATATTTACAAATAAAAGAGATAAGATATATTGAGATATTCCATGCAGCTTTCCTCTTTTGATTGGTGACATGTGGCAAATTGATTGGCTTATCCTTGGGAATAATTCATTCAAATCTTCTTTTATATGGAAGTTGAAAATGAATGGTTTAGTTTGAGAAGAATATGCTAGCTTATTCCTTAAAATCTTTATTAGTGCATACATTATATATATACATAAGAATACATATATATATAACATATCACTATTCCATATATTTTTCAGAGCAAATAAGACGGTGTGTGTATAAATTCATGCTCCCTTCTTCAGCAAAAATAAGGCTTTGCCAAGGATTGAACTCAGGTCTCTTCGTACAAATTCCTTTGCCTTTACCAGTGACTACTACTTCTTTTGGGATTAAGAAAGTGTTGACATAAGGAAGTAGCTTTTCTTTGCAATTGGCCTTTAATTGAAATGAAGGAGACATTAACTGACAATCTGTAAAAATACATAAAAATATCCAAAGTAATTTTTATTTATTTACAAAAGGTAAGATATAAGAGCATAAAATAAACACATTTCTATGCTAATCAAATACCCCTACATTTATCTTTTACTCGTCCTCGAGTAAAACAAAAATAAAAAAAACTAACTAGATAGGTCACACTTTCATAGGAAACACGATTGCATTGAGCGTATGCAACAAGCCGTTAAACCTCTAGGTGTCCCTAGTAGGACGAGTGGTGTCTCATGAGGGTTTTCAGCGGATACTACCCACAAAATCCAAATGCGGTATGCTATGGCTCTAATGTAATTACATGAATGCGGAGGACTTATGCAATTGAAAACAAAAATGAAAACACGACTTGTTTCAGGAAAGTGGTACAACAAATTAAGTTGACAATTTCTAGTCAGTTGATTTTATTTTAGATACCTCAACTTGTCACAAAAATTCAACATAATTCATGTTTTCAAATGTTAAATTCTAGTTTGTCCACTTAGTTCGGTTGATAACATAGTGCAGCCATGAAATAAATTCTTAGTTTCCTTGTCACAGTTTGTGAAGTGGTATTCTAATTTCCTTGTATATGGCTAGTCAAATCAATAAGGTCAAGAAATGTTTGGGCATCATCGCTTATTCTCTATCTCTATAAAAGTTAAAATTTATGATTAATTACATACACCTAACTTAAAAGACCAAGGTATACCACCCATACGCTGCCTTGCGGACTGACGGAGAGTTGGGACAGAGCTTGGCGGATTGTGCAGACCAACGCTGACTTTGTCAACAACATGTCGGTAATCCTTAGGTGTCCAACTCATAAAATGAGACCAAGATATACCAACGCTGACTTTGTCAACAACATGTCGGATAGAGCTTGGCGGGTTTGCACACCAACGCTAGATATACTAGCAATGTTGGACACCCTTGGATTGCTATTTTTATTATTGAAAATATAAGAATAGAGAGAGTTACATGATTTCAGCTTAACACAACTTAGTTTTAAGGATTCGAAAAGCCAATATAAGTATTTTAAGTCCTCCACTTATTAAACAAAGACCACAATTTAGAGTAGACTTCATGGCCATCACCTAAGAATCTCCCTATGTACCGGTTACACTATTATCCCTCAAAATTCAACTTTTCATTATATTTCTTATTTGATCTTAGTTGAGAGAAAAAAAATACTATCAACTGATTAACAATCGTTAACTTATTTTGTTTTATCAAACTAAAATGTGTCGTATTTTAAGAATTTTTTTTTGACATGTTAATACGATCTCAAATGCATGATGGTCCTATATGAAAAGAAGGTTAAAAAAATTAAAGAAAAATAAAAGGATGTAATGCAGACTCCCCCCACACTAGAACTAAACAATGTCCACACTGTAAACACGTTTCCCAAATTTGAAAGATAGAACCTAGAGATGGATTAAATGTAAAATGATTTGTAAAATAAAATGCAATTTAGCAACTATATGCATGTGCAAATCAAATGCGTAATGAAATCTACGACGATGATGAATGTTTGGCGAAGAATGGTGTTTCCTTTCCCTCCCACACTTGCCTTAATCAAAAATAACGTATGATGATTTTTTATCTGATTTTTGAGGTACAAAAGGCATGTCAATAAAGTCTGAAATCAAAATCTTCCCTATGAAAAGTTTATTGTGACAATGATTTGTGTCATTCATTAGAAGATTATCAAAATCCCATAAACTTGAGTTTTTAACAACAATTTCATTCGACGGTATAGAACTAAGATTATTTTTGAGACATACTCCCTACTCATCATTTAAAACATTAAGCTCATCTTCGAATAATTCTTCAAAAGACATAGTGGAGATGCCTATTGAGGAAAGTGAAGTTTTCTAAGGAGATAAATCAGATGTGCCATCTAGAACTGTTTCTATTATGTCGACTTCTCCTATTTCGATCTCCTTGGGTTGATGAAAAATATTCAACTCAATGGTTAAGTGCCCAAACGATAGTCGAAGTTGGCCGCTCCTACAATTTATGATAGCATTCGAGGTAGCTAAGAAGGGACGACCCAAAATCAGTGGAATTTGACTATCACGTTTCGAAACAGGCTTGGTTTCGAGGACTATGAAGTCCACGGGAAAATAGAATTGTTCAATTTGAATCAAGACTTCTTCAATTATACCCAATGGCTTTTTGACAGATCAATCGGCTAGTTGAATTGTTATATTTGTGGGTTTCAATTCCCCTAGTCCTAGTTGACGATAAACAGTGTAGGGAAGAAGATTGGAACTTGCACCAAGATCAAGTAGGGCATGACTGATGTGAGTATTTCCTATTTTACAACCGATTGTAGGGCAACCACTTGATTGGTGAAGAATTTGAGAAAACAGAGCTAGTGTTCACCATCAAGAAGGCAGTTTTTGAAACATTAGTGGCTCGTTTCCGAGTGCATATATCCTTGAGACACTTGGCGTATTGAGGAATTTATTCGATGGCGTCTAAAAAGTGGAATATTTACATGAACTTGTCTGAAAATTTCAATAATTTTTTCAAAATTTGCATCCTTCTTCTTATTGTTAAGTCTATGAGGATATGGAGGTATTGGTTTATAGACTCTTTCAAAATTTTGGTCATTCAAAGAAGAGGGTTTCGATATAGGAAGTGAAGGAGGCAAGGGTGTAGAAGATGTGATGTTGGGGTTGTCAACATTAGAGGAAGATATATTGTCGGGATCACCGACATTATTAGAAGAGATGTTGGGATTGCCAACATTCGAAGAAGATGGAGATTTGGAAGGTTCAGAAGAATTGGCCTTGGTTGCCATCAGAAGAGTGTCAAGCTTTTCGATTGGGGTCGAAATCGAATAATTGTTGGGATTGCCAACATTATTGCCGACCTTTTTTCTAGACCTAAGACTGATGACAACATTAACCAAATTATTGTTTTCGTCCTCACAAAAATTCATAGTATGAGAATTATATTTTGGATTCACCTCTGGTTGACTAGGTAATTTCCCTTTCTCGTTATTTTTCATTAGTTCCTTTATCATATTCATCATTTGTTCATAGAAAATTATTGACACTGGGCTCATAAAATTTTGGAAAATCTTGCCTCATGAGTTGTAATTCATGCTCATACTCTCCAAGAGGACGTCTACTCCGATTATTAACCCATAATTCTCTAAAGGATTTTTTGAATCAGACATTTGAATGAAGTCAAAGCAAGAAAGAAATTATTCTCACTTCAAAATAGTATAAAATACTGAGTTGTGCTCTATTAATTAACTGACTCAATTAGAAGGGGGAAGAGGGTCTTATGGCCGTTCACATATAGTATGAATACTAAGGGATACGACCAATGTTTTACGGGTGGTATGCAACCTCTTTTGCTAATAGTTCAGTAAATTGAACTACTATATATTCGCGATCCAATTATACGAGATAATCAACTTACAAAGCACCACTTTTCAATTACATTATTTTAAAAATCAAATCAAGTTTTATAATTGAAAATCAATGAGAATGATGACTTCAGGTATGTAAATTTCAGCCAAATACAATGATCAGATAATAATAACTACAAAAATTAATAAAAATTGTACAAGCAAGCCACTGCCCCTACAGAAAATTTTACAAGCAATTTCTATATTTTTATTTTGCAGCAGAGCACCTGTAGAGTTAAGAGAATTTTACAGCGGGGTATGGCTGTTCTTCTAGAGAAATTGAAGTAGCGCTCACGTTTCAAACTCCACTGTTTGCTTGAATTCCTTCTTCACCTTTATCTTGGTTGCAGATTTTTTTTCTTTTTTTCCTTGGCACTCTCTCTTCTTCTTTTTTTATAGAAAGCAGAAAGGTAACAACAAAAAATAGGACGTAAGGAAAAAAAATAAAAAAAGAGGAGAGAAGGGGAAAAATAAAACACAAAACTAAAAAGAGCTAAACGCAACAAGCTAATAATTGGAATAGGATTTGGACTGAATAAGATCAAATCTCGTTGTCAACATAAAAAATCTCCTGCCCCTTTATTCCTTTCCAAAACAAATACTGCAAATACAAATGGGAGCAAATTAATGCCTCATTTTATTAGGAAACAAATCACCACAAACTATTCACCTACTCGGTTCCACAAAACACAGCAATCAAGCAACTATCTTGCAGGAGGAAAAAAATAATTCAGCCGAGCGAAGACTCAATCTCTCCCCTTTCTTTCTGTATATCTCTTTTTTTTTTTTGGAAATCAATTTGGGGTTCGCGAGTTGCTTCGATTTGAGGGTCTCGAATTGGACTTGCATTTGGTGAAGATGGAGGCCTAAAGGTTGATGAACGGTATATGGATGCGGGGATTGTGGTGGACGATGGCTTGAAAGCCTGGTGAGGACGTCGGATCACGAACTGGAGTTGTGTGGTTGTGATGGGGGATTGACACAGGGGAAACACATATAAGGGGTGTACGTGATTGGAAAAAAGGTGGAGGAGTAGTGGACTGGATTGACGATGTGAGGGCAGTGTTGAAAGGGGTTTTGGGATTGGGATTTGATGAGTTTCAGGTGCGTGGATGGTTTGGTATGGTGAATGAGTTGGGGTGGCTTGAGATAGAGGCCGAATTGTTTTGCGGTGCGGGATGATTGTGTTCACGGTGTGGTGATCGAAGTGGATTGTGGGTATGAAAAGGAAGGTGTTTTGTTGAACCTGGTTGTGGATTGTGGAATGGTGATGGTGGTTTATTTCGGATTCGTGAACTGAAGGTCAAGAGATGTTTTGAGGATTTGCGCCAGAATTTGGTGTATGGATAGCGAAGTGCTGGTCAGTTGATGGTGTTGCGTTGAAGAGGAAAGTGATGATGGACATGGGTGGTATTGGTCAAAGCCATGGATGAAGAGGAGTACCGTTTGTTAGGTGATAGAGATTTGTGGTTTGGAAGATGGTGATCTGGATGTTGAAGGAATTGGTGATATATAGATAATTTGTAATTGTGACCGAGGCTGTGGATGTTCAGGTCCTGGGGAAGAAAAAGATGTGTAGCAAAAAAAGAAAGACTTTTTTTGTGCAACTTGTAAAGGGAAAGAAATTGTAAATATTAAAAGAAATAAATTGGAAAGGGATTGAAAGTGGAAAGAAACCGAGACAAAAACTACAAAAGAGTTTCTTTAGAAACTTGTAAAAGAAGAAAAGGGTAGAATATTGGGAAGAAAATAGAAAGATGGAAAGAAATAAAGCGAAATTGCAAAAGTGGGAAGAAATAAATGACAAAGCAGACAATTAATTACAAGGCAGGGAGGGAAGAATTTTAAAAGAGATTTTTTTTTATTAATTGACAACCATAGTATTGACAATTGGAAAGAAGTAAAAGGAAGGAATAGATGGAAAGAAATTAAAGAAAAATTGGCAAAATAAATGAACAATACCAATGAACAATAAAAATTGGAAAGAAGGAATAGATGAAGAGGGAAAGGAAAAAATATATATAAAAAGAAAAAACAAAATGGAAAAGGGGAAAAAAATAAAGTAAAATAAAAATCAAGAGAATTTGGCAAGTTTTTTTCTTTTTCTCTTATTTAGAAGATTATAGTATCAATTAACAATACCAAATCTATCTAATCAAGATTTTTTCTTTAATATATACAAGAAAACAAAAGGAAAACAACAAAAATAAAATAAAAACTAACACGAATCATAAATTAAATAAATAATAAAATTTAATCGTTACCTCCGCCGCAACGGCGTCAAAAACTTGATGGACACTTTTCTGTGAACTAGAAAAGCGCGGATTTTAAAATAAATACTGCAAGCGCACAGATCGTGTAGTATGCAGGTCAAACACAAGGAGGTAAATTAAATCAAATTCTTTATTTAATTTCGTGTGCAAGTTAGACAAATCTTGGAGATGAGATAAAATTGAAATTACAATTCAGTTTAGAACAAATCTAATTGAACCGATAACTAAACTTGTAATTTTCAATAAAAACAAATAACACTGCAATTGAATTAACTATAGATTTGAATATAATCGAATCTATAATCAATTCAATGATTAAAAATAAAACAGAGTGCTGGAAATAAATTTGCAGAATGGAAATAAACTAACAGAAATGTTAAATTAGGATTACCGTTGAATCTAATCAGACGGTCAATCACAAATGAGAAGAGTAATTGCAATAACAATTGTGTTCTAGCAAATCTGATTGACTAGACAACACAAATTGCCATGAAAAAAAAAAAAATACATAATTAAAAGAGAACTTTATTAGAGGAAAAGTTACAGAAAAAATGGATATGATTTACAATGATACAAAGGGTATTTATAAGAGATGTAATCTCCTTCCTATGAGAATAATTGGGCCATTAATGAATCTCTTGAAATAATATATTTACAAATAAAAGAGATAAGATATACTTGAGATATTTCATGTAGCTTTCCTCTTTTGATTGGTGACATATGGCAAATTGATTGGCTTATCCTTGGAATAATTCATTCAAATCTTCTTTTATATGGAAGTTGAAAATGAATGGTCTAATTTGAGAAGAATATGCTAGCTTATTCCTTAAAATCTTTATTAGTGCATACATTATATATATACATAAGAATATATATATATATAACATATCACTATTCCATATATTCTCTATTGCAAATAAGACGGTGTGTGTATAAATTCATGCTCCCTTCTTCAGCAAAAATCAGGCTTTGTCAAAGATCGAACTCAGGTCTCTTCATACAAATTCCTTTGCCTTTACCAGTGAGCTACGACTTCTTTTAGGATTGAGAAAGTGTTGACATAAGGAAGTAGCTTTTCTTTGCAATTGGCCTTTAATTGAAATGAAGGAGACATTAACTGACAATCTATAAAAATACATAAAAATACCTAAAGTAATATTTATTTATTTACAAAAGATAAGATATAAGAGCATAAAATAAACACATTTCTGTGCTAATCATGAGTCGTTGTTTGATGTTATTAGACCGACTATTGAACACCATTTCTTTTGATGTATGACGACCATCATATAGGTGCTTACACAACTCATTAGTGCACTATGCAGACACCCGATTGATGCATGACGATGGTCAAAAGAAACAAATTGGAAAAGAAGGAAAATTGATAAGAGCGAATATAAGTAAGGAAGAAGAAAGAAACACCAAGCACAAATACAGAACCTATCAAATCACACAACATATTGTATAAAATATATTATAAGTCAATATGTAAAAACAGGCGAGACAATAATAACTAAATAATCAGAGTATACTAGAGATAAATATACTCACCGAAAAACTTTCTCTGAATAAGTAGTCAATGCTGCCATGGTTCCACAGAGTTGCGCGATAGATTAAACAATGGTACAAATACAATATGATAAGATGTCACTTTCTGCTAATCCACCTACGCAACTCCAAATAACACCCGCACTGCTACCAAGTGTACTCATCGATGTGTTCGATGAGTACATAGAGTGATAAGAGGGAACATAAAACCTTGCGTCAGACAATAGTCCATTGTTGGTGATAAACGGTCTTAAAATACTGTAAAAGTCGTAATAGTAATAGGACCAAAAGTATGGAAATCCATAACAGACATCTCCCTACATCCATAGACTCAACACATAAAATAATATTATACTCTATGATAATAATTTTAAATATACCCTATTTCAGATTACTGGAGTGCATAAATGTCATTATTAATGCTACCTATATATATATATATATTAACACTACTTACGTCTAATGACATCCCTAAGAGCAATAAATGACTAAACAAATATAATCCTCATATTTGCTCACTTAATGCGTTGGATTTATTGAATGTTTTGTTCCATGTTAACTGTACACTATATAAGCTGAATATATAAGCTGAAACAATCTACATGCATTAGACCAACAACCTACGTCTGGTTGAGAATGAGCATAAGTGGTATTCACGAGTCTCCCCGGGATTAACCACATATATCCAACGGATAGCTTCCGAACTGGCTTACAACCGACATTAGTTTGAAGCCTCGATACATGCTCTTGCCTCAGCTCTCCAAGTATCGGTCTTAACCTACATACTAACGATATCTTTGCTTACGTATATCTGGTATAGAGTTTATTCTGGAACTATCCTCGTACTCTCGCCTGAACTCTTCTGGTCAGGTATTGCGTAGAGAACTACATCTATTATCAAACTTCGCACCCTAATCTCTTCTAGCAACTCCTCTGTCTTAATTAATATTCTTGGCATCCGAACTTATAGCCATATCATCCTGACTTCCAATCTCCTCATCCCGACTCGAGTCATAATACCCTACCTCTTGGAAAATAATCATTCATTGTTGAAGCTGCCGCAACTTCCCAACATGGAATCACCATCGTCGAACGATGAAATTTCTATGTTGAAGAACCACATCTTTTCCTTACGCCAAAACTACTAGGTGAAGAGCCACTTGATCGAATCCACTGCGAACGAACCATCATATCTTTCTCCTCGAAATCGCACCATCGTTTACGTCAAATAAGCCAAAATAGCCAGTAATGATAGTTGTCGATATCGTTCACTCTACCATAATCGATAAGAATTACTCTAATCATGCACTTCACCAAAATTGGTTAAGTACACAACAAGTGAAACGTTTGGCATTCATTGCAATATCAAAGCTGGTAGCCAAGTCCAATCTCTGTCTTCATATCCATTGTCATGCTCCAATACTAGTCTATCCTCAAATTAATCCATATGCGCCACAGCTCCTTCGCAAATATCATCTCATCTTGTTCGAGTTCTATCCATGTACTCAATCAGCATGCACTAAACTTCTTGTGCGTATGATGAAAAGTAGTGGAAAATCTATAAGATGAGATTTTTCCTATGCAAAGTTGTCTATGAACGACGCTTTAAATAACAAAGCAAACAATCATCCATGGAACCAATAATGATATAATTATTTAAATTAGCAAACAAACATGCATAGAAGAATCCATAAATAGATAAAACCTATGTAAGATGATTGGTGATGATCTAGTGTCAAAATAGTTCAATTCTAGCGGTAGTGTCAAAATAGCGCGT
The DNA here is from genome assembly GCA_030737875.1 of Allium sativum. Lineage (NCBI taxonomy): Eukaryota > Viridiplantae > Streptophyta > Magnoliopsida > Asparagales > Amaryllidaceae > Allium > Allium sativum. The sequence goes on along the minus strand of CM060921.1, from coordinate 384,194,182 downwards.
AACGACGCGCAAATGGGTAAAAATATAAAATTCAGGTTTAAACTAACTAAATTACTTTATAATTATTTTATTTATTATTAACTAGGTTCAACAACCATTGTAACAACCCAGAATTTTGAAAATAAACTAGTTATTTAATTAGATTTCAAAAATAGGAATTTCTACAAACAATGAAATTTGACCATGAAACTTTAACCGATGTGTTTGTGTTGGAATTCTGGTCAACTTTCATGTTTGGAGTTTTGCGAACGGAGTCCGTATGAAAAAGTTACGGATGAAATACGAAAAACGTCCGGAAATAAATAAACGTAATAAATATAACATATCTTACCATTTAAAACCAGCCCTCACTGGGAAAAATAGTCGAAGGATGGTCGACACCCCTGAGGAAGCGGCTGATCGCTTCGGGCCTGTAGTTCATAGTGGCGGCTAGGTTTTGAAGGGCATTTTCATTATATATTATAATATAAACAGATAGATGTTTATTTTATCAAACCTAACAGTTTATGGCCAATTCCACTCCTATAAATAAAGGGGTAAGGACTCATTGTTTTCCACACCAATCTATAGGTAGCAGCGAAGCTCTCCATTTCCCTTTCTCTTCAAATCAATTTCCTAATTAAAAATATATTCATATATAAATCATTCAGATTTGAAAGGGATTATCAGATTTAAATAGAAAAGGTTATGAATTGACGCTAAGCTATTCTTCATCAAATTCTCCTCTCTTTTCCTATTTTCCTGCAAATCTTCATATCTGAAAGTATCCCTTTTTCAGAATAATTATAGATCTGTAAGAATTTTGCAGTTCTAGGCCTAAAAGATCATTCAGATTTGGACGTTTTCAAGTGAGTAGGAAATTTATATACAAAGTTAAGATAACTAATTATCTCATTTGTATTAGATCTTAAATCTATGCCTAACATTTATCAGATCTTTTCATATATTGTTAAATCTAAAATGTTGCTTATCAGATCTATTTATAAATGTTGTCAAAAATCTGAAGTATATATTCGTGGTTTAGAATAATATTATTTGTAGGCTTACTAAATTATTAAATTATTATCCACGATTGTGTTTGATAAAATATTGTGGTTATTGTAGAACACTATAGATCTAGAAATCAATCCCATAAACACTGTTAAAATGAAGTTCCATTCTAGATCTCTAATTTCAGTGTTAAATGATGAATTATGTAATTTTGACTAAAAAGATACAATGGTGAATTATGTAAATTTTATTAAAAAGACTTAAGCCTATTTGTGTTCAATTTTATTTGGGTTTAACTTAGTTATTGTGAATTGTGGCTTTTTGCTCTTTTTAAATAAAAGGACATCATTTGAAACCAATAAGGAATATGTCAAATATTGAAAAAGGTGAAAGTTGTGTAAATTCACACATAATAAAAATATATGTATTTGTGCGTAACTTACATCAACTATTCCAAAACATATATAAATATATATTTCTTATGGTTTGAAATATGTTTATTCCAATATATAAACATGATTTACAATAATTTTAGTTGATAGTCTTTTTGTAAGATTTAGAACATTATTTCAAGATTGAATACAAAAAGGAATGTTTGGTTATTAGTTGAACCAAATTATTAAACTTAACGCTAATAATAATAAAAGAAAATAACTACATCAAGTACGCTATAATATAAATATAAATATATATACATTATCTGTCTGAATCTACGTAAATAATGAAATATGTATAATAATGAATATTTGAATGTTTGAACGATTTATGGAATTATACATGTAAATGTAGCCCATAATAAATGAATATATTTGTGTTAACCGTTGTAGCAATTAGTGTAATTGATTGCTATAAATAGGGCAATAAATACATAATTAACTATCGTAATCGTACATTATTAAGGGGAAAATAAATTAAATTTGGTAGTTAAGCCTAACAGTTACAATGTCTAAATTGTCTAGTATTAATGTTCTTTTTAGAGAAATGGTTGTGTAGCATGGAACTACACAACCGATTAATATATAATAAAGTGCTTAACCCAGTTGATAAGCCCAACTGGTAGCAACGACCATAAGATTTACATAGCTGCCAAGACAGTAATCAAAGTACCAACGTTACTTAACATATATCATCATACAAGCACATATAACAGTAGCAACATGAGGTACATAACAACGCAACAGGCAAAAGCATACAATGTAGAAGAGAAGCATATCAGTGCAAATCCAGGCTAGAGCTACCAACTGATTCACCAGAATTGCTATGATGACGAAGAGCCAGCCTGAAGTGTGTTGCAGAAGAAGAACCTGTCCAAGAGTGAGAGTAATGAGATATAAGTCTGCAAATCCCATCAAAACGCTTCAATGGTTTATCAAAAACTTCTGCATTTCTTTCTTTCCAAATGCACCAACAGCAAATACATAGGAACTAGTCCAATGAAGAGTTAATCGAGCCGTATTGCCAATGATCAAATATAAATGAAATGACAGGAATATACCCAAGAATATGAGAACAAAGAGCAGCCCAAATAGGATAAGCAACGTCACAGTCAAAGAATAAATGGTGGATCGTTTCATCATGACTGAAGCATAATACATAATTAGGGTTTGAGATCAAATTGCGACGATATAATCTAGCTCTATTATTAATTCTTTCATGGATGAGACACCATTGGAAGAAGAGGATCCTAGGTGGTAAGCGACATTTCCAAAGTCTAGCAAAAAAAAAGAGTGACCAGAATAATTAAGAAAATGATACAATGATGCAACAGAGAAGCCACGACTAGAAGATAAAGCCCATGAATATTGATCAGGGATGGCAGAAAGGTAGACACAAAGGAGAAGATTAGAGATTGTAAGGATGGAAAGGAAGACTGGGATGTCAAAGATGGAAGAAGGGGAGAGACCTTAAGGTCCAAGAAGCAAAGTAGCTTCAACAGAAATGTTCGAGGGAGAAGTCAAAGAAAAAGGGCAGGGAAACAATTACATAATGGAAATTGAGCATGCCATATATCAAGCCAGAAAAGGCATGAAGCCCCATTATCAATTTTGACATGAAACAAATTCTTTATACGTGGGATGGCAGAGATGACACCAGCCCAAAAAGGAGAAGGTTATGCACCTGGATGAATGTGCAAGACAAAATGCGGGTTCACAACATAATGCACTGATAGAATCCAGTCTTTCCAAATGAAAATGCCTAGAGAAATAATACGCCAAAGCCTTTTCGAGAGTAAAGCAGTGTTGAAGGTTCGAAGATTAACAATCCCGAGACCATCCTGGTCACGATGTAAACACACGGTCTGCCAGTTAACCAGTCTCTTGATATTACTACCATTCCAAAGAAAAGAACTCCTAATCGAGTCAGTCTTATTAATTACCCATATAGGCAGCTTGTGAAATAACATCTAATATGTGGGATTAACAGAAAGAATAGATTTAACAAGCACTAAACGACCAGCGGAATATAATGCATTAGCTTTCCATGATGATAATCTCGATTCAATCTTATTAATAAGTGGATACCAATCATCTTTTTAAAGCTTGGACAGTCTAAGAGGAATACCGAGACAAACAATCGGAACATGCTTAATGGAACAGTTAAGGATGGATGAGATAACAGGACCATAATGAGCAGATTTACCCAGTATAATGATGGAACTCTTGGAGAAATTGATAGAAAGACCAGAAATGAGTTCAAAGACATAAAGAATGACTTTGAGGCTATGAATGTGCTTAAGATCAGGGGATGAAAAAAAATGAAAATATCATCTGTAAATAGAAGATTAGAGGTTGATAATCTCGAATTGGGTAGGTGAGTGCCATCAGAGAAGTTATAAGCAATAGCTCTCTTCATCATTCGATTAAACACATCAGCAATCAAGACAAAAATAAGTGGCGATAGTGGATCACCTTGTCTAAGACCTCTAGCTGATTTAATTAAACCTCTAGAGGTACCATTGATGGATATGGATGAGAAGCTGGTTTGTAGGATGTATTCAATCCAGTTGCACCATCGAACAGGAAAACCTCTATGCTTCATCAATTGGAGGATAAAAGCCTAGTTAATAGAGTCAAATGCTTTAGAAAAATATAATTTGAGAAGAACACCAGTAGTGAAAATGTTGTGATAGAATGATATAATATCATGTTTGGCAATAACACAATCAAGTATGTTACGACCAAGGATAAAAGCTGATTGCTCAGGACCAATTAGAGGAGAAACGACGGCTTGGAGACGATCAACAAGGATTTTTGTAATGATTTTGAAAGAGGTGTTAAGCAAGCTTATAGGACGGAAGGATGATAAGGTGTTAGCACCAGCAAGTTTAGGAAGGAGAACACTATTATCATAATTTAGTCTAGAAATAAACGAGGGTTATCATAGAATTCCATGCACATATCAATTATATCATTATTGACAACGACCTAAAAGTGCTTTAAAAAACATGGCCCAAAACTGTCAGGCCTAGGGGTTTTGTCATCATCCAACCCATTAATAGCAGCCTAAATTTCATTTTCAGTGAAAGATTGGTCAAAAGGGATCAATGAAGAGTTGGGATACAAAGAGTACCAATCAATGTCAGGTAAAGGCGGAGGGGAACTACCAAGAATGGAACGATAATAATTAGTAAACAGGCAGAGAATATCATCATGATTAGTATAAGATTGTTCATTGTTGATGATTTCAGAGATGAAGGATGCCCTATGTCTTCCATTGGCAAAATGATGAAAATAAGATGTATTTCTATCACCTTCTTCTATCCACTTTGCTTTTGATATTTGTTTCCATCCAATTTCCTCTTGTTTAAGTAGTCTATCTAGTCAGCTTCAAGCTCTTTTAGATTATTACTCTCATCATCATTCAAAGAGAGAGATTCTTCCAGAATATTAAGGTCAAGAATGACATCTTGTATAGATGAAATGCGAGTGTGTATTAACCCCCAAATGGATTTATCCCAAGTCTTTATTAACTTCCTTAAAGATCTGAGTTTTAAAACAACATGATGAGATGCAAACTCAAATTGAAGGGGTTGTGATCATACAGTTTTGACAAATTCATCAAAAGGAGGTTCGAGCAGCCAAAAGTGCTCAAATTTGAAAGGATGCTTGGTCTGGTAAAGAACAAGAGTCAAGGAGAATAGGACAGTGATCGGAGATAATTGTGGCAAGGCCATGAACAAAAGATAAGGGGTGAAGATCTTCCCATGCAGCATTAAAGAGAAATCGATCAAGTTTAGCGAGAGATGGATCAGATCTATGATTAGATCAAGTGAAAGAACGATTGTTCATTGGCGTTCCAATAGGCCATAATAAAAAATAATCGAATTGAAGGCATCAGAATCAGTAGAGATATTGCCAAAATTTCGTTCATATACATTTCTGGTAGTGTTAAATTCTACACCAATAACCCATGGTCCAATAAAATTATTAGCAAATTGTGTACAGTATGGCCAAAGATTCATTCTTTCGTGAGCATCTTGAGGACCGTATATATTAGAAAAGAAGTAAATAGTGTTAGAAGGAAGATGCTTAAAAGCAACATGCAAAGCAGATTAGTTTGAAATTTTTTGATGAAGGGACTCGGATGATTCATTCCATGCGGTAATGAGACCACCTCACGACTCAATGGCATTAACAATAACCCAACCAAATAGAAATGCACCTCCAATTAGTCCAAAATGTTAGCAAGATGGGTCATGCAATTTGGTTTCTTGAAGCATGAAAACATCTAAATTAAGCAGGGAAAAAACAAGGTTTATAGCATGGCACTTTGATAGTTCCCCCAAGCGACGTCCATTCCATGTGACTACTTTCATTGATGATTATTAATACGCTCTGCATGCATGACACTGTAAGTAAATCATGAAAACTCACGCCAATGCACTTTGAAATTATTTTATTTAAACGCTTATTAGCTGAAGAAAAAATACAGGGGTTAAAAAACTACCTGCCACATCAGGATTGTTGTGCCTTCTACTTCGACGTACAAACATAGGAGAGAGGTACTGTGGCCAATCCTGATCCCAGTCTGGCATAAGCTGAGGTGGTGCAAGTTGCTGAGGTGGAGATTGTGGTGGAGGAAGCTTTGGAGCAATATTCTGGAAAGGAATCATGGCAAAGTCAAAAGGAGCAGGTTAAACTTCATGTGATACAGAGATAAGCTAGTTCTAGGGTACATTCCAGTTATGGATTTCCTGATCAACATCATCTGTTGTATTAGGCTGGTCAAACTCTTGATCTTCATGCATCGGAGGATCAATGTTCATGTTTTTCTCGACTTAATTAAAAATTGGAGGCAGTGGGGGAACAAAGTAGCTTTATCAATCATCGCATCAAATCTATCTTCTGAATTCATTTCTTGTATAGCAGCAAGCATGCATAGACATGGAATAACTTGCTCATCTACATTTCCTAAGAAAATTCTTTCCGGCCTTGTACCAAGATGTGAATGGGTGCGACGATGCACTTTGATGATATGCACTGCATTGTTGAAATGAGTGGCAAAAGTGCTTTTGGATCCGATACGCTCATATAGTTGTATTTTAACAAAGAACTCTCTATGATCAATGTGAGACCAGTCATAGTCATCAATAGCCTGCACATGTCCCATGGGTTTCATGATTTCTTTAACCGCCATCGCATTACACTTCAGAAATTCAGGAAAGCCTTCTACTTTTTCCCAGGTTTCAGTTTCCAAAGCAGGCCAGGGTTCCCTCGCACCTTCATCCTATGCTTCTAAGCAAAAGGCTGCACCTGGCTTGGTTAAAATCTTTAAAAGAAAAGCATGGTCACATATGTTGAAGGATGGGCAGGAAACAAGGAAAGAGTTATTTGAGATGACCCAAATTGTCCATGTATCGTGTTCAAGATTCACTTTAAGAGCGTAGAATAATGTTTCAACATTCCATTTACTAGTTAGAACGTTGCAACAATGTAACGCGATGAATACACCATTGAAAATTATTTTGGAGCATGAGATTTCGGAGAAAGTGGTGATGGAAAATGCCAGTTAGAGGGTGAAGTAGGGTTATTATCAGGCTTATCATGGTAATTGTGTCGATGTGTGGAATTAAGAGGTAAAATTTCATGTGATAGTTCTATTGGATGAAAAGATTTCCTTGGGACGCATTGTACTTTAGTGTAATAATTCCTACTGGTGGTTGCGCGCGTAGAAGCCAAAGCTTTATGAGGTCTAATTTTTGTTAGGCAACGTGGAGCAAATAACCAAGGCAGCCGCATTTACAACAAATTTTCTGGTCCTTGCAATATTTCGCCACGTGTCCTCTGCATGCACAACGCAAACAATGTTTTTTGTTCTTTAAAAAAGTTAATAGTTTGAAAGATCGACTTGAATTCAGGAAGTGGGTTTTTTGGTTTTCTTGGAGGTGCTATAGGTGGAGACGTAGCTATTTGCACATATGTTTTGATGGAAGGTTCAGGTGGCATGTCAGAAAGAGCGAAAAAGTGGTTAGAGCATGAAAGATTAGAAGGACGCTTACGATGAGAAGATGCGAGGAAAGGGACAGAATGAGGTTGAGGATGAACGCAGGGAATGGCGAAGGAGGAGGGATGATGAATGATGGGAGAGGAACCAAAAAGAGGTTGAGAACGAGAATTATTACAAGAGAAATCATGAGTGTTAGATTGATTAGACAGAGAGGGAGGGTCAGAATGACGATCAGAGGAGGAACGACTTTGGGAGGATGATTGAGAAAGAAGAATAGGCTTGTATTTGAATGGAACATTGGACAAATTAGGAGGAAAGACCGATAGTGAAGGAAGAGTCTCCATTACTACATTCCAAAAGCTTCAATAATTTAAATTCAACTTTCTATCTAGTATTAATGTTGTAAACCCCATTTAGGAAATTTCAATTATAACCACATTAAGATACTAGGTTAAGTTTGTTAGAAGTCTCACGGAACCGCTCGACAAATCCAACATCCACAAGTGGTCAACTTAATGTGAGGGGTCTAGTGCGTAAATGTAACACCCCACCTCCTCCACTGCCACTCTTGCAAGCGCACTAGCATTGGAGGGGCGTTAAACGAGGTAAACATGCATGCAGATATCACAAGACAGAACATATAAGTAAAACAGAGTAAATAAAGCAGCGGATAAAACTACTATTTCAAAACCATAGTCAAGTTACATCAAAGTACTGTCATTATTTCCCAACTACTACAAGTCTTGAAAACATAAACTGAAAACTGGAAATAACATAAAGTAACTATCCCCAAAGTAGAATAAAACCATAGCATGCTCAAGTCCAAACCATACATGAGCTATCCAGAAAAGCAGCTAAAGATCCAGCTAGGTGCTAGTGTTCCCACCCTGAGAACCTAGGGGGGGGACGGAAGAAAAGAGGCGAAAGAAAACGGGTCAGTCAAAAAGACTGGTAAGTCCTACCTACTATTAGTATAAAAACTAATAAAGTTAAATGGACATGTAGAGCAGAGATGAAACATAGGGTGATAACTGGTATGGTGAAAATTTAATAAGATAGATCAAGTGTGGTATCACATATACAAGGTTAAGTTGCACCAGGTGTGTACTAGTTTTCCAATCCATGTCAAGTATAAACAAGAAATGATCCCTTGGCCCAAAGCTGGCCCAATATCATGAGGTGACCTAAATCAAGGTCCAACTACTCGGTCTAGTCGATCGGCTCCCTATAAGCCTAACTCGTTGTGTATCGGTGTCATACGGCTTAATCGTGGAGTGTAGTTAACTGTGCAAGGTCCACCCCAGGGTGTATCCAGCCCTAAGGTGTAAACCACAGACACAATTCAAGCACACACAGTCTAAACCTACTGGTGCCCATGTTCAACTCCGGACTTAATGTGCACGACCATGGTCCGCCTGAACAACCGGTGCACCCTTCAGCCGTCTCTTTTGGTCTCTTACAATCAGTCCAGTAATCGTGCCCCACCCTATCCTAGTCCAGGGCACCCATGATACTTCCAAGTGGTTTACTGCTGAAAAGGACCACGTAACTAGGATTTCAAGCGGGTTAAGTGTGGTTAACCCTATCCTAACCATGTATTGAGTTGGTCAAGTGTATTCAAGCAGTTCATGACTTAACCCTATCAATACATCGGGTTTAATTGGTCAAGTATTCAAGTAATCCATGTCTTAACCCTACCAATCCATCGTGTTTAATTGGTTAAGTATATTCAAGTAGTCCATGACTTAATCCTACCAATCCATCGTGTTTAATTGGTTAAGTATATTCAAGTAGTCCATGACTTAACCCTACCAATCCATCGTGTTTAATTAGTTAAGTATTCAAGTAGTCCATGACTTAACCCTACCAATCCATCGTGTTTAATTGGTTAAGTATTCAAGTAGTCCATGACTTAACCCTACCATGTGGCATTAATTAACTTAATGCACCCCAACCTCTCACATTAGACTTTGTTGTGGTTACTAGTTAAGCCGGGCGGGTACGGGCAGCTTTACACCACAACCTAGTCTAACCTCGGGTTTTAAGTGCGATATGACCAACTACTCACATTGGGTCCTATTGTTTGTAGCCACTAGTTAAGCCGGTCGGTTCCGGGTAGATTTATGCTACAAACTCAACCCAACCTCGAGTTGGCCACTTTCATGTTTTCTACATGTCATGTCCACGTTCGTGTTTTCAAGCATAAACACATGTCAAACTTTCATGTCATATTTTCAAGTCATGTTTTCATGTTATTTAAGTTTGCCCAACTACCCATAACGTATTCCCATCGCACGTAAACTCACATCAACGCAAATAGATCAAAGAGGGAACATAACAATATGACAAGGTGGGCATAAGGTGGCAAAGTCTATCACAAGTCAAACATGGTGATATTTGAGGCCAAAAGGGGTTCATCATACTAGCATATGGCCTCAACATGTATGATAGCATAAAAGGTGACTTGGCCTCAAACATATCAAATAGCATAAGGGTGATTTGGCCACTAGCATGCATCATAGCATTAGGGTGGTTTGGCCACAAGCATATTAAGGGACATGAGGGGTTAAGGTTTGGCCACAAGTTAAACATGGTGGCATATGAGGCAAATGTGTTCATAAACTTGCATATTACATTATAAGCCTCAAAACATGCATGATATCAACCTTAGCATAATAGGTGAGACATGGCCATAAATGACATAGGATGATAGCTAGTGATTCACATATAACATCATATGCAAGATAACATAAGGGTTATGAGAGTTTCTATGTTGCTTTATGCAACATTTCAAATCAAATCTCATAGCTTTCTATGCACAAAGTCAAGGTGATAGCTTTACAAACATGCATAGAATAAATCTATGCATAACATGATAGAATCAAAGCTCATAGCTTTCTATGCACAAAGTCAAGGTGATAGCTTTACAAACATGCATAGAATAAATCTATGCATAACATGATAGAATCAAAGCACAAATCATATTTAGGCCCAAACTCAAACTTGCAACATGTCATATTTAACTTCATAGTTAAAATCTAAGAGTAGAATAGGGCTTACAATGCTATGAAGACCTATGAAATAAAATAAGATTGAGACGAAGCCACTAGCAACTCGAAAAACCCCCAATCGAATATAAGCTCCAAGTTGTTTTGAGAAACAATAAGCTCCTTTGATTTGTTATGAAGAAAGATCCTTGTTTTGATGAAGAAAGGTGGCTCTTTTACTAGCTTAGGACACTCAAATTTTCATGAAGAGGATGGAGGCCATGTTATGAAGATGGAGGCCATAATCAAGAAACATTTTGGCATAGTTTAGTTGTAGGAATGATTAATGAGGGTTTAGGCTAGGTCTTAGGGTCTTTTTATAGAAGATTAGGTTAGTTTAGGCCATAGGATTAACCCTATTTCAGATCTGGGCCATCAATTCACGTCACTAGCCTCCAAACATGTCTTGAGAAACAAGTCAGGTGCACCCAGGCCAGACTGGCCGACCACCCAAGTCGACAGGGGTGTCGACTGGGCAGTCGACACAGCCTGGGGTGTGTCGACTCCCAAGTCGACTCCCCAGTCGACTTGGGGAGTGTCGGGATCTTTTCCTGCCTATCCTACCCAGCTGAATTTGAAATCTGTTTTTAAACTTGAATTTTCTGAAAACTTCTATGGGCCATAACTGGGTCATACGGACTCTGATTTTCGAAAACTCGGACTCTATTTCGCGTATTTTTCCGAGACGAACGCAATGGCACAGCCCGTTTCCCTTGATTAAATTTTTTTTCATTTTATTCTGCCTTGGTTTATGTTATTACATGTTATTTAAAAATACGGGTTGTTACATTCTCCCCTCCTTAAAGGATTTCGTCCCCGAAATCTTCAAGTTAGGAAGAACATATCCTACCATCCATCATCCATCTACTCAAAACATCATTCACGTGTAGTCATTGTCCTTAAAGGATTCTAAATGCTGTATGATCATATGCAGAGGTGTTTGTATATGTATTTATCTAATGCGAAAATCAGGCGGTTACTGATTCAGTAAACCTCCTTAATGCAAAGTATGTTAGTGAAATGAGTCCATATGTATGCAAATTCCTAACATAATTCATAATCTCTATATGAGTGCACATAACATTCATCCATATGCAACATCCACGTGATAGCATAACAAGTTTCATCCATGAATAAGTATAAGCACTCATGCATATGCAATATGAAAGTGTGTGAGCCGATCTTAGTGCCTAATGTGTATCATGCATCCACGAGTATCCACTTGCAAACACTTGCAAACATCAAGCATAACATGTTTCAAATACATGTTTCATCCAAAGGGTTTCTACCTAAGGTTCTCATGACAAGGTTAACGAGATAACAAGATAAACATGGATAGTGAAAGAAAGATATGATGGCTAGAAAAAGAGATCGAGAATGTACCCTCAAAAAAAAAAAGAAATGGGTTAAGCGCGCACATCTTCTCCTCGGTTTCCCAAGTTGCGTCCTCTTCGGCCTCACTCCACTGAACCTTTACTAACTTGACTTCTCGATTCCTCAGCTTCTTGATCTCCGTTCCCAAGATACGAATCAGAGCTCGCCTCAAGGTTGCCTCTTTCTATACCTCCGTATCTTCAAGAATACTTGGTTCAACTACCTTGGCTGACTCATGTAGGAACTTTCGGAGATGCGAAACATGAAAAACATTGTGAACTCCGGCCAGCTTCTCGGGCAACTCCACCTTATAAGTCATCTTCCCAACTCTTTCTATAATAGGGAAGGGTCCTACGAACCTTGGTGTCAGCTTCCCAACTGCTCCAAAATGAACCACATTTCGCAAAGGAGAAATCTTCACAAAAACCATATCTCCAACTTCGAATTCCAAATCTGTCCTTCGCTTGTCAGCATAGGATTTCTGTCTATCTTGGGCCGTTTTCATCCGTTTTTGAATCAACTCTACCTTCTCGGATGTGCCCTTTATCATGTCGGGCCCAAGTATAAGCTCATCCGTTGTCTCCCACCAACATGTTGGTGACTTGCTCGGCCTCCCATATGAAGCTTCGAATGGTGTCATTCCTATGCTTGCTTGGTAGCTGTTATTATAAGCAAACTCTACAAGAGGAAGGTGGTCTTACCAAGTACCACCAATGTCAAGAACACAAAGTCTCAAAAGATCTTCTAGCACCCTATTCACCCTTTCGGTTTGACCATCCGTCTGGGGGTGATAGGCTGTACTTAGATTCAATCGCGTACCCATCGCTTCTTGCAAACTATTCTAGAACAGGATGGTGAAGACTGGGTCACGACCGCTAACTATGCTGGAAGGAACTCCATGCAATCGCACTATCTCTCGAAGATAAACAGATGCTAAACCTGATACAGTCCTCTTGTTCTTTACTGGAATGAAATGGGTGCTCTTCGTAAGTCTATCAACTATGACCCATATCCCATAAAGCCCAAATAGTTTGGTCAACTTAATGGACATCTTCACCCCAACTATATATCACAAACAGGCGAGTCATACTCCTTATGGGGTTTGCAACAGAACTAAGATTGAGAATAGGACCGAGAGGATATACTTAAAAGATAGCATGCGAGTAAGCTCCACAGAATAGTAGAGGTCAAGGACATACTCTTAAAATGAGATATAATGTGCGTATCTAGTCTTCAATCTCCTAAGTCGCATTTTCTTGTGCTTAATCCCATCGTGCCTTGACCGTCTTTTAACTTCACAATTCCGTAGTTTCAAAATATGAGTTAGAACTCGTTTCACCGTTGCCTCTCGTTCCACATCCACTTATTCTTTTCCTAAAAATACTTGGCTACAACTGCGTGCTCATGGTTTTCCTGCAAGCTTTCCAAAATTCGTTAGTGAATCCTGGATCTCGTTTACATACCATACGGTATTCCACGTAGAAAAACTATCTCTTGAAAACAAATGTCAATCCATGTTGCCAAATGTACTTACTAAGGTGATTTATATAATCCCTGCTTAAGCGAAATGGACTATCCGCCTTAGTGGCGAACACTACTCAATTGGATTACAAATTTCCAATAAAAGTGCCAAGGGATTCTAGGTAACTAATTATGACGGAACCCTAAAGGTCACACGAGATTTCGAGGGTATTACCGAGGCGAGTCATGAGCCTCGCAACCCTATGTTCGAAGTCAAGAATGGCTCCATAACCGGACAACCAATCCACGCCCACAATCAACCCGTGTCCCATAAACCCGAGAACATAAGTATTACACATGAATTCTACGCTCAAGATAGAGATTTTCAAATCCATACAAATCACAGGTAGATGGGCGGAACCCCTAATTGGATTTGAAATACTAACGCGATTTTCAACTAGACTAGTACTTAGGTGCAAACTTTCAACAATGTCAGAAGAAATAAAACTATGCGATGCGCCAGAATCAAATAAGGTGCGAATAGGAAAATCAGAAATGTAAACATGACTTTCTATAGAAACACTACCTCGAATCAAAAGCTGGAAGAGCGAGGGGAGCCTGCAACTGCCCTCCAGAGGGTCCTGCTTGCTGAATTTGCCTTTTCCCTTGTCCTTGCTTTTTCGGGCAATCCTTACTATAGTGTCCATACTCTCCACAATGAAAGCATTTGTCCAACTTCCTCTTCTTCTTCCTACAGTCTTTGACTATGTGCCCAGTGATCCTACAGAAGTTGCACTTTCTTGTGTCTTTTGCCTTGTTGTTGTTGGCCTTGTTTCCCTTCTTGTTGTTCTTGTCTCCTTTCTCGGAATCTTCCTTCTTGCCTTGAGACTTATTTGCCTTGACCTCCTTCTTGCCACTCTTATCTTCCTCTTGAAGCAGGGCCATATTCACCAAACTCTCGAAGGTCGCCCCCATAGGTATATGAGACATGGCCAAATTGTGCAATGGCTCATTCAATCCTAGAGCAAAGCGTAGGGTCTTTTTCTGAGCTGTGTTAACCAAGTCTAGACCGAACCGAGCAAGTTGATTAAACGTATCCACGTATTCCCTAACTGTCATGTCCCCTTGCTTTAGAGATAGGAACCTCTCCATCCGAAGGTTCTCTTCTGTCGATGATAGAAACTTCAATCTGAACCTTCTCCTAAAGTCATCCCAAGTCTGAATTGGTCTAGTAGTGGTGGTGACTACCCACCAATATGCAGCTTCCTCTTTCAATAACCATACCGCTAACAGAACTTTCCTACGGTCTTCTATATCAAAGATAGCAAAGAGGTCTTCAGTTTCCTTTAACCAGTTTCTTGCCTCAACATAAGTCTCTGTCCCAATAAAATTCTTGCCACCCATCGCCTTAAAGTCCTTGCAAATCTTCGCGAAATCCGCTTGTGGATGCGGAGGAGGAGGAGGAACCTCAACTACGGGAGGGGGAGGAATGTTAGCCACGGGGGAAGGAGGAGGAATGTCCGCGGGGCCGGCTTCATTCGCCCTTGCCTCCATGTACCTTCTAAACCAAATAGGTACTGGTACGCCCTCCAGAATGGCAAAATTATCGGCCATACTGAAACGAAGAAAAGGATAGATTGAGAACGAGGAAACAAAGGATAGTGCTAATGGCATTTGGGGAATAACCTTGTAAAATAAACTAGACTTTTCTAGGAAAATACTTAATTGGTTTTGAAAATAGTTTTTCGAAAGGTAAGTTTTAAAAAACCTTTTGCTCAAATCTTGTAAACCTTATGCTCTGACACCAAATGTAACACCCCACCTCCGCCACTGCCACTCTTGCAAGCGCACTAGCATTGGAGGGGCGTTAAACGAGGTAAACATGCATGCAGATATCACAAGACATAACATATAAGTAAAACAGAGTAAATAAAGCAGCGGATAAAACTACTATTTCAAAGCCATAGTCAAGTTACATCAAAGTACTGTCATTATTTTCCAACTACTACAAGTCTTGAAAACGTAAACTGAAAACTGGAAATAACATAAAGTAACTATCCCCAAAGTAGAATAAAACCATAGCATGCTCAAGTCCAAACCATACATGAGCTATCCAGAAAAGCAGCTAAAGATCCAGCTAGGTGCTAGTGTTCCCACCCTGAGAACCTGAGGGGGGGGGGAACGGAAGAAAAGAGGCGAAAGAAAATGGGTCAGTCAAAAAGACTGGTAAGTCTTACCTACTATTAGTATAAAAACTAATAAAGTTAACTGGACATGTAAAGCAGAGATGAAACATAGGGTGATAACTGGTATGGTGAAAAGTTAATAAGATAGATCAAGTGTGGTATCGCATATACAAGGTTAAGTTGCACCAGGTGTGTACTAGTATTCCAATCCATGTCAAGTATAAACAAGAAATGATCCCTTGGCCCAAAGCTGGCCCAATATCATGAGGTGACCTAAATCAAGGTCCAACTACTCGGTCTAGTCGATCGGCTCCCTATAAGCCTAACTCGTTGTGTATCGGTGTCATACGGCTTAATCGTGGAATGTAGTTAACTGTGCAAGGTCCACCCCAGGGTGTATCCAGCCCTAAGGTGTAAACCACAGACACAATTCAAGCACACACAGTCTAAACCTACTGGTGCCCATGTTCAACTCCGGACTTAATGTGCACGACCATGGTCCGCCTGAACAACCGGTGCACCCTTCAACCGTCTCTTTTGGTCTCTTACAATCAGTCCAGTAATCGTGCCCCACCCTAGCCTAGTCCAGGGTACCCATGATACTTCCAAGTGGTTTACTACTGAAAAGGACCACGTAACTAGGATTTCAAGCGGGTTAAGTGTGGTTAACCCTATCCTAACCATGTATTGAGTTGGTCAAGTGTATTCAAGCAGTTCATGACTTAACCCTATCAATACATCGGGTTTAATTGGTTAAGTATTCAAGTAATCCATGTCTTAACCCTACCAATCCATCGTGTTTAATTGGTTAAGTATATTCAAGTAGTCCATGACTTAATCCTACCTATCCATCGTGTTTAATTGGTTAAGTATATTCAAGTAGTCCATGACTTAACCCTACCAATCCATCGTGTTTAATTGGTTAAGTATTCAAGTAGTCCATGACTTAACCCTACCAATCCATCGTGTTTAATTGGTTAAGTATTCAAGTAGTCCATGACTTAACCCTACCATGTGGCATTAATTAACTTAATGCACACCAACCTCTCACATTAGACTTTGTTGTGGTTACTAGTTAAGCCGGGCGGGTCCGGGTAGCTTTACACCACAACCTAGTCTAACCTCGGGTTTTAAGTGCGATATGACCAACTACTCACATTGGGTCCTATTGTTTGTAGCCACTAGTTAAGCCGGTCGGTTCCGGGTAGATTTATGCTACAAACTCAACCCAACCTCGAGTTGGCCACTTTCATGTTTTCTACATGTCATGTCCACGTTCGTGTTTTCAAGCATAAACACATGTCAAACTTTCATGTCATATTTTCAAGTCATGTTTTCATGTTATTTAAGTTTGCCCAACTACCCATAACGTATTCCCATCGCACGTAAACTCACATCAACGCAAATAGATCAAAGAGGGAACATAACAATATGACAAGGTGGGCATAAGGTGGCAAAGTCTATCACAAGTCAAACATGGTGATATTTGAGGCCAAAAGGGGTTCATCATACTAGCATATGGCCTCAACATGTATGATAGCATAAAAGGTGACTTGGCCTCAAACATATCAAATAGCATAAGGGTGATTTGGCCACTAGCATGCATCATAGCATTAGGGTGGTTTGGCCACAAGCATATTAAGGGACATGAGGGGTTAAGGTTTGGCCACAAGTTAAACATGGTGGCATATGAGGCAAATGTGTTCATAAACTTGCATATTACATTATAAGCCTCAAAACATGCATGATATCAACCTTAGCATAATAGGTGAGACATGGCCATAAATGACATAGGATGATAGCTAGTGATTCACATATAACATCATATGCAAGATAACATAAGGGTTATGAGAGTTTCTATGTTGCTTTATGCAACATTTCAAATCAAAGCTCATAGCTTTCTATGCACAAAGTCAAGGTGATAGCTTTACAAACATGCATAGAATAAATCTATGCATAACATGATAGAATCAAAGCTCATAGCTCTCTATGCACAAAGTCAAGGTGATAGCTTTACAAACATGCATAGAATAAATCTATGCATAACATGATAGAATCAAAGCACAAATCATACTTAGGCCCAATCTCAAACTTGCAACATGTCATATTTAACTTCATAGTTAGAATCTAAGAGTAGAATAGGGCTTACAATGCTATGAAGACCTATGAAATAAAATAAGATTGAGACGAAGCCACTAGCAACTCAAAAAAACCCCAATCGAATATAAGCTCCAAGTTGTTTTGAGAAACAATAAGCTCCTTTGATTTGTTATGAAGAAAGATCCTTGTTTTGATGAAGAAAGGTGGCTCTTTTACTAGCTTAGGACACTCAAATTTTCATGAAGAGGATGGAGGCCATGTTATGAAGATGGAGGCCATGATCAAGAAACATTTTGGCATAGTTTAGTTGTAGAAATGATTAATGAGGGTTAAGGCTAGGTCTTAGGGTCTTTTTATAAAAGATTAGGTTAGTTTAGGCCATAGGATTAACCCTAGTTCAGATCTGGGCCATCAATTCACGTCACTAGCCTCCAAACATGTCTTGAGAAACAAGTCAGGTGCACTCAGGCCAGACTGGCCGACCACCCAAGTCGACAGGGGTGTCGACTGGGCAGTCGACACAGCCTGGGGTGTGTCGAATCCCAAGTCGACTCCCCAGTCGACTTGGGGAGTGGCGGGATCTTTTCCCGCCTATCCTGCCCAGCTGAATTTGAAATCTGTTTTTAAACTTGAATTTTCTGAAAACTTCTATGGGCCATAACTAGGTCATACGGACTCCGATTTTCGAAAACTCGGACTCTATTTCGCGTATTTTTCCAAGACGAACGCAATGGCACAACCCGTTTCCTTTGATTCAAATTTTTTTTCCATTTAATTCTGCCTTGGTTTATGTTATTTAAAAATACGGGGTTGTTACAGTAAATATAACTGTACTAAGACATGAGGTTAAGTTCGACTTGTGGTAGAAGTTTGCCTGGAACCGCCCGCTAAATCCAGTATCCACAAGTGGTTAGCTTAATGTGAGAGATCTGGTGCATAAATATGTATATATACGTATACAAAAGACAACAAATAATTAATCAAATAATTAGAAATGTCTATTGGGGTACAACAGATAGATATTTCGGGACTGGTAAAATAGGGATATTTCATTGTCAATTAACGTCTTCAGAAAATTATGACTGTTAGGCTTATAAATGAAATTAATTATAATCAGTGGAAATAATTGATAACAAATGATAATTAATGTCTTAGGAAATTATGACCATTAGGTTCATAAGTGAAATTAATTGTAACACCCCACCTCCGTTAAGGTCACTACAAAGGGAATGCATTAACTTCAGTGGAGCATCGTAAGTGTATAGAACAGATAAATTACAAAACAGACAAAATTTAAACAACGGAAAATGAATAAAATTTTACTTTATTGATAAAACAGCAGCTTGGTAAAACAGCTTGTACAAAGATTATTTTCCAACACCAAAACACCCTTACCCATTACAACAAAGCATCTGTCTTGTTTAACAAAATAAAGAAGCACAAAATGACAATGATATTCCCCAATAAAGCATGAGCCAGCCATAGCAGTGGAAAAGAGTGTCCAAAGCAATACATTGTCTATCTTCGAGCTTGGAAAGAAAACTGAGCTAAGTGGTAATATTCCGTCCCTGTGAACCTGGGAGGGGGGGGGGACAGAAGAAAAGAGAGCGAAACAAAACAGAGTCAGACATAAAGCCTGGTAAGTCTAGTGATTATTCATCATGTAAACAGGTAAAAGGATCATGACATAAATAAACTGGATACAAGACCATAACCATGATAATAAGCATAGCAAGACAACAAATGATGATCGTTAGATATGATAAGGTAAGATACACTGAATGCGCTTCGGTTCTTTCTATGATTTCCTATTTTCTCTGCTCCACCCAATAAGCATCCTAACTAGTGTCTTTTATAGAACGATTCGTATCCCTTACTAGTGTCCCAACTAGTATCCTGTGAAAAAGGATCCATATCCCCTACTAGTGTCCCAACTAGTATCCTATGTTATATAATAAGATGATCCCAACCCCGCAACTGTGGTAGCCTTCAGGTGTACATCTAGTATGAGGATCTTACCTCAACCAACCTAATTTCCATGAAGATGTTAGATGTACCCTTACTACCCTATCAGTCGGCTCCCTACTTGTATTAACTTTCCTTGTGTCTGTGTCAATCGGCCCTCTCTTGCATGTAGATACCCTATGCTGGTCCCACCATAAGGTGTATCAATCCCTACGATAGCAACCCGACACAAATTTTGGATGCACAACGTATACTATTGATGCCCAGTGCCTGCTTTTCCACTCCGGAGCACGTGCATGCCCATACTCCGTCGGAACTACACTACCGCACCCCCACCGCTATTTTGATCGCTTATAATTAGCCCAGTAATCGTGCCCCACCCTGCCTAGTTTTAAGGTACCGTGATACATCTATGTGGGTTATTGCTGAAATGGGTCTCCGTTACTAGGGTTTTCTAGGGTCTATTCGTACACCCCTCCAAATTGGCTAAGTTTTATCCATCCATTCAAGTTAACCTAACCCATCCACATGTCATGTCATGTTGGTTAAGCGTTTCTTATTAACTTAAACCTTCTCATTCATCATGTTGTAATTGGTTAAGTGTTTTCTATTAACTTAACCCTGTTCATTCATCATATTATATTGGTTAAGTGTTTCCCATTAACTTAACCCCGCTCGTTCATTGATTAAGTGTTAACTTAACCCTACCACTGGTCATGTTACATTGGTTAAGTGTTGCCCTCTTGGGTTACTTAACCCTACCACTTGTCATGTTACATTGGTTAAGTGTTGCCCTCTTGTGTTACTTAACTCTATCACACATCATGTTATATTGGTTAAGTGTTGCTCTCTTGTGTTACTTAACCCTACCACTTGTCATGTAACATTGGTTAAGTGTTGCCCTCTTGTGTTACTTAACCCAATCACACATCATGTTATATTGGTTAAGTGTTGCTTAGATTAACTTAACTCTATCATTCTTAGCCTGTCTGTTTCTTAGCTTTAATTTATTTATTAAAGTACCAACCTCTCACATTAGATCTATATTGTTGCGGTCGCTGGATGTGACGGGAGGTTCCGGGCAGCCTTACACCGCAACTCAATCTAACCTCGGGTTTTTGGGCTTAAATGTGCTAACCTCTCGCATTAGATCTATATTGTTGCGGTCGCTGGATGTGCCGAGCGGTTCCGGGCAGTCTTACACTACAACTCAATCTAACCTCGGGTTAAGCATGTTCATCTTTAGCCAATTTACATATTTGTCATATGTGTCCAAATCTATGTGTCAAATTTTCCACAAGTCTAGGCAATACAAGTTTATGCCACATTCCCATGCTATGCCCAAAATTTACTCAATTAAATTATACCCAATTTTACCCGCGTTATGATCGCACGTACAACGAGATTCAATCTAAGTTCCGAATGAACTTAGTATTCACTAAAGCAAGTAAAAAGGGGAAAAATAGAGAAGAGCATAAGAATTGACATAAGGGAAAATAGGCATGTAAAGATGTACCCAATTCAAGAATCATGTTTCAATGTTGTACATTAACAATATGTGTAGACAAGCTAAGCAATTTACGCCATAGGTATAAAGATTAGATAGAATTGGACTTAAGAGAATCACTAATTTTCATGTACAACATGATAAGTCCCATTATATAAATCACAATAGTCTGATAGGCATAGGATGTACAACATGATAGGTTCCATCATATCAATCACAACAGTCTCATAGGAATGATAGGTTCCATTATGTCAATCCAACAGTCTCAAAGGCATGATAGGTTTTATTATGTCAGTCACAACAGTCTCATAGGCATGATAGGTTCCATTATGTCAATCCAACAGTCTCATAGGCATGACAGATTTTATTATGTCAGTCCAACAGTCTCATAGGCATAGGATGTACAACATGATAAGTCCCATTATATAAATCACAATAGTCTCATAGGCATAAGCAATTTAGATTTGACAAAAGGATAGGCACAAATCAGAATTAGGCGATGTTCTAGATCCGATTATTACATTCATGATTTCTATTATATAATTAAATCTAAATAATAACTGAACTTACAGAAAAAGGATGGATCTTGTATTCTAGGATCTATTTTCTGAATTTGAAAAGCTATCCTTTGATGTAGACGTTTGATTCTCTAGTTTGGATTTTCCTTGGTGTTTTCTAACTTGATTTCTAATTTGGAGAAGATGGAGGCTAGGCTAACTTAAGCATGGACAGCATGACGGCTTCATAGTCTTAGGGTTATGAGGTTAGGGTCTATGTTTGGCTATGTATATATAGATGTCTAGGATTAATTCTAGCCTTTAGATTAGTCTAGGCGAAATCAAAGCCATCAAACCAAAGAGATGTGTCATCCAGCCAATCATAGCACGACACATAAGCCCTAACACCTCAGAAATTAGTCATTGGCCAATCAGAGAAGGCCACATCAGCTCAGGACTACAGAAATCCGTCACGGGAAGCAGATCTCAAAAGGGTCGACTCCCTACAGGGGGGTCGACACCTATGTTGACTCCCCTTGGGGGTGTCGACACCCTGAGCAGGAATTTTCCTGCTCAGCCTGTTGTTCCATTTGAATTTTGAATTTTGAACTGGATTTATTATTTATTATTATTATTTTCTGTTTATTCTTGAAATCTTCTGAACTCCATAACGTCTTCATACGGAGTCCGATTTACGCAAACTCGAACTCTATCTCAAGCAAAATTCCAAGACGAACGCAATGGAGTAACCCGTTTCCCTTAATTCTTCCTCTAAAAATTAAGTGTTCTTAGATTTGTTAATTTTAATATTCAAAGACAATATGGGGTGTTACATTCTATCCTCCTTAAAGGATTTCGTCCCCGAAATCTCTAAGTTAAGAAGAATGTATCCTAACATCCAACGTCCATCTGCTCAACCATCAATCACAGGCATCCATTATCCTTAAAAGACTTCTAATGCTTTCATGATCATATGCATAGTATGTGTATATGTCCTTATCTAATGCAAAATCGGCAGTCTACTGATTTAGTTGACCTCCTTGATGCGAATGATGTCAGTGCTATGAGTCCATCATATATGCAATTATTCCTAATTGTATTTTGTAACTTCTACATGAGTGCATAATCATTCGTACAAATGCAACGTCCACATGATAACACATCAAGTTTCAATCCATATATAAATTCATATATGCATATGCAATATGAAAGGGACTAAGCCGATCTAGTACCTAGTGTGTGTATATATGCATCCACGAGAAACCACTAGCAAACACTTGCATCCACTTGCATCCACCAAACATAACTTGTCTCAAATACATGTTTACATCCATTGGCTTCAACCTAAGGATCGAGGATAGGACCGAGAGGATATACTTAAAAGATAAAGACTAGCATGCAAACAAACTTTACAGAAAAAGAGAGATCAAGGATATACCCTCAAAAGCGTATGATGCGTGTATCTAGTCTTCAGCCTTCTAACTCATATCTTCTTGAGCTTCACCCCATTGTGCTCTGACTGTCTTAACTTCACGATTGCGTAGCTTCTTAATTTCTGTTTCCAAAATATGAGTTGGAACCCATTACCTCTTCTCCTTCTAGTATACTCGGGACTACAACTTCTGCTGTGTCATGCTAACATTTCCTCAAAGGGTCTTCAAAATTCACTAGAGGGTATTCCATGTGGAAGAACTATCTCTTGAAAATAAACAGATGCTAACCATGTTTCCAAGTGTAGTTATTAAGGTGATTAGAGGTCTCTTATCTACTTAACTTATCTATTGCGTCAACTATCTGAGAGTCTTTTCTTTGTGAAGTCCCTATTTGATCCAAAAGCGTAGGTCTTACTCCTAGCGATGCCAACTACTAACTTAACTGAAGGTTTTAAAATCAAAGGTTGATGTGTATTCTGAACTTTTCCTTTTCACATAAAGAGGACTTGAAGTCAACATTTTTCTTCTTAAGGCATCCGCTATGACCTTACCCTTCCTTTTCACATCAAAATGGCGCCTAGTCCTGTGCCGCATGCATCCATGTATACCGTAAACCTTTTACTACCGTAAGGTAATAGTCAAAACTGGGGCCGCTGTAAGAGCCCTCTTCGATCGTTGGAAAGAGACATCACAATCAATATCCCGAGCAAAGGTTAGATTCTTCTTCGTTAATCCAGTAAGTGGGGCTAATACCTTCGCAAAGTTCTTAATGAACTTCCTATATTAACCCGCTAGTCCAGGAAAGCTTCTTACTTCTGTTGCATTCCTTGGGACCTTTCAGTCTTGCACCGCAACTACTTTTGCAGGATCTACTGCAATCCCTTCTTTGGACGCCAGATGTCCTAGAAACCTTACTTCTTCTCTCGAAAAATGACATTTTGGAGAACTTCGCCTTAAGTTGATGTGCTCGAAGTGTATCCATGACTTCTCTTAAATGCAAAGCATGTTCTCCCTCGTTCTTTGAGAAAATCAAGATGTTGTCCACGAAGACTTCTATAAACTTATTAAGTAACTCCCTAAACACCCTACTCATTAAGTCATCAAAATAAGCGGGCGCATTCGTCCAACCGAAAGGCATGACGAGCCACTTAAAGAAACCGTCAGGGGTCCTAAAAGCAGTCTTGTCTATACTATCCTCAGCTGATGAAACCCTGTAACCAAATCTAGTTGGGAGAAAACAGACGCACCTATAAGCTGGTCAAACAAATCATCTATTCTTGGAAGTGGGTGCCTATTTTTCTTAGTCAGCTTGTTTAATTCTCTATAATCCACGCATAAGCGAAGTGGACCATCTGCATTAGCAGCGAACACTACTGGAGCACCCCATTCAAAAATAATTCGCCAAATAAACCCCTTCTCAAGCAACTCTTTAACTTTCTTGCTGAGCTCCTTCCTCTCCCTAGGAGTCATGTGTTGTACGGGTAATGCAACTGGGTTGGCGTTATCAACTAAGTATATGTGGAAATCTATTTCACATTTTGGGGGTAGACCCTTCACTTCATCAAAGACATCGGGATACTCATGGACTACTTAAACAGATTGCAAATTATCAACAGATGCATCAAGAGGTTCTAGGTAACTAAGCATGATAGAACCCTTAGGGTTACATGAGATTTCAAGGGTATTACCGAGGCAAGTCAAAAGTCTAACTACCCTCCTTTCACAGTTGAGAATGGCACCATTACTGGATAACCAATCCATCCCTAGAATCAACCCATAGTACATGAAACCAAAAACGTAAGCATTATATCTAAACTCAACGCTTAGTATAGACATTCTCATATCCAAATAAATCACAAATAAATGAGCCGAACCATCAATTGGATTTGAGACAATAATGGGATCTTCTACTATACAAGTACTAAGGTGCAGAGACTCAACTACGGAAGGAGATAGAAAAGAAGGTGAAGCGCCAGAATCGAACAAAGTTCTAACAGGATGATTGAGAAGGAAAACTAAACTTTCAACAGAAACATTCCTACCTGTCTTAGGTACACTAGCAGTGAGAGCATGCAATTGCCCGCTAGAAGATTATGTCCTTTGCCCTTGTCCTTGTCCTTCGACAATCCTTGATAAGAAGCCCTGCTTCACTGTACTGAAAACAACCACCTGTCTTCTTCTTCCTACAATTAAATGACCCGCTATACCACAGAAAAGACACTTCCTCTTGTTGCAGGATCTATTACTTCTTCCACCCTTCTTATATTCTATTCCCTTATTTGCGATTCCTCCACTTTGGCCTCTTTCTTTTCACCTTTCTCCTTATGCGTGGATTAAGCCATATCGACAAGCTTCTTATCCTTACTATACTTGTGTAGATTGTTGACAAGTTTCTCGAAACTATCTCCATTGCACAACAACCTACAAAGCTTGAAAGAAGATTAGCCGCAGGTGAAACTACTGCGACCACAGATGGAGGTTGGGCACTACTTCGCCCTCGACATGTGCCGCATGTCTACGAAACTATGGCGAAAAGAGAGGAAGAAGAGATTCAAATAGATAATTGGAAGATAGTGCATATGGCTTTGGGGAATATGCCTTTTAAAAACAATACTTTTCTCTTGAAAAACGCTTCTTTAAAACATGTTTTAGAAAAAAAAACCTTTTAAAATATGCTTTTGAAAAATCTTTTATCTGTTCTGGTAACCTTTAGCTCTGATACCACGTGTAACACACCACCTCCGTTAAGGTCACTCACAAAGGGAATGCATTAACTCCAGTGGAGCGTCATAAGTGTATAGAACAGATAAATTACAAAATAGACAAAATTTAAACAGCGGAAAATGAATAAAACTTTACTTTATTGATAAAACAGCAGCTTGGTAAAACAGCTTGTACAAAGATTGTTTTCCAACACCACAACACCCTTACCCATTATAACAAAGCATCTGTCTTGTTTAACAAAATAAAGAAGTACCAAATGACAATGATATTCCCCAATAAAGCATTAGCCAACCATAGCAGTGGAAAAGAGAATCCAAAGCAATACATCGTCTATCTTCGAGCTTGGAAAGAAAACCGAGCTAAGTGGTAATATTCCCTCCCTGTGAACCTTTCGGGGGGGGGGGGGAGGGAATGAAAGAAAAGAGAGCGAAACAAAATAGAGTCAGACATAAAGCCTTGTAAGTCCAGTGATTATTCAGCATGTAAACAAGTAAAAGGATCATGACATAAATAAACTGGATACCAGACGATAACCATGATAATAAGCATAGCAAGACAACAAATGATGATCATTAGATATGACAAGGTAAGATACACTGAATGCGCTTCGGTTCTTTCTCTGATTTCCTATTTTCTTTGCACCACCCAACTAGCATCCTAACTAGTGTCTTTTATGGAACGATTCGTATCCCTTACTAGTTTCCTAACTATTATCCTATGAAAAACGATCCATATCCCCTACTAGTGTCCCAACTAGTATCCTATGTTATATAACAAGATGATCCCAACCCCGCAACTATGGTAGCCTTCAGGTGTACATCTAGTATGAGGATTTTGCCTCAATCGGCCTAATTACCATGAAGATGTTAGATGTACCCTTACTACCCCATCGATCGGCTCCCTACTTGTATTAACTTTCCTTGTGTCTGTGTCAATCGGCCCTCTCTTGCGTGTAGATACCCTGTGCTGGTCCCCCCATAAGGTGTATCAATCCCTTTGATAGCAACCCGACACAAATTCTAGATGCACAGTGTATACAATTGATGCACAGTGCCTGCTTTTCCACTCCAGAGCACGTGCACGCCCATACTCCGTCAGAACTACACTGCTGCACCTATGTCGCTATTTTGACCGCTTATACTCAACCCAATAATCGTTCCCCACCTTGCCTAGTTTTAGGGTACCGTGATACATCTATGTGGGTTACTGCTGAAATGGGTCCTCGTTACAAGGGGTTTCTAGGGTCTATTCGTATACCCCCAAATTGGCTAAGTTTTATCCATCCAATCAAGTTAACTTAATCCATCCGCACACCATGTCATGTTGGTTAAGTGTTTCTTATTAACTTAACACTTCTCATTCATCATGTTGTAATTGGTTAAGTGTTTTTTATTAACTTAACCCTATTCATTCATCATATTATATTGGTTAAGTGTTTCCCATTAACTTAACCCCACTCGTTCATTGGTTAAGTGTTAACTTAACCTTACCACTGGTCATGGTACATTGGTTAAGTGTTGCCCTCTTGTGTTACTTAACCCTGCCACTTGTCATGTTACATTGGTTAAATGTTGCCCTCTTGTATTACTTAACCCTACCACTTGTCATGTTACATTGGTTAAGTGTTGCCCTCTTACGTGACTTAACCCTATCGCACATCATGTTACATTGGTTAAGTGTTGCTTTCTTGTGTTACTTAACCCTACCACCTGTAATGTTACATTGGTTAAGTGTTGCCCTCTTGTGTTACTTAACCCAATCACACACCATGTTATATTAGTTAAGTGTTGCTCTCTTGTGTTACTTAACCCTACCAATTGTCATGTTACATTGGTTAAGTGTTGCCCTCTTGTGTTACTTAACCCTATCACACATCATGTTATATTGGTTAGGTGTTGCTTTGATTAACTTAACCCTACCATTCTTAACCTATTTGTTTCTTAGCTTTAATTTATTCATTAAAGCACCAACCTCTCACATTAGATCTATATTGTTGCGGTCGCTGGATGTACCGGGCGGTTCCGAGCAGCCTTACGCCGCAACTCAATCTAACCTCGGGTATTTGGGCTTAAATGCTCTAACCTCTCACATTAGATCTATATAATTGCGGTCGCTGGATGTGCCGGGCGGTTCCAGGCAGTCTTACACCGCAACTCAATCCAAACTCGGGTTAGGCATGTTCATCTTTAGCCAATTTACATATTTGTCATATGAGTCATTATCTATGTATCAAATTTTCCACAAGTCTAGACAATACAAGTTTATTCCACATTCCCATGCTATGCCCAAAATTTACTCAATTAAATTATACACAATTTTCCCCGCGTTATGATCGCACGTACAACGAGATTCAATCTAAGTTCCGAATGAACTTAGTATTCACTAAAGCAAGTAAAAAGGGGGAAAATAGAGAAGAGCATAAGAATTGACATAAGGAAAAATAGGCATGTAAAGATGTGCCCAATTCAAGATTCATGTTTCAATGTTGTACATTAACAATATGTGTAGACAAGCTAAGCAGTTTACGCCATAGGTATAAAGATTAGATAGAACTGGACTTAAGAGAATCACTAATTTTCATGTACAACTTGATAAGTTCCATTATATAAATCACAATAGTCCCATAGGCATAAGATGTACAACATGATAGGTTCCATCATGTTAATCACAACAGTCTCATAGGCATGATAGGTTCCATTATGTCAATCCAACAATCTCATAGGCATGATAGGTTTTATTATGTCAGTCACAACAGTCTCATAGGCATGATAGGTTCCATTATGTCAATCCAACAGTCTCATAGGCATGATAGGTTTTATTATGTCAGTCCAACAATCTCATAGGCATAGGATGTACAACATGATAAGTCCCATTATATAAATCACAATAGTCTCATAGGCATAAGCAATTTAGATTTGACAAAAGGACATGCACGAATCAGAATTAGGCAACGTTCTAGATCCGAATAATACAGTCATGATTTCTATTAGATGTTTAAATCTAAATAATAACTGAACTTATAGAAAAAGGACGGATCTTGTATTCTGGGATCTGATTTCTGAATTTGAAAAGCTATCCTTTGAAGTAGACGTTTGATTCTCTAGTTTGGATTTTGCTCTGCGCTTTCTAACTTGATTTCTAATTTGGAGAAAATGGAGGCTAGGCTAACTTAGGCGTGGACATCATGACGGCTTCATAGTCTTATGGCTATGAGGTTGGGTCTAGGTTTGGCTACGTATATATATAAATGTCGAGATTAATTCTAGCCTTTAGATTAGTCTAGGAGAAATCAGAGCCATCAAACCAAAGAGATGTGTCATCCAGCCAATCATAGCACGACACATAAGCCCTAACACCTCAGAAATTAGTCATTGGCCAATCAGAGAAGGCCACATCAGCTCAGGACTACTGAAATTCATCATAGGAAGTAGATCTTAAAAGGGTCGACTCCCTACAGGGGGGTCGACACCTATGTCGGTTCCCCCTGGGGGTGTCGACACTCTGAGCGGGAATTTTCCCGCTCAGCCTGTTCTGTTTGAATTTTGAACTGGATTTATTATTTAATTATTATTATTTTTTATTTATTCTTGAAATCTTCTGAACTCCATAACTTCTTCATATGGAGTCCGATTCACGCAAACTCGGACTCTATCTCAAGCTAATTTCTGAGACGAACGCAATGGAGTAACCCGTTTCCCTTAATTCTTCTTTTAAAAATTAAGTGTTCTTAGATTTGTAAATTTTAATATTCAGAGAAAATACGGGGTGGTACATTAATTTTAATCAATGACAGTAAATAACAAATTAAAAGTTATTGCCTTAGGTAAATATGATCGTTATGGTCATAAATGGCAATAACCCTATTGAGTAGCAATAATGAAATAAAAAGGGATTAATGGGAATTGATTTCCAGTTAAATGCTATGTCCAACAGGGAAGATTAAATAAACATCCTAGGTTGAAAGGGATATAACTTTCCTTATTTATACCAACTAATCTAAAATTCATAATTAAAAGGTAGAGTGAACTTAGTAGGTAAAGAACGCTGGTTCTTATTTACCACAGAAGCCCATGACGACAATTAATCATGTACATATGGTATTTCTGCAAAGGGAAACTAAACGGGAATAACTTAATAACGAAGTCTGCTTTGGGATTAAGGTCTTAAGTGGTTAGACCACTATAAAAAGATATTAAGCGATTTCGTAGGCCACCTCCCATATATGAAAGCAGTAAAGGCTAATTGGGTGCAAAGTTGATAATCTTCGTGTATAATCCGCTTCCTTAGGTCTTAAGTGGCTTGGGTCGAGGATTCCACCTGGGAGTAGGTCTTCCACTATAGGGATCTTAAATGGGGTGTGTGTGAGTCCTACCCAACCTTGGAAATTAAAAATGTCCGGTATGGTCATTCCATAGGAATACTATCCTACGAGAAGTATTAAGCGACTAAGGATATTATGCAATAAGGTCAGCTAGATGGTAAACTGAAATACCATCTCTCACCTTACACGGGGTATGGGTTAATATGCGTGAATGATGGAAGCCTTAACTAGCACTAGTTTATATTAACACTGGATAAATCATCGAGAGGTACTGATTGACCAACAGGTCCGCCTAAGGTCTTAAGCAATCATGAGAATCCACCCTATCTGAGGAGTTAAGTAGTTAAGGATGTGTGTGTGAATTAATAAGCTCTGCAATTAGGAGTTCAACCTCGATTTAATAATTAGCTATGTATGGTTTAAAGGCTTCATAAATATAAGTAAAAATGTTCTATTTCAGTGTTGTATTTAAGGGGAACGCTTCCTTGGCAGGCATACATCTTGGGTTGAACCAAACGGGGTACATCGGTGTATTGTAATATGTGTTGTACATTTCTTGTTTGCCAGAATCTTGTTTTTATGACCCTTTCCTTATTACAACCTCCAAGGTTTTCTAGAGAAGGTCGGGTTCTCACAGGTGTTTAAGTTTGGCTTTCGGTTCTCGTTCTCTCTCATGCTCGATATTTTCAAAGTGACTTACTTTAAAATGGTAGTTACTTGGGTTAATACTAGTATATCCTATTTTGTTTCCGCTATGAGTTATTTTATTGTACTCTGATTATGCTCATGCTCATTTATTTGCAGGAACCAGATTTGCACGCTCCATGCTTGGATCTGTTCAAGTTTCGATTTTAGTCGAAATTTGGGCTTAGAAAAGTGTATGGTGTTACATTTTGTATCAGTGCATAGGTTAGACGATCAGCGGAATTTGTTAAAATTAGGACTCGTGAAAGAATGTAATTTGATTTTCATTTCTATTTCTTTGTTTTTCTTACTCGACTTTAATTTATTTCGATGATGAATTAGTTATAGGCCTAATTTTATAAAATGGGAATTAAGAGACTGAGAGTTGAAATATGTTGAGTTCGGGTTTCTAGCCAATTCTCGTTTACCCCACAGTACGTTGGCGATCTCATCGTGAAGAGCATGGGGTCGACATATGGTGGATTCCATGGATTCGAGCTTTAAGATTGGACAAAAATCAAGCTACAACCGAGATAATCGCAACTTCTCATTTTTGGTTTCGTTCGGTAGTCTCAGTCAAAGACCTTTGCTTGGTTTAAAATGGGAAATCCATGCTAATATGTCGTATCCATTCGGAAATATAATTATGAGGAATGATTATTCCATACTTCGTTTAATTTCTCGATATTCCTTTGATGAAAACATTCATTTGAGTACTTGGCCCTATTTTCGAGGGAATTTTATTTTTAAATTCTCTTGGAAAAATAAATGGATTTCGAAAGTTTTGAAGTCACGGTTTCAGAAAAATAGTTTTATCAAAATATAGTTTTAAAATTTTAGTCTATTCGTGTTTCAAAATTGTTGGGCTTTGTGTGATTTTAAAAAATATAATCCGATTAGTAGAAAGAAGGGAATTGGAAATGATAAGGAATTTGCGACAAAACTTGAAAATATTTAATACAGATTCCCTGTGGTTTTTAGTATCCTTCTTTTTATGTAATTGGATGATTTATTTAAATTTGCGCAATTAAAACTTGAGATTTTAAAGTTCCAACATTTTTGAACATGAAAAGGTTTTTCAATTTGTAATACGAACTGGAACATAAATAATAATAGTAATAATAATAAATTGGAATTATATATATGAAACCGTTAGTTTATAATAAATTTCATTTTAAAAAGTTTTAAATTTTCCTTTGAAAAGGCTAAGGAAAATCTTTCATTTTGATTTTTTAGGTATTTGATTTCAAATCATTTATTTTGTTGTCAGCTAGGTAAAAAGAAATTCTGTTATATTTTATTTCGGATTTCTAGCTGATTTTCTACTCTAAATTCGCTCGTTCGTTGTATGGTCGGAACATCGTTGTTGAGACTACTTTAAATCTTTGGAGATGGTTTGGAGTTCGACTATGGTCTTTGATACTGCTGTGATGTGGATAATTAATTTTTGTAATCACGTCAAATCTTAAAAAATGACGCATGATGATTAATATTTTAATCCGGCCTAATAAGGTCAAGGTTCAATCTTTGTCCAAATCTCATTTAATAGTTGAACATTAAGCATTATGGAAGAATGATCAAGTAGTTAATGAATTTTTGTGCAACTTGGACCTAGGACACAACCGTAAAAGTTGCGTCCAAACCACCCCTTAACTTATTTCTTTCGTACTCTCTTCCACATCTAGCCAAACAATATTCTTTTTCTTTTTCTCTTTCTGTGTTATTGCCTCGTCTCCTCTTCCGAGTTTGTTTACGCATTATATCTTACCCCACTAGTACTCCAAGATCTGATTTCTTCTCTTCGACTATTTCTTCGCCTGTAATACCTAATTGTACTATTCAATCTTACTCGTAATATATAGGTCTCATCCTTAGGGAAAGTTCATTTGATTGGATTGGAATAAGCAAAAAGGTCTCACCGCTATAGGACTAAGAAAATTTGTCGTGGTAGTTAGACTTGCACCAGTCCTTTGCTTTGAATCTTAGAATAGGTTGTTGGTTGTGTGCTACATCTGCCTTTGCTACACCTTGTTTATATAGGTTCTTTCGATGGCAATCGTCGTTTCGGAGATGAAGATTAAGCTATTTATGGATGGTTTTCCCGAGGATAATCTTGATGAGATTTTAGAGGCATTCGTGTCATATGCGGACTTGTGTGGCCTCTTGTTTGACCAGCTTTAGAGATTTAGCAGCAAATCTCATTTTATTAATATCGGTTCTTGAGTTCGGTAATCTATGTTAGAACTGCCCAAGTAAATGTGTGACCCATTCAGCACATCGTTTTAAAGATGGGAAATTATGACTAGATTTATCTCATGGTGCGCAAATTAATCTTTTGCTTGATCGATGGCGTAACCATCATTTTGTATTGCATCATATTTGATTGAGCTTGTTGTTTTGTTGTCTTCCTTGGAACTTTCCCTTTCCAGCATTTGGATATTGGCTTTGTGGAAATTCGCGCTTGTAACTGTTAATGTTTGTTGCCTTTGAAATCACATTAGTTTTTAATATGATTTCTATGTTTGTAAATGTTTATGTCATTCATGCATGTTTGTTTGAATGAAATCTCGTTTTTTCTATCTAACTAACAGTTGCCGTAGAGTTGGAAAGAATAGAATTCTGTGTTGGATAAATTTTAGCGTAGGACAGGTTATTTTGTGTTGTTTTCGTCACGGGTACTATAAATCGCTTGTTCCTTGTTAAGCTAATCATCTTTTGCGTGTAATTCCAGTTTTTGCATGACTAACGTCCTTTTTTGCCAATATGTGACTTGAATCATTTGTTTCCACAAAGTACATTTTTGAAACTTTTGGGAAAATGTTGTTTGGAATTTTTTTTTGTCCTTTTTATAATTTAATATTTTTACTGATTTACTTTCTTTTATTTTGGTTTGCGTGAGAATGCAGAATTTGGATATGATAGTTTGCGCGTGTTTAATTCGTCTGTTTACATTAAAATAGACGATTTGAATGGCGCAAAGCGCACGCTACCAAAATTTTGATTTTTATACGAATCTCATATGGAAAATGAAACGGTATTGAAAGGAAATTTTCAAAATAAATATAAGAAGTTTTAAAGCTGAAATTTATTTTTATGAAAATTTTTGATTTTTGGTCACATGAACAGCATAAGGAAGATTTTTGGACGATATGTGTGCATTTTAGCAGTGCATTAGGACCAATGATGCGATAAAAGTGTTAACGTCAACAAGAAAAAGACTGTTTAGCTTTGGAAACATTGTTTCACTACCTTGTCATCAATGCGCATGAGTTGCTAATTAACTCGTTTGACATTTTAAAGCTTATTTAAAGCCTCCTTTACAGTCTACAAATGGAAATTTTTGGAGTATTTTGGGTAACTGAGGTGAAATATCCACTGTAAGTCGGGAAATGGAATATCTAAAAGCGAAGGGAACATTAAAATTCTTTACTTTGATTTCCTGTTTCTGGTTTAGGAGAAATAAAATAGGAAGCGATTAGATGCGTTGACGTTTTAGATGGTAGGGCTTGGATTAAAAATATGTTGCTTCACATTTTATTCGTAATCGTGTGAAGGTTATGATGAAAAAGGGTTTTCAAAATTTGCATTCATATAGAACTTCCAGTATATTTAGGATGTTTTGCATCATATTTTCAAAATTGTTTTAAAAATCTAATGCATACATAAAGGAGGATCCTCTTTAGAATCATTTTGCATACATGTTTTATGGTTGAAATACATTATGTACACTATGCATATGCGCACATGGTTGCAATGTGGATGAACACAAATTGGTTGCGTAGGATAGGATAAGTAGGTGTCAGAATTTTAGGATGAAATTCCTTCTAACGGGGGAAGAATATAACAACCCAGTAATTTGACAATCAACTAGTTATTTAATTAGATTTCAAAAATAGGATTTTCTATAAAGGATGTAAGTTTACCACGAAACTTAACCGATGCATTCGTCTTGGAATTCTAGTCAACTTCCATGTCTGAAGTTTCACGAACGGAGTCCGTATAGAAAAGTTATGGATGAAATACGAAAAACATACGAAGATAAATAAACGTAATAAATATAATATATCTTACCATTTAAAATTGTCCCTCACTAAGCAAAACAGCCGAAGGGCGTTCGATACACCCGGAGGAGTGATCGACCGCTTCGGGCCTGTAGCGGCCAGTGGCGGCTAGGTTTTGAAGGGTATTTTAATTATATATTATAATAGAAACGGACAAATGTTTATTTAATCAAATCAAATGATTCATGGCCAAGTTCACTCCTATAAATAAAGGGGTAAGGCCTCATTCTTTTTCACACAAATCTGTAGGCAGTAACGAAGCTCTGCCATTTCCTTTTCTCTTCAAATCAATTTCTTAATTAAAAATATATTCATGTACAATCAATTAAATATAAATCATTCAAATTTGAAAGGGATTATTAGATTTAAATGGAAAAGGGTATGAAGTGACGGCTAAGCCATTCTTCATCATATTGTCCTCTCTTTTCCTATTTTCTTGCAAATCCACAGATCTGAAAATATCCCCTTTCAAAATAATTGTAGGTCTGTAAGAATTTGGGAATTGTTGGCCTAAAAGACCATTAAGATTTCAGATTTAGATGCTTTCAGGTGAGTGGGAAATTTATATACAAAATTACAATAGCTTGTAATCTCGTTTGTATCCGATCTTAAATCTATGCTAACATTTATCAGATCTATTGATATATTTTCAAATCTAAAATGAGGCTTATTAGATCTATTTATAAATGTTGTCAAAAATCTGAATTATATATTTGTGGATTGGAATAATATACTTGTAGGCTTATTAAATTATTAGACGAACCACTTGTTTGCACCACCGTTATAACCAAATCGAAGAAGCACTGGAAAACAAGGGGACCAGTGAAGGTAAAATCGAATGGCACTCTGTTTTTTTTTATTTTACGTAACCTGAAGACCGTGCGAAAGTGGTCCAAACTGACCCTGTTATCATACGTGATAAGGTGTCTATTGTTAAAACATTTGATACTGATATTAGTAACAACTGTGCTTTGATTTGAAATGTCCCCATTTGGATTAAACCCTTCAGTATACCCCTCTTGGCATGGTCGAAAATTGGCATCATTTGGTTAGCCACCAGAGTAGGGAGGTTTTTATGCATGGATGAAAACACAAAGAAGATTGATAGGCTTGAGTTTGCCAAATGCATGGTAGAAGTACCACCCGAACATGACCTTCCTGATGAATTTTTAGTGCAGCTTCCAAATGGAGCAGAGCAAAAAATTAAGGTTCTCTACCTTTGGAAACCACCTATCTGTATTGAATGTAAAGATTTGGACATAGTACTGAAGGATGTGAGAAATCTACTAAAAAAACTACTGCAGAACATGTTATACCCGATAGTGTTAATGTGAATCGTGTAAGCGGGTTTCAGGTTGATCCTAAGAAAATGGCTAAAGCTAAAATAATGGATAGGAGGAGGGATAAATACTACTACTATAGGCAGAATCAGATATGGAAAAGGGTTTATAACCTTAGCTAGAAAATAAACAAACGAGGGCAGAGATGAATGGGAATGAAAATAATAAGGCAACTGGTCAAGAGATGCAATTTGAAAATGATAGTGAGAGCGATGAAGCTCTAAATATTCCTATGCCCCGAATTGACTTAAACGGTGTGAGAATTGTTCCAGTGTGTGTGCAATATGGTATTTCCCTGCGTGATACTGCTGTGTTGCTGAGATCAGATAAAGTAACAAAGAATGGAGTTAAAGAAAATGTGCATGAAAAAGGTGAAGTGAGATTGCTAGTTGAAGTTGCACAATTTGATTTTGATCAACTTGGTGGTGAAGTAATGAGTGTTGACCCCAATATGACCGGAGATGTTGTTGGGAATGACAAGAATTCAAGGCACGAAGATGAGAATACCAACCCAGGCAAATTGATAGATGTTGTGAAGAGTACTAACAATAACAAGTGTGAGATAATTGTAACAACCCAGAAATTCTTAGCCAATTTAAAATTTTTATTTTGGAAATTTTAGCGAATTTTGAATATTTAAAATGATATATTTTAAATATTATCGACGAGAAATTTATTTTGAATAGAATTTGAACGTATATATTTATTTGAATAGTTGTTAGAATATAAATATTTTATTTTAAATATAAAAGGAATTGAAAATGGCGCGGCAGTTTGAAATTTCGATTTCGAATTTCAAATGAATGTGTAGGATTCAAAATAAACCGGATTTTGGAGAAACCAAAAATATTAGAATCTATTTGAGAATATCTTTCCAACGAATCCAAAAAATCAAAATTTCATAGCGGGGATAAAAAGTTATGCCCAGTTGAAAATTCAGAATAGTCGCTATGGAATTCTAGCCCTTAAAAAATGGAAATTTTGCAAACGACCTCGGTTTTCGACGAAACCACTTTTGTTGGATCTGAGATGTCAAATTATTGCTAGATTCCAAAATTTGTAATTTTCTGAATCAATATGTGAGCGGGCGAAGTAAAACGTGTTCTGACAGTTTCAATCAATTTCGATCGACCAGAAAATGGCCATTTTTCAAACGGTCTCAGAATTTGATGAAATTAGTTTTTTTAGGACCGTATCGTCAATACGAAGCTAGAAAATATTTTTCGGGAATTTTTAGAGTCCGTATGTGGCCTCGGCAAATTGAATTGCGCGTTCAAATTCAATATATAGATTTATATTTTGATTTTAACGGAAACTGATCGAAACGATCGAATCAGCCTACGATACATATCCCAATGTGTTCGGAATGGGGGTAATTAGCTGGGGACGATAGTTAGTGGTTCGATTTTGAATTCGAAATAAAAAGTTGCTTTATGGAATTAAATAAATAAATAATAATATATATAAATTTGTTTTCACTTACCCCCCCTTTTCCCATTTCATTTCCCACCACTTACCCCCCTTTCCTATTTCATTTCCCACGAATCAGAGGAAAAAAAGGAGACCGACGGAGGTCGATCGCGCCGCCCAGCAGAGGCGGCGCCGCCTCCATCTCCTCCAACCCGTCCCCCTCCTCCAACCCGTCCTCCTCCGCCTTCCTTTCTTCCCCTTCCTCCCCTCCTCTCGCACTCTCTCTCCTCTCCTTCTGATGTAAACCGCAACCCCCCCTAAACCTAAAAACCCACTTCCCCCGTGACCTCCGCCAGCCGACGAGCCACCCCCACCACCAGGCTCCGGCGCCAGCACAACAACCCCCTCCCCCTCTGAAAAGGCAAAGTAAGTTTTTAATTTCGAGTTTCATTTATTTTCTTCGATCTAAAAACTGATTTTATATGTATAGAGAATAAAGGTATAATTTTTATATGATAAAACGAATAAAAATATAATTTTTATATGATAGGAAGATATAAAAATATGATTTTTATATTATGGAGATAATAAAAACATGATTTTTATATTATATAGATAGTAAAAATTTGATCTTTATATATGTAGCGGTAGGATAAAAGTATGATTTTTACATATAAAGTGACGATATAAAAATATGATTTTTATTATGTAAAAGAAGTAAAAATATGATTTTTATAAGATAGAGAATATAAGAATATGATTTTTATATACTAGAGAATATAAAAATGTGATTTTTATATGAGTGGCGATATAAAAATATAATCTTTATTAGAAGAAGAGCGATATAACAATATAATTTTTATTATGAAGTTAGCGTGATAAAAATAGAATTTTTATCTATATAGTAGAAGTATAAAAATAGGATTTTTTATCTATATAGTAGCGGTATAAAAATAGAATTTTTATCTATATAGTAGTGGTATAAAAATAGAATTTTTATCTATATAGTAGCGGTACAAAAATAGAATTTTTTTTAATATAGTAGCGGTATAAAAATAGAATTTTTATCTATATAGTAGCAGTATAAAAATGTGATTTTTATATGCATAGCAACAATATAAAGATGCGATTTTTATATATGTAGTGGTACGAACAACGAAAGTGACAAAAGGCGAGCACGGCGAAGATTTCTACATACGAAGAGTCGCAGTGAATTGGTTTAGTTAGTCGGTGAGAACTCCTCACTAATTTTTTCTATTTAGTTATTTATTTTATAACCGCAAATATAAACCCCTCCCCGTCGTCCACAGACCATGGACGACTTGTTTGTTTGGTTGTGTGCTTGGATAGATTTGTTTGTGTGAATTTGGTTGGTGATGTGAAATGAAGTATATAAAAATATTCATGTTTGAAATAAATTGTTTGAATGATAAAATTCACATTTTATAGTATATATGAAGTAAATAAAATATTCATATGTTGAATAAATTGTTTGAACGATAAAATTCACATTTTATCGTATATATGAAGTAAATAAAATATTCATATGTTGAATAAATTGTTTGAACAATAAAAATAACATTTTTATTGTACGTATGAAGTATATGAAATACTCATGTGATGAATAAATTCTTTGAACGATAAAAATAACATTTTAATCATATATGTGAAGTAATAAAAATGGTATGAGTCAAAAACGGGATAAGGACCGTTGGGAGAACACGACGTTTCTTTCTAGCTATGGGTGATGTCAGTGACCTACCAGCCCTGACATTTATATACTTTTTACCTGTGTGGTTGTTGGAATGCGAGGCGCCTCGGATGTAGGTCTGATAGGACCGGGAAACGTGTATTCAGGAATTGCCGATCCTCAAAAGTAAGAGAGGACGGGCCCAACCGATTCCAAGGATAGCTGTGTGTGGTCTTGAGACATTTGCTAGAGTGTCTCGAACGGAGAGGAGCTTGCCCCTTGCCTCGACTCATGATGGAATCCAATTTCCAATACGTGATAATTCAGTTTTATTTGTAGAACCTAGTATGGCGACATAATAGATGGTAGTTATGCCGTCTATGATTAATACTTATGATTGAAATTGTTTTGACACTATATACTTATAGTAATATCAAAATAATCTGTTTTTAAACGTATCAAGCATTCTTTGGCTATTATAAGGTAAAACCCTATCCTCCGGCTTGCGTTGCATTGTGTGATAGGACCTGGGTCTTGTAATAGCTTCATTTTTCTTTATTTAGCATTGCGCTGTTTGTTTTATGCACTGGTATTCTTAGGAGGAAACCCGTTCCGTGTTATACGGCGTGGTCCCGTGATTTACCTAACTTTAAAATAAAGATTAAAACTATTTTAGTTCTCACACCAGTCACATGACTGACCTGGAGTTTATTGTTTTAACCTAAACTCTGGGTGCCCTTATTTTCGACACGGGAAGCTAGTAGTTGGGTTTTTTTGCAGATTTATATTCATAGGATCCTGGTTTACAGCTGGAATGATAC
This sequence comes from Allium sativum, assembly GCA_030737875.1. Lineage (NCBI taxonomy): Eukaryota > Viridiplantae > Streptophyta > Magnoliopsida > Asparagales > Amaryllidaceae > Allium > Allium sativum. Next base: position 384,154,124 of record CM060921.1, on the reverse strand, counting down.
TCGGAAAACTCTTTATCCGTGTATTTCTTTCAGTTGTGTGTTGTATTTTTTTTCCGCTGCTATGTAAATTTAAATCTCTGATATTTGTCAAATGTGTAATATTTATTCATACGCTGTATATTCTTGTATTATGATGGAATTGTTGTAATAAACAATGAAATGGTCTTCTGTTTGTGTTCCGATGTGTGCTATTCTCAAAGCAATCCACGCTTTCCTTACCGGGGAAGTTACGGGTTACTACAGTGGTATCAGAGCTTTGGTTTACAGAGCTCGAGAACAAGACACATTAGAACTGAATGAAAGAATTCATCAGAGATTGGATTAGTAATATCCAATGAGAATGACTCGTTAGAGACGGGATCAATAGTATCCTAGAACGAGTGTAAAGAGTAAAATTTTTGAAATAAAATTGAAAACAAATTTTGTTTTGAAATTTAAATCGTTTTATACGTATTTGAATATTTATTTGTATTGAATTGGGACAATCGAGCATATAAAGATTTTGCATATACGCGTCATGAACGTATATTCGAAGTTTTAATATACTGGATAGATATAGAATCACACTCTAGTCACCCGGAGATGATTCTGATGATGGATGCATCGTCATCTGAGTTGATGTTCGAGTGTCGAAGGTGTGATATCTATATATTTCCATTAGACTGGTGTGAGAACCAAAACTAGATAGGGCTTATTGTTGTGATTTGGCATCAAAAAGATGATTTTCTGTATATATATCAAAATTATGAATTTGAAACGTTAATCCACTAATTGATTACTGGTTGAGTTGTTTGATTATTGTTTTGATTAATTAAAATTTTGAACCATTTAGTCTAATGGAGCCAAATATTGAACTGTATTGAAAATTGTTTGAAAATGCATGCATGTATATATATATATATATATATATATATATCTGTGTGTGTGTGTGTGTGTGAACAGGTCATAGCAAGGAGGCTAGAGCAGAAGAATAAAATTGTTTGCCCGACAAATAGGTACATGTTTACAAATTTATTGGGTATGGATGATTTTATGAGCCGATTGGCTTGCCGCTTGGCTTTTTCTTTTTCTTTTGGATTGGTGAGGGCCATGGGAGGCTATTTTTAATATCCCGAAGCTCCCGGTGCAGGGGAGGTTATGGCGAAATTTTTCGAAAATTTAGGGTGTTAGCCAAATTTTTGAAGAATTTGAAAAGTTCTTAGAGACTGAAAAGTTGAAGAACTTAAGCCGTAATGAAAATAATGGAAGTTGAGTTGATTAGTAAAACAACTTTCAGCTTCGTTCCTTTTCGGGGATGAAAAGTTTTAAGTGGGGGAGATTGTAACAACCTGGAAATTCTGAGCCAATTTAAATTTTTTATTTTGGCAATTTTAGCGAATTTTGAATATTTAAAATGATATATTTTAAATAATATCAACGAGAAATTTATTTTGAATAGAATTAGAATGTATATATTTATTTGAATTGTCGTTAGAATACAAATATTTTATTTTAAATATAAAAGGAATTGAAAATGGCGCGGTAGTTTGAAATTTCGATTTCGAATTTCAAATGAATGTATAGGATTCAAAATAAACCGGATTTTGGCAAAACCAAAAATATTAGAATCTATTTGAGAATATCTTTCCAACGAATCCGAAAAATCAAAATTTCATAGCGGGGATAAAAAGTTATGCCCAGTTGAAAATTCAGAATAGTCGCTATGGAATTCTGGCCCTTAAAAAATGGAAATTTTGCAAACGACCTCGGTTTTCGAAGAAACCACTTTTGTTGGATCCGGGATGTCAAATTATTGCTAGGTTCCAAAATTCATAATTTTCTGAATCAATATGTGAGCGTGGCGAAGTAAAACGTGTTTTGACAATAATAGTGCAAAACACTGCCAATGAGGAAGCAGTTGAGAGGAAACTTGATTTGAACTTGAGCAACACTGCTATCACTCCATTACAGGAGATTTTTGATGAAACGACTAATTATGTCAACGTTATGGATGAGGAAAATGGAAAAACCATCCCCACTGAACATGAAGTGATAATACAACACCCTGTTGAATTAGATGACTCGGATTCCTCACCAGTTACCTTGGTACTGCTTGAGGACGCAGATTTCGTATGTGACAAGATTAGAATAGTTATGGCAAGAGAAAAAATTAGTGCAGAAAAATGCGAAACACTGCAGAAGTTACTGGATGAATACAGCTCCATTCATAGCAATGTGGAAAACAACATGTTCAGTAAAGCTAAGATAGTCACTATTTCTAAGATGCTAAAGAGAATGAAATCTCCCAATTTCCATTTATTCAAGCAATATAATATGCCACAATCCACCCAAGACACAACCTGAACAAAGTCACCCCAAAGCGCAACATCCCCGTATCAACAAACTGCTCCACCTTCGAGAAACAAGGATAGGCCCCTGATTTGATAATTGAACAGTCTGATTCTGCTTCTAGCGAAAAAGTTGGGCCTAAATCCCCTATCACCTGAAGCATGAAGAAGGAAATGATGAAGAACCTACAAGAAAATGGTTAGTTGCAGTGTTTTTGCAGTTAGCAAGCGTAGTGTCTTGCATCTCATAATAGTATGTAATACAATTTCTTTTTATGTCAAAGTAGTTATGGTATGTGATTTGGGTATGTAATTGATCTAGGTACGATCTGTCATCTGTGCGTGAAGGACTAAGTTAATATACATTTTGTATCTCACCTATATTATCATGTATTTTATTTTTTCTACAATAAAGAGTGTTACATTGCACTACAAAAACCGGTCGGCTTAGCCAAAAAAATAATTTATTAAATTATTGTCTACAATTTTATTTGAGAAAATATTATGGTTATTGTAAAACACTATAGATCTAGAAATCAGTCCCATAAACATTGTAAGAATTAAGTTTTATTTCAGATCTCCAGTTTCTGTGTTAAACGATGAGTTATGTAATTTTGATTAAAAAGATATGACGGTGAATAATGTAACTTTGATTAAAAAGACATAAGCCTACTTATGTTCAATTTTGTTGGGGTTTAACTTAGTTATTGTGAATTGTGGCTTTTTACTCTTTTTAAACAAAAAGACATCATTTGAAACCAATAAAAATATGTCAAATATTAAAAAAGGGAAAAGTTTTGTAAATTCATGCATAAATATAAATATATGTATTTGTGCATAGTTTACATCAACTATTCCAGAACATACATAAATATATATATATTTCTTGTGGTTTGAAATATGTTTTTTCCAGTATACAGGCATGATTTACAATAATTGAAGTTGAAAAGTCTTTTTGTAAGATTTGGAACCTTATTTCAAGATTGAATACAAAAAGGAATGTTTGGTTATTAGTTGAACCAAATTATTAAACTTAACGCTAATAATAATAAAAGGAAATAGTTACGTTAACTATGCTAATATATATATATATATATATATATATATATATATATATATATACATACATACATACATTATTTGTCTGAATCTACGTAAATAACGAAATATGTATAATAATGAATGTTTGAACAAATTTTATTTTATGGAATTATACATGTAAATATAGCCCATAATAAATGAATATATTTGTGGTGACGGTTGTAGCAATTAGTGTAATTGATTGTTATAAATAGGGCAATAAATAAAAAGTTAACTATTGTAACTGTAATTGATTTGAGGAAAATATAAATTAGGTAGTTAATCCTAATGTTTACAATTTCTAAATTTTCTAGTATTAATGTTGTAAACCCCAATTTGGAAATTTGAATTATAACTCCATTAAGATACGAGGTTAAGTTCAACTTGCGGTAGAAGTCTGGCCGGGACCGCTCGACAAATCCAGCATCCACAAGTAGTCAACTTAATGTGAGAGGTCTGGTGCATAAATATGTGTATATATATACATATACAAAATACAAATAATCAAATAACTAGAAATGTCTGTTGGGTTACAACAAATAGATATTACGATACTGATGAAATAGGGATATTCCATTGTTAATTAATGTCTTAGGAAAATTATGACCGTTAGGCTCATAAATGACATTAATTATAATCAATGGACATAAATAATAATTAAGAATAATTATTGTCTTAGGAAATCATGACCGTTAGTTTCATAAGTGACATTAATTATAATCAATGCAAGTAAATAACAAATTAAAAGATAGATTGTTGCCTTAGGAAAATATTATCGTTACGGTGATAAATGACATTAACCCTATTAAATACAAATAATGAAATAAAAAGGGGATTAATGGGTATTGACAGCCGTTTTAAATACTAAGTCCAATAGGGAAGATTAAATAGATATCCCAGGATTAAAGGGATATAAATTTCCTTATTTATAGCAACTAATCTAAAATTCATAATTAAAAGATAGATTGAACTTAGTAGGTAAATAATGCTAGTTATTATTTACCATAGAAGCCCATGATGACAATTAATCGTGTACATATGGTATGTCCGTAAAGGGAAACTTAACGGAAATAACTCAATAACGTAGCCTGCTTTGGGATTAAGGTCTTAAGTGGTTAGATCCACCTATAAAAAGGTATCAAGCGATTGCGTATCCCACCTCCTATATATGAAAGCCGTAAAGGCTAATTTGATGCGAACTTGATAATCTTCGCGTATAGTTCGCTTCCTTGGGTCGAGGAGTCCACCTAGGAGTAGGTCTTCCAGTATAGGGGTCTTAAATGGTGTGTATGTGAGTCCAACCCAAACCTGGAAATTAAAAATGTCCAGTATAATCATTCCATTGGACTACCTATCCTACGGAAGTATTAAGCAACTAAGGAGATTATCCAATAAGGTCACCTAGATGGTAAAACAAAACACTATCTCTTACCTTACATGGGATATGAGTTTATATGTGTGAATGACAGAAGCCTTAACTAGTAGGGTCCCATAGATAGTGCTCTCTAGTTTATATTAACATTGGATAAATCATCGAGAGGTATTGAGTGACTAACATGTCCATTTAGGGTCTTAAGCGATTGGGAGAATCCACCCTATCTGAGGCGTTAAGTAGTTAAGGATGTGTGTGAATAAATAAACTCCATAATTAGGAGTTCAACCTCAATTTAATCATCAACCATGTTTGGTTTAAAGGCTTCATAAATAGAAGTAAAAATGTTCTATCTCGATATCGTATTTATTCGGAATGCTACCTTAGGAAGGGTAGTTAGTGTTGTGCGTAAATGTTTACAAGGTTAAGGCTAGAATTACTAACCTTGGCAGGCATACATCTTGGGTTGAACCAAACAGGATACATCTGCGTTTTGTAATCTATGTTGTACATTTACAGTTCACCATATTCTTGTTCTTCTAACCCCCTCCTAATTACAACCTCCCAGGTTTTCTGGAGAAGATCAGGTTCTCACAGGTATTTAAGTTTGGCTTTTGGTTCTAGTTCTCTCATGCTCGTTATTGGCAAAGTGACTTACTTCAAAAACGTAGTTACTTGAGTTAATACTAGTCTATCCAATTTTATTTCCGTTGTGAATTATTTTATCGTACTCTGATTATGCTCATGCTCATTTATTTGCAGGTAGCAGATTTACATGCTCCATGCTTGGATGGGTTCAAGTTTCGATTTTTGTCGAAATTTGGGATCAAAAAAGTGTGGGTTGTTACAATCATAGAAAAATATATTGAAGACTTAAATCACCTAAAATGTCAAACCTTTTCCATATAAATAAATACGGTTTAGTGAGAGATTATATCACTCACCTTAGCCAAATTATCCGAAACCAGTGCAAAATGTAGAGCTCTTCAATACGAGTCCATAAAAAACCGCATTCAAAATGGATTCTTATGCAAAAGTTATGCTAGTTAGAAGTTTGTATATTTGAACAGGCATTGAAACAAAACATACAACCTTTGACCAACTACTACGACCACCTCGGACCTTTGATCGACACCAAACTAACACCATCTGAAGTGCCTTCCTCCAGGTTACCTCCGTTGGAAAATTCGACGTCTGACAATGCTTTGTTCGCCGAAAAAAGCCAAAAAAACAAAATCACCAAACCATAGATCTCTCTCTCATATGAACTCCGATCGACCTCAAATGTACATGATTCTCCTCGCTTTTAAATCTTCTATTGTTTTCCTTCTGGTGCCAAAAGCTAAATCTCAATGATGTGATCGTGGTTTGCAAAAAATAAAATGGACCTAAAGCTGCTCTACCTCGGTTTTCATGCACTAAGAGGATCTGATTGACGAACGGGCACCATTGATGACTTCATATCAATGATACAAACAACTTTCATATTGAGAGTTTTGGCTGAAAGCAGACGGATTGAAAGGAGCAATGTGGACAATTGAAAGTTATGGTTCCTTGACGGCTAGGGATAGAGTTTGAGAATAAAATAACCTTATTTTCTAAATATATGCTCATATTTATAGTTGGATGCCCAAAATGGGATAAATAGGCGCGCACTCTAATTGACATGTGCCTACAGACGTTATGTACATAAAAATGGCATTTGAACACGATAGAATATGTCTCGATGCCATACTCCATCATTTGTGGCACTTAACCTTTTTCCGAATATTTAGTTTCCATAATTGATAGATCCGATCGCAACGGAACTCAACTATGTGCAATAACTCATCGCTATTACTCCAAAAACATAGGTTCTATCAAAATCCGGCACTACCTCCTAAAACGAAAATTTTCATGCGTATTTTAAAATAGTTTTGCCTCTAAATCGTCAAATCTTAAAATATGGAGATCCTTATACTTTTTATTCACCTAACAAACTACCTTAACTGAATAGAAATAGTCTCAAATCCTGATTAGATTATTGATGGAAAATATTCCTTTGGAACCATTAAATAGTTAATGATTAATATTTAGGTAAAATATTTAAATGTCCAATCGTTTAAAATACGGGTTGTTACATTCTTTCACCTTTAAAGGTTTTGATCCTCGAAACCCTCAAAGGTAGAAATCACAACCCAACACTCTCACCAAAAATGATGACCCTCATTACCCATCACTCTCTAGAATACCTACTGAAAGCGATCACTACAAAGAAAATAAACTCGGAATTTGACATGGAGTGAATATTTCCATTCCTAGGTACAACCATCAGGAAAATTCTAGATCAAAAAAAACTAAGTTAGACACCTACATTGTGCCCTTATTTCTAATGAACAGACAGTGGAGAATATAAGTGACGACCCCTTTATTGGGAGACAACTCGAGTAAGAAACTCCTTTGTCAAATCTGGCTTAGATCACAGAAAATTCCGACAGTATGTCATCTGCGCTGTTCAATCTGAAGAAACTATAACTAGCCAAATTCATCTCAATTCAACAAAAGGGAACAAAAGCCCAAAGTGAACACTTATAACTAGGGCATAAATCAGCAAAAATGCACGTAGAGAAAAACCTTAACTCCAAATGACCCTTATTGCCAAGTCATGTCTGGAAACAAAGACACTAAAGGATAAGGCTACCCCACATGCCTAACAACCATAAAAGTATAACCAATCATGTGTACATCATCAATGGAACAAAGGTAAAAAAACAATGGTAAAAAATCATAAGAACATAAATAGTCAAACATGTAAGAAAATTAAACAACAAGATAATATCCAAACCTATCCTAGCATGCATGATACTATTCTACCTATTGAGATATTGAATAGGCCATATAATCCATATATGACCAGAAAAACTTGGTTTTCTTCTCATGAAAATAATAAGTCTGACATCTCTCTTCAACGAATCGGATATGAATGAGTGTCATCATTCTATCCATAACTCCTTGGCAACCTATCAGTGAAAACCATCGATAATTACTCCCTTATCAATCATGGTCGAATCTGCATCTCATCACTCCAAACTTTAGAGTCATACCCAATAACTAATACGAGCAATATCCACTAATGGAAAATTGCTCCTAAACTTGCATGTCTCCAACTTAAACACAACAACTTCATTAGGAGGCTAGGAACCTTAGCCATCGCTACCAACAAAGGTTAAGATCACCCTAGGAGAAGAGAAACCCAATGATGTACGTCGAAAAACAACTCTAGCTTCTTTCTAAATAATCAATGCTTCTAAGTCACCAAAGAAAACTCCATTGCCACTGATCCCAAATCAAGAGTCGGATACACCTTCCTATATGGTTCTTAGTCGTCGACTAAGGATGCGAAAACTTGCTTTTACCTTCGACACTACACAACGGAAACTACGTAACAAACGAATGTTGTGGAATCCATATTCTCATATTGAATGAGTATGCCAATTCAATTACTAACTCTCTAACCAAGCTAGATAAGTCGACCCGAACTCTGAACTCACATAACCCTCATAGGACAAATAGGGATATCCTAACCATGGTAACTTGACCCAAAGATTTTCTCCTCCCATCCTTAAGAAAAATTCCAACAAACCAAACCATCAACTGGTGTCTTCCTTACACCAATTAGCATGACGTCGCCTATGATATATGCTTTCTACTTGTCAATGGGAAACGAGAATACAGTTGGGCTGCACAAAAAGCATGACTTCTTAATGTGATATCTCAGATCACAATCTAAGAGATCAGCCAAACACGGTGACTCGCCCATCGACTCGAACAACTCAACAAATTAATCAAACTCAGTACAACATATAAAACACCGTAATTGCAAACTCAATACAACATATAAAACACCATAATTGGCACAATCCATCTATCTACTCTCCTCTGGATAAATTTTTCTTAAAAGTCAAACTGAGAGAACATCCGGATGCTACGGAATTGATCTAAAAAGCTACCTAGAAGCATATTCCCTTGGGGCATGAATATTGGTTCAATATTTGAAACTGGACCTACATGAAACTTAACTCCAATATGGTGAAAATCTAGCAACTTTGTTAAAGCTAACCAACACAGAATCTAAGGGAACAATCCATCTCTACTGTGAATATTACTGATGCTTCCTACTTGGATATATTCCTTTGAATCTCAAATGATTGTTCTTCTACACCTTGAACTCCTTCTTCGCTCTCCTTGTGTCTTCCTTCTCGAAGGTATCACTATAGGTCTAGCACACTTCATCATGTCAATACAGAACTAAATTTCTATAGCAACTGTACTGTCGACAACTTAACGTCTAGAATCTTGAGCTACTGTAGATAACTGGCCATCACCTGCTAATCTGGTAAATAGCCTACTACTACTCCTTGCTCATCATCTATCCCTATCATCACCGATGCCCTCTCACAATATACTACTAATTATTTTCTCATCCAGTCCAACCCCAGTGTAATATTACCCCCAACATGTTAACTCTAGACCCTAAGTCTATACTAATTAAGCCTAAAGCAACAATTATCAAACAACAATAAAAAAAACTCAAACTTGACTCGATGATATTAAATATTGATGAACCATGTATAGCGCCAAGTATAAACACCTGTGCTGTAACACTCCCACATCTCAAGGCCCAAAACTAAACTCTACAGATGCTGCAGTCATCCAAAGTGCTAAACCCTGGCAACCAAGCAGAGGATGTTACACAAATATAGTCCAACTAATCCCTTAATATGGTAAGTCAAAATCAAGACAGGTTAAATCAAATCTTTTCGAGTCCTAACCTTAGTCCATCGGCCAAACTACTATATCAAATGGAATGATGAAACCTTAATGACATTATAAAATACGTATGGAAATTCCATTAGTGGAAAAGATGTCTCAAATGGTGATATCATTTTTCTTTGTTTCTAATCGACGGAGCACTCGACCAAACGGGATCGACGATCTATGCATATGCTTCCATGATTAATCCATAAAACAGGTCAACTCTCCATTGGGTACAAGCTTGAACATCATGAGCTCCACTGACCAACTTCTTAAAGTCTTCATCCTCTATTTAAATGAAATCAACTGCTTCCCAAGTCGATCACCCAACCTATAATGACCCGCATTGGTAGAGGTATTATAATTAATTTATTTAATTATATAAATGGTGATTAAAATGATTTAATGGTCGTTGAATTAAATAATGGTCAATATTCAATTAAAATAATAAATTAAATAATATATTTAATTCTGAAATAATCAGAATTGGGTGAAATGGCGATATGGTGTGAACTGGATCATCTGTGATATTTAATTCAGTTTAGAATTGAATTAGAATAACGAATGTATTTAAATAACGAAGATTTGAACGTATAATTTTAATATAATTAAAAACGAGCTCGAAATGGCGCTGCAGTTCGTAAATTGGCGATTCGAACTTCAACTGAATGTACAGGATTCGTTTTAAGCCGGATTTCTGTTAAACAAGGAACGTGTGGAGCTGGTGAAGTATATCTTTCTAGTGGAAGAGAAAATCAGGATTTCGTCGTATAAACTTTGAGATATGTCCAAATCAAATTTTAGAAAAGTCGCTGTGGAATTCCTTTATAATTTATAAAGGAATTATTTATATTTTTTAAAGGGATTTCAATATAAATCGAATATCGGGTTGACCCAGAAGTGAATATCGAGTTAGAAATTCATATAGGAATATTCTAGAGTTGTATGGTATTCCACTGTGAATATAGTCAATAATATTTATTTTTAAAATATTTAATTAAATTATATTTAAATATATTTATATATTTAAATGGGTCATTCAGAGCTTTAAAAATAGCCAGTTTCGCAAACGAAGTCGGAATTCGATGAAACTAATTTTGTTGGATCCGCAATGTTAAATTATTGTTAGATTCCAAGTTCCGTGATTTTTGCGGTCACTGTGTGGCCGTACGGATTTTTAGAGTGAAAAACAGTTAGTATTTTGACGGTTAAAAATACGCTGTATGAGCATACGAAGTCGGAATTCGACGAAACTAGTTTCGTTGGGACCGTAATGTTGAAATCTAGCTGTATGTCAATTTTCAAGATTTTTGGGTATCGTATGTAGTCACAGGAATTTTAGAGGACACAGAAAAATAGCGTTTGCTTATATTTTAATATAATAATCGAATATTAAATTATTTAAAATATCCTATATAATGTCTTAACATCCTAAACCCTAACATCAATCAGAAGTCAAACTAAAATCCATCGTTTTCAATTTTTCATTTCCAACGTAAAGAGTGAGCTTTCAGGAATTTTTATAAATCCAAATCAAATGCCAAAAATCCCAAAATATATGTACTTAAGTTCATATCGACTTCCTCTTCATCCTCATATAAGTTTTACAGAGACCGATGTTGTTTTTGGTCGAATCTGTTTTTCAGCGTGAGGTACTTTCTGGGTAGGGTAGGTAAATTCTTGAAATGGAAGTAGTAATTCGGTTTGGTGATGTTGGATTTGAGTTCGGTATTGGTTTTAACATCTATCTCGAATTTGTGGGAATTTTCTGAAAATAAAGATGTCGCTCCATCCACCGTGGACGGAAATCCTGGGCTGACGACGAGTGGAGTATATTGGTGATGGTTGTGAAGAGATCAAAGAGAGGAGTTCGTTGGTGGAATGGTGGTTGAATTCGATGGTTCATGGAGGGAGAGATGATGAGATCGGTTTGTGTTAATGGCGTGGAAAGTGGAGGAGCAGGTCACGGCAGTTTTGTGGTGAGGGAGAGAAGCACGAGCGGGTTGGATATTTGAAGTGGGTCGAAATGTTGGTAAAGGCCCAAGCCCTTTTTATTTAAAGTTTATTTAATTTAAAATGGTGTATTAACGTATAATGTATATAACTTTGTCATACGGTATCGGATTTGGACAAAACAAGATCCGTTGGGATCGTATGGACGAGAGCTTCACAATGAAGCTAATTGGAAGTAGATTGGGGCTCGTATGAATTTATGGCGAAATGAACTGTTTGATTCAAATCAAACAACAGTTTATCGTTCACGATGAACTGCCAAAGTGAGTAAATCTAACTAACTCTGAACAGTTTATGATTTCATGTTGTATTTTTAGAATAGTTAAATGTTGGCTGATTAACTGTGTGTTGACTGTTTGATTGAACTACTAGTCAGTTAGTTGAATTTTTATATTGATTCTGTTTAATAGAATATATCATATGGAACTGAAAGTGATGTTGATTTTATTATATAACATCTGTGGATGCAAGGAAATAGGTTGGAGGAATCCGACTGGATTCCTCAACAGTTATTTTATTGTTTTTCATATATTTTGATATATGATGTGAATTATAACCTGTTGTTGATTGTGTGTGTATGAACGATATTGGACATCGTAATTTGATATGTTAAACACCATAACATACCGGGATTTGGAGAAAAGGGGAATTTGTCAAAGTGAATACTGGAAAGAGAATATTTATAAAATCAGAGGATTTTATAAAAGAGAATATTTATAAATAGAAATTTATTTATAAATGGATTATTTATAAATATAAAATACTTAGAAATAAAACCCTAAAGGAATTATTTGCAAACCATTTGCAAATAGATTAGAAAGAGAAATGTTTGTAAACCATTTAAAAATCAGAATAGAAAGAGAAAGGTTTGTAAACCATTTACAAATGAGATTGAATAGGGAATATTTGTAAAACATTTACAAATGAAATCGAAAGAGGAGTATTTGTAAAACCTTTACAAATGAAATCGAAAAGGAGATATTTGTAAAACCATTTACAAATAGAATTAAAAAGGGAATATTTAGAAAATAAATAGAGTTAAACCAGTTAGAGTTAATCAAATAGAGTTAACCAGTTAGAGTTAAACCAGTTAGGGTTAATCTGTTAGAGTAAATCGATAGAGTTAAATCGAACTAATGTTATTCAAATGGAGTTTATCGAATATTAGTTTATTCGAATAGAGTTAAAGGAAAGGAGTTATTGATTTTTAGTTAATCGAAGGAATTATCGATTATTAGTTAATCGAAATGAATTATCAATTATTAGTTAATCGAAAGGAGCTATCGATTATTAGTTAATCGAAGGAGTTATCGATTATAGTTTAATCGAAAAGAGTTATCAATTTGTTTAATCGAAGTGAGTTATAGAATATTGGTTATTCGAAGGAGTTATCGAATTTAGTTATTCGATGGAGTTAATCGATTAGAGTTAAAATAAAGGAGCTGATCGAATATAGTTTATTCGAATAGAATCAATTGAGTTAATCGAATATTAGTGATTCTAAAAAGAGTTAAATAGAGTTATCGAATATTAGTTATTCGAAATAGAGTTAAATAGAGTTATCGAATATTAGTGATTCGAAATAGAGTTAAATAGAGTTATCTAATATTAGTTATTCGAATAGAGTTAAATGGATTTAAAGGAGTTAATCGAATTTGGTTTATTCGAATAGAGTTAAAGGAGTTATCGACTAGAGTTAAATCAAATAGAGTTAATCCAATAGCGTTAGTCCAATAGAGTAAATTGAATAGAGCTATCGAATATACCTTATTCGAAGGAAAGAATTATCGAATAGAGAAGATTCGAAAGAGAGTTACGTAAGGAAGTTTGTTAAAGAATTAAAAGGTGAACTTTTTCTATTTCAAGGTTAGAAACGTTGTTCAGTTAAGGTCTGAGAGGTAGTATTACCCCAACTTGATTGACTTCATTTTTAACTAAGGAATGGTTAAGATTCGATAGTGAAGGTGGGTTAAAGGAATTTAGTTAATAAGCGTAATGGTTTGAGTTGGCATCGCGATGGTTTGTTTAAACATCTGTCTAAGTCCAATGAAGTAGTTTTGGAAATGTTTTCCAACTAAGAACCAGAAATGTTTTCTGATATAGAAAACAAGAAATGGAAATGTTTTCCAATGGTAATAACATATATTTTCTAAATTTAGAAAATAAGAAATGTTGAATATAGGGAAATAGGAGATAAGTAAATTAATGAAATAAAGAGATAAATGTTGAATGATGATTGATCGATATAATTTCCTCCTGGAAATAATGTCGTTGTTTGCACACCTGTTTTTCTTTGATGGTTAAATCACAGACTATCGAAGTTTTGACCATTTTAACGTTGTTAATATGGAGAGACCGGTTGGATTATTATCCAAATAACCACTCTGTGTTGGCATAAGCGTTGCGAATCGTATATGTAACAACCCGTATTTTTGAATAACATGTTATAACATAAATGGAGGCAGAATTAAACTGCAAATTCTGAATCAAGGGAAACGGGCTGTGCCATTGCGTTCGTCTCGGAAAAATACGCGAAATAGAGTCTGAGTTTTCGAAAATCGGAGTCCGTATGACCAAGATATGGCCTCGCGAAGTTTCACGAAAAATTCACAAATTAAAGTATACTTAATTAATTGAAATGGGTTGCGCAGAGAAATATATATATATTGATATATATATAATTGAAAATTAAATAAATAAATATGCAAAAATGTTCAAAACAGCGAATTGGGAGAGGGGAATAACCGAACCGGTCGATTTTTGAGGTCGACCCGAGCTCGCTGGGTCGACTAGGGGTTAATCCAGGGTGTTTGGCTGTCAACCCGTGGGCCGATTCGCTCAAATGCAGATTTTGCATTTGAATGGTTCTCATGGTTCAGCTTTAATCTAAAGGCCCTAGATGGTTCCTACACTTGACTTCTTACCCAAGACATGCTTTGATGGCTTGGATTGAATCTAGGGTTAATCCTATGGCTAATACTATCCTAAAACTCTATAAAAAGGACCTAACACCTAGCCTAAATCATCATTATTCATTCCTACAACTAAACTATGTCAAATTTGTTCCTCTCATGGCCTCCACTCTCATGCTAAAATTCCTAAGTCTATTTCTATGAAAGATTGTGAGTTCATACAAGTGTTTTCAAGATTGTATGAGTGTTCTTAGTTTGCATTCAAGTCAAGTTGCAACATTTCTATTACAAAGCAAGGGTTTTTATTGATTTGGCTCAAGGGTTTTCATTTGAAGCTTGCATATTTGGGTTTTTGGTGCTAGCATAAGGGCTTCGTCTCAATCTTTATAATAAATAATTATTTGTGTCTTCATAGCATTGTAAGCCCTTTTCTACTTTCTTTCTTTGAACTCTAAAGTTAAATGAATGATGCAAGTTTGGTTGATCATTATATGCAAGTTTGGTTGATCATTATATGCAAGTTTGGTTGATCATTATATGCAAGTTTGGTTGATCATTATGCAAGTTATGTATGACACATGTTGCCATGTTATGCAAGTTTGGGTTGACCATGTTATCATGTTATGCAAGTTTGGGTTGATCATGTTATCATGTTATGCAAGTTTGGGTTGATCATTATACACATGTTATCATGTTATGCAAGTTAAACTTGAAGTTGTGAGCTTAAAGCTTCAAGCTTTATGTTGAAGGTTGCATTTTGGCAACATGGAAGTTATCATATCCCTTATGATAACTTGCATGTGAGGCTAAATGCGAACTTCTAGCCACTTCTACATGTCATTCATCACCATGTATCACTTATGTGCTAAGTTTGGTTTTATGCATGCTTTTGAAGCCTAATAATGCAATATGCAAGTATATGAACATATGTACATTTCATATGCCACCATGTTAAACTTGTGGCTTCAACACCTTTTTGTCATGATTATGCCAAGTTCCCTATTTTATCCTTTATGCATTGTTGCGATTATGTAAACGATGGGATTACGTTGGGGTTGGGTAACATTATGACATAAACATGGTTTTTACAACATGACGTGATATGTTAACTTGTAATTATGTTTTGGAAACATAATGGACATGACACTTAGAAAATATGAGTGTGGCCAACTCGAGGTTGGGTTGAGTTTGTAGCATAAATCTACCCGGACCCGCCCGGCTTAACTAGTGGCTACAAACAATAAGACCCAATGTCAGAAGTTGGTCATGTTGTGCTCGAACCCGAGGTTAGACCTAGTTGTGGTGTAAAACTACCCGGACCCGCCCGGCTTAACTAGTAACCACAACAAAGTCTAATGTGAGAGGTTAAAGCGCATTAAGTTAATTAATGCCTCCTGATTAGGGTTAAGTCATGGTCCACTTAATACTTAACCAATTTGGGCTTGATGGATTAATCGAGGTTAAGTCAGGAGCCTTGGGTACTCTTAACCGATTTAATCCACGTTTGGATCGGGTTAACCACATTTAACCCGTTAAGAAACCCTAGTTGCATGGTCCTTTTCAGCAGTAACCTTCTAGGTAGTATCATAAGACCCTAGGACTAGGCTAGGGTGGGGCACGATTACTGGGCTGATTGTAAGAGACCAAAAGAGACGGCTGAATGATGCCCCGGTTGTTCAGGCGGACCATGGTCGTGCACATTAAGTCCGGAGTTGAACACGGGCACCGGTAGGTTTGACTGTGCATCATGGTATGGTGTCAGAGGGTTACACCATAGGGCCTGATACACCCTAGGGTGGACCTTGCACAGTCAACTACATTACATGATTAAGCCGTATGACACCGACACTTGACCAGTTAGGCTTATAGGGAGCCGATCGACTAGACCGAGTAGTTGGACCTTGATTTAGGTCACCTCATGATGATGGGCCAAGCTTGGGCCAAGGGATCAATTCTTGTTTTTACTTGACATGTTAGAATGCTAGTACACCCGTGGTGCAAAACTTAACCTTGATTATGCGATGACACCTTTATCTATCTTGTTAGTTAATCATCATGCCAGTATGTTGTTATCCTCATGTTCATCTCAGCTTCTCATGCCAGTTAACTTTTCTAGTTCATGGACAGATAGTAGTAGGGATTACCAGTCTTTTTGACTGACCTGTTTTCTTTCGCCTCTTGTCTTCCGTTTCCCCCCTCAGGTCCTCAGGGTGGGAACATTGGAGCTTAGCTTGGATCTTTCTAGCTTGCTTACTGGATTTGCTCATGTACGGGTTTGGACATTGAGCTAGCTATGGTTTATCACTTCACTTTGGGGATAGTACTTTATGTATTTCAGTTTTTCAGTTTATGCTTTTATCTAGACTTTGTTGTTGGAAAATAATGACCAAGTACTTTGTTGTAACATGACTATGGTTTTGAAATGCTAAGTTTTATCCGCTGCTTTACTACTCTGTTTTACTTATATGTTCTGTCTTGTGATATCTGCATGCATGTTTACCTTGTTTAACGCCCCTCCAAAGCTAATGTCCTTGCAAGAGTGGCATTGGCGGAGGTGGGGTGTTATAGTATATGCCAAAGATAATTGAAGACAGAGTAAAGTGCAAGGGCTATTGTATAAGTCTTAGATAACGGTGCCTAAGATGGATATACTGAATAGTACCTTCGGTTCATCCTGTTCCTGGATGACTTGTATGCATGAATGTCTAACAGAGTATTTCCAGAAAGGTCACGTACATTGATTTCTTCAACCGTACCAAGAGTGGAAACAGAGAAGGAAACTTCTTTAGCTAACACGTAATGTACTGTTGTAGACGTCAATTAGTGATTTTCGATGGATCTGACAAATGTGGCATTCGAAGTGAATCTAATGTGATGATGAAGCGTAACCTCAAGCCTCATCAACCGGTAAGTGACAGAAATCGGGCAGGCAGCATAGCTAAGTCGGTCGCTCCAAAGTAGGGTGTATAATCGCCTGATCTAGAGTTTCATTTATTTCTAAAAATATATTGCCAATACTGTCCCATTCGGGAAACGATTACTGATCCCAACCATTGGTGATATACATTCGATACACTCAAGCGAAATGAGTGGTCGGTCATGTGTGGCCGGGTTGCAAGATGTTCTTTTTGAACCCAGTGTATTCCTTTCTAGAGGTACACTAGCGAAAGGTGGTTCCATACCTTGTCATAGTTGGAAATCCATTACCCAATACGTGCTTGCGGTTTTGATTGTATACTATATATGTAGAACGTCAGATGAAAGCGTTTCTGCTAGATGATTATTATATTGTGGTTGATAGACATTATTATAATATCAAAAGGATTTTGATATAAAGATATTTTGGATTCTCATAAGGAAAAACCCGTTCCGTTATACGGCGTGGTCTTATGAGATATCGTTTAATGGCTTAAACTGTTTTAAACTGTTTTACTCATACCAGTCCCATGATTGACCCGGAGTTTATTTTATTTTGTTTTCCCTAAACTCTTGGGTGCCCAATTTTGTACGGTCAGTCAAGTAGTCGGGATTTACAGATATACTGGAAGAGCTTGGAGCAGGAGGCTTCAGAATCATATAGCTATAGTTTATTTCCGCTGTGTTGTAAGTGTTGTACTCTGAAAATGTTATTGTATACATATACTGATTTTATTTCAAGGATATGTTATCTACTATATGTTATTCGTTCCGCTGTGAGGTTCGTGTTACTCTGATATTGTGTTCTTCTTCTTCTTCTTCTATTCTAAGTTTCTATCTTATCTTTCCACACCCTCTAATTTCTTTCATTAACCATCCGGTATTTTCGACTCTTGATGTTCGATATGTGTTGTATATCGGATAATCAAGATCGCATTTTTCCGGGTCGTTACAGTTGGTATCAGAGCTTAAGTTAAGTATTACCTTGGCTCTGTGGCGTGACTCAGTAGAGATGGGGTTAGCAATACCCTAGATTGAGTTGAGTGTATATATACGAGTGAACGTATTTGTTATTCAATATAAAATGATTTATATTGTGGAGATTTATTGGTTGAGTTGTTTATGAGTTCTGGTCGATCAGTTTGATCCACTGTATCGGTAGGAGTTTATAAACACTCGAATACGATGGGTCGACACGATATGTTTTGAAAAGAGGGTAAATTAAAATAAGTTTACCCAAGGTATATCTTGATATAGAGAAGATATATATATCAAAATTATGATATAGTGGATATATTGGTTGTTATTATAATCGAGTAGGATTATAAATTAAATGGTTATGTAAATAACCAATCAGAATTCATATAAGTGAAATACGTGAAATCAGACGAGTTGAATCTGAAATTTTAAACCAGAAATTGAGTTAAAACTTTGGAGAATTGGATAAGTGTTTGTAAATGAATTTGGATTAAAAATAAGGAAAATTTAAGATCCTGGGAGATTTTAAATTGTTTTACAAGCAGTGTGAATTATATTTTGAAATGGATTTCAAAGTGGAAATGTTTAGAAATGGTTTTATAGTATTGAACTCACTTCGATCGCTGGAAAATAGATTTCGATGATGACAGCTGCATCATCAGTATTCCTTTTCGAGTTGTAGGTGACGAATTACTACCAGAGATATTGTTTTGAATTTGTTTTGGGAAAGACAAGTTGTGTTGAATTTCAAAATGGGATTTATAATATAGAACTTGAATATATAGAATTTGAATATAGAAATTCAAATGGGATTTATAATATAAAATTTGAATAGAATTTGATATATAGATTTGAATAATAGAAGTGATATAAAATTTGAATAGAAATTGAATAGAATTAACTAAGACGAAGAGGAATTAGTTAATCAAGTTTTGAATTTGAATTTGAACTTTGAAAGGTGAATTGGATTTGTAAATGGATATTCGAAATCGAATTTAGAACTTAAATTTGAAATTTGGATTCAAATTAGTTAATAAGCAAGTTAAAATATATTTGAACATGTCATGTTCAAATATAAAAGTGAAATAGACTAAAGAGTTAATTAACAAATTAATTAACGAATTGAGTTAAAACGATCAGGTATAGTTAAAATAGATTGGGCAGGTATAAATATACATGAGATAGGTATGGATAAGGTATGAAGGTATATAAATAGAATGCTCGACGAAAAGGTATGTATTTAATTCATATATGAGATTTTATACGCCGTATCGGCTAGCCGCTTGGCTTTTTCTTTTTCTTTTGGATTGGTGAGGACCATGGGAGGCTATTTGAAATATCCCGATGCTCCTGGTACAAAGGAGTTATGGCGAATTTTTCCGGGAATTTAAGGAGTTAGAATATTTTTAAGATAATTTAATAGTTAGAAATCATCGTATCGATATATATATATATATATATATATATATATATAGAAGTCAATAAGGAAATGAACTTAGAAATAGAATAGTAAAATCAAAAAGGAGGACTAAGAATAAAATCTAGTAAGAATAGAAAGAGGAAGCGTATACGTGTTTAAAAGTGAATAAGTAGTTGTATGGTATTGATTATTCGAGTAAGTAGTCATATCTGTTTTGACGTTATAAATGTTATTCAGTCAAGGTCAGAGAGGTAGTTATACCCCAACTTGATTTATTTCATTATTAACAAATAAATAGTAAGATTTCAGGCTCGAAGATCAATGTTGAATAAGAGTTAGTTGAATATAGTATTTGGGTTGTCGTAACGATGTTTTATACAACATCCGTTTTAACCCAAATAAGTGTAAGCTTGGAAATATAATAAAGAATATTTCCTAAGTATAGAAAAAACGAAATCGGAAAAGAGATAAGTAATTGGAATATTTTCCAATTATATATAGCATATATTTTCTAAAGTTTAGAAAATAAAGGAAGGCGATATTCGGAAATGTTTTCCAAATAACATAAAAGGCCAATATAGTTATTGAAAATATTTGGTTAACAAATATTGATAAAGAAATAGAGAAGTGATTTAACTAATGGAATATTAATTAAGGGCTCATTGACATGTTGAAAAAGAAAATTTGATTTTTGAAATGAGTAAACTGTTTGAAAACTCCCAGGGAAAGACTGTTTGAATTAAAAACAAATTTAACCAAAATTTGTGAAAGAAAAATTGAATTAAAAGAAAAGCTAGTAAAGTGGTGACTGAGATTGAATTAGAATGATATCAAGACAAATTTTATTGTGAGATTCAAATTTGAAGTGTAATGTGATAATCACAGAGTTTGGAATCGAGAAGAAACTCGAGTTTGAAATGATATTTGGCTCAGATATAAGCGAATGGTTGTGTTGTGGATAAAAGCAGATTGGAATTTGATTGGGATGACCCTTGTATCCGCTAAATTGATAACAGGTGGAAAGGATATAATGATATGCCGACAAAAGGTACAAGTTTATATTTCTATTGGATATAAGATTTATGAGCCGAATTGGCAAGCCGCTTGGCTGTTTGATTTTCTTTTGGGTTGGAGATGGCCCAGAGAGGCGAGTTGGAGTTTGAATTATTGACCAGTACAAAGGAGGTCCTGACAAATTTTTTCGAAAAGTTAAAGTGTTAAAAAAATTTCAGGATTTTTGAAAATTTTCGTTAATCGGAACGAATTAATAATTTAATCGAAATTAAATTGGTTCAGTTGAAGCTGAAGTTGAGAAGGTGAACAAATAAGTTCTAACCAGTCAATTGGGTTTGTTCTCTACCTTAGCAATTTCGAGGACGAAATTATTTTAAGTGGGGAAGATTGTAATGACCCGCATTGGCAGAGGTATTATAATTAATTTATTTAATTATATAAATGGTGATTAAAAGGATTTAATGGTCGTTGAATTAAATAATGGTGAATATTCAATTAAAATAATATATTTAATTCTGAAATTATCAGAATTGGCTGAAATGGCGATATGGTGTGAACTGGATCATCTGTGATATTTAATTCAGTTTAGAATTGAATTAGAATAACGAATGTATTTAAATAACGAAGATTTGAACGTATAATTTTAATATAATTAAAATCGAGCTCGAAATGGCGCTGCAGTTCGTAAATTGGCGATACGAACTTCAACTAAATGTACAGGATTCGTTTTAAGCCGGATTTCTATGAAACAAGAAACGTGTGGAGCTGGTGAAGTATATCTTTCTAGTGGAAGAGAAAAATCAAGATTTCGTCGTATAGACTTTGAGATATGTCCAAATCAAATTTTAGAAAAGTTGCTGTGGAATTCCTTTATAATTTATAAAGGAATTATTTATAATTTTAAAAGGGATTTCAATATAAATCGAATATCGGGTTGACCCAGAAGTGAATATCGAGTTAGAAATTCATATAGGAATATTCTAGAGCTGTATGGTATTCCACTGTGAATATAGACGATAATATTTATTTTTAAAATATTTAATTAAATTATATTTAAATATATTTATATATTTAAATGGGTCATTCAGAGCTTTAAAAATAGCCAGTTTCGCAAACGAAGTCGGAATTCAACGAAACTAATTTTGTTGGATCTGCAATATTAAATTATTGTTAGATTCCAGGTTCCGTGATTTTTGGGGTCACTGTGTGGCCGTACGGATTTTTAGAGTGAAAAACAGTCAGTATTTTGACGGTTAAAAATACGCTGTGTGAGCATACGAAGTCGGAATTCGACGAAACCAGTTTTGTTGGGACCGTAATGTCGAACTCTAGCTTCATGTCAATTTTCATGATTTTTGGGTATCGTATGTAGTCACAGGAATTTTAGAGGACACAAAAAAATAGCATTTGCTTATAATTTAATATAATAATCGAATATTAAATTATTTAAAATATCCTATATACTGTCTTAACATCCTAAACCCTAACTTCAATCAGAAGTCAAACTAAAATCCGCTGTTTTCAATTTTTCATTTCCAACGTAAAGAGTGAGCTTTCAGGAATTTTTATAAATCCAAATCAGATGCCAAAAATCCCAAAATATATGTACTTAAGTTCATATCGACTTCCTCTTCATCCTCATATAAGTTTTACAGAGACCAATGTTGTTTTTGGTCGAATCTGTTTTTCAGCGTGAAGTACTTTCTGGGTAGGGTTGGTAAATTCTTGAAATGGAAGTATTAATTCGGTTTGGTGATGTTGGATTTGAGTTCGGTATTGGTTTTAGCATCTATCTCGAATTTGTGGGAATTTTATGAAAATAAAGATGTCGCTCCATCCACCGTGGACGGAAATCCTGGGCTGACGACGAGTGGAGTATATTGGTGATGGTTGTGAAGAGATCGGAGAGAGGAGTTCGTTGGTGGAATGGTGGTTGAATTCGATGGTTCATGGAGGGAGAGATGATGAGATCGGTTTGTGTTAATGGCGTGGAAAGTGGAGGAGCAGGTCACGGCAGTTTTGTGGTGAGGGAGAGAAGCACGAGCGGGTTGGATATTTAAAGTGGGCCAAAATGTTGGTAAAGGCCCAAGCCCTTTTTATTTAAAGTTTATTTAATTTAAAATGGTGTATTAACGTGTAATGTATATAACTTTGTCATACGGTATCAGATTTGAACAAAAAAGATCCGTTGGGATTGTATGGACGAGAGCTTCACAATGAAGCTGACTGGAAGTGGATTGGGGCTCATATGAATTTATGGCGAAATGAACTGTTTGATTCAAATCAAACAACAGTTTATCGTTCTTTAACGATGAACTGCCAAAGTGAGTAAATCTCACAAACTCTGAATAGTTTATAATTTCATGTTGTATTTTTAGAACTGTTAAATATTGGCTGACTAACTGTGTGTTGACTGTTTGATTGAACTGCTAGTCAGTTAGTTGAATTTCTATATTGATTCTGTTTAACAGAATATATCATATGGAACTGAAAGTGATGTTGATTTTATTATATAACATGTGTGGATGCAGGGAAACAGGTTGGAGGAATCCGACTGGATTCCTCAACAGTTATTTTATTGTTTTTCATATATTTTGATATATGATGTGAATTATAACCTGTTGTTGATTGTGTGTGTATGAACGATATTGGACATCGTAATTTGATATGTTAAACACCATAACATACCGGGATTTAGAGAAAAGGGGAATTTGTCAAAGTGAATACTGGAAAGAGAATATTTATAAAATCAGAGGATTTTATAAAAGAGAATATTTATAAATAGAAATTTATTTATAAATGGATTATTTATAAATAGAAAATACTTAGAAATAAAACCCTAAAGGAATTATTTGCAAACAATTTGCAAATAGATTAGAAAGAGAAATGTTTGTAAACCATTTAAAAATCAGAATAGAAAGAGAAAGGTTTGTAAACCATTTACAAATGAGATTGAAGAGGGAATATTTGTAAAACATTTACAAATGAAATCAAAAGAGGAGTATTTGTAAAACCTTTACAAATGAAATCGAAAAGGAGATATTTGTAAAACCATTTACAAATAGAATTAAAAAGGGAATATTTAGAAAATAAATAGAGTTAAACCAGTTAGAGTTAATCAAATAGAGTTAACCAGTTAGAGTTAAACCGGTTAGAGTTAATCAGTTAGAGTAAATCAATAGAGTTAAATCGAACTAGAGTTATTAAAATGGATTTTATCGAATATTAGTTTATTCGAATAGAGTTAAAGGAAAGGAGTTATCGATTTTTAGTTAATCGAAGGAATTATCGATTATTAGTTAATCGAAAGGAATTATCGATTATTAGTTAATCGAAAGGAGCTATTGATTATTAGTTAATCGAAGGAGTTATCGATTATAGTTTAATCGAAAAGAGTTATCGATTTGTTTAATCGAAGTGAGTTATAGAATATAGGTTATTTGAAGGAGTTATCGAATTTAGTTATTCGTTGGAGTTAATCGATTAGAGGTAAAATAAAGGAGTTGATCGAATATAGTTTATTCGAATAGAATCAATTGAGTTAATCGAATATTAGTGATTCGAAATAGAGTTAAATAGAGTTATCGAATATTAGTTATTCGAAATAGAGTTAAATAGAGTTATCGAATATTAGTGATTCGAAATAGAGTTAAATAGAGTTATCAAATATTAGTTATTCGAATAGAGTTAAAGGAGTTATCGACTAGAGTTAAATCAAATAGAGTTAATCCAATAGCGTTAGTCCAATAGAGTAAATTGAATAGAGTTATCGAATATACCTTATTCGAAGGAAAGAATTATCGAATAGAGATGATTCGAAAGAGAGTTACGTAAGGAAGTTTGTTAAAGAATTAAAAGGTGAACTTTTTCTATTTCAAGGTTAGAAACGTTGTTCAGTTAAGGTCTGAGAGGTAGTATTACCCCAACTTGATTGACTTCATTTTTAACTAAGGAATGGTTAAGGTTCGATAGTGAAGGTGGGTTAGATGAATTTAGTTAATAAGCGTAATGGTTTGAGTTGGCATCGCGATGGTTTGTTTAAACATCTAAGTCCAATGAAGGAGTTTTGGAAATGTTTTCCAACTAAGAACCAGAAATGTTTTCTGATATAGAAAACAAGAAATGGAAATGTTTTCCAATGGTAATAACATATATTTTCTAAATTTAGAAAATAAGATATGTTGAATATAGGGATACAGGAGATAAGTAAACTAATGAAATAAAGAAATAAATGTTGAATGATGATTGATCGATATAATTTCCTCCTGGAAATAATGTCGTTGTTTGCACACCTGTTTTTCTTTGATGGTTAAATCACAGACTATCGAAGTTTTGACCATTTTAACGTTGTTAATATGGAGAGACCAGTTGGATTATTATCCAAAGAACCACTCTGTGTTGACATAAGCGTTGCGAATCATATATGCCAAAGATAATTGAAGACGGAGTAAAGTGCAAGGGCTATTGTATAAGTCTTAGATAACGGTGCCTAAGATGGATATACTGAATATTACCTTCGGTTCATCCTGTTCCTGGATGACTTGTATGGATGAATGTCTGACAGAGTATTTCCAGAAAGGTCACGTACATTGATTTCTTCAACCGTACCAAGAGTGGAAGCGGAGAAGGAAACTTCTTTAGCTAACACGTAATGTACTATTGTAGACGTCAATTAGTGATTTTCGATGGATCTGACAAATGTGGCATTCGAAGTGAATCTGGTGTGATGATGAAGCGTAACCTCAAGCCTCCTCAACCGGTAAATGACAGAAATCGGGCAGGCAACATGGCTAAGTCAGTCGCTCCGAAGTAGGGTGTATAATCGCCTGATCTAGAGTTTCATTTATTTCTCAAAATCTATTGTCGATACTGTCCCATTCGGGAAACGGTTGCTGATCCCAACCGTTGGTGATATACATTCGATTCACTCAAGCGAAATGAGTGGTCGGTCATGTGTGGCTGGGTTGCAAGATTTTCTTGTTGAACCCAGTGTATTCCTTTCTAGAGGTACACTAGCGAAAGGTGGTTCCATACCTTGTCATAGTTGGAAATCCATTACCCAATACGTGCTTGCGGTTTTGATTGTATACTATATATGTAGAACGTCAGATGAAAGCGTTTCTGCTAGATGATTATTATATTGTGGTTGATAGACATTATTATAATATCAAAAGGATTTTGATATAAAGATATTTTGGATTCTCATAAGAGAAAAACCCGTTCCGTTATACGGCGTGGTCTTATGAGATATCGTTTAATGTCTTAAACTGTTTTACTCATACCAGTCCCATGACTGACCCGGAGTTTATTTTGTTTTGTTTTCCCTAAACTCTTGGGTGCCCAATTTTGTACGGTCAGTCAAGTAGTCGGGATTTATAGATATACTGGAAGAGCTTAGAGCAGGAGGCTTCAGGATCATATAGCTATAGTTTATTTCCGCTGTGTTGTAAGTGTTGTACTCTGATAATGTTATTGTATACATATACTGATTTTATTTCAAGGATATGTTATCTATTATATGTTATTCGTTCCGCTGTGAGGTTCGTGTTACTCTGATATTGTGTTCTTCTTCTTCTTCTATTCTAAGTTTCTATCTTATCTTTCCTCACCCTCTAATTTCTTTCATTAACCATCCGGTATTTTCGACTCTTGATGTTCGATATGGGTTGTATATCGGATAATCAAGATCGCATTTTTCCGGGTCGCTACACAACCCAGCTAAAAAATTCCATCCTTCTTGTATGGAGTAACAATAGAGGGAAAGTAATCCATACTTCGACTTCATCTCGAGGCCACATACTCTAACATAAGCCATATCGCCTTTCTTAAATCGGCGAACTCCTCAAGCAATGCTGAATTCTATGAAGGCAAGACAAATGTCTTCGAAGCGAACCACGAAATGATCCTAAGTGAATTGATATCTAGAGAATTAAAGCTATAAGAACTCCCGACCAATTATGATTCGACTTGAAATTTTCTTGGGAAAAACTCCCATCTGACTACATTATCCAACTGAAAAAGATCGAAGATATTCTTACAAGAATACAAATCAACCTTGCACCACTTTAGTAGAATTTGTTCCTAAAAATTGTTTGCCTCTTAGATATCCAAGTATCCATATAGCTTGACATAATCGACTCCTTGCACTTGAGTACCAATTCCAGTTAGAAAAACTGGGGCATCTTAACTAGTGATTTACACTAAAATTGAGAACACATAATGTGAATCGAGGCTAGTGACCCTCGATCCTATCCAATTCTACAACCCGAGAAATGGAGAAATTTATAGTACTTCTTGTTTACTAGATCATCTCAGGAAAGTGGTTAGGACGATCAGTCGCCAATAGAAAAACTATTCTAATGGCACTCTCGTGCAAAATAACCTACACTATGCATACTACTATTATATAGTTTTGAAAACCTAAATATATACAAATACATACTCTATAGTATATGTTAGCTCTCAATTCGATACAGTTTAGGTTAAATAATGCAACTTAAGCTCTGATACCACTTATGACGGCCGTCATACACCACCGGTGCTCATTCAACTTAATAGTACATTATGAAGACACCCAATCTATGCATGACGATGGTCAAGAGAAAGAAATTGTAAAAGAAAGGAAATTAGATCAGAGAGATAATAAAAGAGAAGAAGAGGAAAGAAATGCCAAACACAAATACATAACCTGTTGTTGACCTGCCTTTCAACAAGACCGTCAAGCATATAGAAATTCATACCCAAGACAATCTTGATATGGAAGCAGCTACCAAGCTTTCAAAGACATCCAGATCATCCAAGGTTATCTTACAAAGTGTTTTCCACTTGACATAATCTTAGATCGACGAAATAAATATGGTACAAATCTTGACCGATCAGGATCCGATTCAGTGAAGGTGAAGACGCTGCATTCAGATAGTCTAGCATCCTGCTATGTCGAGTCGGGCATAGGTCGAGCCAAATTGTAGTTGCTGATGACACGCTCCTCATGACCCAGCCCACAATCTCGGATCAACCTCCACATGTCCATGCGAGCCAAATTCAAACATTATATGTAAATAGCCCCTAGAGTAACATGAAAAGGACTTTTTGGCTTCACTTACACATTTTTGCTTTTCGCAAACACATTTTACCCGAAATTTCACCATCTCTAAGGATTGTAGTCTCAAATTCTTGTAATATATTAGAGAAGTTATAAAGTGGATGTAGTCAATCCATATCCTAACCACTATAAATTGCTTGTGCATGCTCTTTCCTTATTTTAATTTACTCGTTCTTCACTTTTATTCTCTTCAGCATAATTTTTGGGTGTTTGTGCCACTTTTGTTGTAATATACTATTTGGATCACTAAGTCTGATGTGAAAATCCTCCATTCCATCAATTTTAGGAAAAATGGTGCCTACAGGGAGCATCACCTCCGTCAGGACCTCCAGTAGTCGTTCATAAGAAGAGTCAAACCAATTTTCCACTGCTCTAGAATCTGGTTTGGCCATGCCGGGCTGGACCGAAAATGTCCATACTGCAACAACCACTGCCAATTAGGCTCTAGCTTTATCATTCATCACCCATGATGATTTATGGAAACTTATGGCAAAATAAGTGGGACAACCAATACATTGAATGATCAGATGCTTTCGAACAGAGATTTGTGGCAAGATATGAATAGAATGGCTACTAAATAGGATGAATTTAGGAACCAGAGAGCTCCTGCTCCCCCACGTCATCATACGGATGCCTCATCTCTAACAGAAAGAAGAGGAGAAGTGGCACAACAACAAAGGTTGTTTGCCAACCCCTAGAATACACATAAGCTTCAGTTCGGTAGACTTCCGACTCGACATACAAAGTTGACCCCGGTCGACAATGTCGGTTTGGAGAATGTTGAGCTAGGTAACATCGTGCCGACCTCTTTATCGAACTATACTCTTCCTAGAAATCGCAACACTCCCGACACCTTTCGCGCTTCCATGCTTCACCCCTCACTTTATGTGACTGACCGAGGAAACAAGGGCCCAAGCAGTACTTCCCGAACGATGGCTCAAGCGATGTTGCCTACAGCAGTAGAAAACATGGCAAGATGGGGTGAAAGCTCAGAGCCAGAGTTTGTTTTGAATACTCCAGAGTTGGCTACCATGGTAAATCAGATCATGAATGGCAATTAAGGACACAATAATGAGGACTAGGGAATTGACCGCAGTTATACACCATTCACCAATGACATCTTACAGGCGGAATTCCCTTGTGATACCCCACCCCGAGACCCAACCTAATAAAGAGCATTAACAAGTAATGTCGTCTATTAGAGTAGAGAATAGGGTTGGTTAGGGGAAACTTTGGGTGATTTCATATTAGTTAAGTATTGAATACATCGTTTGGGTGAATAAATTTTCTTTTTCTCAATACAAGTGGATCGACGTACCCAACACTCCTAATAAGAAAATACGATGGCTAAGGATCATTTCAGAACAATATACGATATATCACAGTCACAGATCACAAAACAGTTACATATAGATACAATCACAAAAATACAACTTACATATGTGTTACACTTCAAAAAATATACAACATGGATACAACAAGGTCTAAAATACAACAACAACACAAATTGACCGTGAAACAACATGGAAAAATTCTTTTGAAGCTACTACAGCAAATCCACGAATCAACAACTACTGCTCCTAGAACAACTCAGTCTGACCCCATAACTACATGCACATATCAGTCTAGTTTACATATCACCAATGATAAAAGATGAGATAAATATCAACAAGACACTAATTCCTTTCATAAAAAAAGGATATTAAAACACGGTTTCACAAGGAAACTCTGATATAGCAATTTCCTTCCCTTCAGAAAGGAATGACAAACACTCAAGATCACAAAAACTTCATTTATGAGTTCACGATATCCACATATGGTTGTATGCGAGAAATATAAACATGAACTTAAAAATTGTCTTAGTACGAGTTACCTGAATTCTATGATTAGGCTAATCAACACTAGGAATCACATAACATGAAGGGAAAACACTGAAATCACAAAACCACTTAGTTTACTGAAACACTAAATCGCTGAATCATTAAATCGCAGAATCACAAAATCACTGAACCCAAAACAACAAAATTATCAAATAAATGAAACTCTATAATGAGTTACAACCACAAATAAAGTATGCACAAATAATAATAATCACTATGGTGAAATCAATGATAAACATGAAGCACAAAAACACAGAGTTTGGATCCAACATAAAGTGGTGAGCCGAAGCAACACGTGCACATGCTATCACACAGGGTGTTGTGAAGCCATAGCCAGTAATATATCACACTGAAGGGTTGCTCGAATGAATCGAAGGTCCATAGAGCCACAGATGATTGACCCGAAGGTCCATACAGAGTTCACATAGGATTGACCCGAAGGTCTAGTACTGGCGATCACACAGGAATGTGTTACAGACCCTCAGATAGTAACCCGAAAATCAATAATCGTGTGTCCCATACCACACGTTTTCGCTTAACGATTCACACATTGTAAGTCAGTTTCATGTTATGAAACACAGAAATCACATAACACAAAGTAACATAAAGGATCACAAAGATCACTGGAAAACATTGAGATTATTACTTCAATTAGATGGATCTGGGATTAAATAAAACCGTATATCACCACTTCCCATACCGCGAGGTATGCGACATTATTCGATCACCAACACACCTTCTCGAAGTGTGCAAATACAAGTGATTTTTATATTAAAACATACTTAAGAAAAAATATAGTTTCATGGAAAAAAAATTAAAATTGGGAATTTTTGTTAAAATAAAATTGATAATATATTTATAAATCCTTATCAAAACAATAATTTGTTACAAAACTATATTTTTGTACTTAAAACGTTTTGACAACGAATTATAAAAACTGTTGCATGTGTCATGGAATCACAAAAGAATGGTTGTCTATTCATGCTCGGGACAACGGTACAAAAGCACTGTTTTGAACAAATTAGCTTCAAAACCATAGAGAACTCAAAATATTAAACTTATGGCACATATTATGAGCTTTCCAGGTCTTCCAAAATTTCAGATTTTGATCAATACGCGAAAGTTATGACGTAAATGGTTTTAGCTAGATGTTCCTGCTGTCTACGATAGGGGCAGCGAGGATAAAGACATTTTTCCCTAAGAAAACATCAAAATATCATAAAACTCAAAGTACAAAACTTGTAGCTTAAATTACAATGATTCCAAAAATTCAAAATTTTCTTAATTCGGTTTAATAACGTGAAAGTTATGACTGAAACGGTTTTAGCTTGAATATGTGCCTCTTGTCTATCTACGACAAGGCAGCGAGGAAAAACATTTTAGACCAAGTTAACCTCATGAGCAAAGAATTGCAAATTTGAACAAGTTAACCTCAAAATATTAGAACACTCAAAATATAACACTTATAGAACACGTTCTTATCTTTCCAGAACATATTAGATAATTGAATTTGGTTGAGAAATGAAATATTTATGACCAAAACATTAACTCAGATCTATAAAAAAAATTGAATAGATCTTGAAGCCATCGTAGTTGCGTATTGGATAATTATTAGATATTTTGATATGTGAAAAAAAAAACCTCAACATATTTAATACTTATCCAATAAAATATTACAGATGGTCGCTCCTATATGCCATATTCTCCGTATTAGCAGATAGTATTACTTGTTAATACTATTTATTGGTATGGGTTACGGGGGGAGTCACATATTATAATTTAATACAGTTAATTGACAATCAGACATGATACGTAAAATTTATAAGAATGAAGTGGAAACGTTTAGAATTTTAAGAATTGATCCAAAAGTTTATTAGAGTGACTTTTGTAATATATTTAGAAATTTTGGAATAAAATTTCAAAATCTTATTTTTGGAATAGACTTAAAAAATTGTTCGTAGAATTAATCTTTATGAAGTACGAATAAATTAAATTAAATTTACTTCAAAATTAAGAAGTTATATGAAAAGATCGAAAAAATTCCTAGCAAAGGAAAATTAAGTATTATTTTTTAAGTAATGAATTTGAATTACAAGAATTTGAGTTTATACCCATCTTTCTAGGGTATCTTGATTTCTTGAGATTCTATTACCCTTGTGCGATAATTTAATGGCTTGCATTTTTTTGGTCATCGAGGTTAATGGCTTACGAAGAAAGAGAAACCACCTTCTATTGAGTTTTTCTATCCTTCTTGGTGTTTTTTTCATTACAGTAGTTTTTCAGTTCTGGAATATGGAAAATCTAGGTTGTTATTCTCTTAGATGTCGTGAGTTTTGGATGAAGTTGGGCGAAACCTTAGAGTTTGGATCCAACATAGAGTGGTGAGCCGAAGCTACACCTACACGTGTTATCACATAGGATGGCGTAAAGCTATAGCCAGTACTATATCACACTGAAGGGGTACCCGAATGACCCGAAGGTCCACAGAGCCATACAGGATTGATCCGAAGGTCCACACATAGTTTACACAGGATTGACCCAAATGTCTAGTATTGGCGGTCACACAGGAATGTGTCACAAACCCTTAGATAGTAACCTGAAAAGCGATAATCGTGTGTCCCATGCCACATGTTTTCACTTAAAGGTTCACAAACTGTTTAGTCAGTTTCACGGTATGAAACACAGAAATCACAGGAAATCACTAGGAACACAGAATAACACAGAGGATCATAGAGGTCACTGGAAAACACTGAGATTATTACTTCGATTGGTCAGATCTGGAATTAAATAAAACTGTGTATCACCATGTCCCATACTGTGGGGTATGCGACATTTTTAAATAACCAGCACGCCTTCTCGAAGTGTGCAAATACGTGTGATTCTTATATTAAAACATACGTAAGAAAACAGTTTGAAAAATAATATAGTTTCATGGAAATATCTTTGAAATCGTAAAGTTGGAAATTCTTGTTGAAATAAGATTTTTAATATATTTATAAATCCTTATCAAAACAATATTCTGTTACAAGACTATATTTTCATACTTAAAACGTTTCGAAAATGAATTACAAAAACCGATGCACGGCTCATGGAATCACAAAAGACTGGCTTTCTATTTGCGCTCGGGAAAGCGGTATAAAAGCACAGTTTTGAACAAATTATCTTCAAAACCATAGAGAGCTCAAAATATGAAACTTATGGAATATATTATGAGCTTTCCAGAAAATTTACGAATTTTGATCAATAATGCAATAGTTATGACTAAAATGGTTTCAGCATATGTGCATGTTGTTTACGATAGGGGTGGCGAGGAAAAACACAATTTTCACGAAGCGAACATCGAAATATCATAAAACTCCAAACAAAAAAATTGTAGCTTAAATTACAAGGATTCCAATACTTCATAAATTTCTTAATTCGGATCTTCGGATCAATAACATGACAGTTATGATTGAAATGGTTTTTGCTTGAATACATGCCTTATGTCAATCAGTGATAGGGCAACGAGGAAAAACACATGAAATTAATAGAATATGTTCTACTTTTCCAGAACATTTTAGATGATCGAATTCAATTGGGAAACAAAATTGTTATGGCCAAAACATCTTTCAGGCCTGAGATCATTGCTACTGTCGATTATCGGGACAGCAACAAAGAAGTGCAATTTTGAACAAGTTAACCTCAAATTCTTAACAAACTCAAAACATCAAACTGGTAGAACATGTTCTTATCTTTCCAGAACATATTAGGTAATCGAATTTGGTTGAGTAATATAATAGTTACGGCAAAACTTCTTTTAGGCATGAGATTATTGCTACTGTCGATTTGTTCTCGGGACAGTAGCAAAAAAGTGCAATTTTGAACAAGTTAGCCTCTAAATCTTAGAAAATTCAAAATATGAAACTTGTAAAACATGTTCTTACCTTTCGATAACATATTAGATAATTGAATTCAACTGAGAAATGAAATAGTTATGGCTAAAACACTAACTCAGATCTACCGCTATGCACTTTGAAAACTTTAGTGATTGAACAACGAGCTTACATCAAGTATTTCGACACTTTAATCATAAAATTTTAGAAAGCGATGAAAGTTGTCATATACTTTTCAACACTAGTACAAAATATGCTTATTGCTTCGCCTCATTTGCATCAGTTGTGATAACAACAGATTCAAATAGTAATACTTGCATCTATTCTATCTGAAAGTCCGGTATAATTGGCATAGAGAAACCAATAGATGATAAAAAATTACATTTTGCATCATTTTTATACAACAACTGAAGAAAATGTATAGATGCAAATAGGTGTCGTTGCACTAGTTATAAATACAACCGATACAACTATATTTATTTGCATTACACCATACATTTTTCAATTATTCAAACGCAAAGTTTTCCTTTTCATTGATTTCGCGCATAGATTCCTGCCGTCTTTTCACATCGCGCATTACTTGAAATATTAAGACGCAAAAGAAATAGTTGTCTTTTCACTTCGCACCATTATCCCACTTTGATACCTTTTTTCTTCGTTCTCCTTTTCCCACGGACAAACCAAAAATCCATAAAAATTGGATTTCACCTTTACTTCGTAGCTGATTTCGTAGTTTGGATTCAAGTACGCTTATTTTTGTTTTTTTATTTTGTTTTTATGTTTTTTTAATCTTACCTTTGTGAGAATTAGTTTAATTATCTCATCTAAATGTTCTCCTTTAACATTTTGGATCCAATCACAATCCTTCACCGTGAATCAATACACAGATCCATCTTTGAAATCGCAACCTAGGCGAATTTATACCCGACTTCACAATCTCGGCCTCCCTAAAGATGATCAGACTCTACAAAACAAAAGAGGAAGCTACAATTCAATAACAGCAAACCAGATCTACACATCGAAATGTATTTTTTCAATGTTCTTATGAACACTTAGGTGTTTTTTGGTGAATTGTTGGGTTAGCTTGAATTACAAATTTTGTTTACATGCGTGAAGATAAGATTCGTCTGTAACAAGCTAATTCATTTGCATTTAGTTATGACTTTCTGTATATGAAATAGTATTTACAATATATGCTTTCTCTCCTTTTCTACAAGCCTTGATCATTATGAAATATGGAAATCTTACAAGCTCCCTATGTGAATATATGCCCTGTATTCAACAACATGGTAGCAGTGGCTGTTCAAATTTTTGTTGAACTTCAATGGGCGGAGAAAGCTTGTCAACACATTATTATGTCTCCAATTTTAATAGCTATCCCTGTTGTGCAAAAATTGCACAAATGCGGAAACAATACAACAGGAGGATCTAGCTTGTTGATT
This sequence comes from Allium sativum, assembly GCA_030737875.1. Classification (NCBI taxonomy): domain Eukaryota; kingdom Viridiplantae; phylum Streptophyta; class Magnoliopsida; order Asparagales; family Amaryllidaceae; genus Allium; species Allium sativum. The sequence continues at coordinate 384,119,002 of CM060921.1, read as the reverse complement.
AATTATCAACCGCCAACTCAATGAAAAATAATCACCAAACAAAACTTAATAGAAGAGGAGGAAGACACAAAGATTTAACGTAGTTCGACTATGCCTACGTCCACGGACCTAAGAACTATTCTTTATTTCACTAAATAAAGAGAGTACAAAATAGAAGAACAAGAGAGAAATTACAAAATTATAGGTAGTAGATGGAGAGACTAACCTATAATTACAAATTGAATAATCAATTCCAACAAAGACTTGTATGCACTCAAAAGCCCTAATAGATTGACAAAAGAAATTAGGGTGTACTGAAGAAGAGGATAATGGTGATGCTCTCACACATTCATGCTCCATAAATACGAAGATATAAATAGGCTTCAGGATGAAAGGATTCTTAGAGATGAAGAAAAACAATTTCCTCATTGCCTTGGAATCTTTCCAAATCTCCATGATATGATTGCAATGTAAATGGAAAGAGAAGATCTTAATTTCCATATGTTTCCTTCCTTGCATGATTCTCGAAGCCAAACACTTATCTTCATATTACAAAATCAATGAATATACAAATTTCCCTATTTACATATCCGTTGATTAATAAATTGATTATGTAATCAATTAGTTCCTTATCAAAATATCCTCTCATATATTTCCACATATAGCACAGTTAATTGATTGAATCAATTAGTAAATTCCTTTCCCTCTTATCAAATATTTGAATCGCAAATATTCAACACTCCACCTTGATTCAAATATAACAATTTCTCTTTATCACCAAATCTCAACAAATTGTTGGGTCAACACCATCAAGCTCAACGTGAACTACTTTGGGCGATATTGCCCAAACAGATCTTCCAAATCTTTCCTAAGCATAAGAAAGATAATATGCGCATCAACAAACGTAATGCATATGAGCTAATATCAAAATTCTTCAAAAAATCCGACGAACGAGACAAACTTGTGGACATAGAAATCTGAGAGACTAATGGAGGCTTCATAGCGCGCTTTACCTTGTCCATCCTATATTGAGCGAGGACATACTCAATATTATCTACTTCAACCTCCTACTCAAGAATTTTACTAGAAAAATCTTTGTCAATACTAACAGACTTACCAATAAGCTCTACAACATTCAAAGTATAAGATGAAGAATCATCATTACAAATATGCTTACCAATAGAGCCAACTATACTAAAAGGCCTTTTCTGCAACTGAGCTCCACCTAGAGTCTGAACCTCTGACATCTTCTCATCAACCATGGTACCATCGAAAATACCGCTTTCTCTCAGAATATGGAAATAATTTGATGAATCCAAATGTGTTTGAAATTTGGTGTCCTCCTAGCATCATCACTTGATAGAGGCTCCACCTTCAATAAGACCTCTCATCAAATATCGTCTGCCTGCTAGTCACAATTCTCTTAGTTGTTTTTCACGATAACCTATACTTTTCATTCCTCCTCCATAGCCTAACAAAATGTGCTTGCTTCCTCTAGGCTTCAGCTTATCATGCCTCAATCTTCTAAATAAGCTGAACAACCAAACACTTTAAGGAATGAATAATCAACAGGCTCTCTTTTCCATATTTCTTTTGGGATCTTCATATCTATGGCAATAAAAGGTATATGGTTGATGAGAAATACTGCCATAGATATCGCTTCTGCCCAAAATCCCTCTTTTAGACTAGCAGTCAGTCTCAAGCGCATAGCTCTTTCCCATAATATCTGACACATGCTCTCCGCCACTTCAAAAGAATGTGATTTCGTAGAAAAATCTCTAAATACATGCTTGGACGCACAATAATTAGTGAATTATTGTGATGCAAATTCACTACTACAGCCAACTTTAAGAACTTGCAGCTGTTTTCCCAACTACTTTTCGACTAATGTCTTCCACTTTCGAAATTGGGTAGATATTTCAGATCTAGTCTTCATGAAGTAGACCCAAACCATATGCGAGAAATCATCCACAAATACGACAAAGAAACTGGCTCCACCTAAAGTTGCAATTGGGGTGGGTCCCCATACATAGGAATGAACATACTCTAGAAACTCTGTAGCTCTAGGTCTTCAAACATCAAATGTGACATGCTTCTTCTTTCCGAAACAACAATCTCCACAAGAGCTAGTCTTTAATTGAGAATCAACATCAATTACCTATGCTTCTTCAATACTTCAAGGCTCTCCTCATCAACATGACCTAAACGAAGGTGTCATAACCGAGTAGAATGTGGAACACTAAAATCAGTAGAAACTACTGAATCCCCCAAGATTGTCTCTCCATGAAGCATATAAATATCATAGAATCGCACCCCTTTCATCACTACTAAGGAACCCTTCGCCACTCTTAAATTCTCTCCATCTATTATTATCCTCATGCCAAGTCTACTCAAAGCTCCAACTGACAACAAACTCTTTTGCGGCATTGGAACTTGTCGAACATCCGTGATATGCTAATAACACCATCATGCATCTTAAACCTCATATTTCGAACGCCCACAACATGACAAGATGTGCCATTCTCCAAATGAACTGCTCCGTCATCAGTCTTCTCATAACTGACAAATCAGCTCCTATCTGGCGTCATATATGACAAGAGGCTCCAGAATCAATCACCCAACTTATAATATCTAATGGTGAAATACTAGCTGAAAATAATGATGTATCACTATCACATCTATCTGCATCTGATCTAACTGCTGCTAAAATTGAAGCTTTCTCCTTCTTCTCTCTCTTCTTTCTAAGAGCTAAACAGTTTCGTATGAAATGTCCCTTCTTCTTACAATAATAACAAACATCTTTTCTAGAACCCATGAAGTGGGTCCTATGCATATCTCCTCCAAGGCCCTTCTGCATTTTATCTCTTCCTCCAGGTGAATGAAGTTGTTGCTGAAGAACACCGTCATTAGTCTTCACTTTAACCTTCCATATCCCAAAAACATCTCTTTTAACAAATTTGCTGATGCCATAATTTTTCATACCACTACTAAAAGAATTAGCCTTTGGTAACTAATCTAAAACAAGACAGCTAGCTCTAATACCAAACTGTTGTGCAAAAACTAACACAAATGCGAAAACAATACAAAAGGAAGATCTAGCTTGTCGGTTAATTATAAACCGCCAACTCAATGAAAAATAATCACCAAACAAAAGCTTTAGCACTTAATGAAAAATAATCACCAAACAAAAGCTTTAGCACTTAATGAAAAATAATCACCAAACAAAAACAAGACAGCTAGCTTATCGAGTGTTCACTATCTCGGCCTCCCTAAAGATGATCAGACTCTACAAAACGAAAGAGGAAGCTACAATTCAATAAGAGCAAACCAAATCTACACATCGAAATGTATTTTTTTCAATTTTCTTATGAACACTTAGGTGTTTTTTGGTGAATTGTTGGGTTAGCTTGAATTACAAATTTTGGATACATGCGTGAAGATAAGATTCGTCTGTAACAAGCTAATTCATTTGCATTTAGTTATGACTTTCTATATATGAAGTAGTATTTACAATATATGCTTTCTCTCCTTTTCTACAAGCCTTGATCATTATGAAATATGGAAATCTTACAAGCTCCCTATGTGATTATGTTCCCTGTATTCAACAACATGGTAGCAGTGGTTGTTCAAATTTTTGTTGAACTTCAATGGGTGGAGAAAGCTTGTCAACACATTATTATGTCTCCAATTTTAATAGCTATCCCTATTGTGCAAAAATTGCACAAATGCGGAAACAATACAAAAGGAGGATCTAGCTTGTCGATTAATTATCAACCGCCAACTCAATGAAAAATAATCACCAAACAAAACTTAATAGAAGAGGAGGAAGTCACAAAGATTTAACGTGGTTCGGCTATGCCTACATCCACGGACCCAATAACTATTCTTTATTTCATTAAATAAAGAGAGTAAAAAAGAGAAGAACAAGAGAGAAATTACAAAATTATAGGTAGTAGATGGAGAGACTAACCTATAATTACAAATTGAATAATCAATTTCAATAAAGACTTGTATGCACTCAAAAGTCCAAATTGATTGACAATAGAAATTAGGGTATACTGAAGAAGAGGATAATGGGGATGCTCTCACACATTCATGCTCCATAAATATGAAGATATAAATAGGCTTCTGGATGAAAGATTTCTTAGAGATGAAGAAAAACTATGTCCTCATTGCCTTGGAATCTTTCCAAATCTCCATGATGTGATTGCAATGTAAATGGAAAGAGAAGATCTTAATTTCCATATGTTTCCTTTCTTGAATGATTCTCCAAGCCAATCACTTATCTTCATATTACAAAATCAATGAATATACAAATTGTTAACCCCGTTGTGAAAACATGGTCCAAAATCATGAAGAATGAACGAATGATGGAACATAGCTTCACTTAGTTCACAACTTCGCCTAGCTCGCATCCTTTTGTGGGTCGCATGTACGCTTTAGCCCGCGCTGAAGCGTTAGCTCGTATGCACCTTTTATCCCGCACCGAAGCATGAGCTCGCGTGCATATTTTGGTCCGCACCCTCTAGCTCGCGACAATCTTTAGCACACAAATGCTTTTTAGGTCGTCTCGATACTCGTACCATTAGCATATTCAGATCGTTCATATGATTATGTAAATACAAACGTAATATATGATAGGACGTCAGCATAATTGAAGCATAGTAAAAGGACCATTAAACGAGTTAAGAATCCATGAAGCATCAGCTGGTAGTGGTTCATATCCAACTTGCAGACTAGAAGCTATCTTTGTTTGCACAGGACCCGTTAGATTGGTTAGGTCGTTCCTCACCATCTCTTTAGGTCGTACAGACCTTGCAAGACCTCTTAGGGTGCACACGTCAGGAGCTTTGGACAGTGATGGAGCTTTAGCTCGTTGCCTCTAGATCCTCACCCTATAGTTGGGTCGTTCATATCTTTTAAGTCGTCAACATGTATATTGGATCACACGTATGACATGAATTTGAGCTATCATAAGTCCACTAATAATACACCAAGATGTTGGAACAAGATGGCAATGATGTAAATACTTGGCTTCTATAATATGGAAGAAAGCCTTACATTCAGGTTATTATAAAATGGAACTTTTGTTGCCAATAGTACAAAGACATAAAGACGACCATTTTAGGACGTTACCTCCTTAAGGTCAAAATCATTATTAGGTCATTATTGCTGTTTGATCATGAAGCAAGATATTTTGGGTCGCCATGCATAAATTAAGTAGTGGCTACAAGGTGGATCATTAACGCGAGAGACCTTCAATACAAGCTTGGACCGTGAGTGAATGGGAGCTGCCAGAATGTAAGGATCATGGTATATAAACATGCCTGCTGATGTGGTAGCAGGTCTTACATGAAGCATGTCTTAGCACACACAGAAATGGACACGTGGTGTTTGTTCAGGTCGCTCTGATCATTTGGACTGCAACCATATTTTAGTCCGCAGTAATTCCTTAGCACGTTCCAGTATTTGATCATTTGGACCGTGAAAGTATGCGTGTTTAATACGCTCATGCTTTAGGATGGTTCAGTGGAGTGCTTTCAGGCCGCGAGGTCCTTTTAGATCGTTGTTCCTTGTTGGCCACTGGACCGCCAACTGTAGTTTGTAGAGTGCAAGCTGTCAAAAGGAAGGAGAGGCCTATTGTTTAGATCGTGTTAGGCTTTAGGCCGCAAGTGTGTAACGCTTTAAGGACGCTCAAGACCTGGTGCAACATATTACAAGTGTGCCACTCCATCCAACTCCAACTATAAATACCCCCCATATTTCACATTGAGGGAGGACCGAAAATTCATTCCTACAAGGAGGTGCCGCCAACTTCAAAGCTCACCTACAACTTCTCTAATGGCTTCTATAGATTCAACAACTCTTCTCCAGCTTCATGTAGATCAAATCCATGCAAATGATCATTAAAGCTCTCTCCAATTGAATCTAAGCACCTTTAATCTCATTCAAGCTACAAGATAAATCACTCCAACATCATTCAAGCAATTTCATATATTCTCCAATCCACTCTAAATCCAAATCTAACGCAAAACTCCTAGAAAATAATGGAAAAGGGTCAAAGCACTTAAGTGATTGAAGATCAATACTTCTACCAACACTAAGCGAGAGATCTTATCAATTCCTTTCCAAATTCAAGAGAAGTTAGATCATAAAGAGAGTTAAAAGAGAGAAATGAATGTAATGAGTGAAAATCCATATTTTATAAGCCCAAATATCATAATGAGAATTGATTAGAAGTGGACGTATATTCATATTGAATTGAACCACTATAAAAAGCTTCTTGTCTTCCTTTTTATACTTTAATTTTGCTACTGTGACCTCATATTTAATTCTAGCCATTATTGGTGAAGTGCACATTTGCACCCTTGGTGTTTTGAACCATTTTCGGTTTCAACATTTGGCGCCCACCGTGGGGTCGCGTTTGCATCTCCTACCTCTTCCCACACTCACAAAGTTAAACGCCTTGCCATTAAAGTTCTAAGTTGCATCCTTCTTCAAAATTATGGCCAAATCTAAGAAGATCGCTAGCAAAATCGTATTAGAAGCCGATAACGTTGCTAATGAAGAAACACCGCTCGCAAACCGCTTTGAAGTTGGGGAAAATTCAGAAAGCGGAGCCGGTGTGACCAGAAATGAATTAAGAGTCACTATTGCCAACGTAAACAACCAAATGGATGCCTCTACTAAAATGATGATGGAGAAACTTGACGCCATCCTTAATGCTCGATCAAATCCAGCTCCTCCGAAAGTGCATATAGATCTCAAAGGGAATGATAAATCTCCCACTTCCGATCATAACCGGAACAATAATATGGAAGACGATTATGATGGGAAAGTGATGGAGACGAAGCTAATATTGAAGAATTGAGATCAAAAGCTAAGAGTCATTCCGAAGTGAATGCTCGAAAGGTCATTAACCCTGTCACGGGGGCACCCCCCCCCCCAATCGAGAAGGCAAAGCTCCTAAGCTCACTAATCGTGACTGTATGCCTAGACGAACATTTGGCAAAGAGCTCAGCTTCACAGAGCGTCATAGCACCGAAGAATACATTTTGGATATGATAGAATGAGTCATGAAAAAGAATCAAGCTAGCAAAGACAATGAAAGGGAATGAGACTTATCTCTTGATAGGACTCCATTCACCGAAAGAATCCTTGAAGCGGAGTGTCTGAAGAAGTTCAGTCCTCCTACTTTGCCTCCATACAACGGCCTTGTTGATCCAATCTAATTTCTGTTCAAATATGAGTGGCATATGAGCGCAGTTAAAGCGACTGATGAGATGAGATGCACGTATTTTCCTCTCTACTTAGAAGGTGCGTCATCATTATGGTTCACAAAGCTTTCTCCTAAATCTATTGATCGGTTCTCTGACCTAACCAAAAAGTTCAAAGAGCAGTTCCGCTTGTATGCTACTAAAGCCAAGGACGCTATAACACTCTCGGCAATGAAACAGAAGCCAAGGGAAACTGTCAAAGCCTTCCTCAGTCGATTCAATGTTGCCTTGTTTAAAGTGAGGAATCCAGAGCCATGCATAATTCTCATGGCTTTACTCGACGCTATAGATAAAACAAGCGAATTCAGGAAGTGGATAAAGATGAAGGAACCGACTACGCTTGACAGTTCTATAAGAAAGCAGAAGAGTACATGAGGGTGGACGATAATCCTATTACTCTTCAGATCATTGGTGGTAACCAAATCCTTGAGGCTCCTAAAAGTGCAGCTATTCAACTTAGTCAGAAGAATACGCAGGGGCAGAAGCGAGCTAATGACGGAAACGACAACAAAGCTAATAAAAAGTATCATTCTCTTGACTTGTCTAATTTGACACCTCTGAATGATACTCCTGAGAACATTTACCTTGCCACAAAGGATGCGGAAGATTATCCAGAGCCTCGGCCAATAAGAATGAATGACCATTTGACCAAATCTGGGAAGTTTCGTCGGTTTCATAATTAGCCAGGCCACAACACCAACGAATGCAGGCAACTGAGATCATTGATCGAAGAGCTGATTAAAAAGAACCGTTTGCAACAGTATGTGAAGAATTCTCAAGATGCAAATCCTTCTATGACTACTCAGGGGCAAGGGGCATCAAATGACCAATCCGGTCCAAGCAATGTAGCTTCTGCTCACACTATGCCAAGGCTGATAATCAACTGATGACCGTTGATGATGATCTAATATCTGCGGCTCGGAATAAGCAATCACTATCACATTTACTTTACTTCCTGCATTACTTTACTCTTTTCTATGTTCTACTTTCTTGTAAATATTCTATAATGATTTACATGCATTGTACTGAGCAATAGTTCTACGAATGAAGTATTACCTGCCCGTACAAATCTCTGGCTTGCCAAATTTACATGAAAATTTGCTAACAGACGGTTTCTCTTTACCGGCTATCTAATGAGCGCCTGCTTTCTCACAACCCGACCAAGTGAGACAAACCCGATAACACCGATTCAATGGTAGATCGAGAAAGTCCCGATGGGTCAAACATTCAAGAGATTAACAAGTAGCCGTTGATCCAAAACCTTAAAGGTTCGCGGGAGTCTAGGGCTCCTCAGTCGGGCAACGATCACTTAACAAGTTAAGTGACTCCGACCAATGACTGAGGTTCACACTACGGATCGATGCAACCTTAACCTTACCTCATGGTTCATGGAGGTCCAGGATGCTTCAGTAGGGCAGCGATCACTTACTGAGTTAAGTGACTTCGACCAATGACTGATGCCCGCTCCATGGATCAACCCAACCTTTACCTCATGGTTCATGGAAGTCCAGGATGCTTCAGTCGGGCAGCGATCACTTACCAAGTTAGATGACTCCGACCGATGACTGATGCCCGCTCTGTGGATCAACCCAACCTTTACCCCATGATTCATGGAGGTCCAGGATGCTTCAGTCGGGCAGCGATCACTTACTGAGTTAACGACCGATGACTGATGCCCGCTCCGTGGATCAACCCAACCTTTACCTCATGGTTCATGGATGTGACACCCCACCTCTGTTAAGGTCACTCACAAAGGGAATGCCTTAATTTTGGTGGAGAATTTATTATGCATAGAGCAGAAAAGTAAACAAGATAGATAAATATATTGGTACTTGGAAAACAAAAACCACTTTTATTGCAGTGGAGAAATAGTTTGTTACATCACATCAAAAACCAACTACAAAACCAAATACACTTATTATCCATCTTGACAAATAAGTTCTGAATACATAAAATAAAAGACATAACCCAAACATAAAATACCCATAAATTAGATAGGCAGAACATTACTTCAGCGAACCAAGCAACTTCCAAAAAGAGAGAGATAAAGCTGTCCAAATCAAGCTCCACTAGTGCTAGTCCCATCCTGAACACCTTGGGGGGGAAGGAAGAAAATAGGTGGAAGCAAAAGGGGTCAGACATAAAGTCTGGCGAGTGCAATAACTTTAACAATATAATCATTAAGTAACTAGGATAAGGCATAAGCTGGAAAATAAGGAAATGACTGTGAACCAATGGGCATGTCAGAGCAAACAAAGGAATAAGATGAACAAAGATAACGTTAAAGGCGCACCTAATCATTATAAGATAATTACTACAATGCACCACACCAAACACCCTAAAAGTTAATCCCGCCTACCAAACTTAATAATGATAATGGTAGTTTCGTGTACCCCTAACTGCCTTCATAGGTGCCGTCTGCCTCTATCTCCACTAGGTGTACCCACTACCCCCATTCGATCGGCTCCCTAACTCGTAGATACCCGTGCTGGCCCCACAGTGGGGTGTATCACTCCCCAAAGTGGCAACCCGATACCACAAAAAATGCACGGCTTATACCTACACGATGCAACAGCGTCTTACCTACCAGCCCGGGGCCACACACGCACCTGACCTCGTTGGACTAGCATTGCCACCGCTAGCCCGTTTTGACCTCTTACAATCAAACCCAGTACGCGTGTCCCGTCCTCGACTTGGGTCGAGCCCACAAAGATACTTAATGGGTTACTGGTTTGAAAAGGGCCCTCATGCATGACACAAGCTTTCACCTATGCTTGGTCCCCTCTAAGGTTTTCCCCACTTAACCCCATTCTTATTCATGTCTTCTTACATGTTTCAATCTTGGTTAAGTGCATCTAATCGTATTTCACATGCCACCCAAGGCACCCTCTTAATTTCACATGCCACCCATGGCACCCACTTAACCCCCCATGTCCCACCACATGTTTATCTGGTTAAGTGTTTCTTAATTCATTAACACCATAACCTTGTAAAGACCTCCCACATTAGACTGGAATTTGTGGCTGCTAGATTTGCCGGGCGGGTCCGGGCAGTCTTACACCACAAACGAGCCTAACCTCGTGTCTTTACAACTGTTACGCATTTAATTCATGCCTTTGACCTCTCACATTAGACTGGCATTTGTGGCTGCTGGATTTGTCGGGCGGGTCCGGGTAGTCTTACACCACAAAAGAGCCTAACCTTGTGTCTTAGGCGGTTTATTATTACACATCTTTATTTAACCCCAAATTGGATTAATATCCCTATTCAAATTTGTAAATAAATTCCAAATATACTTATGTCCATAATTGTCACCTAAATTATGTCCATAAATACCAATTTTTCCAATTAATGTCTTAAATTAATTATATGCCTTTTAAGGCCATTTATGCCAATTCTCAATATGTGTATATTCAATATTACCCCCATCGTCCCTACGTTGTTCGTTCGCTTATCATGGCATATATATATATATATATATATATATATATATATATATATATATATATATATATATTAGACTAGCAATTAGTCTAATGACATAAAAGGGAAGAAACATTGCAAATTTGCATAACACACAAAATGGATCTAACTTACTAATAAGGATTACAACATATCTTGCATAAACTTGGTATTGTCATGAATCTAAACATAGGCTAAAAGGTGTGAACTTGCATATATGAATATAGTTTTCACCCAAAACTTGCATATATGAATACAGTTTTCACCCAAAACTTGCATAGGCCATAGTCACAAACTTGCATAAAACTATGTATGTCATAGATCTAAATCTAAAGGTGTAAACTTGCATATATGTGAATCCAATTTCTACCCAAACTTGCATATATTCATTTTATTTGGTTCACATGTAAACTATGTACAATTCACATAGAAACTAGCATATAATCTGCACCCAAACTTGCATATACAATGATGTCAAGCATGAATCAGCTTGAACATAGATGATTGGGTATATACAAAGGGATTCACAACGAAAACTATCATTATGAACAACTAGCATACATTCACAAAATATCGCATTTTCCCCAATGTTTTACAAACATAACCATATAACCCAAATTATAACTCAACCTAATTAACTTGTTAATTATCTTATTAAAGAAATCGAACTCACAACTCAAGGAAGGTCTTGAGTTCTGGGATCTGAGTTCTGAAATTGATTTAGCTCGCCTTTGAAGTAGACAAATTTTTGTTGTAGTTGTTATAGACTTGAGTTGATTAGCTTTACTTTTCCTCTAGTTGATGACGGCTATTCTAGGTTGCAAGGTGATAGCATGACGGCCATGGTTCTAATTTTGATTAGGTTTTAGGGTTTAAGTCTACATGTGTTTATATAGAATTTAGGCCATTGGATCAACCTAGAATCAATCAAGACCATCCAGTCAAGATAGGGTGACACCTCAGCCCTAATGACTCAGCACTGAGTCACAAAATCGTCATCTTTCAGATCTGCCCGGGGGGAGGGGGGCAGGTCGACCCCTAAGTCGACCCCCAGGTCGACCTGTAGGGGGGAGGTCGACATTAGGGTCGACCCCTTGGTCGACCTGGGTCCTGGGCGGGAATTTTCCCGCCCAGCCCGCTTTTGAATTCTGATTTGAATTTTGAATCTGTTTTCGAGCCGTTTGAATTTATTTGAACTTTCTGGAAACTTCCGACAGTCATAACTTCTTCATACGAAGTCAAATTTACGCAAACTCGGACTCTATCTCAACCAGAATTCCGAGACGACACAATGGCGTAGCCCGTTTCCCTTAATTCTCACATTATAAATTAAGTATTGTTTAATTCGTTAGTTTATGTTAACAGAAAACATGGGGTGTTACATTCTCCTTTCCTTAAAGGATTTCGACCCCGAAATCTTCAAGTTACGAAGAATACATATCCTACCATCCAATCGTCCATCTACTCAACCATCAAACACAGGCATCCATTGTCCTTAAAAGACTTCTAATGCTTTCATGTTTATATGCACAGTGTGTGTACATGTCTGTATCTAATGCAAAATCAGGCGGTCTACTGATTCAGTTGACCTCCTTAATGCAGATTATGATAGTGCCATGCGTCCATTATGTATGTAAAAGATCCCTAATGATACATATTATTTCTACATGCGTGCGCACCCATTCATCCGAATGCAGCATCCATATGATAACCAACCATTATACATCCATTAATCTAAATAAACACACATTTATATGCAGTATGAAAGTGATTGAGCTGATCTAGTGCCTATATATGCATCCACGAGCAACCACTAGCAAACACTTGCATCCACTAGCATCCATCAATCATAACATGTTTCAAATATATGTTTACATCCATTGGCCTCAACCTAAGGATAAAGAATATGACCGAGGAGATACACTAAAAAGGTAGATACAAGCATGAATAAACTTAAGGAAAAAGAGATCAAAGATGTACCCTCAAAAAGAAAAGGGTAGGCTTGCGTCTTCCTCAGCGTCGCTCCATTGAACTTTGACAAGCTTAACTTCACGGTTGCGTAGCTTTTTGACTTCTATCCCCAAGATACGAGTTGGAACTCTCCTCACAGTCGCTTCTCGTTCCACTTCGACTTCCTCTAGTATACTTGGCTCCACAACTTCTACTGACTCATGTAAGCACTTTCGTAGCTAAGAGACATGAAAAAAATTATGAACTCCAGCCAGTCTTTCAGGTAGCTCTACTCTGTAGGCCATCGTCCCAATCCTTTCGATGATAGGAAATGGTCCTACGAATCGTGGTGCCAACTTTCCTACGGACCCAAAGCGGATGACATTCCTCAAAGGAGATACTTTAAGGAACACCTTATCCCCAACTTCAAACTCAAGGTCGGTCCTTCACTTGTCTGCGTAGGATTTCTGTCTATCTTGGGCAGTCTTCATTCTCCTTCGTATCAAGTCCACTTTCTCTGAAGTCTCTCTAATCATGTCTGACCCAAGTATAAGTTTATCTGTGGACTCCCATCAACAAGTTGGTGATCGACATGGCATTCCATATAAAGCTTCGAAGGGTGCCATGCCTATAGTGGCTTGGTAGCTATTGTTATAAGCAAATTCCACCAAAGGGAGATGATCCTCCCAAGATCCTCCAAAGTCAAGAATGCACAGTCTCAAAAGAACATCCAGTACTCTATTCACCCTTTCCGTCTAACCATCGGTTTGAGGGTGATAGGCTGTGCTTAAACATAGCTGTGTGCCTATAGCCTCTTGCAAACTCCTCCAGAACTCACTTGTAAAGATAGGGTCTCGGTCACTCACTATGCTGGAGGGTATCCCATGGAGTCGAACTATCTCCTTAAGATAATGGAGGCTAAAGACGAGGAGGTCCTCCTACTCTTGACAGGTATAAAATGAGCGCTTTTCGTGAACCTGTCCACTATTACCCAAATACCGGTATTGCCCCTTCTTGACCTAGGCAACCCATCAACAAAGTCCATTGAGATGCTTTCCCATTTCCATTGCGGAATTTCTAGAGGATGAAGCAAACCGCCAGGCTTCTTCTGCTCCGCCTTGACTTGCCGGCATATTATGCATTTCGAAACAAATTCAGCTACATCCCTCTTCATGCCATTCCAAAAGAAAACTCTTTTGATATCTTTATACATCTTGTCTCCACCGAGGTGTATGGTCATCTTGGAATGGTGAGCTTCTTCCAGAACCATCTTCACCAAATCTCTTGCTTGCGGGACGCATAGTCTTCCATCCTGTCTCAACCAACCCTTATCATCGATGGAGTATCTGTTGAGGTGACTAGAAGTCTCTCCCCTAATTAGCTTATCTATCACATCAACTAGCTGAGGGTCTTCACGTTGCGCGGTTCCTATTGAGTCCAACAAAGTAGGCCGCACCTCTAGCATTGCCATCAAGCTAGTTACATAATCAACAGAGGGTCTAAAATCAAAATTTGCTATGTACTCCAAACTTTGCCTTTCTACAAAGAGAGGACTTAAGGTCAGCTTCTTTCTACTTAGGGTGTCTGCTACTACATTGCGCTTGCTAGGAGTATAGGAGATCTCAAAGTCGTATGAGGCGAGAAACTCCATCCATCTTTGCTGCCTTAGATTGAGGTCTTTCTGCGAGAAAAGGCACTTCAACAATTTATGGTCAGTATACAACTCAAATTACTCACCTAGGAGATAGTGGCGCCAAGACTTAAGAGCAAAAACGATGGCTGCTAACTCTAGATCGTGGGTTGGGTAGTTTTCCTCATGCACTTTTAATTGCCTTCCACTATAAGCTACTACCCTCCCCTCTTGCATCAAAACAGCGCCTAGTCCCGTACCGCATGCATCTGTGTATACCGTAAACATCTTGCTCCCATCTGGTAATGTCAAAACTGGGGCTGTTGTCGGAGCCCTCTTCAATCGTTGGAAAGCGACTTCGCAATCCAAATCCCAAGTGAAAGTCAGGTTCTTCTTCGTTAACCTTGTAAGTGGAGATGAGATTTTCGCAAAGTCTTCAATGAACTTGCGATAAAAGCCTGCTAGTCCAAGAAAACTTCGAACTTCGGTTGCATTCTTTGGAACCTTCCGATCCTGGACCGCAACTACTTTTGCGGGGTCCACAGCTAACCCTTCTTTGGACACCACATGCCCAAGAAATCTTACTTCTTCCCTCCAGAAGTGGAACTTGGAGAATTTTGCTTTTAACTGATGTGCACGGAGAGTATCCATGACTTCCCTTAAATGCAAAGCATTCTCTTCCTCATTCTTCGAGAAAATCAGAATATCATCAACGAAGACCACCACGAATTTATTGAGAAATTCCTGGAACACTCTATCCATCAAATCGACGAAATAAGCGGGTGCGTTTGTCAAGCTGAAAGGCATGACGAGCCATTCGAAGAAACCATCCGAGGTTCTGAATGCGGTCTTATCAATGCTATCTTCAGCCACTCTCAGCTGATGAAATTCGGTAGCCAGATCTAATTGGGAGAAAACTGTTGCACCTACAAGATGATCGAACAAATCGCCTATTCTTGGCAGTGGGTGCCTATTCTTCTTGGTCAACTTGTTTAGCTCCCTATAATCAATGAATAGGCGAAGTAAACCGTCCGCTTTGGCTGCGAAGACCACTGGAGCACCCCATTCAGAAATACTCTGCCTTATAAACCCTTTTTCTAGCAGCTCCTTAATTTGCTTGCTAAGCTCCTTTCTCTCCCTTGGAGCCATGTGCCTAACGGGTAAAGCAACGGGTTTTGCGTTATCAACTAGATATATGCGGAAGTCTATCTCCCACTTCGGAGGCAAGCCCTCTACTTCCTCAAAGACATCCGAGTATTCATGGACCACTCTAATAGACTGCAAATTCTTAACAGACGCGTCAAGCGATTCTAGATAACTTAGCATAACAGAATTCATGGGATTGCAAGAGATTTCGAGAGTGTTACCCAAGCGAGTCATAAGCCTAACCTCTCTCTTTTCACAATCTAGGACGGCTCCATTACTGGATAACCAATCCATGCCCAAAATTAACCCATAGCCCGTGAAGCCCAAAACATAAGCATCACATCTAAACCCAACGCTAAGTATAGAAATTTCCAAATCCAAACAAATCATCGACAAATAGGCTGAGCCCCCAATTGGATTTGAAACAACTAAGAGATCCTCTACTATACTGGTGTTTAGGTGTAGTGACTCAACTAAAGTAGTAGATATAAAAGAGTGCGATGCGCCAAAATCAAAGAGTGTGCGAACAGGATGATCAAAAAGATAAACTAAACTTTCAACGGAAATCGTTCTACCTCGTTCTTGCAGCAGTGGGCCACGAGAGCCTAGACCTACCCCCTTGCCTGCCCCGGTGCCATGAGAGCCTGAATCTGCCCTCTAGAGGTAGTCCCTGCCCTCTGCCCTTTCTTTGGGCAATCCCTAATCAGATATCCTGCATCGCCACAGTGGAAACAACCAGTCTTCTTCTTCTTCCTACAGTCTTTGCTCAGATGGCCTGGTGTCCCACAGTTAAAGCATCTTTTCTTTCCCTTGCCATTGTTGTCTTTACCACCCTTCTTGTTCTGCTGTTGCTGTTGTGGTTTCGTTTGATCCCCTTTCTTTTCAGGTGCCTTATTAGCATTGGCGCCTTTCTCCTCTTCATGCATAAGCGCCATGTCAACTTGTCTCTCAAAGGTGGCCCCCATAGGGATGTGGGTCATAGCTAACCCATGTAGCGGCTCGTTCAAACCCTTAACAAATCTCAGGGCCTTCTTTTCGGGTCTATTCACCAAGTCCAAGCCAAATCTCACCAACTGATTGAACTTGTTGACATACTCTTTCACAGATAGATTTCCCAGCCTCAATGCCAAAAACCTTTCCATGTATAAATTCTGTTCGGCCCGTGAGAGAAACTTTGCCTCAAACCTTCGCCTGAAATCCGGCCATGTATCAACTGGACGCTCTCCATTAGTGACCTCCCACCAAAACGAGGCCTCATCCTTCATTAACCAGGCAGCTAACTGGACCTTTCTTCCATCTTCTACCTCAAAGATTCCAAACAATTCTTCCACCTCCTTTAGCCAATTTCGAGCTTCAACAAACGTCTCCGACCCGTGAAAAGGTTTTACGCCCATTGCCTGAAAGTCCTTGCATATCTTTGCGAAAGTATCAACATGGGGAGGAGGAGGAGCATTTGCTGGGCCTACGACATTGGCCCTAGCTTCCAGATACCTTCTAAACCATCCTGGTATCGGTATCCTTCGGGTATCTCGGGAATTCCAGACATGCTGAAAAGAAAATGAAGAGATTCAAACGGAGAATTCGAAAGAAAGATATATGGCTCTTTGGGGATATGTTTTTAAAATAAACTTTTCTCTTAAAAATACTTTCCTTAAACATATTTTTGAAAGTATTTCTTTATAAAATGCTTTTTGAAAAATAGTTTTTCAAAATATCTTATCTGTTCTGGTAACCTTCAGATCAGATATCACGTGTGACACCCCACCTCCGTTAAGGTCACTCACAAAGGGAATGCCTTAATTTTGGTGGAGCGTTTATTGTGTATAGAACAGAAAAGTAAACAAGACAGATAAATATATTGGTACTTGGAAAACAAAAACCACTTTTATTGCAGCGGAGAAATAGTTTGGTTACATCACATCAAAAACCAACTACAAAACCAAATACACTTATTATCCATCTTGACAAATAGGTTCTGAGTACATAAAAAAAAAGACATAACCCCAACATAAAATAGCTATAAATAAGATAGGCTGAACTTTACTTCAGCAATCTAAGAAACTTCCAAAAAGAGAGATAAAGCTGTCCAAATCAAGCTCCACAAGTGCTAGTCCCACCCTGAGCACCTGGGGAGGGGAGGGGAAAGGAACAAAAGAGGTGGAAGCAAAGGGGTCAGACATAAAGTCTGGCGAGTGCAATAACTTTAACAATATAATCATTAAGTAACTAGGATAAGACATAAGCTGGAAAATAAGGAAATGACTGTGAACCAATGGGCATGTCAGAGAAAACAAAGGAATAAGATGAACAAAGATAACGTTAAAGGCGCACCTAATCATTATAAGATAATTACTACAATGCACCACACCAAATACACCTAAAAGTTGATCCCGCCTACCAAACTTAATAATGATAATGGTAGTTTCGTGTACCCCTGGCTGCCTTCATCGGTGCCGTCTGCCCCTATCTCCACTAGGTGTACCCACTACCCTCATTCGATCGGCTCCCTAACTCGTAGATACCCGTGCTGGCCCCACAGTGGGGTGTATCACCCCCCCAAAGTGGCAACACAATACCACCAAAAATGCACGGCTTATACCTACACGATGCAACAACGTCTTACCTACCAGCCCGGGGCCACACACGCACCTGACCCCGTTGGACTTGCGTTGCCACCGCTAACCCGTTTTGACCTCTTACAATCAAACCCAGTACGCGTGTCGCGTCCTCGACTTGGGTTGAGCCCACAAAGATACTTAACGCGTTACTGGTTTGAAAAGGGCCACCATGCATGACACAAGCTTTCACCTATGCTTGGTCCCCTCTAAGGTTTTCCCCACTTAACCCCATTCTTATTCATGTCTTCTTACATGTTTCAATCTTGGTTAAGTGCATCTAATCGTATTTCACATGCCACCCAAGGCACCCTCTTAATTTCACATGCCAACCATGGCACCGACTTAACCCCCCACGTCCCACCACATGTTTATCTGGTTAAGTGTTTCTTAGTTCATTAACACCGTAACCTTGTAAAGACCTCCCACATTAGACTGGCATTTGTGGCTGCTGGATTTGCCGGGCGGGTCCGGGAAGTCTTACACCACAAACGAGCCTAACCTCGTGTCTTTACAACTGTTACGCATTTAATTCATGCCTTTGACCTCTCACATTAGACTGGCATTTGTGGCTGCTGGATTTGTCGGGCGGGTCCGGGCAGTCTTACACCACAAAAGAGTCTAACCTCGTGTCTTAGGCGGTTTATTATTACACATCTTTATTTAATCCCAAATTGGATTAATATCCCTATTCAAATTTTTAAATAAATTCCAAATATACTTATGTCCATAATTGTCACCCAAATTATGTCCATAAATACCAATTTTTCCAATTAATGTCTTAAATTAATTATATGCCTTTTTAAGGCCATTTATGCCAATTCTCAATATGTGTATATTCAATATTACCCCCATCGTCCCCACGTTGTTCGTTCGCTTATCATGACATATATATATATATATATATATATATATATATATATATATGACTAGCAATTAGTCTAATGACATAAAAGGGAAGAAACATCGCAAATTTGCATAACACCCAAAATTGATCTAACTTACTAATAAGGATTACAACATATCTTGCATAAACTTGGTATTGTCATGAATCTAAACATAGGCTAAAAGGTGTGAACTTGCATATATGAATATAGTTTTCACCCAAAACTTGCATATATGAATACAGTTTTCACCCAAAACTTGCATAGGCCATAGTCACAAACTTGCATAAAACTATGTATGTCATAGATCTAAATCTAAAGGTGTAAACTTGCATATATGTGAATCCAATTTCTACTTAAACTTGCATATAGTCATCTTATTTGGTTCACATGTAAACTATGTACAATTCACATAGAAACTAGCATATAATCTGCACCCAAACTTGCATATACAATGATGTCAAATATGAATCAGGCTGAACATAGATGATTGGGTATATACAAAGGGATTCACAACAAAAACTATCATTATGAACAACTAGCATACATTCACAAAATATCGCATTTTTTCCAATGTTTTACAAACATAACCATATAAGCCAAATTATAACTCAACCTAATTAACTTGTTAATTATCTTATTAAAGAAATCGAACTCACAACTCAAAGAAGGACTTGAGTTCTGGGATCTGAGTTCTGAAATTGATTTAGCTCGCCTTTGAAGTAGACAAATTTGTTGTTGTAGTTGTTATAGATTTGTGTTGAATTGAGTTGATTAGCTTTACTTTTCCTCTAGTTGATGACGACTATTCTAGGTTGCAAGGTGATAGCATAACGGCCATGGTTCTAATTTTGATTAGGTTTTAGGGTTTGAGTCTACATGTGTTTATATAGAATTTAGGATTAATTTAGGCCATCCGATCAACCTAGAATCAATCAAGACCATCCAGTTAAGATAGGGTGACACCTCAGCCCTAATGACCCAGCACTAAGTCACAAAATCGTCATCTTTCAGATCTGCCTGGGGGGAGGGAGGGCAGGTCGACCCTCAGGTCATCCCCTAGGTCGACCCCCAGGTCGACCTGTAGGGGGGAGGTCGACACTAGGGTCGACCCTCTGGTCGACCTGGGTCCTTGGCGGGAATTTTTTCGCCTAGCCTGCTTCTGACTTCTGATTTGAATTTTGAATCTGTTTTCGAGCTATTTGAATTTATTTGAATTTTCTGGAAACTTCCGACAGCCATAACTTCTTCATACGAAGTCCAATTTACGCAAACTCGGACTCTATCTCAACCAGAATTCTGAGACGAACACAATGGCGTAACCCGTTTCCCTTAATTATCACATTTTAAATTAAGTATTGTTTAATTCGTTAGTTTATGTTAACAGAAAACACAGGGTGTTACAATGGAGGTCCAGGATGCTTCAGTCGGGCAGCGATCACTTACCGAGTTAAGTGACTCTGACCGATGATTGATGCTTGCTACGTGGATCAACCCAACCTTTTCCTCATGGTTCATGGAGGTCCAGGATGCTTCAGTCGGGCAGCGATCACTTATCGAGTTTAGTGACTCCAACCGATGACTGATGCCCGCTCCGCAGATCAACCTAATCTTTACCTCATGGTTCATGGAGGTCTAGGATGCTTCAGTCGGGCAGCGATCACTTACCGAGTTAAGTGACTCCGACCGATGACTGATGCCCACTCTGTGGATCAACCCAACCTTTACCTTATGGTTCATGTAGGTCCAGGATGCTTCAGTTGGGCAGTGATCACTTATCGAGTTAAGTGACTCCGACCGATGACTGATGCCTGCTCCGTGGATCAACCCAACCTTTACCTCATGGTTCATGGAGGTCCAGAATGCTTCAGTCAGGCAGCGATCACTTATCGAGTTAAGTGACTCCGACCGATGACTGATGCCCGCTCCGTGGATCGGCTCAACCTTGACCTTATCCCAAAGGTTCGCAGGAGTCCAGGGCACCTCAGTCGGGCAACGATCACTTACCGAGTTAAGTGACCCGACCGATGACTGATGTTCGCTCTACGGATCGATGCAACCTCACCCCTCACCTAAACTTTGTGGGAGTTCACACTGCAAAGCGATGCGACAGCCAAAAACCTTTTCCATAGAAAAAGTAACTTCTCCTTTGCAGAGATTAGCATTCAATGAACTCTACAATGTCAAATCAATCAACAAGAGAAGATGAACGTTGAATTATAAGCGGCAACTCCAAAGTCGGGGCATCCAGTGGAATTTCCGTTGCCTAAACTGATTGACAGAACAAGTAGACATTGAGCACCAATAGCACTTCACACAGTGAAGATTAATGATTACCTCCTAAAAGAAGGCATGAATACCTAGAACTTCTCCAAGAAGAAGCATAAGATAAGTCACAACTACGAATTTCTTAAATAGGAAATATCATACAAGTCAGTCAGAATAACAACACTTAAAATCCACAGTTGGGTTATGATGACTAGTTGATCTTAAGTGTCAACATGAATCCAAGATAGAGTGTTGTGTTTTCGCAGATAATATTCAACGGATTTTAAATCATTGAATAAAATGAGTATGTGAAAACACTTCATTCAATGAAAATTCGTCATACCTAATGTTTAACTAACTAATCTGTTGTTGATTTGGGCAGTCAATAACAAAATATTAGCCTAGAAATATGCAATGAATTTGTTGTTGTAAAATAGTTTGTAGTGGAGGAAAATTGCCCAAGTGACAACCAAGGCAATTAAACCCTAGCACAACATTGTTAAGCAACAAATTCAGAATCCAAAATTGAAGCGTCTGACTGCTAGTACAACATCAACAAACAACAGATGCGAATCTCAAATCAGATCAAGCAAACCAAAAAATGTCAAGAATAACGTTTATTTCGAAGCTCGCATTTTCTGCAAGCAGAAAATGCAAACTTCGAGGGGAAAACCTTAACCCCATTGTGAAAACGTGGTCCAAAATCATAAGGAATGAACGAATAATGGCACGCAGCTTCACTTAGTTCACAGCTTCGTCTAGCTTGCATCCTTTTCTGGGTTGCATGTACGCTTTAGCCCGTATTGAAGCGTTGGCTCACGTGCACCTTTTAGCCCGCACCGAAGTGTTAGGTCGTGTGTATATTTTGGTCCGCACCCTCTAGCTCGCGACAATTTTTAGCGTGCAAATGCTTTATAGGACGTGTCCATGCTCATACCATCAGCATATTCAGATCGTTCATATGATTATTTAAATACAAACGTACAAATATATGATAGGACGTCAAAACACTTGAAGCATGTGTAAAAGGACCATCAAACGAGTTAAGAATCCATGAAGCATCAGTTCATAGTGGTTCATATCCAACTTGCATAATTGCAGTTATCTTTGTTTGCACAGGACCCGTCAGATTGGTTAGGTCGTTCCTCACCATCTCTTTAGGTCATACGGACCTTGCAAGACCTCTTAGGGCGCACATGTCAGGAGCTTTGGACCGTGATGGATCGGAGTTTTAGCTCATTACCTCTAGATCCTCACCCTACAGTTGGGTCGTTCGTATCTTTAAAGTCATCAGCGTGTATATTGGATCACACGTATGACATGAATTTGAGCTATCATCAGTCCACTAATAATACACCAAGATGTTGGAACAAGATGGCAATGATGTAAATACTTGGCTTCTATAATATGGTAGAAAGCCATACATTCATGTTATTATAAAATGGAACTTATGTTGGTAATAGGGCAAAGACATGAAGACGACCATTTTGGGATGTTACCACCTTAAGGTCGAAATCATTATTAGGTCGTTATTGTTATCAGATCATGAAGCAAGATATCTGGGTTGCCATGCCTAAATTAAGTAGTGGCTACAAGGTAGATCATTAACGCGAGAAACCTTCAATACAAGCTTGGAGCGTGAGTGAATGGGAGCTGCCAGAATGTGCGGATCATGGTATATAAACATGCCTGCTGATGTGGCAGCAGGTCTTACGTGAAGCATGTCTTAGCATGTACAGAAATGGACACGTGGTGTTTGTTCAGGTCGCTCTGGTTATTTGGACCGCAAACATATTTTAGTCCGCACTTATTCCTTAACACGTTCCAGTATTTGATCATTTGGACCGTGAAAGCATGCGTGTTTAGTACGCTCATGCTTTAGGATGGTTCAGCAGAGTGCTTTTAGGCTACGAGGTCCTTTTAGATCGTTGTTACTTGTTGGCCATTGGACCTCCAACTGTAGTATGTAGAGTTCTAGCTGTCAAAAGGAAGGAGGGGCCTATAGTTTAGACCATGTCAAGGTACTTTAGGCCGCAAGCATGTAACGCTTTAAGGATGCTCAAGACCTGGTGCCGCATTTTACAAGTGTGCCACTCTATCCAACTCCAACTATAAATACCCCTCCATATTTCACATTGAGGGGGGGACCGAAAACTCATTCCTATAAGGAGGTGCCACCAACTTCAAAGCTCACCTACAACTTCTCTAGTGGCTTCTATGGATTCAACAACTCTTCTCCAACTTCATGTAGATGAAATCCATGCCAATAATCATTAAAGCTCTCTCCAATTGTATCTAAGCACCTTCAATCTCATTTAAGCTACAAGATAAATCACTCCAACAACATTCAAGCAATTTCATATCTTCTCCAATCCACTCTAAATCCAAATCTAACGCAAAATTCCTAGCAAATCATGGAAAAGGGAAAAGTACTTTAAGTGATTGAAGATCTATACTTCTACTACCACTAAGCTAAAGATCTTATCAATTCTTAGCCAAATTCAAGAGAAGTTACATAAAAAGAGTTTAAGAGAGAGAAATGTATGTAATGAGTGAAAATTCATATTTTGTAAACCAAAATTTCATAATGAGAATTGATTGAAGTGGACGTAGATTCATATTGAATTGAACCACTATAAAAGGCTTCTTGTCTTCATTTTTATACTTTAATTTTGTGATTATGGCCTCATATTTTAATTCTAGCCGTTATTAGTGAAGTGCACATTTTCACCCTTGGTGTTGTGAACCATTTTCAGTTTCAACACAAATTTCCCAATTTACATATCCATTGATTAATAAATTGATTATGTAACCAATTTGTTCCCTATCAAAATATCCTCTCATATATTTCCATATATAGCACAATTAATTGATTGAATCAATTAAAAAAAATCTTTCCCTCTTATCAAATATTTGAATCACAAATATTCCACAATCCTGATATGATATAAATACCATTTAAAATAGAGAGACCATTTTCAGTTGTACAAGTCAATTACTCTTGTGATTTGAATAATTTAATGAGTTCTTTGAATATTGATGCAATCACTGCCTGCTTATGGGGATTAGTTGACTAGTAAATAATAAAATACTTCTTCTTGAGCATGTTAATCAAATTGAAGCGGATTAGGGGAGTTTGGAATGTTTTAGTTAGAAGAGACAAAAGGACAGTGCAAAATGAAATGGCAAGGGCAGGTGGTATCACAAATGCAGTTAATGTTGGGATTACAGTCCAAGCGGATTGGGAGAATCGGGAGTTCATTTCTAACATTTCTCTCAATGTTCGACGCCTCTATGAATTCCTACTTCAACCCGGTACATTTTTATTGAATGTTGTTAGCCTATTAGCACCTTTATGTCAGTGTTATAGTTTTGGATATCAAAAATATCAATTAGGGTTAACTTCACTACTTGGTCATTTATATAATAGTGTGATATTTTGATCTTTTTATACGCTAGAAATGATTTGAATATGAGTTTCTCGTCACTGTACATACTACGATTATACTATTTTTTAATTATAGCGCGTAGAGGAAAAACAAATCTAGAAATCAAATGTCTAGTTTAATGCAGATTATAAAACTTGATGGACATTTTAAGCTGACTAATGGTTTTAAGGATTAAACCCGTTGGTTAAAAAATTTGTACATTGGTCTAGTTTTATATTAAAGTGGTCTGAATTGTCGTGTGTTGCCTTACAATTACAACATTATATTTTCTAACAACTGATATGAAATGGTTAATATCGTTTGAACTTTTTTTCATTATTGTTTAGTTGGAGTGTGTCGGACATTATCTTTGATTTCCTAATCCATTACAGACCTTTATTGCATTCACACATATTTGAATGCATTGTATTCCTTTGTTGAACAATTTTTTTTTATCTAGAAGATAGTTGTTTGCGTTTTTTAGCATATAAATGCCAAAAAGCAAAATTTAGGTAAAACCCGAATCCATACAGAAACTAGATCATAGACATAATTTCATGTTGGTAATAGTCAAAATTGGATCAAAACAATTGGAATTTTGAACTTCAAACAAAATCTTGAACAATGGCAAGGTGCAGACACATGGAGCATTTAAGGCAAGGTCTACCTTGATTCCTTAATTTTTTTTTGTGTAAAGTTAAATGCATTTCTACCATTCTAGAAAAGATAGAGAGTTAAAGGGTACATGCTAGGAGTCTTTGATTTTTTAGAGTTGACTTGGCACCTTTACAGTGTTGAATTCAACAACTAATACAATGATTATAATGACGATATCCTCTGCCGCTGCTGCTACTACCTTGTTGATTGGATTAACACGGTGATGGTGGTTCAAGTCAAAAACAATGGGAGTGCAATTCCTTACTTTCTTCTCGATTGGAAGAAGTTGGTATGGAAAGAGACTCATGACTTGTGCAGCCGAAGTTTGTTTTTCGTATCTACCCTATCTGTCGTGTCCCTGCAAACTGCTTAAAGGCTTCAGAACACGATCTTTCTACCCCACTCTCATCAAGATTAACCGAAGACAGTCATTGTGATAGAACAATCATATGGCCCTGACTGCATTTATTTCAGGTCGTTGTCTTCTGTTTCAGGTAGGAAACCAACCATGCTGCAACAACTATGTGTTCCTGTAATAACATTGGGGAAGAATTAGTGTATTTAGGCTCAACCCAGGATTAGAATTATTGTACTATTTGGTATCAACCATTATTTAAATGTATTCCATGCACTTTAATGCTATCCTCTTTTATCTTCAAAGGCAATCTCATATCACAAGAAAACAACACATACACAAAGACATGCAAGTATCCTCATCTTCTGAGAGACCAATTCTTCTATCCCCATTTCCCCTATCCCCCCATATCCTTCCACTCAAATCTCCCCATTTTTGCTTTTTTGCATTTAAGTCCCTCAAAAATTGAGCGATTTAACTGCAAAAGGTGGAAATCAGGGGTTGTGATTGGATGAGATAGGGAAATGGAGACAAAACAATTGGTGCGATCTTCCGAGGACTATATTTGAAGCTGCTTTCTTCGATATACGAACACATACATCACGAATGCAAAATGATGATTAAATGAGTATAGTATACAACGTTTAAATATTTGTTTGGTTGCAGGCATTGTGGATCACTACGCGTTTCAATAATTCCATATTTTGCTCTAAAATATTAGAATCCTAAACAACTTATCAATGATAGAATTTTTAATGACATGACTTTAATCGCATTAGGCAGCAACATATATAAATTCCATATTTAAAGAAAGGGTGCTACTATTCATACCCCTGTTTACACTTCTGGCCACCAAAACTAAAAGCACCCCAAATATTTTAAATTTCCTCTTCTGGCCACCGTCTAAATTAATAACCAAAAAATGGAGAGGCCACCAGCTCCTTCCTCTACACAAACGCTTCCTTCCTTACTTTGTCGGTTGTGAAATGATTTAATTTAATAATCCATTTACATAACCACATTAGCAATTTTAATTTTGATAAATGAGTACTTACTTTGTCGGTTATGAAATTATTCATCAAATCAACATTTATGTCTTTTGAGTCATTTGATCGAACATATTGCATCACATTATCACAACCATCATGCTTATCGTCCAGTTTATCATCATTCAAATACTCCAACTATCAAACGACAAAAAATGTTTCAATTTCTAAAAGAAGATAGGTAATTTATACGGATAAAAACCTTATAAGTAAAAAATTACATTGTTATTCTCTATTACAACTTCGTCAAATTTAATGTCCTCTAAGCTTGATATTTCCAACGGAGCGGAGAAAATATCCTAAAATGCAATGGAAAATCCTAACCATTAAAAACCCTAACAACATGTTATATATCATAATAGAAAACAGTAAAAATCAAGCAATTCTAATCTCTTTTTTTAATCTTCATCTTCCATCTCTATTAGACCCAAAAGAATATCTGCTTTTATAAAGGTTTATAGTTTGAAATTGTAAAGAATTATGTGTTTTTTTAGGAGAAGTATGGTGGTGAATAACTGAGTGAAAGAATAATATATGGTGGCCAGAAGAATATAAAAAATAATCATTTATATTAAATTTATAATGGTGGCCTTAAGTGTAAATCGGGGTATGAATAGTAGCACCCTAAAGAAATGTTTAATTTATAGATGGTAAAAATTATTTATTTTTATCAATATTATAAATTTGCATCCACCTTAGATATCTTTTGTGAAAGTATAATAGTATCATTGTATTTATCCGTAGGTGAATCGCTTGGAAATGATAAGAACGGAAATGCATACAGATGTTAGGACCAATGTCAAAAGAAGAAAACTTAGTATAGAAATCAAAGAATAGAGATATTGAAGATTCAAAAAAAAACTAAAAAATAATGTAAGGGAAACGTTACATGTAGCGCTTTATTTTTATTTATTTTTTGGCAACCGATCTCCGAGCCTTATTGGAGATACTTCTCTAATTACAGTAATCATGCTTTTTTAGTTGTCCATGTTAGCTTTTTCAGTTCCTTCAAAAATAGAAAATCAGGATAGACCCTGCCTAATCAATTGTGAAACTTGGAAACCGAGGTATCTAACTAATCAATTGTGTGACTTAAGAATGAATTGGGATGTAACTTTTACTCTCTACTATTTATTCAATCTCATTTTAAGTATACACTCGTAAGTTTAAACTATTTCATAACACCACCCCTTAAACATTTGTAAAACATGAAACTGGTGATATGCAAATCACAATTTTGGGCAAAAAATAATCTTACATATTTTGTGGAGAGATTTGTTGCTAGATTTTTTGGAGAGATTTGGTGCTAGATTTGATAAAGAGATTTGGTACTAGATTTTATAGAGAGGTATTGGTTGCTATATTTGTGGACATTTATTGCAAGGATATTTGGTGCTTATCTAAATAGTTTTATAACATATATGAAGATAATTTGGATGCCAAGTTTTCTTGAGCATGAAGCAATTCTCTCTATAAAAAGGCCCAGCTAACATCTTCATTAGGTATTGGTGAGAGCCACCAAAAGTGATCAGTCTGTCTATTCCAAATTGAGTGTTCTCCTTCAAATTATTTAGCCATTAGATATTCTCTACTTATTTCTCAATAAGGTTATTGGTTCAAGTTGTAATTTTTTATAATGATAGTTGAGGCTGATTGTAAACAAATTTTTTTATTGGTGAATCAATAAAGAGGGTGGCTGGGTGGAGTATCATGTGCTCATATTTCCGATATTATTTGTATTTTTTTGTTTTTCAATCAAATTCATCTTCAAGTGATTGGGTGATAAAGATCATGTTTTTTGGGCGTTTTGTCAAACTTCCGCTGCGCAAAAAAACTCCAACAGTTTGGAATCAGAGCAATTTTTGCATAATAGTTTGGTATCAGAGCCAGTTCATCGCATAGCTTGGAGTGATTTTGGACTGAAGATTGTAGATGTCGGAGATGATGTTTCTTTCATGGATGGCTATTGTGGAGTACGAGATTTTGAGAATTTGGAATGATGAACCTAGTCCGCAGCAAGGTGGAGAGGTTGGTTTTGATCACTGCTGAGGATCCGTTGAGGATCATGTTATCGATTATTATCTTCACATTGATAATTCTCGAGGGATCCATGTAAATTAAGAGAGATCAAGCGGTAGGCGTATATCGATAAAGAGGAGGTGTGATTGAGCCTGGAAATCAATTAAGTAATCTTATGGCCTGATGAAATCAAGAAGGTGTGATCAATTAAGCCTGGACTTAAAGAGAAGACATGATGGTTTTATCTCATAGCCGTTAAAATCGAGATGGTGTTAATTGAGAAAGAAGAGGTTGAAAGTGAGAGCTAAGGGGCTATTGTTTGAGTGGAGGAGATGTTGTGATTTTGTATCAAGGTGGAGTGTTGAAATTGGTGATACACAAATCACAATTTTGGGCAACATATAATCTTACACATTTTGTGGAGAGATTTGTTGCTAGATTTTATGTAGAGATTTGTGCTAGATTTGATGAAGAGGTTTGGTGCTAGACTTGATGAAGAGATTTGGTGCTAGATTTTTTGGAGAGATATTGGTTGCTATATTTGTGGACATTTATTGCAAGGATATTTGGTGCTCATCCAAATAGTTTTATAACATATATGAAGATAATTTAGATGCTAAGTTTTCTTGGGCATGAAGCAATTCTCTCTATAAAAAGGGCCAGCTAACATCTTTATTGGGTGTGGGTGAGAGCCACCAAAAGTGATCAGTCTAGCTATTTCAAATTGAGTGTTCTCCTTCAAATTATTTAGCCATTAGATATTCTCTACCTATTTCTCAATAAGGTTATTGGTTCACGTTGTAATTGTTTATAACGATAGCTGATATTGATTGTAAACAAAAAAAATTTATTGGTGAATCGATAAAGAGGGTGGTTGGGTGGAATATCATGTGCTCATATTTCTGATATTATTTGTATTGTTTTTGTTTTTCAATCAAATTCATTTTCAAGTGATTGGGTGATAAAGATCCTGTTTTTCGGGTGTTTTGTCAAACTTCCGCTGTGCACAAAACCTCAACAAAACAGTATATTTTTTTGCTTGTTTATGAAATACTATTTATGACTGCTTGCTTATTTTGTAGCATTTTCCCTATCAAGAAATTGAATGAAATAACAAGCCTGAGGTCGAACTGAAGTAAGTATTTTAAAGACAAATTGCATGGGAAATTCATGCAACTGTGTTTTTTAGGCTTACCACTTAAACATATGTACATGACACACATGCCTCATACTGTATGCTATTATTACTTTATTCATTTATCTAATCTGCAAAACTGATAAACGAATGTCAGTGATTTCGTACCTTTATAGAATGGAGCAACACTTAGTACCTTTCGTTGGGTTTGGGATCACCTGGACCGGGGAACCCCTGGTCCCCTGGTCCAAGCCAATGAAAATCCCCCATTTGGGGGGATTTTGCACTTTGCCTCCTGAATTCAAACCGAATTTCAGGGGAAAGTGCAAAATCCCCCAAATAGGGGATTTTCATTCGTCCGGACCAGGGGACCACGGGGTCCTCGGTCCAAACGATCCGGCCCCCTTTCATTGTATCTCTGTGAATATTTGTTGAAAAGCTTGTTCTTTTAATACTTTTAATATTTGGAGTGTAGTTGATTATTTAGTAATATTTATCTCACGTTGGTGATATACATGCATGTTGCTAAATTTGTTATAGACTAAAGTTTAAAAACTGAATCATCACACTAAACTGCAATCCCCCCCATTAAGTATAGTTTACTAGCATGTGTAATTAAAGTTAACGAGCAGTATTGTCCCATTGTATTAATCTTCTGGTAGATGTTTTATGCGTAAATTTTTATTGTCTTTTAAATCTCTTGCAGGGCCAGTCAACAGCTTATGTTAAGTCCTGTAAGATAATTGCACAATCTACTTTCAAACTCATAGAGATGGGTATAATTTGCTACAGTACTCCGAATATGGCTTTAAGTAGTTTTCGCAAGATGGGCAAGTGGGTATAGTTCTTCTAAAGCACTCTGAACTTTTGATCGTTTTTGACTAAAATACCTTGACTACCTTAACCCTTCTCAGGTACACGATCGAAACAAGATTTGTATTTCCAAACTTCTTTTAACCTTTTCTTTTTCACATCTTGAGTTATTTTGGAGCGTTTAAAAGATGCATAAAGATAAAAATAGCTAAATGTAGGAATGCATGTTATTAACACATAGCCAGAATATTGGATGGCGTTCAGGTGTTGTTGTTTAGCTATGGAGACGAATCAGTGAATGTTTTCAAGTTCGTAGTGTTTGTGGTGATGTTGTGATTGTAGTTATATTCTGGAGAAATTGCCTTGCTTGTCAGGTGATGATCGAAAGGTAGTTTCAGGTTGATAATAAAGTGGCAGTCAAGCCGATAAAGGTGGCTTTTGGGTGCTTAATAGAGGTAAATTTGTTGTTTTTGGATGGTGGCTAGTGGGAGATGGAAGTTAAGTGTTTGTTGTTAATTCAAAAAATAGCAAATATGAGCAACAGAATTGTGAACAAAATGTACCAAAGTAGTGAAACAAAAGGTAATACAGAAAGTGAAAATAACACTGCTTTGTACGTACCCCAACTATGCTTTTAAATTGCTCATTTTTTTCTCTGTTTAGTCAGGAGGCCCGCCTCTTTGGTGCTACCTCGCCTATATAACCTGGAAGCTGAATTTATCACCAGTTGTGAATGTATTTGTTTGACCCCCTTCCCTCTTTTGTTGTTGGCAGTGGTGGAGAGGCAGACTAACTTGCATTGGACTTGCATCAGACAGAGGCAGACTAACTTGCATTGGACTTGCTTCAGACTAACTTACATTTATGTTTAGCTTTGTTGTTGCTTATCTGATTTGTATTAGCCTTGCTACCTACTCTACTACCTATTGGGCCAAACCTTATTTTGGTTCTGGCATTGCTTCAACTCCTAAATTCAAGGTACGTATGTATTGCTATAAACTTAGAGCATATCTGGAAACTTTGAGCACCTCCAAAATTAAAGGTACGTATGTGGGTAATAAAGCTAGACAAATTAAAAACAATAGCTAATTTTTCCCGAAAGCACCTTGGTTCTACTAACGGTTGTTTTTTCTACATGTGTATGAGTTTGTGTAAACATATCTTTTCTCCTATGATTTTTCTTATCGGGTCTCGCCCACTTGCCATGCAAACTTGAACACTAAATTCTTAGACTTCAATACATTTAGCTATTTTTATTTTACTTTCCTGCACTCCATCCAATATTACATGCATTAGGCCTCTTTCTTTTTTTGTTCTATGATGATGATATAGATTTATAGAATACTAACTACAATACAAGTTTGGCTCTCTGTTTTTCCCCTCTTTGGAGCTTTAGTCTTCATGAATTTATGGACAAATGCTTTAACAAATTTACTTCTGAAGTTATAAACTGTTTTAGCACTAAGTTAACTAGTGAAAATGTATTATTGTAATGTTTGTATGATTAAATAGTAGATTTAATCATTTATTCCTCTCTGTTATAAATTTTTCTAAACTAATCTTGGTTTTCCCATAGACTTCGAATGAGCTAGCTGTAAATTGATTCAAAGAAAACGTAGGCTTTAAAGAAAGCATTGCACTACTTTTACATGGGGTATCTTACTTGATTTCTTGCAAGAAAAAATTATGTGGGCTCATCTTTCTCGATCCTGGCGGTGGTATGCCCAGTGAATGTTTGAAATCACCTGAATTGAATGCCTTTGTGGACAAATTTAATCGTGCATGTTTTTCATAACGAAATAATGCGTATAGAACATAAAAAATATAATAGATTTGTTGTATTTGAATTATTTGTTTGTTCTAGATTATTGAATATGCTTGAACTTATTTGACTCATCTTGTTTGTTTTTAATTTTCAATAACTAGTTCAGACATCAATGTACGTTATTATTTCATAGTTTCAACTAAATTTTTATTTACTGGCTTATATATATTATCTCAATTTAGGTACTTGTTTTGGATCGAAGTGAAGAATGATGTTGAAAGCGTTGCTGTATTCGGGTACTTCATAGTCTTGTTCATATTGCTTCTAAATATTTAACGTATCAAATGTTTCAATTATTGTACTAAAATGAATTTATGAATCACATTTTGTATGGATTATGAACACTATAATTAAAATATATATATATATATATATATATATATATATATATATATATATAGGGAAACTTTATTTTGACACAAAATTATGACACAAAATTGCATACAATAAATCTCCATCATTGGATCCTCTCATGAAGTACACTCTCCACATAAAGACAAACAAATCCAACGATGGAGGTTTTGTGTCTCTCTCTCTATGTGTTTAATTTTGTGTCCAAATAGACCGCCTATATATATATATATATATATATATATATATATATATATATATATGTATATATATATATGTATATATATATGTATTATCTTATTCAATCTACATTGTCATCAATTTGATTTTATTGTAAATCATTATAATATTGCATACAATAATTGTTTGTTATGAGTAGAGTTTTTTTTTGCATCGGTTACCAATATTTGAAGCAACAGAGTGATATTTTGCATCGGCGGTTAGAAACAATAGATGCAAAATAAGGATGGATCAAAGGCAATGGCCCTTATATTGCATTAGTTGGTAGTAATAAGCGATGCAAAAATATATTTTTTGCACTGATTATTACCAGTAGCTGGTGCAACAAAGTAACTGCTTTAACTCCGAAAAACTTCCTTTTGCACCGATTATTGTAAATAACCAATGCAAAATTACAGTTGTTGCATCGGTTTACATCGACCGCATATGCATCGGTTGCTGAACCGATGCAACATGGGGGTAAACAACCGATGCAACCGACTTATTTTATAGTAGTGCAAGCTTGTCAAAACTTCATAAAAATCATAATTCTGATTTAAAATGAAAGAGATATGCCTAATTTTACTAACAATAATTTACAATTGAATATGAAAAAGTAAAATTGAGAAATCTAACCTAGAAATCTCAATCTAACCAAGAAAGTGTGAGTTTTAAAATTCACCTCGATTGCATTATTTACTAAATTTTATTCAATTTGAGGTATACAAATGACCAATTAGAAGCATAGAACAGCAAAGGAGGAACATGCAGCAACCATCGCTTCTTGAAACTCACTGACTTTGATTGTCTGTTCACTAGAGATGGATTAAGGCTTGATTTGATTAGCGAATGAATTGGAGAGTAGATAGAACCCATTAGAACTTGAGATTTTATCATGCATGGAGTTTGATTGAGGGAGGAAAGGGAATCAACCATTTCCCTTTTGTTGTGTTTCTCAAAAATAAGAACTAGGAGGAAGGATGAGACAAAATATGTCATTTTTCTTTCCCCCTTTCCAGAAAATGATAAAGGCTGAAGAAATAAACTAATTAACCCTAAAAAGGGCCAAAATCATGTTTAATTAAGATTACTAACATAAATTCTCCAATTTAGGAACAAAATACATGTTTATCACTTAATTAAACACACCCAACAAAACTTAATCCACTTAACACACACTCAAACACTAATCATTGTTGTGATAAATTTTTTAACTGAACATCTAAATTTAAATACACAAATGTATATGCACTACATTTAAATATTAATTCAACATAATACACCAAAATGAACTCATTTGAGAAATAATGACTTTTACTTGTATTTGGGTAAATTTATATACAAACAAAATAAGTATCACACATGCCTTATTTTTAACAAAATAAATAATCAACATGTTCAAAAACATATTCCAAAATTTATTATTTATTTACTACAATATTTTATAGGTTAACGTTACAATAAATGTTTTGCTAATCAAATATTTACAATTGTTGTTTTCAAACCATAATAAAAGGGTGTAAACTCAATAATTACTTCATAAAAATACTTTTACTCTTTCTGTTTCAATTCTACAATTCATACATATATTTACAAGTATTTTTGGTATTTAAAAACACAAATTACCCTTCTAATTGTAGCTGGAGTTGGAGAGCAATTCTTAAGCTCAGAGGAACATTTCATCCATTCATACAGTATAATACGAGATGCTTATCGAAGTTTTCTTTTTGGAATGATCCATGGGCGAAGCAAGGATTGATCTTAAGTGAAGTTATGGAAAATAATTTGAAGGTTAATTTAGGTATACCAATAATTGCATTTGTTTGTATTTACATACATGACGGGAAATTTGAGTTGCCATATTCCAGTTCAGCAGTGCTAAGGAAACTCTGTGGTGACATAGCTGCAAATAAGACAATGGTGGATGAAGATGCATTAATGTAGAATGGAAGAAAGCACTCTATAAATTATGTTTATAAACTGCTTATGAATGGAGAGCAAACTTTTCCATGGTCATCTCGTATTTGGAATATAGGTAGCTTGGCCAAAGAGAATTTACTCCTTTAGAATGTAATGGATAACGCAATTAATACTAAGGATAAACTGTGTTCAATGGGTATTATGCAGGATAGTCAGTGTTGTTTGTGTAATAGTGAGGCAGAAACTAATGTCCACCTTTTCTTTGAATGTTCATTTGTGTACTAGATATGGAGTAGGCTTTTAGCTTCTAGTAGATATCATAGGGCTTCTAATTCCAGCATGACGGAGTCGTATAATGTCTTCAAAACTACAAGGTGGAGGAACAATCGATCTAAAGTATTGTTGATGATATTATAGAAACTAATTCATTCAATCTGGTAAGAAAGGAACAACATGTTGTTTGGATATGGCTTTCTAACAGCCAGTCAATTGTTTACTGTGATTCTTAACAAGTTGCAGAAGAAATTATCACAATCGAGCTGAAATTTCATGTTTAACTGACTTACGGCTCAAAGGAAATTTATTGCTTTGGATGGGTGACTGCTTTGTTTTTGTTTGAAACTTGCAGTGCGGAGTTTTTTTTCTGTACTTCTATTTTTTCATAGTTTCATTGATTTTTTTCTCAGCATTATAAAGTGTATGTAAATATGGGCGATGTATTACTATAGTATAGGTTGTTGATACCTTGTAGTAGTTACTTTGTAATTGCAACGGTGTGAATAAAATTTTACTACCTTTCAAAAATCAAAAATTTCTCAATTTATTAATACAACAATGTTGTTTTACTTCATTGACTCAAAATTTTTAATTTATTATTAATGATAATAAAATACACTAATTTTATAAATATTGATTCACAATCAATATTTATATTTTCATACAAAAAACAAATCAATTATTTCATTGGTTAATATTTTAAAAGCCCTATGTACACTTTAAATTCATTATTGTAATTTAAACACAATTCCTCTACTGATATTATTATCAAAATACAATTTTTACTTAAAACTCCAAGTGATAATTTAATAATTCCAATCAATCGATTTATCTTTGATATTGAAAATATATTTTCCCTTTTAAATATTCATTCCCGATCAATATTATATATATTTTCAATACCCCCTTAATTATTTAATTATAACCTTATAGTTATAGAATTTCTATCATTACAAAGTTATATAACTTATTCCAACACTCAAATCTAGAAATACTCAAATCCCTATTTTCTTACTTAAGCGCTATACGAGTTGGTCTCGCAAACTCGTATCAACACAAATTATCTACAAAATAACAAAACACATTAAATATGTACTTCCTGCTTATCCAAAAATCCAGGTTGTTACAGACTTCCCCCTTAAATAAATTGGTTCCTTATAATTTGTTAAGATCAAACCTCATCAATTTATATTATGCAATTTGGTTGTCTTAATTTATTTCTCAAGAAATTGCCAATTTAAGAAACTACCCCATAGAACTCAAAATTTTCCTATACTTTCAATTTCAACAACAAAATTTCCTATTTGAATTTACCCAAATCTTTAGACGTAGCATTAACAACTTTCATTAACTCGTTATTATTCAGGCTTCAAACAACTCAACTTACCCTTAACAAGGCGTATTTTGAAGTACAACTCAATATTTTTTTCTTACCATCCATACTTGATGCTACCATGTCATCGAAGTTATTTCTACTTTCTTAAATTATGGCTGCTACTTGGATTTTTCAATCATCACATAGCCTCGCCATTCATCGGGGTTTATATTCAATTCAATGGCGGCAACTTGTCAAGTGAATGTAATTATGGATGTGTATCCCAAAAGCGACGCACTCATTTCAGGAAGTTCTATACTTAAAAACATTTTATAACCAACCAACTTTAAATTCTCATTTTTAATGATATTGGAATAGCATTCAACCACTATTTTCCATCAGTGCTTCTTAGCACTTGGTTGCGATGTCGATATATCATCGCCCTCGCTTGGCAAATTCATCATACTCTACATCCTACGTAGTTGTTTAACACTATCCCAAAGTGATAGTGTCACAATTTATTTCCATCAAACTTCACTTTTACTACTCATCTTAAGTGTTATATAGTCTCGTATATGTGTTTAAGAATTTCTATGGACATCGCTGATCAGTCATATCGATTGAAACCCTTAAGACACTCATCGAATCATTCAACACATAAAATGGTCACCAGTTTCACTCAGGAGTTGTTTTTATTATTTACTAAAACAATTATTTTCAAAACAAGCACAATTCACTACTACTCTTCATCATCATTTCACTTAATGGATATTTACGAGGTGATTAACTCTTAACTCTAATCACGGATATTTAGTATTCTTTAATCCCAATCATTTATTTATTAAATTCCGCACGATCGAAACAACCCACCTGCTTCTGCTGCACAACTCTAATTTATTTAAATTTAGCATCACATCATCTCAACATAAATCTATACAATGATTATCTTGATTTTTATTCATCAAACCATCCCAATTTATCTAGAATAACAATTGATTCAAACACCAAAAGGATAAGTTCAAATTATCCAAAAAGAAATTTAAACCTAAGGTGAAATCGCCGAAAAGGAAAAGGGATAAGGAAGGACACCTTAGACATGATATCACACATGGAACAAGATATTTTCCCAACATATTCCAGAAGCATGGACTTCACACAACTCGATTGATAAAAATATTGGGTTAAGGATAACAATTAGAAAGAAATAGTAAACACATGTGTTATCCATCCATGTTGTAACACTACACTCTTCTTGTTATGTTCTTTGTTTTATTATATTTTGTTTTGAACCTTAGCTCCAATACCAAATGTGACACCCTACCCCAAGATCCACCCTAATAAAGAGTATTAACATGTAATGCCGTCTATTAGAGTAGAGAGTAAGGCTTTTTAGGGGCAACTATCCGTAATTTCATGTTAGTCAAAGTGTTAAATATGTCGATTAGGTGAATAAATTTTCTTTTTCTTAATACAAGTAGATCGACGTACCCAACAATCCTAATAAGAAACTATGATGGATAAGGATCATTTCGTAACAATATATGATATATCACAGTCACAGATCATAGAACATTCACATATAGATACAATCACAAAACACAACTTATACATGTGCTACACTTCAATAAATATACAACACATATACAATAAGGTCTAAAATACAACGACAACATGAATTGACTGCGAAACAACATTGAAAAAGTCTTAAGAAGATAGTCTCAGCTACTATAGTAAATCCATGAGTCAACAACTACTGAACATAGAACAACTCGGTTTGACCCGAGTATTACATACATAGATCAGTCTATTTTACGTATAACTAATAATAAAAGATTAGGTAAATATCGATAAGACACTAATTTATTTCCTACAAAAAGTATATTAAAAAATGGATTAACAAAGAAACTCTGATATAGTAATTTCCTTTCCTTTAGGAAGGAATGACATAGACTTAGGATCACAAACGCTTCATTTACGAGTTCACGATATCAATATACGGCTGCATGCCAGAAACATGAACATGAACTTAAAAATTGTCTAAGAACGAATTACTCGAATTCTACGACTAGGGTAATCAACATTAGGAATCACATAACGTGAAGGGAAGACTCTGAAATCACAAGGTGAAATCACAAAACCACTTAGTTTACCGAAATACAAAATCGTCGAATCACAGGATCACCGAATCACAAAATTACTGAACCACTAAAACTCTATAAAGAGTTAAAACCACAAATGAGGTCTCCATAAATAATAGTAATCACTATGGTGTAATCAATGATAAACATAAATCATAAAAACACAGAGTCTGGATCCAACATAGAGTGGCGAGCTGAAGCTACACCTGCACGTTCTATCACACAAGATGGCGTGAAGCCATAACTAGTACTATATCACACTGAAGGGGTACCTGAATAGCCTGAAGGTCCTTAGAGACACACAGGATTATTGACCCGAAGGTCCACACATAGTTCACCTAATGACCCAAAGGTCTAGTATTGGCGGTCACACAGGAATGTGTCATAGACCCTCAGATAGTAACCCAAAAAAGCATTAATCGTGCATCCCATGCCATATTTTTTCACTTAAAGGTTCGCACACTATGTAGTTAGTTTCACAGTATGAAATAGAAATCAAAGGAAATCACAAGAAACACAGAACAATATATAGGACCACAGAGGTCAGTAGAAAACACTAAGATTATTACTTCGATTGGACATATCTGAAATTAAAAAAAAACGTATACCACCTTGTCCCATACTCTTCCTCCAAAAAACCTTGTTCCATACTACGGGGTATGCAACATTATTCGTTCACCAACATGCCTCTTGAAGTGTGCAAATTCATGTGAGTCTTGTATTAAAACATACTTTAGAAAACAAATTGAAAAATAATATAGTTTCATGGATATATCTTTGAAACCGTAAAGTTAGGAATTCTTGTTAAAATAAGATTTCTACTATATATATAAATCCTTATCAAAACAATAGTTTGTTAACAAACTATATTTTCATACTTAAAACTTTTAATAAACAAATTACAAAAATCGATGCATGTGCCACGAAATCACAAAAGAATGGTTGTATATTTGCGCTCGGGACAGTAGTACAAAAGCACAGCTCTGTACAAATTAGCTTCAAAATCATAGGGAATTTAAAATATGAAACTTACAGCATATATTATGAGTTTTATAAATCTTCAAAAAATTCCAGATTCCAATCAATAAAGTGAGAGTTATTACCCGTTTCAGCTCTAATATGTTCCTACTGTCTACGATAGGGGAAGCAAGGAAAAACACATTTTCCACTAAGCAAACATCGAAATCTCATAAAACTCAAAACACAAAAGTTGTAGCTTATATTACAAGGATTCCCAAAACTTTAAAATTTTCTTAATTTGGATCAATAACGTGAAAATAATGACCAAAATGGTTTTAGCATGAATATATGCCTCATGTTTATCAACACCAGGGAAGCGAGGAAAAAACATTTTACACCAAGTAAACATCAAAATCTTTGAAAACTCAAAACATGAAACTTATAGACTATGTTCTAAGCTTTCCAGAACATTTTAGATAATCGAATTCGGTTGAGAAACAAAATAGTTATGGACAAAACAACTTTAAGGCCTGAGACCAATGCTATTGTTGATTTGTTCTTGGGACAACAACAAAGATGTGCTATTTTGAACAATCCTTAAAATCCTAGAAAACTCAAACATGAAACTTGCATAACATGTTCTTAGCTTTCCAAACATATTAGACAACCAGTTCGTTTTAGAAACGAAATAGTTATGGCCAAAACATCCTTCAGGCCTGAGATCATTACTACTGTCGTTTCTTCTAATGACAGCAACAAAGAAGTGCAATTTTAAATAGGTTAACCTCAAAATCTTAGAAAGCTCAAAACATGAAACTTGTAGAACATGTTCTTAGCTTTCCAAAACATATTAGATAATCGAAATCGATTGAGAAACGAAGTAGTTATGGAAAAAACATCTTTCAGGCATGAGATCATTGCTACTGTTGATTTGTCCTCGGGACAGTAGCAAAGAAGTGCAATTTTGAACAAGTTAACCTCAAAATATTACAAAACTCAAAATATAAAACTTATAGAACACGTTCTTAGATTTGCGAGAAATATTAGTTAATTGAATTTGGTTGAAAATGAAATAGCTATGGACAAAACACTAACTCAAATCTACAATAATTCTGAATAGATCCTGAAGCCACCGTAGTTGTGTATTGGATAATTATTAGATATGTCAATATGTGACGAAAAGATCCTTGACATATTCAGTACTTATTCAATACAATATTACAGATGATCACTCCTATATACCCTATTCTCCTTGTTAGCAGATAGTATTACTAGTTAATACTCTTCGTTAATACGGGCCTTAGGGTGGGGCGTCACATAATATAATTTAATATAGTTAATTGACATTCAGACATGATAAGTAAAATTTAATAAGATTGAAGTGGGAACTTTTATATCTTTAATAATTGATCCAATAGTTTATTAGAGTGACTTTTGTAATATACATAGTAATTTTGCAATAAAATTTCAAAATCTTATTTTTGGAATAGACTTAATAGTATTTTTGGAATAAACTTTTATATCTTTATGAAGTAAGAATAATTTAAATTAAATTTACTTCTAAATTAAGAAATTATATTAAAAGATTAAGATTTTCCTAGCAAAGGAAATTTTAGGTATTATTTTTTAAGTAATGAATTTGAGTTACAAGAATTTGAGTCCAAACCCATCTTTCTAGGGTGTCTTGATTTTTTGAGCTTCTATAACCCTTGTGCTATAATCTAATGGATTGTATTTTTGCGGTCATTGAGGTTAGTGGCTTATGAAGAAAGAGAAACCCCCTGCTTTTGAGTTTTTCTATCCTTCTTGATGTTTTTTTTTCATTATAGTAGTTTTTCCATTGTGGAATATGGAAAATTTGGGTTGTTAATCTCTTTGATGTCGTGAGTTTTGGATGAAGTTGTGTGAAATCTCAACCTCATTTCGGGAATTTTGGGAAATCTTTCTTTTTAGATTGATTTTGAAAGGTATTGTAACAACCCGCACCTCCGTTCACACAAGATATTGTCCCCAACTTAGCCACCGTATAGGTGTAGGGTTTTGTTCCTCAAAAGGCCTTGGCATTAGTAAGAGATGGGCTATACTATATAAGTACCCACTTCACATAGGCTTGCACGATGTGGGACTTAGGGGTGTTACATTCTCCCCTCCTACAGAGCTCAACGTCCCCGTTGGCTCACAAACACTTCACCCAGCCGCTATGGTCCACACAGGAGCCATAATTCCGGCTGGATATTGGCTCTGATACCAGTTAACAACCCGCACCTCAATTCACGCAAGATACTGTCCCCAACTTAGCTGTAACAACTCGAATTTTTAGCAACGTGTTAAGACAAGAATCAAGGCAGAATTAAATTATAAAATCTGAATCAGGATAAACGGGTTGCGCCATTGCGTTCGTCTCGGAAAAATACGCGAAATAGAGTCCAAAATTTCGTAAATTGGAGTCCGTATGAAGAAGATATAGACGAACGAAGTTAGGCAGAAAAACCGAAAACAAGCCAGAATGCACTGGCGCACTTGTGAAGTGCGCCAGCACAAAAATACACTGGCGCACTTGAGAAGTGCGCCCGTGTCGAGCTAGAAACCTGCACAGCCTTCTGGCTTGACCCTGGCTGGCCTGGTGCACCTGTTTTGGCCCTTGGTCTTGTTTTGGAGGCTTGTGACGATTTTTGAGGGCTGGGATCTATCCTAGGGTTAATCCTATGGCCTAAAACACTTGCCTAATCTATAAATAAGACCCTAACCTACCCTAAATCATCATTAATCTATCCTACAACTAAACTATGGCAAAATCAATCCTCTCATGGCCTCCACTCTCTTCATAAATTCCTAAATCAAATTTCTAAGAGATTTCCATGCATACAAGTGTATTTAGGCTTGTATGATCCTCTTTAGCTTGCATTAAAGTCTTGTTTCTCTATTGGCATCATAAAGGAGGAGTCTTGATCAAGTTTGCTTGCATTTTGGGGTTTTAATTTGTTGCATAAGGGGTTTCTTACATTTGCTATACTCATTTGAGTCCACATAAGCATTGTAAGCCCTTCCCTACTCTTAGATATTAACTATGAAGTTAAATGTTCATGTTGAAAGTTTGGGTTTGATTAATTAGAATGATGCATGCTATCATGTTATGCAAGTTTATGAAGTCATTATCTTGATCTTATGAGCTAAAAGCCACAACCTTTATGTTGAAATGTTGCATTATGCAACATGAGAATCTTCATAATCATTATGTCAACTTGCATATGAAGTCATAATCCTTATATGATGATATATGCGAGTTTCTAGCCATCATTCCATGTCTTTTGTCACCATGATTCGCTTATGTACCAAGTTTGGGTTGATGCATGTTTTTGAGGCTTAAGAATGTAACATGCAAGCTAATGAACACATTTGTGCCTCATTTGCCACCATGATTAACTTGTGGCTTAATACCCATTTTTGTCATTCCTTTGCCAAGTCTCTTCTTTTAATCCATCACGTTGTTGCGAACGTATATGCTAGTTTAAAAAGCGTTGGGGTCACATTATGGGGAAACATAATGACATGAATATGACTTGGGTAAATGGGTATAAACATGACAACATGTAACGTTAAATATGACATGTGTTTATACTTGAAAACATGACTTGAAGTATAACATGGAAGTTGACATGTAAGTATGCATAAAAACATAAGCTTGGGAATTTACCTATTAAGTTAGGTCTACCCATTGGGAATTTACCTATTAAGTTAGGTCTACCCAATTGCTTGAAAACTTGACTATGAACATGACACTAGACTAAACATGAAAGTGGCCAACTCGAGGTTGGGTTGAGTTTGCAACGTAAAACTACCCGGAACCGACCGGCCTAACTAGTAGTTGCAAACAATAGGACCCAATGTGAGAAGTTGGTCATGTTGTGCTTGAAGCCGAGGTTAGACCAAGTTGTGGTGTAAAGCTACCCGGAACCGACCGGCTTAACTAGTAACCACAACAAAGTCTAATGTGAGAGGTTGGGGTGCATTAAGTAATTAATTCCACATGATAGGGTTAAGTTAATTTGATTAATGACTCTTAACCAAATATGACATGGGTAAATGGGTTAAGTAAATTGGTTAGGCTAATGATACTTAACAAAACATGACAAGGTTAGGTAGGTTAAGTGATTTGATTTGCCTAATGACGCTTAACCATTTTTATACGACTAGTGGACGGGGATTAAGTTAACCAACACTTAATCAATCCAACATGATAATTTGGCAAGGTTAAGTAAGTTTTCTTAATGACACTTAACCATACAAGATGATTAGGGGATGGGGTTAAGTAATTTGCACCTAACTAATCCGACACGGTAATTAGATGGGGTTAAGTAATCCAAACTTTACTAATCTAAACACGGTAATTCGATGGGGTTAAGTTAAACACTTAACCAATTTAAATTCGATAATTCAATGAGGTTAAGTAACCAATACTTAACCAACTTAACGTGATAATTTAATAGGGTTAAGCAATTTATACTTAACCAATTATACATGATGATTTGATGGGGTTAAGTAACTTACACTTAACCAATCTAATACGCGGACCTGATAAGGTTAAGTCACAAGACCTTTTTAGAATATACTTAACCATTGTAGTACGATTAGAGGATGGGGTTAAGCCAACCTATACTTAACCAATCCGACTCGATAATTTGATGGGATTAAGATAATCTATGCTTAATCGATCTAGCAAGATAATCCGATAGGATTAAGGTAAGCTAGCACTTGACCAATTTGACTTGATAGGGTTAAGTCATGAGCCTCTGGGTACACTTAACCAACTTGTGGGACTAAGTCTTGAACTTAAATACTTAGCCAATCTTTGACGTGATTCGTGGGCGGGTTAAGTCATGGACTTGAATGATAACACTTAACCCAATAGACAAACCCTAGCTAGAAGAACTAGGTAGAAAACCGTGGTTAATCAAGGATAACGGGAAAGGAAGCTAAGTGGTAAACCTTAGTTAAGGGTAACTAAGTAATAATTCTTAGCTAAGGACATAGGACTAATTCTCAAAACGATGAGTAACCTGATACGGTAGGTCATCACTTAGTATACGAGGGGGAGCAAGTTATCTGAC
This sequence comes from Allium sativum, assembly GCA_030737875.1. NCBI lineage: Eukaryota > Viridiplantae > Streptophyta > Magnoliopsida > Asparagales > Amaryllidaceae > Allium > Allium sativum. The sequence goes on along the minus strand of CM060921.1, from coordinate 384,074,226 downwards.
TTGGATAAAAGCTCCAGCGCACTGGGTGCCGAAGTGGAAGCTTCGGGGGACGTGAGGATATTCTTGGGATCCCTCTGTGGGCTGCCAGGTAATTATACTAGGCCCATGAGAGGTTAAGGTCTGCGTTAGAAGGACCAAGAGTATGCCTTGGTTGCTATGCGAGCAACCTAAAGACTGGGATGGATTAGTGTGGAGTCGACGATTCTTGTTTTTGCCCTGGATAGCACATCGCCGACTACCTACCATCTTTAGTCAATCGTGTACGTGCGGAAAGGCAGGGAACCCCCAACAGACCATGTGCTTGCTATCGAGTCATGGGTGAGGTTGGCCCGTAGGAAAGTGGGCTATAGTGGGGCCGGGGAGTGGTTCTTATACATGATTTTTCTTGGATTGCCTTTCAGTAGTTGAGGGAGGGGTCACGTAGGACCATAGCCACGGGTACAAAAACAGACCTTGATATCTGCATCGGCAGACGATTTAAAGCTCCCGACCGAGTTCCGTATTTCTTGATTTGCCCTGGCACGGAACTCGGATGGCACATTGGGGAACATGTGCATCTAGACATGGAAAACGATTCACGATACATACGTGGGATCAAGGGCGCGGTTGACGGGTGGCGTAATCCCTAGTGGTCCTAGGTGGCCAAAACCCAAACCGAGACACGGAAACGTTCATTAGGTAGCATAATCCCTAGCGGTCCTAGGTGGCATAAATCCTAAGTGGACGCGCGATAGTTCATGGTAAGGAAACACAACTAGATCAAGGGTTGCAGTCCAAAACAACTTCAAGGATAAACCGTTTACATGGGAAAGACCGTACAGCCTACGGCAAAGGACTGAACTTATACATGGAAAGAAACATATGAGTTGAGTAACCTATATATGCGGCATATTAGGTTGACATGGACCATTACACGACTTTTGAGTAAGGGTCATTCACGGATAACACGTAATACCGTTGGGGTACTAGTACGGTAGGTGCAGAGCGGATATACAGGATAGATGCCATGGGACGTTATACGCGATAGATATCTTGGGATATTATACTTGATAGAAACCTGACAATGTGATACCTTGTTTTATCTTGACACCGTAGTTTATCACGACACCCTAGTTTATCTGAGTTCAATAGTTCATCCTGTTATTTTGATTTAGCTTATCTATCTTGTTATCATGCTTATGTTCATCTCAGTTTCTCAGGTCAGTTAACTTTACTAGTTTTTATACTAATAGTAGATAGGGCTTACTCAGTCTTTTTGACTGACCCGTTTTGTTTCGCCTCTTTTCTTCCGTTCCCCCCCCAAGGTTACAGGGAGGAAATACTGTTGTTTAGTTCGGACTTCTTCTGCTTGAAGGTCATCATGGATGGCTTGGATTTTTCTTGGCTATGGCTACTTTACTGCTTTTTCTTGGGGAATAATTTATGAAAAAGTCTTTATGCTTCTTTATTATTGCAAGACAGGTTTTGATGTACTCTGATGTAAAAGGCTTTAGACCTTATTTATTCATGTTATGAAAGTTTGATTTTACTTCCGCTATTTTATATACATTCTGTCTTGTAATATTTCTGTGCATATTTACCAATAATACTCCTCCAAACCTAGTGCATTCCCTTTGTGAGTGACCCTAGCGGAGGTGGGGTGTTACATTTGGTATCAGAGCAGAAGGTTACCAGATTGGGCAAAAGTTTTTAAAGACCTTCTGAAAACTATTTGAAAATCGTTTATAAAGAAGCATTTTTCAAGAAAGTTTTCTTTTAAAAAGAAAAGGCTATTCCCCAAAGGCCATTAGCATTATCCTTGTTTCCTTAATTAAATCTCTTTTCCTTTCTTTCCTCCATCTGTAGTCACAGTGGTTTTAACTGCGACTAGTCTTTTCTATCTACGAAAGTACTTTCCATGCGATGGAGGTGGTTCTCGAGAGACCAATGGCCGCGTTATAAGAAAGGATAGTGAGAAAGAGGATGAAGGATGCAAGTTTAAGGATGAACAACTTGTTGGTATGGCTCAACCCAGAATGAGAGAGAAAGATGAACAATGAAACCCATGACGAGAGAGTACCTTTGGCATGGTGGAACGGGACGGATAGTTAAGTATCATGGGACAAGGACAAGATCATCGGGAGGGCAGTAGTATGCTCTCATTTCTAGAGTACCTCGGAAGGAGGATAACGATCTCGTTAAAGGTTTAGCTTTTCTTCTCTACCATCCCGTTAGGACTTCGTTATTCGTATCATTTAAGTCTGCTTCGATAGTTGAGTCTCTGCACCTTAAGTACTAGCGTAATAGAGAATCCCATTTTTGTCTCAAAGTCCTATTGGAGAATCAATCCATTTATACATGACTTGTTTGGATTTGAGAATGTCTATGCCAAGTGTTGAGTTTGGAAATAATGCTTATGTTTATAAGCCATGGATGGATTCTAGGGATGAAGTGGTTATACAGTAGGGGATGCCACTCTCGGTTTTGATAGGAGGGTAGTTAGACCTTTTGACTAGCCTTGGTAATACCCTCGAAGTATCGTGTAACCTTTTTGAGGTTCTGTCATGACTAGTTACTTAGAATCCCTTGATGCCTTTATTGGAAATTTGAAGCCCGATCGAGTGGTGTTCGCCGATAAGACGGATGGTTTACTTCACTTATGCGTGGGTTATAGAAATCACCCTAGTAAGTGCGCTTGATAACCTGGTTGGCATCTGTTTACTTTCAAGAGAAAGTTCTTCTACGTGGAATACCTTGTGATACGAGGTCCGAGATTCACTAGTGAATTTTGGAAAGCTTGCATGAGATCATGAGTACGCAGTCATGTTTGCGCCAAGTGTGCAAGTGGAACGAGAGGCGACGAAGAAATGAGTTCCAGCTCATGTTATGGAAACAGGAAATAGGAAGCTACGAAATCGCGAAGTTAAAAGACGGTCAAGGCACAATGGAATTAAGCTCGAGGAAATACGACGCTGATGGTCAAAGACTATATACGCGCATGATATCTCTTTTGGGAGTATATCCTTGATCCCTGTTTTCTGTAGAGCTTACTTGTAGGCTATCTTTTGTGGACATCCTCTCGGTCCAATTTTCTGTTACAAACCCCGTAAGGAGTTTGTCTTGTTTTTCTTCTCGACCCTGTTCCAGGGAATCCTAGGTAGAACCCTATGGATGTAAACATGTATTTGAAACATGTTATGATTGATATGGTTGCAAGTGGTTGCAAGTGGTTGCTCGTGGATGCGCGAATACACATTAGATACTAGCTCGACTCGGTCACATTTCATATTGCATATGCACGAGTATTTATACTTGTTTATGGATGAAATCGAATGTATTATCATGCGGTTGTTGCATATGAATGAATGATTGTGCACGCATATAGTACCTATATGGCTAGGACTATTTGCATACATGTTGGATTCATGGCACTATACATATTTTGCATTAGAAAGATTATTCAGGCCTGATCATTAGCATTAGCTAAGGAACACATACACACACGTTTTGCATATATTCATACAGCATTAGAAATCATCTAAGGACAATGGTTGCTTGTGGATGATGTTGTGAGTAGATGAATGATGGATGGTAGGATACGTTCTTCCTAACTTGGAGATTTCGGGGACGAAATCCTTTAAGTTGGGGAGGATGTAACAACCCGAATTTTTAGCAATGTGTTAAGACAAGAATCAAGGCAGAATTAAATTATAAAATCTGAATCAGGATAAACGGGTTGCGCCATTGCGTTCGTCTCGGAAAAATACGCGAAATAGAGTCCGAAATTTCGTAAATCGGAGTCCGTATGAAGAAGATATGGACGAACGAAGTTAGGCAGAAAAACAGAAAACAGGCCAGAATGCACTGGCGCAATTGTGAAGTGCGCCAGCACAAAAATACACTGGCGCACTTGGGAAGTGCGCCCGTGTCGAGCCAGAAACCTGCACAGCCTTCTGGCTTGACCCTGGCTGGCCTGGTGCACCTGTTTTGGCCCTTGTTCTTGTTTTGGAGGCTTGTGACGATTTTTGAGGGCTGGGATCTATCCTAGGGTTAATCCTATGGCCTAAAACACTTGCCTAATCTATAAATAAGACCCTAACCTACCCTAAATCATCATTAATCTATCCTACAACTAAACTATGGCAAAATCAATCCTCTCATAGCCTCCACTCTCTTCATAAATTCCTAAATCAAATTTCTAAGAGATTTCCATGCATACAAGTGTATTTAGGCTTGTATGATCCTCTTAAGCTTGCATTAAAGTCTTGTTTCTCTATTGGCATCATAAAGGAGGAGTCTTGATCAAGTTTGCTTGCATTTTGGGGTTTTAATTTGTTGCATAAGGGGTTTCTTACATTTGCTATACTCATTTGAGTCCACATAAGCATTGTAAGCCCTTCCCTACTCTTAAATATTAACTATGAAGTTAAATGTTCATGTTGAAAGTTTGGGTTTGATTAATTAGAATGATGCATGCTATCATTTTATGCAAGTTTATGAAGTCATTATCTTGATCTTATGAGCTAAAAGCCACAACCTTTATGTTGAAATGTTGCATTATGCAACATGAGAATCTTCATAATCATTATGTCAACTTGCGTATGAAGTCATAATCCTTATATGATGATATATGCGAGTTTCTAGCCATCATTCCATGTCTTTTGTCACCATGATTCGCTTATGTACCAAGTTTGGGTTGATGCATGTTTTTGAGGCTTAAGAATGTAACATGCAAGCTAATGAACACATTTGTGCCTCATTTGCCACCATGATTAACTTGTGGCTTAATACCCATTTTTGTCATTCCTTTGCCAAGTCTCTTCTTTTAATCCATCACGTTGTTGCGAACGTATATGCTAGTTTAAAAAGCGTTGGGGTCACATTATGGGGAAACATAATGACATGAATATGACTTGGGTAAATGGGTATAAACATGACAACATGTAACGTTAAATATGACATGTGTTTATACTTGAAAACATGACTTGAAGTATAACATGGAAGTTGACATGTAAGTATGCATAAAAACATAAGCTTGGGAATTTACCTATTAAGTTAGGTCTACCCATTGCGAATTTACCTATTAAGTGAGGTCTACCCAATTGCTTGAAAACTTGACTATGAACATGACACTAGACTAAACATGAAAGTGGCCAACTCGAGGTTGGGTTGAGTTTGCAACGTAAAACTACCCGGAACCGACCGGTCTAACTAGTAGTTGCAAACAATAGGACCCAATGTGAGAAGTTGGTCATGTTGTGCTTGAACCCAAGGTTAGACCAAGTTGTGGTGTAAAGCTACCCGGAACCGACCGGCTTAACTAGTAACCACAACAAAGTCTAATGTGAGAGGTTGGGGTGCATTAAGTAATTAATGCCACATGATAGGGTTAAGTTAATTTGATTAATGACTCTTAACCAAATATGACATGGGTAAATGGGTTAAGTAAATTGGTTAGGCTAATGATACTTAACAAAACATGACAAGGTTGGGTAGGTTAAGTGATTTGATTTGCCTAATGACGCTTAACCATTTTTATACGACTAGTGGACGGGGATTAAGTTAACCAACACTTAATCAATCCAACATGATAATTTGGCAAGGTTAAGTAAGTTTTCTTAATGACACTTAACCATACAAGATGATTAGGGGATGGGGTTAAGTAATTTGCACCTAACTAATCCGACACGGTAATTAGATGGGGTTAAGTAATCCACACTTAACAAATCTAAACACGGTAATTCGATGGGGTTAAGTTAAACACTTAACCAATTTAAACTCGATAATTCAATGAGGTTAAGTAACCAATACTTAACCAACTTAACGTGATAATTTAATGGGGTTAAGCAACTTATACTTAACCAATTATACATGATGATTTGATGGGGTTAAGTAACTTACACTTAACCAATCTAATACGCGGACCTGATAAGGTTAAGTCACAAGACCTTTTTAGAATATACTTAACCATTGTAGTACGATTAGAGGATGGGGTTAAGCCAACCTATACTTAACCAATCCGACTCGATAATTTGATGGGATTAAGATAATCTATGCTTAATCGATCTAGCAAGATAATCCGATAGGATTAAGGTAAGCTAGCACTTGACCAATTTGACTTGATAGGGTTAAGTCATGAGCCTCTGGGTACACTTAACCAACTTGTGGGACTAAGTCTTGAACTTAAATACTTAGCCAATCTTTGACGTGATTCGTGGGCGGGTTAAGTCATGGACTTGAATGATAACACTTAACCCAATAGACAAACCCTAGCTAGAAGAACTAGGTAGAAAACCGTGGTTAATCAAGGATAACGGGAAAGGAAGCTAAGTGGTAAACCTTAGTTAAGAGTAACTAAGTAATAATTCTTAGCTAAGGACATAGGACTAATTCTCAAAACGATGAGTAACCTGATACGGTAGGTCATCACTTAGTATACGAGGGGGAGCAAGTTATCTGACTTGGATAAAATCTCCAGCGCACTGGGTGCCGAAGTGGAAGCTTCGGGGGACGTGAGGATATTCTTGGGATCCCTCTGTGGGCTGCCAGGTAATTATACTAGGCCCATGAGAGGTTAAGGTATGCGTTAGAAGGACCAAGAGTATGCCTTGGTTGCTATGCGAGCAACCTAAAGACTGGGATGGATTAGCGTGGAGTCGACGATTCTTGTTTTTGCCCTGGATAGCACATCGCCGACTACCTACCATCTTTAGTCAATCGTGTACGTGCGGAAAGGCAGGGAACCCCCAACAGACCATGTGCTTGCTATCGAGTCATGGGTGAGGTTGGCCCATAGGAAAGTGGGCTATAGTGGGGCCGGGGAGTGGTTCTTATACATGATTTTTCTTGGATTGCCTTTCAGTAGTTGAGGGAGGGGTCACGTGGGACCATAGCCATGGGTACAAAAACAGACCTTGATATCTGCATCGGCAGACGATTTAAAGCTCCCGACCGAGTTCCGTATTTCTTGATTTGCCCTGGCACGGAACTCGGATGGCACATTGGGGAACATGTGCATCTAGACATGGAAAACGATTCACGATACATACGTGGGATCAAGGGCGCGGTTGACGGGTGGCGTAATCCCTAGTGGTCCTAGGTGGCCAAAACCCAAACCGAGACACGGAAACGTTCATTAGGTAGCATAATCCCTAGCGGTCCTAGGTGGCATAAATCCTAAGTGGACGCGCAATAGTTCATGGTAAGGAAACACAACTAGATCAAGGGTTGCAGTCCAAAACAACTTCAAGGATAAACCGTTTACATGGATAAGCCCGTACAGCCTACGGCAAAGGACTGAACTTATACATGGAAAGAAACATATGAGTTGAGTAACCTATATATGCGGCATATTAGGTTGACATGGACCATTACACGACTTTTGAGTAAGGGTCATTCACGGATAATACGTAATACCGTTGGGGTACTAGTACGGTAGGTGCAGAGCGGATATACAGGATAGATGCCATGGGACGTTATACGCGATAGATATCTTGGGATATTATACTTGATAGAAACCTGACAATGTGATACCTTGTTTTATCTTGACACCGTAGTTTATCACGACACCCTAGTTTATCTGAGTTCAGTAGTTCATCCTGTTATTTTGATTTAGCTTATCTATCTTGTTATCATGCTTATGTTCATCTCAGTTTCTCAGGTCAGTTAACTTTACTAGTTTTTATACTAATAGTAGATAGGGCTTACTCAGTCTTTTTGACTGACCCGTTTTGTTTCGCCTCTTTTCTTCCCCCCCCCCCCCAGGTTACAGGGAGGAAATACTGTTGTTTAGTTCGGACTTCTTCTGCTTGAAGGTCATCATGGATGGCTTGGATTTTTCTTGGCTATGGCTACTTTACTGCTTTTTCTTGGGGAATAATTTATGAAAAAGTCTTTATGCTTCTTTATTATTGCAAGACAGGTTTTGATGTACTCTGATGTAAAAGGCTTTAGACCTTATTTATTCATGTTATGAAAGTTTGATTTTACTTCCGCTATTTTATATATGTTCTGTCTTGTAATATTTCTGTGCATATTTACCAATAATACTCCTCCAAACCTAGTGCATTCCCTTTGTGAGTGACCCTAGCGGAGGTGGGGTGTTACATTAGCCACCGTATAGATGTGGTGTTTTGTTCCTCAAAAGGCCTCGGCATTAGTAAGAGATGGGCTCTACTATATAAATACCCACTTTACACAGGCTTCCATGATGTGGGACTTAGGGGTGTTACAGGTATCTCTTTAAAAATAACAATAATCACTATAGTGAAATCAATGATAAACATGAAGCGCAAAAAAACAGAGTTTGGATCTAACATAGAGTGGCGATCCGAAGCTACACCTACACGTGCTATCACATAAGATGGCATGAAGTTATAGCCAGTACTATATCACACAGAAGGGGTACCCGAATTCTCCAAAGTCGACAGAGCCACACAGGATTGATCTGAAGGTCCACACAGAGTTCACACAGGATTGACCCAAAGGTCTAGTGCTGGCGATCGCATAGGAATGTGTCACAGACCCGTAGATAGTAACCTGAAAAGCACTAATCATGCATCTCATACCATACGTTTTCCTAAATGGTTCACACACTGTAAGTTAGTTTCACACTATGAAATACATAAGTCGTGGGAAATCACAAGAAACACATAATAACATAGAGGATCACAAAGGTCACTGGAAAACACTGAGATTATTACTTCGATTGGACGGATCTGGGATTAAATAAAACTATATACCACCTCGTCCCGTGCGACATTATTCGATCACAAACACGCCTTCTCGAAGTGTGAAAATACGTATTATTCTTATATTAAAACATACTTAGGAAAACAAACTGAAAATTAATATAGTTTCATGGAAATATCTTTGAAACCATAAAGTTGGGAGTTCTTGTTAAAATAAGATTTCTAATATATTTATAAATCCCTATCAAAACAATAGTTTGTTACAAGACTATATATTCATACTTAAAGCGTTTCGAAAATGAATCATAAAAACCGGTGCACGGCTCACGGTATCACAAAATAATGGTTGTCTATTTGCGCTCGGGAGAGCGGTACGAAAGCACAGGTTTGAACAAATTAGCTTCAAAATCATAGAGAACTCAAAATATGTAACTTGTGGCATATATTATGAGCTTTCTAGATCTTCAAAATTTTCCCGATTTCGATCAATAATGCGAAAGTTACGACTGAAATGGTTTTAGCATATGTGCCTACTGTTTACGATAGGAGCGGCGAGGAAAAACACAATTTTCACTAAGAAAACATCGAAATCTCATTAAACTCCAAACACAAAAATTGTTGCTTAAATTACAAGGATTCCATAACCTCATAAATTTCTTAATTCAGATAAATAACGTGAAAGTTATGAACGAAATGGTTTTAGATTGAATACACCAGTGTTGTTGTGCTTCATTGACTCAACAATTAAAATTTATTATTAATGATAATAAAATACACCAATTCTATAAATATTGATTCACAATCAATATTTATATTTTCATACAAACAACAAACCAATTATTTCATTGATTAATGTTTTAAAAGCCACATGTACACTTTAAATTTATTGTTGTAATTTAAACACAATTCCTCTACTGATATTACTATCATAATACATTTTTTTATTTAAAACCCTAATTAATAATTTAATAATTCCTACTAATCATTTTATCTTTGATATTGAAAATATATTTTCCCTTTTAAATATTCATTCCCAATCAAGGTTATATATATTTTCAATACCTCCTTAATTATTTAAGTATAAGCTTGAGATTGTAGATTGGAATAAATTTCTATCATAACAAAGTTATATAATTTATTCCAACACTCAAATCTAGAAATATTCAAACCCCTATTTTCTAATTTAAGCGTTATACGAGTTGTTTGCGCAAACTCGTATCACCACAAATTATCTACAAAACCACAAAGCACATTATATTTGTACTTCCTGGTTATATGAAAATCCAGGTATTTACAGACTTCCCCCATTAAATAAATTGCGTCCTTGTAATTTGTTAAGATCAAACCTCATAAATTTATATTTTGCAACTTGGTTGTCTTAATTTAGTTCTCTAGAACTTTCGAGTTTGAGAAATTACCCTATGGACCTCAAAAATTTCCAATACTTTCAATTTCAATATCATAATCTCCCATTTGAATTTACCCAATTATTTAGACATAGCTTTAACAACTTTCACTAACTCGTTATTATTCAAGCTTCAAACAACTCAACTTACCCTTGACAAGGCGTATTTTGAAGTATACACTCAATAGTTTTTCTTTCCATCCATACTTGATGCCATAATGTCATCGAAGTTATTTCAGCTTTCTCAAATTATGGTTACTACTGGGATTTTTCAACAATCACATAGCCTCGCCATTCTCCTGGGTTTATATCCAATTCAACGGCGGCAACTTGTCAAGTGAATGTAAATATGAATGTGTATCCCATAAGTGACACACTCATTTCAGAAAGTTGTATGCTTAAAAACATTTTATAACCATCATCCTCGCCTTGCCAAATTCACCAAACTCTACATCCTACATAGTCGTTTAACACTATCCCAAAGTGATAATATCATAATTTGTTTCCATCAAACTTAACTTTTATTACTCTTTTTAAGTGTTATATAGTCTCGTATATGTGTTTGAAAATTTCTCTCGACACTGTTGATCAGTCGACTGAAACCCTTAAGAAAATCATCGGATCATTCAACACATAAAATGGTCACCAAATTAATTTCACTCAAGAGTTGTTTTTTGTTATATACTAAAACAATTATTTTCAAAGTAAGAACAATTCAGCACTACTCTTCATCACCATTTCTCTTAATGCATATTTACGAGGTGATTAAATCTTAACACTAATCACGAACATTTTGTATTCCTTAATCCCAATTATTAATTTATTAAATTCCGCACGGTCGAAACAACCCACCTGCTTCTGCTGCACAACTCTAATTTATTTAAATTTAAGGCCACATCATCTCAACATAGATTTATATAATGATCATCTACGTTTTTATTCATCAACCCATCCCAATTTATCCAGAATAACTACTAATTCAAAACACCAAAAGGATGAGTTCAAATTATCCCAAAATTTTAAGCACAAGGTGAAATCGCCGAAAAGGACAAGGGAAATAATTTTATTTAAGATAGGACACTACAGATAAGATATCACACATGGAATACTATGGAACAAGATATTTTCTCAACGTATTCCAAAAGCTTGAACTACACACAACTCGATTGATAAAAATCTCGGGATAAGGATAATGATTAGAAAGAAATAATAAACACACATGTTATCCATCTATGTTGTAACACATACAATCTTCTTGTTCTGTTCTTCGTACTATTGTATTTTTTTCTGAACCTTTGTGTGACAATCCAGATCTCGACAGACCGATTTTTTTTTTCAAAAACCCAATCCATCAAAACCCGTGTTGGTTTGCTCTGGTATCCTGCAGAAAAAGACAGAGACATAAAACATGTCAGAGTTCGGAAAACATCTCACAGCGGAAGGAACAAAATATAATATAATCAAAACATAGCTTTACCTTAATAATAATACTGCCTAGCCAGTATCCAAAGCTATAACATCTCTGTCTCAAGCCTAACCTGCAACTGTGTTATGACGAGGGGGTCAGATCATAAGTTCTGTGTGAATGAATTTAAAGTACACACTTTGGATAATCCTACATATACCGTTCAGTTACATTTTCCTATTTATTAGATTATTGGTGTCAACAGCGCTCCACGCTTACACACGCTCGTTATACCCATCTACTCCCTAGTAGATTAACCTAATATAATGTATATGTCGCTATCCCCAAATTAAGGCACACCACATGGTACCCAACTCACACGGTCCTCACTGTATCATCGCAGGAATATACGCAGTCCCTCATCCTACGTCCGAGTGACGTACGGATCTCTGTATATAACTCTACGTCTACATGGAACCACTACAACTACATTACGTAGGCGTAATGACTTCCATCATCGAATAATTCCCTCTAGTCTACGATACACCACCCGGAGCAGACATGTGTGTACCTAGACTTTCCCACGTACGTATCGCCAAACGTATTCGATGCCTAACCCGCACACCTATCATATGTGCGTGCCCGAGTTCCGTGGCAGGGCTACACACGGAACTTGGTCGGGAGCTTTCCTTATATTTGTGTAGGCCCGCCTTTAAGAACCTCTCACATAAATATACCTAGGGTCTGTTTTTCTATGGTAGCTATGGCCCCAACTTGGCCCCTCCCTTAACTAGTAAAGACCACAAGAGCTAAGCGACAAGCCCCTAAGCAAACAATCTAAACATCCATGTGGCGTCTACCCTCAACCACCGCCTCGATAGTGAAAGGTCGATGCCCTCTTGGGTTTAGCTCTAGTCTTTCCACATCTCGATGGCTGCCGATGACAAGTTCTCGACAACCTATATTATATTTGTTGGTCCTGACGCTCCGCCTCCGAAGTAAGGCAGTGTAACGACCCGGTTTTTGTTGACTTTGGTTATCGACATAAACTCAATGACGACTAACCAAACATCGAAAAATACTGGTAGTTAATGAAAGAAATTAGAGGTTGAGGAAAGATAAGATAGAAACTTAGAATAGAAGAAGAAGACCATACAACACCAGAGTAAACACGAATCTCACAGCGGAACGAATAAAATATAACATAACTTGAAATAATAGATTTTTCTTGCATATACAAATCAATATCAAGTACATCACTTACAACACAGCGGAATAACAATAGCTATATAGAGTCCTGAAGCATCCTTCTCCAGCTCTTCAAGTTTCTGTAAATCCTGACTACTTGACTGCCCGTACAAAATTGGGCACCCAAGAGTTTAGGGAAAACAAAACAAAATAAACTCCGGGTCAGTCATGGGAATGGTGTGAGTAGAACAGTTTAAAAACAGCTTGAGCCATTAAACGATTTCTCATAAGACCACGCCGTATAACGGAACAGGTTTTTCCCTTATGAAAATCCAAACTAATCTTTATATCAAAACTCATTGATATTATAATAATGTCTATAAACCACAATATAATAATCATCTAGCAGAAACGCTTTCATCTCACGTTTCTACATACATAGTGTACGATCAAAACCGCAAGCACGTATTGGGTAATGGATTTCCAACTATGACAAGGTATGGAACCACCTTTCGCTAGTGTACCTCTAGAGAGGAATACACTGGGTTCAACAAGAACAACTTGCAACCCGGCCACACATGACCGACCACTCATTTCGCTTGAGTGTATCGAATGTATATCACCAACGGTTGGGATCAGCAACCATTTCCTGAATGGGACAACATCGAACAGAGTTAAGAATGAAATGAATATCTCTATATAGGTGATTATACACCCTAATGGGAGCTACCCACATAGCCATGCTGCCTGCCCGATTTTTGTCATTTACCCGATGTAAGGTTAGAACCTACGCTTATCTTTTACATGCCACATCTTCATTCACTTAGAATGTCACATCGTCATACCCGCCAAATCACAAATTGATATATCCAAAAATAAAAAGTGTATATAGCTAAGAGAAACGAATTGCTCCGCCACCAAACGTGAATACGTTTGAACAGATCAACTTACGCGATCTATTAGATATACTTTGTCAGACCTTCTTCCATACAAGTTGTCCTGGGACTAGACTAACCGAAGGCACTATTCAGTACATCCATCTTAGGCAATTGTTATCTAAGACTTATAAATAGCCCTTGCACTTTACTCCGTCTTCGATATATTCAGCATAATTGATTCACAACGGTTATGCCAATACGGAGTGGTTCTTTGGATAATAATCCAACTGGTCTCTCCATATTAACAACATTAAAATGGTCAAAACTTTGATAGTCGGTGATTTAACTATCAAATGAAAAATACGTGTGCAAACAACGATATTATTTCCAGATGGAAATTATAACGATCAATCATCATTTAACGTTTATCTCTTTAGTTCATTAATTTACCTATCTCCTATTTCTATATATTCTAAATTCTTATTTTATATTATCAGAAAAAATTTATATTTGGAAAACATTTCCAAAACTCCTTCACGATCAAACCTTACCATTCCTTAGTTAAGAAGGAAGTCAATCAAGTTGGGGTATAATTACCTCTCAGACCTTAACTGAATAACGTTTTAACTTCGAAATGGTCAAAGTTTATCTTTTACTCTTTAACAAACTTCTTTACGTAACTCGCGGATTCTATCTACGAATCCACTTCTTGTTTGAATACACTGATTATAACGATAACGTTATAATCCCTCCTTTCGAATTATCTAACTTCAAATTATAACTTCCATTTATTACTTATTTCGAATAGTTAAACAAACACTAATTCATTAATATATTCTCTTGATTTAAAAACGGGTAATTATAAGTACTTTGCCGAATTCGATATAATCGAATTCGACGATTAACTCTCATCGAGTAATCTCTATTTGATTAACTCTTCTTCGAATAACCTATATTCGACTATCTCTCTTCGAATAACTTATATTCGATTTACTCACTTCAAATAACTTATATTTGATCTCTTTCTTTCGAATACACTATATTCGATAATCTCCTTTCGATTAAACTATAATCGATAACTCCTTTCGATTTAACTAACATCGATTAACTCCTTTCGATTAAACTAACATCGATTAACTCCTTTTGATTAAACTAACATCGATTAACTCCTTTAACTCTATTCGAATAAACTATATTCCATTATCTCTCTTATAACTAAATTCGATTAACTCGACTCGACGAACTTAACTCGACTAAATAGACTAACTTAACTCGACTCCACTAACTCGAGTCGACTAACTTGACTCGACTAGCCATATTCGACTAATTCGACTAACTTGGTTCGACCAACTCGATTCGATTAACTAGGCTCAACTAACTTGGTTCGGCCAACTCGATTCGACTAACTTGGTTTGACTAACCATACTCGATTTACTCAATTTGACTAACTTAACTTATTTAACTCAACTAGATTATCTTAACTTGTTAACTCAACTCGATTATCTTAACTCGATAACCCAACTCGATTATCTTAACTTGATAACTCAACTCGATTATCTTAACTCGATAACTCAACTCGATTATCTTAACTCGATAACTCAATTCGATTATCTTAACTCGATAACTCAACTCGATTATCTTAACTCAATAATCTTAACTTGATTATCTTAACTCGATAATCTTTACTTGATTATCTTGACTCGATAATCTTCTCTAACTCATTTTGATTAACACATTGATTAACTCCTTTGGTTAACTCTACATCCATATTCAGTTTCAAATATCGATGTTGACATCGATTCTTACTTCTCTATATAAGTCCTAACTTATATAATCCATTTATCCAATGATAAATATTTTAATTAATTTATAAAATATTATTTGTAAATTAATCTTCCGAGTTTATCTGTTAAAACGTATTTCTATTTAATTTCCCTTTAGATAAATGTAATGACCCGCATTGGCAGAGGTATTATAATTAATTTATTTAATTATATAAATAGTGATATAGTGAATTAAATGGTCATGGAATTAAACAATGGTGAATATTTAATTAAAATAATAAATTAGATAATATATTTAATTCTGAAATGATCAGAATTGGCTGAAATGGCGATAACTGGATCATCTGTGATATTTAATTCAGCTTGGAATTGAATTTGAATAACGAATATATTATATAAACGACCGTTTGAACATAGAGTTATAATATAATTAAAATCGAGCTTGAAATGGCGCTACAGTTCGCTATTTGACAATTTGAACTTCAACTGAATGTAAGGGTTCGTTTTAAGCCGGATTTCTGTGAAACAAGAAACGTACGGAGCTGGTGGATCATATCTTTCTAGTGAAAGAGAAAAATCAGGATTTCATCAGGTAGATTTTGATTTACGTCCAAATCAAATTTTAGAAAAGTCGCTGTGGAATTCCTTTATAATTTATAAAGGAATTATTTATATTTTAAAAAGAAATTTCAATATAAATCGAATATCGGGTTGACCCAGATTTGAAATATCAAGTCAGAAACTCATATAGGAATATTTTAGAGCTGTATGGTATTCCACTGTGAATATATATACGATAATATTTATTTATAAATATTTAATTTAATTATATTTAAATATATTTATATATTTAAATGGGTTATTTAGGACTTTAAAAATAGCCACTTTTGCAAACGAAGTCAGAATTCGACGAAACTAATAATGTTGGATCCGCAACATCAAATTTTTGTTAGATGTCAAGTTTCGTGATTTTTGAAGTCACTATGTGGCCGTATAGGATTTTAATGTGAAAAACAGTCAGTATTTTGACGGTTAAAAATACGCTGTGTGAGCAAACGGAGTCGGAATTCGACGAAACCAGTTTCGTTGGGACCGAAATTTCGAACTGTAGCTACATGCCAAATTTCGTGATTTTTGGGTATCATGTGTGACCACAGGGATTTTTAACGGCAGATAAAAATAGCGTAGGGTAAATAAATGAATATCACATCGAATATTAAAATAATAAAAAATACTATAAATACATCTTTTTCCTCCTCTAAACGTAAATCACTTCTTCGGTCAACAGGAAAGGCGCCGCTTCCTTTTCTTTCTTCAACGTAAAATTTCCATCTTCAAAATCCATTCTAAAAATCACAGAAAAACATATAAATTAAAACTAATATATGTTTGAATTTCCCATAATGATCTCTTCACTCCTATATACTTCTTGTTGAGTTCGAACCTATTTTCAAGCGCTCTGGGTTTAGAACAACAAAACTAGGGTTGAACGATGCTTGAGTTTGGAGCAGTGATTCGATGGCTGGAGTTCTTATTCGGATCGAGGGTAGGAAGTAGCCTCGGTGTGCAAAGTTTTGTGACATTCAGGAGGAATTAATGTCGATACCTGTTGCTGGGTTTCCTCCGTGATACTGTCGAACACAACAGGAAAAAAGAGATCAAGTTTTGGAATTTGGGGGCAGGGCAGCGGAGATTTCGAAGTGAAGGAGGGTGGAGTTGGTTAGAGGGTGTTCGGTGGTATCTAGAAGGAGAAAGGGGAGATCGAAGGAGTCGGAAATGGTGACTGTTACTGGAGAGGCCGCGTCATTAAGTCTTGGAGGAAGAAGAGGTTTAGTCAGGCCTAAAATGAGTTGATGGGCCCAGGATTTAAAAGGGGACAATGCAGAATTTTGTGGGCTGGGAATAATGGGGTAAAGCCCATATGTTTCCTTATTTAAGTTTAATTTAAATTAACATGCATTCACTTGTACTACACACAACTATTTCATACGTAAATGAAATCGAATGAACCAGGTACCGTTGGAAGCCTACTGAAGAATACTACGCTATGAAACTAGGTTGGAATCATTTGGGGGCACGTTACAATTTAAAAACAAAATAAGACGACTGGTCTGAATCCAACAACAGTAAATCGTTTGTTAACGATGAACTGCAAAAGTGAGTAAATCTCACTAACTCTGAACAGTTTATAATTTCATGTTGTATTTTTAGAACTGTTAAATATTGGTTGATTGACTGTGTGTTGACTGTTTGATTGAACTGCTAGTCAGTTAGTTGAATTTTTGTATTGATTCTGTTTACCAGAATATATCGTATGGAACTGAAAGTGATGTTATCTATATTGTTTAACATCTGTGATGCAGGGAAACAGGTTGGAGGAACCCAACGGGGTTCCTCAACATTTATTTTACTGTTTTTTCATATATTGTGATATATGATGTGATATATAATATGTTGTTGATTATATATGTTTGGACGATACTGATCATCGTGATTTGATATGTTGAATACCATAACATACCGAAATGTTGATAAGAGAATATTTTCAAAGTGATATTTGAAAATAAAATATTTATAAATGGAATATTTATAAATAAGTAATATTTATAAATAGGAGATATTTAGAAAAAGGGAAAACGTTATAAAAAGGAAACTTTTATAAGGAGGAAATCATTTTTAAAGTGGAGAACCGTTACTAAAAGTAAATCTTTAAAAATGAATAAACGTTGTAAAAAAGAAATCTTTATAAAGCAAATAAAGGAGTTTAATCGAATATTGTATTCGAAAGGAGTTAAATCGAATATGGTATTCGAAAGTTAGTAAATCGAATTAGTTATTCGAAAGGGGTTAGTCGAGTCGAGTTAGTTGAATAGAATTAATCGAATATTAGTTATTCGAATAAGAGTTAACCATTAGAGTAAAACAGTTAGAGTTAACCAGTTAGAGTTAATCAGTTAGAGTAAATCGATATAGTTAAATCGAACTAGAGTTATTCAAATGGGGTTAATCGAATATAGTTTATTAGAATGGAGTTAAAGGAATAAATCGAATATAGTTTATTCGAATAGAGTTAAAGGAATAAATTGAATATAGTTTATTCAAATGGAGTTAAAGGAGTTATTGACTAGAGTTAAATCCAATAGCGTTAGTCCAATAAAGTTAAATCGAAAGGAGTTAATCGAATATAGTTTATTCGAATAGAATCAATTGAGTTAATCGAATATTAGTAATTCGAATAAAGAAAAATGAGTTATCGATTATTAGTTATTCGAAGAAGAGTTAAATAGAGTTATCGAGTATTAGTTATTCGAATAGAGTTAAATAGAATTAGAGGAGTTAATAGAATATAGTTTAATTGAATAGAGTTAGAGGAGTTATCGAATATAGTTTATTCGACAGGAGTGATGTGAATAGAGTTAATCCAAAGGAGTTAATCGAATAGAGTTAAAATAAAAGAGTTAATCGAATATAGTTACTCGAAAGAAAGGTTAAGTAAGGAAGTTAGTTAAAGAAATATAAAGTGAACTTTGCCTATTTCAAAGTTAGAAATGTTGTTCAGCTAAGGTATGAGAGGTAGTTCTACCCCAACTTGATTGGCTTCGTATTTAACTAAGGAATGGTTAAGGTTCGGCAGTAAAGGATGGTTAAGTGAATTTAGTAATTAAAGGAAATGGTTTGAGTTGGCATAGCGATGTTTTATCTAAACATCTGCTTAATCCAAACATAGGAGTTTGGAAATGTTTTCCAAACAAGAATCAGAAATGTTTTCTAATACAGAAAACAAGGAATGGAAATGTTTTCCAATGTTAATAAATTTTATTTTCTAAATATAGAAAATAGCAAATGTTGGATATAGGGAAACAGGATATGTAAAATGAACTAAAGAGATTAATGTTAAATGATATTTGTTCGATATAATTTCCTTCTGGAAATAATATCGTTGTTTGCACACGTGTTTTTCTTTGATAGTTAACTCACAGACTATCGAAGTTTTGACCATTTTAACGTTGTTAATATGGAGAGACCGGTTGGATTATTATCCAAAGAATCACTCTGTATTGGCATAAGCGTTGCGAATCATATATGCCAAAGATAATTGAAGATAGAGTAAAGTGCAAGGGCTATAGTATAAGTCTTAGATAACAGTGTCTAAGATGGATGTACTGAATAGTGCCTTCGGTTCATCCTGTTCCTGGATGACTTGTATAGACGGATGTCTGACAGGGTATTTCCAGACAATCACGTATATTGATGTCTCCAACCATACCAAGAGTGGAAGCGGAGAAGGAAACTTCTTTTAGCTAACACATAATGTATGGTTGAGGACGTCAATCGGTGATTTGACGGATTTGACGATGTGGCAATCAAAGTGAATCTGGTGTGATGATAAAGCGTAGCTCATCCGGTAAATGACAGAAATCGGGCAGGCTGCATGGCTAAGTCGGTCGCACCGAAGTAGGGTGTATAATCACCTGATCTAGAGTTTCATTTATTTCTAAAAATCTATTGTTGATGCTGTCCCATTCGGGAAATGGTTGCTGATCCCAACTGTTGGTGATATACATTCGATACACTCAAGCGAAATGAGTGGTCGGTCATGTGTGGCCGGTTTGCAAGATGATCTTGTTGAACCCAGTGTATTCCTCTCTAGAGATACACTAGCGAAAGGTGGTTCCATACCTTGTCATAGTTGGAAATCCATTACCCAATACGTGCTTGCGGTTTTGATTGTATACTATATATGTAGAACGTGAGGTGAAAGCGTTTCTGCTAGATGATTATTATATGGTGGTTGATAGACATTATTATAATATCAAAAGGTTTTTGATATAAAGATAATTTGGATTCTCATAAAGGAAAAACCCGTTCCGTTATACGGCGTGGTCTTATGAGATATCGTTTACTTGTTCAAACTGTTTTAAACTGTTTACTCATACCAGTCCCATGACTGACCCGGAGTTTATTTGTTTGTTTCCCTAAACTCTTGGGTGCCTAAATTTGTACGGGCAGTCAAGTAGTCGGGATTTATAGATATACAGGAAGATCTTGGAGCAAGAGGCTTTAGGATCATATAGCTATAGTGTATTTCCGCTGTGTTGTAAGTGTTGTACTTTGAAATGATATGTATATTCAATTACAGATGTATATTTCAAAGTTATGTTACATATATTATATGTTATTCGTTCCGCTGTGAGGTTCGTGTTACTCTGATGTTGTGTTCTTCTTCTTCTATTCTAAGTTTCTATCTTATCTATCCTCACCCTCTAATTTCTTTCATTAATCATCTGGATTTTTTCGATGTTTGGTTAGTCATCATTGAGTTTATGGCGATAACCAAAGTCTCTAAAAATCCGGGTCATTACAGTTGGTATCAGAGCATAAGGTTAAGAGAATTACCTTGGCTCTGTGGCGTGACTTGCTAGAGATAGGGTTAGTAATACCCTAGATTGAGTTGAGTGTATATATACGAGTGAACATATTTGTTATTGATATAAAAAATTGTGTTCTATTGTGAAGATTCATTGGTTGAGTTGTTTATGGGTTCTGGTCGATCAGTTTGATCCACTGTATCGGTAGGAGTTTGTAAACACTCGAAAACGATGGGTCGGCATGATATGTTTTGAAAAGAGGGTAAATTAAAATAAGTTTACCCAAGGTATATCTTTATATAGAGAAGATATATATATATCAAAATTATAATATATTGGATATATTGGTTGTTATTATAATCGAGTAAGATTTTAAATTAAATGGTTATGTAAATAACCAATCAGAATTCATATAAGTGAAATACGTGAAATCAGATGAGTTAAATATGAAATTTAAACCAAAAATTGAATTAAAATTCAGGGAAATTGGAGAAGTGTTTGTAAATGGATTTGGATTAAAAGTAAGGAAAATTTAAGATCCTGGGAGATTTTAAATTGTTTTACAAGCAGTGTGAATTATATTTTGAAATGAATTTCAAAGTAGAAATGTTTAGAAATGGTTTTATAGTATTGAACTCACTTCGATCGCTGGAAAATAGATTCTGATGATGATAGCTGCATCATCAGTATTCATTTTCGAGTTGTAAATGACGAATTACTACCAGAGATACTGTTTTGAATTTGTTTTGGGAAAGAAAAGTTGTGTTGAATTTCAAAATGGGATTTATAATAAAGAATGAATAAAGAAAGTTTGAAGTAGAAATTGAATATAGAAATTTAAAGGGAGTTTGAATATATGAAATTCAATGGAATAGAAATAGAAATTGAATATAGAAATTCAAAGGGAGTTTGAATATATGAAATTCAATGGAATAGAAATAGAAATTGAATATAGAAATTCAAAGGGAGTTTGAATATATGAAATTCAATGGAATAGAAATAGAGTTTGAATATAGAAATTCAAATGGAATTTGAATATAGAATTCAGTTGGAATTCAAATATAGGATTTGAATATATGGAATTTGAATATGGAATTCAAATGGAATTTAAACTATAAAATTTGAATATATAGAAATTCAAATGGAATTTAAACTATAGAATTTGATATATATATTTGAATAATAGAAGTGATATAAAATTTGAATAGAAATTGAATAGAATTAACTAAGTCAAAGAGGAATTAGTTAATCGAGTTTTGAATTTGAAGTTGAACTTTGAAAGGTGAATTGGATTTGCAAATGGATATTCGAAATCGAATATAGAACTTAAATTTGAAATTTGGATTCAAATTAGTTAATAAGCAAGTTAAAATATACTTGAACATGTCATGTTCAAATATAAAAGTGAAATAGACTAAAGAGTTAATTAAATTAATCAACGAATCAAGTTAAAACGATCAGGTATAGTTAAAATAGATTTGGGCAGGTATAAATATAGAGGAGACATGTATGGAATAAAGTGTTAGAAGTGATATTGATATAATGCTCGACGAAAAGGTATGTATTTAATTCATATATGAGATTTTATGCGTCGTATCGGCTAGCCGCTTGGCTTTTTCTTTTTCCTTTTGGATTGGTGAGGGCCATGGGAGGCTATTTGAAATATCCCGATGCTCCCGGTACAAAGGAGGTTATGGCGAATTTTTCTGGGAATTTAAGGAGTTAGAATATTTTTAAGATAATTTGATAGTTAGAAATCAACGTATCGATATATATATATATAGAAGTCGATAAGGAAATGAACTTAGAAATAGAAAAGTAAAATCAAAAAGGAAGACTAAGAATAAAATCTACTAAGAATAGAAAGAGGAAGCGTATATGTGTTTAAAAGTGAATAAGTAGTTGTATGGTATTGATTATTCGAGTAAGTAGTCATATCTGTTTTGACGTTATAAATGTTATTCAGTCAAGGTCTGAGAGGTAGTTACACCCCAACTTGATTGATTTCATTATTAACAAATAAATAGTAAGATTTCAGGCTCAAAGATCAATGTTGAATAAGAGTTAGCTGAATATAGTATTTGGGTTGTCGTAACGATGTTTTACACAACATCCGTTTTAACCCAAATAAGTGTAAGCTTGAAATATAATAAAGAATATTTCCTAAGTTTAGAAATAAACGAGATCGGAAAAGAGATAAGTAATTGGAATATTTTCCCAATTATAAATAGCATATATTTTCTAAAGTTTAGAAAATAAAGGAAGGCGATATTCGGAAATGTTTTCCAAATAACATAAAAGGCCAATATGGTTATTGAAAATATTTGGTTAACAAATATTGATAAAGAAATAGAGAAGTGATTTAACTAATGGAATATAAATTAAGGGCTCAGTGACATGCTCAAAAGGAAAATTTGGTTTTTGAAAAGAGTAAACCATTTAAAAACTCCTAGGAAAAGACTGTTGGAATTAAAAACAAATTTAACAGAAATTTGTGAAAGCAAAATTGAATTAAAGTAAAGCCAGTAAAGTGGTAACTGAGATTGAATTAGAATGATATCAAGACAAATTGGATTGTGAAATTCAAATTTGAAGTGTAATGGGATAATCAAGTTAAGAGTTGGGAATCGAGAAGAAACTCGAGTTGAAATGATATTTGGCTCGGATATAAGCGAATGGTTGTGTTGTGGATAAAAGCAGATTGGAATTTGATTGGGATGACCCTTGTATCCGCTTAATTGATAACAGGTGGAAAGGATACAATGATATGCCGACAAAAACGTACCAGTTTATATTATATATGGGTTTGAGATTTTGATGAGCCGAATTGGCAAGCCACTTGGCTGTTTGACTTTCTTTTGGGATGGAGATGGCCCAGAGAGGCGAGTTGGAGTTTGACCGATTGACCAGTACAAAGGAGGTGCTGGCGAAATTTTTCGAAGAGTTAAGGTGTTAGAAAATTTTCAGGATTTTTGAAAATTTTCGTTGATAAGAATTAATTAATAATATAATTGAAATTAAATTGGTTTAGTTGAAACTGAAGATTTAGAAGTGAAAAAAAATGTTCTAACCAGTCGATAGGGTCGTCCTCCACCTTTTAGCAATTTCGAGGACGAAATTATTTTAAGTGGGAAAGATTGTAATGACCCGCATTGGTAGAGGTATTATAATTAATTTATTTAATTATATAAATAGTGATATAGTGAATTAAATGGACGTGGAATTAAATAATGGTGAATATTTAATTAAAATAATAAATTAAATAATATATTTAATTCTGAAATAATCAGAATTGGCTGAAATGGCGATAACTGGATCATTTGTGATATTTAATTCAGCTTGGAATTGAATTTGAATAACAAATATATTATATAAATGACCGTTTGAACATAGAATTATAATATAATTAAAATCGAGCTTGAAATGGCGCTACAGTTCGCTATTTGGCGATTTGAACTTCAACTGAATGTACAGGGTTCGTTTTAAGCCGGATTTCTGTGAAACAAGAAACGTACGGAGCTGGTGGAGTATATCTTTCTAGTGGAAGAGAAAAATCGGGATTTTGTCGGGTAGATTTTGATTTACGTCCAAATCAAATTTTAGAAAAGTCGCTGTGGAATTCCTTTATAATTTATAAAGGAATTATTTATATTTTAAAAAGAAATTTCAATATAAATCGAATATCGGGTTGACCCAGATTTGAAATATCAAGTTAGAAACTCATATATGAATATTCTAGAGCTGTATGGTATTCCACTGTGAATATATGTACGATAATATTTATTTATAAATATTTAATTTAATTATATTTATATATTTAAATGGGTTATTTAGGACTTTAAAAATAGCCACTTTTGCAAATGAAGTCGGAATTCGACGAAACTAATTTTGTTGAATCCGCAACATCAAATTTTTGTTAGATGTCAAGTTTCGTGATTTTTGAAGTCACTATGTGGCCGTATGGGATTTTAATGTGAAAAAAAGTCAGTATTTTGACAGTTAAAAGTACGCTGTGTGAGCAAACGGAGTCGGAATTCGACGAAACCAGTTTCGTTAGGACCGAAATGTCGAACTGTAGCTACATGCCAATTTTCGTGATTTTTGGGTATCATGTGTGACCACAGGGATTTTTAACGGCAGATAAAAATAGCGTAGGAGAAATAAATGAATATTACATCGAATATTAAAATAATAAAAAATACTATAAATACACCTTTTTCCTCCTCTAAACCTAAATCACTTCTTCGGTCAACAGGAGAGGCGCCACTTCCTTTTCTTTCTTCAAAGTAAAATTTCCATCTTCAAAATCCATTCTAAAAATCACAGAAAAACATATAAATCAAAACTCATATATATATATTTGAATTTCCCATAATGACTCTTCACTCCTATATACTTCTTGTTGAGTTCGAACCTATTTTCAAGCGCTCTGGGTTTAGAACAACGGAACTAGGGTTGAACGATGCTTGAGTTTGGAGCAGTGTTTCGATGGCTAGAGTTCGTATTCGGATCGAGGGTAGGAAGTAGCTTCGGTGTGCAAAGTTTTGTGACATTCAGGAGGAATTAATGTCGATACCTGTTGCTGGGTTTCCTCCGTGATACTGTCGAACACAACAGGAAAAAAGAGATCGAGTTTTGAAATTTGGGGGCAGGGCAGCGGAGATTTCGAAGTGAAGGAGGGTGGAGTTGGTTAGAGGGTGTTCGGTGGTATCTAGAAGGAGAAAGGGGAGATCGAAGGAGTCGGAAATGGTGAGTGTTACAGGAGAGGCCGCGTCATTAAGTCTTAGAGGAAGAAGAGGTTTAGTCAGGCCTAAAATGAGTTGATGGGCCCAGGATTTAAAAGGGGACAATGCAGAATTTTGTGGGCTGGGAATAATGGGGTAAAGCCCATATGTTTCCTTATTTAAGTTTAATTTAAATTAATATGCATTCACTTGTACTACACACAACTATTTCATACGTAAATGAAATCGAATGAACCAGGTACCGTTGGAAGCCTACTGAAGAATACTACGCTAAGAAACTAGGTTGGAATCATTTGGGGGCACGTTACAATTTAAAAACAGAATAAGACGACTGATCTGAATCCAACAACAGTAAATCGTTTGTTAACGATGAACTGCAGAAGTGAGTAAATCTCACTAACTCTGAACAGTTTATAATTTCATGTTGTATTTTTAGAACTGTTAAATATTGGTTGATTGACTGTGTGTTGACTGTTTGATTGAACTGCTAGTCAGTTAGTTGAATTTCTATATTGATTCTGTTTAACAGAATATATCATATGGAACTGAAAGTGATGTTATCTATATTGTTTAACATCCGTGATGCAGGGAAACAGGTTGGAGGAACCCAACGGGGTTACTCAACATTTATTTTACTGTTTTTCATATATTGTGATATATGATGTGATATATAATCTGTTGTCGATTATATGTGTTTGGACGATACTGATCATCGTGATTTGATATGTTGAATACCATAACATACTGAAATGTTGATAAGAGAATATTTTCAAAGTGATATTTGAAAATAAAATATTTATAAATGAAATATTTATAAATGGAATATTTATAAATAAGGAATATTTATAAATAGGAGATATTTAGAAAAAGGGAAAACGTTATAAAAAGGAAACTGTTATAAGGAGGAAATCATTTTTAAAGTGGAGAACCGTTACTAAAAGTAAATCTTTAAAAATGAATAAACGTTGTAAAAAAAGAAATCTTTATAAAGCAAATAAAGGAGTTTAATCGAATATGGTATTCGAAAGGAGTTAAATCGAATATGGTATTCGAAAGTTAGTAAATCGAATTAGTTTTTCGAAAGGGGTTAGTCGAGTCGAGTTAGTTGAATAGAGTTAATCGAATATTAGTTATTCGAATAAGAGTTAACCATTAGAGTAAACCAGTTAGAGTTAACCAGTTAGAGTTAAACCAGTTAGAGTTAACCAGTTAGAGTAAATCGATAGAGTTAAATCGAACTAGAGTTATTCAAATGAGGTTAATCGAATATAGTTTATTAGAATGGAGTTAAAGGAATAAATCGAATATAGTTTATTCGAATGGAGTTAAATGGATAAATCGAATATAGTTTATTCAAATAGAGTTAAAGGAGTTATTGACTAGAGTTAAATCCAATAGCGTTAGTCCAATAAAGTTAAATCGAAAGGAGCTAATCGAATATAGTTTATTCGAATAGAATCAATTGAGTTAATCGAATATTAGTAATTCGAATAAAGAAAAAGGAGTTATCGAATATTAGTTATTCGAAGAAGAGTTAAATAGAGTTATCGAATATTAGTTATTCGAATGGAGTTAAATAGAATTAGAGGAGTTAATCGAATAGAGTTAGAGGAGTTATCGAATATAGTTTATTCGACAGGAGTTAAGTGAATAGAGTTAATCCAAAGGAGTTAATCGAATAATGTTAAAATAAAAGAGTTAATTGAATATAGTTACTCGAAAGAAAGGTTAAGTAAGGAAGTTAGCTAAAGAAATATAAAGTGAACTCTGCCTATTTCAAAGTTAGAAATGTTGTTCAGTTAAGGTCTGAGAGGTAGTTCTACCCAATTTGATTGGCTTCGTATTTAACTAAGGAATGGTTAAGGTTCGGCAGTAAAGGATGGTTAAGTGAATTTAGTAATTAAAGGAAATGGTTTGAGTTGGCATAGCGATATTTTATCTAAACATCTGCTTAATCCAAATGTAGGAGTTTGGAAATGTTTTCCAAACAAGAATCAGAAATGTTTTCTAATATAGAAAATAAGGAATGGAAATGTTTTCCAATGTTAATAAATTTTATTTTCTAACTATAGAAAATAGCAAATGTTGGATATAGGGAAATAGGAAATGTAAAATGAACTAAAAAGATTAATGTTAAATGATGTTTGTTTGATATAATTTCCTTCTGGAAATAATATCGTTGTTTGCACACGTGTTTTTCTTTGATAGTTAACTCACAGACTATCGAAGTTTTGACCATTTTAACATTGTTAATATGGAGAGACCGGTTGGATTATTATCCAAAGAACCACTCTGTATTGGCATAAGCGTTGCGAATCATATATGCCAAAGATAATTGAAGACGGAGTAAAGTGCAAGGGCTATTGTATAAGTCTTAGATAATAGTGTCTAAGATGGATGTACTGAATAGTGCCTTCGGTTCATCCTGTTCCTGGATGACTTGTATAGACGGATGTCTGACAGGGTATTTCCAGACGATCACGTATATTGATTTCTCCAACCATACCAAGAGTGGAAGCGGAGAAGGAAACTTATTTTAGCTAACACATAATGTATGGTTGAGGACGTCAATCGGTGATTTGATGGATTTGACGATGTGGCATTTAAAGTGAATCTGGTGTGATGATAAAGCGTAGCTTCTAGCCTCGCATCCGGTAAATGACAGAAATCGGGCAGGCAACATGGCTAAGTCGGTCGCACCGAAGTAGGGTGTATAATCACCAGATCTAGAGTTTCATTTATTTCTAAAAATCTATTGTTGATGCTGTCCCATTCGGGAAACGGTTGCTGATCCCAATTGTTGGTGATATACATTCGATACACTCAAGTGAAATGAGTGGTCGGTCATGTGTGGCCGAGTTGCAAGATGTTCTTGTTGAACCCAATGTATTCCTCTCTAGAGATACACTAGCGAAAGGTGGTTCCATACCTTGTCATAGTTGGAAATCCATTACCCAGTACGTGCTTGCGGTTTTGATTGTATACTATATATGTAGAACGTGAGATGATAGCGTTTCTGCTAGATGATTATTATATTGTGGTTGATAGACATTATTATAATATCAAAAGGTTTTTGATATAAAGATAATTTGGATTCCCATAAGGGAAAAACCCGTTCCGTTATACGGCGTGGTCTTATGAGATATCGTTTACTTGTTCAAACTGTTTTAAGCTAATACCAATAAAATAATCAGCTGTTTTGAGAGTCCCTCAATGGGGAAGGGTTTCCGCCGCCTCCAACTTTCTTCCTTCTTATGGTCTCTTCGTCCTTTCATTTCCTTCCCTCCATCTCCCGGTTCATCCTCCAGCAGCCTAATCTCTTCATCCGCCCGCTTTCGTTTATTTTTTTCTAATTTCATTTTTCTTTTTCCTTTTGCTATTTAAGTTTTCCTCCTCCTATCACCAGTTGCATCCACTTGTTCTGCATCTCCATTTGTTGTCTCGTTCAGATCTGTATATCGCAGGTACTTTTTTCAATCGTTAATGCTCTTGAGCCCCTCTTATCTAGGGTTTGCTAGTTCAGTAATATTAGTTGGTTGGTTGTACTGCTTTTCTCATATCTAATTTTTTTCTTGAGATCGGACTTTCTTTGCTGCTTAGTCGGGGATTTCGTGCTCTTGTGTAGCCTCTGCTGGATTTGTTTGGGT
Organism: Allium sativum; assembly: GCA_030737875.1. Classification (NCBI taxonomy): domain Eukaryota; kingdom Viridiplantae; phylum Streptophyta; class Magnoliopsida; order Asparagales; family Amaryllidaceae; genus Allium; species Allium sativum. Next base: position 384,045,136 of record CM060921.1, on the reverse strand, counting down.
TGTTTCGCTCTATCGTCGGATGGATGGATCTCCTTTTGGATCTGTATCTCTGTTTTTCCTTAATCTGGTTTTGATTCGCTTTGTTTATGGGTGTTATGTTGCATGCTGCAGGTTCCCCTCCTTCTCTTTTCTCCTTCTTCCTGTTTATATTGGGCCCATTTCGAAGGTCCTTATCTTATTGTCTGGCTTCAGAGCTCTCTTCTTATCTCTGCTTTTCTCCTAGTGTACAACATCACCATCAACCATGACCTACATCATGTCACGTCCTTCTATGTTTGGTAAGTTGTCTATCTTCCTCTAAGTAGCGTGTTCATCACCTTTCGGTGAACAATCGCTTTGATCTCGGCTTCACCAGGCATTGGGAGGATTGTGCTAGTAGTTAGTGGTATGGAGGTTTTCATTGTACGTCAGCTCGTTCTTTTCTTTGGGCGGTCTGTATCGAGACCTTAGAGGTATAGGACTTTCGATGCTCTTTGGGTTTCTTATATTGAAGAATGGTTGTTGTTTTGTCATTGGTTGCGAGGGGGCCGTCCTTGTTTGGTCTTTGTAGCTCTGCTGTTTGCTACATGGTGTCAGTTCTGCTGTTGTTCTTGGTGTTCTATGGCTGTCTGCGGCATGTTGGTTTGTGGTGGTGCTCTTGATTGGTGATAGGAAGATGGTTTTGAAATGTTTATCTCTTCTGTTCTGGTTGTGATGTATTTGTTTTGTGGAGCTTGTTGCTTCCTTTTGTTTATTTTCGTTCTGTAATAGGCCTGTAATAGCTGTTGTTTGAATGGAAATCTGTTGTTTTTTTTTAAAAAAATTTAAATTAAAAAAAAACTGCTTTAAGCTATTTACTCATACCAGTCCCATGACTGGCCCGGAGTTTATTTGTTTGTTTCCCTAAACTCTTGGGTGCCTAAATTTGTACGGGCAGTCAAGTAGTCGGGATTTACAGATATACAGGAAGAGCTTGGAGCAGGAGGCTTCAGGATCATATAGCCATAGTGTATTTCCGCTGTGTTGTAAGTGCTGTACTTTGAAATGGTATGTATATTCAATTACATATGTATATTTCAAAGTTATGTTACATATATTATATGTTATTCGTTCCGTTGTGAGGTTCGTGTTACTCTGATGTTGTGTTCTTCTTCTTCTATTCTAAGTTTCTATCTTATCTATCCTCACCCTCTAATTTCTTTCATTAATCATCCGGATTTTTTCGATGTTTGGTTAGTCATCATTGAGTTTATGGCAATAACCAAAGTCTCTAAAAATCCGGGTCATTACAATAAATCTTTTCCCTTTTACTGTTAAAAACATATTTCCATCTTTGATTCATTTTCTAAATATTCCTTTGATTTAATCCTATATATTTAATAAATAAATATTCCTTTCAATTCTATTTATTTAACTAATAAATATTTCCCTTTTATCTTTCTATTTATTCTCTAAATAAATATCTCATTTATAACATTCAATTTATTTCTTATCAATAAATATTTCCGTTTAATCTATTTGTAAATGTTTTACAAATATTTCTCTTTTCAATTCCATTTGTAAATGTTTTACAAATGTTTTCCTTTCTATTTGTTTTACAAATATTTTCTTTTCATATTTGTTTTACAAATATTTTCCTTTATATTTGTTTTACAAATATCTTCCTTTATAAAACTCTATTTGTTTTATAAATAATCCCTTTTGATTATCCTATTTATTTAACAAACAAATATCTCATTTATAAAATCTTATGAGTTTATAAATATTTCCATTTATAAATATTCCACTATAAAAAGATTTCCTATTTGTAAATATTCCATTTAAAAATAAATTCCTTTTATTCTATTTATTTAACAACAAAATATTTCCGTTTAAAATATCCTATTTATTTAGTAAATGATTATTTTCCTTTTCTATTTGTTCACAAATATTTCCTTTCTATTTGTTTACTTAACAAATGACTATTCCCTTTTCAATTCTATTTATTTAACAAATAAATATCTCTTTTATCTTTTCTATTTGCTTCACAAATAAATATTTCATTTCTATTCTATTTAACATGTAAATATCCCTTTTTAATATCTTATTTATCTAAATAAATATCTCCTTTTAAACCCATTTGATTTTATACTATTTTCTTTTATAAAATCTTTTGATTTTATAAACAATTCTTTTTATAAAATCTTGTGATTTTATAAATAATTCATTTTCAATATACACTTTGAAAATTCCCCTTTTAACATCCAAGTATTCCTTATGGTGTTTAACGTACCATATAACAATGATCAGTATCATTCAAACATATAAAATCATCAACAGATTTTATATCACATCGTATAACACAATATATGAACAAAACAGTATTATAAATATTGAGGAGTCCAGTTGGAACCCTCCAACTTGTTTCCCTGCATCACAGATGTTAAACAACACGAATATAAAATATTCTGATAAACAGAATCAATATTCGATTAACGATTTATATATATATCGTTATCTATGATTTCAACCAATACATAAACAATTCAACCAAACAGTTAACACACATCAATCAGTCATCATTTATCAGTTCTAAATATACGTTATAAAAATAGAATTGTTCAGAGTTGGTGAATTTTACTCACATTACGCGTTAACCGTTACGTAACGATTTGCATTAGTTGATTCTGATCAGACAATTTATTTTGCCATAAATTGTAACGAGCTCGAATCCACTTTCAGTCAGTTCCAGTGTATAGCCGTCGTCAATACGGACCTAACGCAACTTACGGTTCGTAAATCTGATATCGTATGAAGGAGAAATTCAATTTACAAGTTAATATATTAATTTAAATTAAAATAACTTAAATCCCCTTTTAAAATTCTTTGGGCTTAACCTTTATTTCCTCTTGGCCTATGAACAAAACCCATACCCGCTTCCTTTGCCTTCTTCCCCAAATCGTGAAACCCGAACTCAGGAAACACACCATAGCTGAACTTCGCAACCACCATTCACCCTCGTTACTTCACCGATCAACACATCATCTTCACCATTCATCTCCTCTTTCCACACACTTCAATTCCATCACCACCTCATGGAGCTCGCACCCCTTTCTCCCCCAATTCTCGACGGCAATTTTCCACTGCTACAGTGAACACCGAACCCAATCAGCACCGGACTTAGCCAGAAAATCACCACCAAACCCAAAGTCCGTCGTGAGTTCGAATTCAACCTCCATTCGAGCTCAAAACCCAAGAACGTGACCAAAATTCCAGCCCTAACTTTCAAGGTGGTTTTAACTGTTGCGAACTAAAGCGTTCGAACCACTTAATTGCTACATCAAAACGAAACGGAGGACCTGAGCATCTCGAATTTACATGTTATAGGATTTACAAATTTCTCTTCGATTTTCTTTTGATTGAAACTTTACTGAAAAAATGAAATCATTGGCGGCTCAAAGAGATATTATATAATGGCTTTGTGAGGTTGAAAACGATGATGGCGTGGCCATTTCTAGGCTTTAGAAATAGGGTAGGATATTTTGGTTTATTTATTTATTTATACCCGATCATTGCTTCTAAAAATTTATGTGATCACACACGACACCCAAAAATCACGAAAATGGACATACACCTTAAGTTCGACATTACGGTCCCAACGAAACTGGTTTCGTCGAATTTCGACTCCGTTTGCTCACACAGCGTATTTTTAAAGGTCAATTTATCGACTGTTTTTCGCATTGAAAATCGGTACGGCCACATACTGACTTCAAAAATCAAGAAAACTTAAATCTAGTAATAATTTAATATTGCGGATCCAACAAAATTAGTTTCGTCGAATTCTGAGGTCGTTTGCAAAACTGGCTATTTTTAAAGCTCTAAATAGCCCTTTTAAATATATAAATATATTATAAAACATTTAAATTTAATATTTATAAATAAATATTATCATATATATTCACAACAGAATATCATACGGCTCTAAAGTATTCCTATATGAATTTCTTACTCGATATTTCAAATCCCGATTAAATCAATATTCGATTTATAATGAAATTCCTTTTATAAATATAAATAAATTATAAAGGAATTCCACAGCGACTTTTCTAAAATTTGATTTGGACATAAATCGAAATCTACACAACGAAATCCCGATTTTTCTCTTTCATTAGAAAAATATACTTCACCAGCTCCTAACGTTTCTCGTTTCACAGAAATCCGATTTAAAATGGCTTCGGTATACTCGTTTAAAGTTCGAATCGCCAAATCGCGAACTGCCGCGTCATTTCGAGCTCGATTATAATTAAATTATTATTATACGTTCAAACTGTCATTATTCAATCGGACCCGAACCGACCCGACCCGACAAAACCCGAACCGACCCGACCCGAGCTTTAACCCGACCCGACCCGAACCGAAGCTCGAGTCGGGTCGGGTCCAGATTTTTGAAATGTATAGTTTAGACCCAACAAAACCCGACCCGCCTAGAACCGAGACCCGCCGGGTCGGGTCTGGGTCCATCGGGTCGGGTCTAATTGCCACCCCTATTATTCGAATTCAATTCTAAACTGAATTATATAATTTGAATTGCCCAGTTCACACAAGATTGCCATTTTAGCCAATTCTGATTATTTCAAAATTAAATATATTATTTAATTATTATTTTAATTAAATATTCACTCTTATTTAATTCAACGGCCATTAAATTCTCTTAATCACCTTTTAAATAATTAAATAAATTAATTATTATATCGCTGAAAAAGCGGGTCATTACATTCTTCCGCACTAAAAATAATTTCGTCCTCGAAATTGCGAAGGTAGAAAACAAACCCTATCGACTGGTTAGAACTTATTTGTTCACTTCTTAATTTCAGTTTCAACTGAACCAATTAAATTTCAATTTAATATTATTTAATTCTTATCAACGAAAATATTCAAAAATCCTGAAAATTTTCTAACGCCTTAATTTTTCGAAAAATTTCGCCAGCACCTCCTTTGTACAGGTCAATACGTCAAACTCCAACTTGCCCCTCTGGGCCATATCCAACCCGAAAGAAAATCAAACAACCAAGCAGCTTGCTAATTCGGCTCATCAAAATCTCAACCCATATGAAATATAAACTTGTACCTTTTTGTCGGGCATATCAACTCTATCACTTCTGTATGCCAATCAAATCAAACTCTGATCAATTTATCCCCAACACAACCATTCGCTTATACCCAAGCCAAATATCATTTCAAACTCGAGTTTCATTCTCGATTCCCAACTCTTAACTTGGTTACCAAATTACACTTCAAATTCGAATCTCCCAAATCCAATTTGTCTCGATATCATTCAATTTCAATTTCTGTTACCACTTAACTGACTTTATTTAAATTTTGAATTTTCTTTCACAAATTTCTATTTAACTGGGTTTTAATTCAAACAATCTTCCCCAGGGATTTTGAACAGCTTTGCTTTTCTAAAACCAAACTTTCTTTTTCAGGATTTCAAAAAACTTGTTTCTCTCAAAACAATTCAAAAACAAAATCTTTCCGGCAGTAAAACGTCACTTACAACTCGAAAATGAACACCGATGATGTCTTGATCATCATTGGAATCTATTTCCAGCTATCGAAGTGAGTTCAATACTATATCACTTTCAAAACCATATCTAAACACTTCCATTTTGAGATTCATTTCAAAATACCATTCACACTGTTTGTAAAAAAATTTAAAATCTCCCAGGATTTTAAAATTCTCATATATTCAATACAGATTCATTTACAAACACTTATTCAAATTTCCAGGTTTTAGTTTAACTTCTGATTTAAATTCAGATTTAATTCAATTCGATTTCACGTATTTCACTTATACGAATTTTGATTGGCTATTTACATAACCATTTCTCATTTTATAATCTTATTCGATTATAATAGTGACCAACACATCCAATATATTATAAACATTTCAATATAAATCCTTTATATCAAATTCTAAATTGGGTAAAATTATTTCATTTACCCTCTTTCCAAAACATACAATGTCGGTTCATCGTATTCGAGTGTTTATAAATCCCTACCGATACAGTGGATCAAACTGATCGACCAGAACCCATAAACAACTCAACCAACAAAGCTCCATAATGTAAAATCATTTTATATTGAATAACAAATACGTTCACTCGTATATATACACTCAACTCAATCTAGGGTATTACTAACCCCATCTCTACTGAGTCACGCCACAGAGCCAAGGTAATTACTTAACCTTAAGCTCTGATACCAACTGTAACGAACCGGTTTTTGTAGACTTTCGTTATCTACATAAAATCAATGACGACTAACCAAACATCGAAAAATACCGGTAGTTAATGAAAGAAATTAGAGGGTGAGGAAATATAAGATAGAAATTTAGAATAGAAGGAGAAGAAGAACATACAACATCAGAGTAAACATGAATCTCACAGCGGAACGAATAAAATATAACATAACTTGAAATAAAAGGTTTTTCTTGCATATACAAATCATTATCAAGTACAGCACTTACAACACAGCGGAATAACAATAACTATATAAAGTCCTGAAGCCTCCTGCTCCAGCTCTTCAAGTATTTGTAAATTCCGACTACTTGACAGCCTGTACAAAATTGGGCACCCAAGAGTTTAGGGAAAACAAAACAAAATAAACTTCGGGTCGGTCATGGGATTGGTGTGAGTAAAACAGTTTAAAAATAGCTTGAGCCATTAAACGATATCTCATAAGACCACGCCGTATAACGGAACGGGTTTTTCCCTTATGAGAATCCAAACAAATCTTTATATCAAAACTCATTGATATTATAATAATGTATATAAACCACAATATAATAATCATCTAGCAGAAACGCTTTCATCTCACGTTTCTACATACATAGTATACGATCAAAACCGCAAGCACGTATTGGGTAATGGATTTCCAACTATGACAAGGTATGGAACCACCTTTCGCTAGTGTACCTCTAGAGAGGAATACATTAGGTTCAACAAGAACATCTAGCAACCCGGCCACACATGACCGACCACTCATTTCGCTTGAGTGTATCGAATGTATATCACCAACGGTTGGGATCAGCAACCGTTTCCCGAATGGGACAGCATCGAACAGATTTAAGAATGAAATGAATATCTCTAGATAGGTGATTATACACCCTAATGAGAGCTACCCACATAGCCATGCTGCCTGCCCGATTTTTTTCATTTACCGGATGTGAGGTTAGAAGCTACGCTTATCTTTTACATGCCACATCTTCATTCACTTAGAATGTCACATCGTCATACTCGCCAAATCACAAATTGATTTATCCAAAAATAACACGGGTATACAGCTAAGAGAAACGAATTCCTCTGCCACCAAACGTGAATACGTTTGAACAGATCAACTTATGCGATCTATTAGATATGCTTTGTCGGACCTTCTGCCATATAAGTTGTCCCGGGACTGGACAAACCGAAGGCACTATTCAGTACACCCATCTTAGGCAATTGTTATCTAAAACTTATACAACAGCCCTTGCACTTTACTCCGTCTTCGATATATTCAACATACTTGATTGGCAATGGTTATGCCAATACGGAGTGGTTCTTTAGATAATAATCCAACCGGTCTCTCCATATTAACAACGTTAAAATGGTCAAAACTTTGATAGTCGGTGATTTAACTGTCAAATGAAAAATACGTGTGCAAACAACGATATTATTTCCAGATGGAAATTATATCAATCAATCATCATTTAACGTTTATCTCTTTAGTTCATTAATTTACCTATCTCCTGTTTCTATATATTCTAAATTCTTGTTTTAAATTTTCAGAAAACATTTCTGATTCTTATTTGGAAAACATTTCCAAAACTCCTTCACGATCAAACCTTACCATTCCTTAGTTAAGAAGGAAGTCAATCAAGTTGGGGTATAATTACCTCTCAGACCTTAACTGAACAACGTTTTAACTTCGAAATGGTAAAAGTTTATCTTTTACTCTTTAACAAACTTCTTTACGTAACTCGCGGATTCTAGCTACGAATCCACTTCTTATTTGAATACATTGATTATAACGATAACGTTATAATCCCTACTTTCGAATTATCTAACTTCAAATTATAACTTCCATTTATTACTTAATTCGAATAGTTAAACAAACACTAATTCATTAATATATTCTCTTGATTTGAAAACCGGAAAGTATAAGTACTTTCCCGAATTCGATATAATCTATTAACTCTCTTCGAGTAATATCACTGATTCGAATTGGACGATTAACTCGAATTGGACGATTAACTCTCTTCGAGTAATCTCTATTTTATTAACTCTTCTTCGAATAACCTATATTCAATTATCTCTCTTCGAATAACTTATATTTGATTTACTTACTTCGAATAACTTATATTCGATCTCTTTCTTTCGAATACACTATATTTGATATTCTCCTTTCGATCAAACTATAATCGATAACTCCTTTCGATTTAACTAACATCGATTAACTCCTTTTGATTAAACTAACATCGATTAACTCCTTTCGATTAAACTAACATCGATTAACTCCTTTAACTCTATTCGAATAAACTATATTCGATTATCTCTCTTATAACTAAATTCGATTAACTCGACTCGACGAACTTAACTCGACTAGCTCGACTAACTAACTCGACTTGACTAGCCATATTCGACTAACTCGACTAACTCGGTTCGACCAACTCGATTCGATTAACTAGGCTCGACAAACTTGGTTCGGCCAACTCGATTTGACTAACTTGGTTTGACTAACCATACTCGATTTACTCAACTTGACTAACTTTACTTATTTAACTCAACTAAATTATCTTTACTTGATAACTCAACTCGATTATCTTAACTCGATAACTCAACTTGATTATCTTAACTTGATAACTCAACTCGGTTATCTTAACTCGATAACTCAACTCGATTATCTTAACTCAATAACTCAACTCGATTATCTTAACTCGATAACTCAACTCGATTATCTTAACTCGATAATCTTAACTTGATTATCTTGACTCGATAATCTTGTTTAACTCATTTTGATTAACACATTGATTAACTCCTTTGGTTAACCCTACATCCATATTCAGTTTCAAATATCGATGTTGACATCGATTCTTACTTTTCTATATAAGTTCTGACTTATATATTCCATTTATCCAATGATAAATATTTTACTTAATTTATAAAATATTCTTTGTAAATTAATCTTCCCAATTTATCTGTTAAAACATATTTCTATTTAATTTCCCTTTAGATAAATCTTTTCCCTTTTACTGTTAAAAACATATTTCCATCTTTGATTCATTTTCTAAATATTCCTTTGATTTAATCCTATTTAATATTTCTTTCAATTCTATTTATTTAACCAATAAATATTTCCCTTTTATCTTTCTATTTATTCTCTAAATAAATATCTCATTTATAACATTCAATTTATTTCTTATAAATAAATATTTCCATTTAATCTATTTGTAAATGTTTTACAAATATTTCTCTTTTCAATTCAATTTGTAAATGTTTTACAAATGTTTTCCTTTCTATTTTTTTTACAAATATTTTCCTTTCATATTTGTTTTACAAATATTTTCCTTTATATTTGTTTTACAAATATCTTCCTTTATAAAACTCTATTTGTTTTATAAATAATCCCTTTTGATTATCCTATTTATTTAACAAACAAATATCTCATTTATAAAATCTTATGAGTTTATAAATATTTCCCTTTATAAATATTCCACTTTAAAAAGATTTCCTATTTATAAATATTCCATTTAAAATTAAATTCCTTTTATTCTATTTATTTAACAACTAAACATTTCCTTTTAAAATATCCTATTTATTTAATAAATGATTATTTTCCTTTTCTATTTGTTCACAAATATTTCCTTTCTATTTGTTTACTTAACAAATGACTATTCCCTTTTCAATTCTATTTATTTAACAAATAAATATCTCATTTATCTTTTCTATTTGCTTCACAAATAAATATTTCATTTTTATTCTATTTAACACGTAAATATCCCTTTTTAATATCTTATATTTCTAAATAAATGTCTCCTTTTAAACCCTTTTGATTTTATACTATTTTCTTTTATAAAATCTTTTGATTTTATAAACAACTTGAGCGAACCCGTGCTTCGCACACGGGTGTCGTGAACATGTTGTAATTATATACTTTACAGAAAATCAATAAAATGAGCAAGCAAGCAAATTTTTAAGAGGCACACAATTTGAATGTTAGAATTGTAGATTACCTTGTTAGTGCTATATTTTGTTTATTCATTTTCCTTTTTTCTGTGTAATGCCTAGTAAACATAGAAAAGTCAAGTCAACATTTATGTATAGGATATTTATAATTTAGTGATATTTAAAGGAAAAATAGAGAAACAGATAGTGGAAGAGTACGATGTGGCACAGTCACTATGTTAGCCTTCATCTCTAATTATAAATACATGATATACTAAACATGTAGGTCCCTCCACAGCAATCACTTTGGGAAAAAAGATTTACACAACATGTTGAATTTCCCGATTAGTGATTTTGAAAATTGAAACACGTATAACAGTTTATATTAATAAGATTATAGACTTAATGAGAAAATAAGAGAAAAGGCGTGCCAAATACATGTAACTATTTATATGAGGATCAAAATATTTATTTATGAGAAGAAAAGATTAAATGAAACAATCTTATCAAAAGGTTACAAATTGCACTGTCCTATGTTGGCCCAACCATTATAAACGAACAGAACTATTTCAATCAGCCTACCGATACGGAGTAGGCATGAGTCTCAACTTTTTAGTTAAAATAAAACATTAAATTTACAGCTGAATCTAAACTCATAATATTGACTTGATCACTACATCATTAATGTACAATAACGTCAAATGCAAGATAAATTTAAGCTGCACAAAAAGGAATGCTTAACATCCTTCTAGTACCAACAAATATCAGATAATAATGTGAGAAAAGGAACAAAATATGAATTAACAACCCTCGAATGATAACTTTATAATCCAAAAAATTAATTCAAGAATGAAGGCAACAGCTCCAATAATAAGCATAAACTTGCAGGAGAAACCCAAACGGAAATGTACCAATGTTTAAAAATAGTAAAATAGGAGGAACAAAATTAGACATAAAACAACCCCGAGCTGCACTGTATCCCTCACTTATAACTTCAATAGCTTTGTTAGCTTTGTACCACATCATTGGCTTTCTTTAAATCCAGTAAGCTATATATAAATTAGATGGATGTCACAAACTGAATTTAGAGAGTTTTTGATGAAGTAGGATGTAACTGGGCTTTGGTGTCTGAAGTTTCTAATGCAAATGGATCATTCACACTGTGCTAATTCAACTGGATTGGAGATGTGGATGGTTGACGCTATTGGAAGTACCCATTGCATCATACCTCTAAACTCGATAGTCCAAGCCTGGGTATATATCATATGACACATATATTTTATGCATGCTAGAGTAGAAAAAATCACTACAGTTATAAGTGTGATTTATATCTAGATATATCTGAGAGACCGTTGAAGCATATAAGTAGCAATGGAAGATACCCTCGTTGTTTCTCGAGCTGCAAACTACAAATAGAACAAATATTTTAATGTGAAATTCCATCGATGGAGTGTGCAGACTCCTGTCACTTGCATTAGCTATTGACACGTTAATCATGATGAATGAATAATTGTCCAAGCCGCTTAGATGAACATGTATTAAAAAAAGTTTCAATGTTGTGATCAATAACAAAAGAAAAAATTTATTCATTCCAAGGACAGCTCAGACTGACTGGTTGATCTCCACGTAAACAACGGTGCTTCTCATACGTCAACCCAAAATTTCAGTTTATTTGGTAACAATCACCTGTGTTTGGGATAAATTATTAGTGAAGCCACATTGAAAAATATGTTATCACCTATTTTTCAAGAGTTTGCACCCAACAACATAAATTACAAATAACCCAACATGAAAAATGGGTCAAATATTTGTATATTACCAGCATCCATCGCCAGCCTAAGAAACTTTGATTGTAAGGACTACAACAAAACAAAATATGATGGCACATGCTTCTGCGGCAGTAGGGCTTATCTATATCATTGGTAAAATTATCTGAACACATCTAAAGTAGCTAACCAAAGGCAGTTTCTAATGGATTTAAGAAAATTTGACTTTTCTAGTTAGGTTGGAGAATTTTTTTACCGAAAGGGGTGCATATCACATCCCTGTTGAATAGTTACAATCCATGCAAATAGTGCCTTATTGTGTAAATTTGTTTTGGTATTCCATTTCTTTTCAATGCATCTTGTTTTCTTGGACTTTCCATGCATGCACTATTTCAGTAAGAACATCAAACTTTGATAGTTTAGTCTAATCATTCATGCAAAATGTTAAATAATCTGTAGGTTAAAAAATGTACTGACACTTTAACACTACAGTGATACATTTATTATCTCCCAATTCGACAAACAGTATTTGTTATCCCCAAAAAAACAAAGGACTTATAATACATGCATTAAAGATCTGGATTATAATTTATCTAAATTAATTTGCCTTTATGCCAAAGCATAAATATAATTGAAAAGTGAAGCCAAATTGTACCACTTATTTATCACATCCATTTTCATTTTACAAACATATGTACAATTCAGTAGAGCGTTTAAATACACCAACCTAGAAAAGTTCACCACTTTGGTTACCTAATGTTTATATTATAAAGATTGGAATCAAATATATTCCAATATAGGACAGGAAATAACTTGACATATATTAGGAAGATTCTATGATTTATTACATAATATTAGTAAAGACTCATATAGAATCAATAAAGAATATTTGACATACCTTGTAAAAGTGCTCATTCCGATTATAATGTCCACCGCACTTGAAAAATTAACCAAATATAATTTATTACTTAACTTACTAAGCATTGTCATGCTCACCTTCCAATTGATCGCTCAACTTCTACCTGTTATGGTGTATAGGATTGATTACATTGCACAGCAGCAAAATATTGTATGATTAAGTAAAGAAAATTTGGCACACATATATTCATAGAAAAAAATTCTAATATATATGACTCATTATAATGATGATACTGTGGTAGCTAATTTGAGAACTTTATACTCTCCAAGGAGTATTAAGGATTCAAAGGGATGTTTCTCCTATAATAAAGAAATAATTTATGTTATTCAAACATCATATGTAGCAGCATAATTTTCAAAAATACACACCACATATGCTAGTCAATCATCTTATCATCATCTAGTATATCCAAACATAAAATATAACAGCAAGCATCTTTCATCTTTGTCAAAATGAAGCAAGCAGGAAAATGAGAATTCTAGCAAAAAATTATTAGTTGTGTTGAAAGATTCATTACCTGATGTTTATATTGAAAGATTGGTTTCCATATGAGCATTTAAAGATACCAACCCAAGAAAAGTTCACCATTTGAGTAGGTTACTTAATGTTTCTATTAGAAAGATCGAAATCAAATATATCTCAATATATGCATAGAAATAACTTGACATACGTTAACAGAGGATTACTAAAATCATATTGAAAAAAGATAAAGTTGTCTCATATGCAAAGATTTATTACATTATTATAATTAACTAACAAAGACTGGAAAAAAAAGAATATTTGACATACCATGTAAAAACACTAATTTGGATTATAATCGCCACTGAAGTCTGAAATTAAATAATTAACCAAATATAGTACTCAATAAAAGAAGATTTGACATACCATGTAAAAGTAAAATATTGTATATATCATACCATGCAAATAAAAGAATATTTATGTATATAATATCACTGATTTCATGGCAATAACATAGTAAGATAAAAACTTGCAAATGAATTATCGTAAGGTTAAACCGCAAAAGTTTGATGAAACGCAAATTAGGTAGAAAGACTACTGCAAACTTTATTTTGTATAAGGAAGAACATAAATAACCAACCCACACACATTTGTTAATTTAATGCAAGATAGTAAAAGCGATCATAATTTTATCAAGTTTAAAGTCTTACTTAATTAATAATCCACATAAATTGGACAAATATATACTAACTTAAAACTGCTAATAGTACCATAGTCAGAAATTTTAGGATATTTGAAAAGAAGGCAAAATAGATTTGTGATTAAACATTCTAATAAAAAAAAGGCAAGATGGATTTCTTAGCATTTAAATTAATTTGGGTTGATGCTATCAGTTAAGATTTTATCAGAGTTTTGTCTTTAGGAACAGCTACATTAACTGAGGTGTACATGAGATAAAATCATACCTGTGCTAACCATTAGAATAATCATTATTAGATTTTTTGTTTAAATGGTGCATATTATAATTAATGGAAGGGGGTATGGCTAAAGGTAGCAAGAATAAAGAAGATAAAACTTTCAAAAACATGGATTTAAAGGATTTAAAAATAAAATATAACTTAAGTTAGAATAATTTGTGCATTTGACCTGAGGAAGAATGATGGTAAAGAATTATGTTATCAGATATTCTGTTTTTTATACAACAAACTTATATGTTTTGGTGCTTATTTTTATTTTAAGGATCATCATAGAGTCTTGTAAACCTCATTTAAGTTTTGCAAACCAACATGGGCTCCATGTCAAGTACGATTACTTTGTTCAATTTCTCCTTAGGGTGAGAATTTCGTTTGAAACATTGTATTTAGCAACTACCATTAGTCAACCTACATAAATTCCAATGAGGTAATAAAAAGGAAAAATAAAATCAAAACAAAGTTTCACTCTAAAAAAATTTATATGAATATTCATGTTTTTATCCTGTTGACCCTTCTTACTTAAGAACTTTACTGGGAATTTTGCATATACAGAAAAGGATGGAACATGAAATCATAAAAAAATTTAGAAAGGTATCTGTGATCGATCCATATTTATAAATAAGTTAATTTATTTATTTTTTTCTTTTTTTGATGTTCATTACTAACTCCATTTTAATTTGGATTTCATTTCCTTGTATATAACATATAATAAATATTTTAAGCTTATTAAAATTTACAATTATTATCATCTTTGTTGTATCTTCTGATGCTAGAATTGGTGCCTAAGTATAGAAATTCAAAGGAGTAGACAATATCGATTCTTCAACTGCCATTGCACGATTTAAAACAGGAAACCAAATAGACTGATAAACTTTTTTTTCCAATCCAGTCATGATCTAAAACAATAGTTGATATACCCAAAATTAAAAAAGCACCTAGCGTATGAGAACACAAAAGTTCTCTTTTCAGGTTTGTAATTACAGAGAAAGTACTATGAAGTGCTTTAATGATAAATTTAACATGGTGGAAAAGTAATCATATAAATCCCAAATTTCTACATGCCCTATCGAGAAAATATACACTTCCACTATTTTCTATTCACGCTAAACATTTTTAGTACAAAAACATGAATATGAGCATCTGATCAAATCACTTCATTCTAAAATGTTTGAAAAATGAAAACGAAAGGTGGGTTATAAACCACTAATATTTATATCCTAAAAGCCATAAATGAACATACAACAGCTCTGATATGCTACCGCCTCATAAATTCGAGCAACATCGACTTAATATCTGAAGGAAAAAAAAAACAGCGATTTTAACCACTCACCCTCATCGGTATTAGAATCTAATAAAAATACGACATTTCAATAAC
Organism: Allium sativum; assembly: GCA_030737875.1. Classification (NCBI taxonomy): domain Eukaryota; kingdom Viridiplantae; phylum Streptophyta; class Magnoliopsida; order Asparagales; family Amaryllidaceae; genus Allium; species Allium sativum. The sequence goes on along the minus strand of CM060921.1, from coordinate 384,029,480 downwards.
CCAAAGAAAGAAAAGGTAGATGAAAATAGCCATGTTCTCTTTTGTGTAATGTTAAGATTGTAGTAAAAAGGTTAAAAGTTCAGTCAGCTAAACCATAAAGTTGTTCCAGGAGCTAAGGAACATGAAACTGTACAAACCAAGGCAATAAATTTAAAACGTATACAACAATTTAAATCAAATTAACATGTCATAACCAACAACAGCGTTTTGATGCTTTTGTTAGGCATTTTGCAAAGCACAAAGTAAACCAATATATGTATATAATAGGCGATCACCAAGTTCTAAATGTTGAATACATAGCTCGGACATGCAAATTTGATGTGTGATTCAAGCCACTATGCAGGTAGATAATATGTGTTTTATGCTACCATAGTTTGTGCCACACATTGACTTGTAATGCATTTAGTGATACCACAACACTGTAAATTGTAATGCATTTCATGTAGTGATTTATGCGGAATTTTGATGAGGATCTAGTATTGTTTATTTAGATACCAATGGAGTATAACAAAAATAATTATGAAATCTCATGAAAAACAAAGAACAAAAAAGGACACAGAAGATTTAACGTGGTTCGGATATGAATATTCTACGTCCACGGAGACCCAACAACTTTTATTTCTCAATGAAGAAATGAGTACATAAGAGAGGAGGAAGATTACAATAGAGAGAAGATTAATGGTGGATTGCCTTCTTCATACAATAACATGACTTTTATTTATATAGAGGGATTTCTTGACCTCCAAGTAAACTTGACACCCAAGTTTTCTTGACTTCCAAGTAAACTTGGCACCCAAGTTTTCTTGACCTCCAAGTAAACTTAGCACCCAAGTTATTCCATATAGGAGCCAATTACATGATTGACAATTAATTTTTCCTTCTCTACAAATATTTGAATCATCAATTTCAACACTCCACCTTGATTCAAATATGACAGTCTTTCTTCATCATCTCATCTTCAACAATCAACATAGAAGTCGTTGGGCCCAACGCCCCATAGCGCTCAAGTAACAGGAAGCAAACTGATCAAATTTGAGCAATGCTCAAACTTGTCCTTTGGAAGTGACTTGGTCATCATATATGAAGGATTATCCGAAGTACCCACCTTCAATAATTTGATCTTGCTTCGTTCTTCCTCAAGCATAAGAAAGAAACCTCTAACATCAATGTGCTTTGTCCGTGAACTATAGGCTTGATTCTCAACAAGATGAATAGCACTCTGACTGTCTGAAAATAGCTCCACTATCCGCTGCACCATTGAAAGATCATCCAATAACTGAAGTAAGTACAATCCTTCCTTTGTTGCTTCCACAATCGATATCAACTCTGCTTCGGTAGTCGACAAAGCTACGATAGATTGCAGCTTTGATCTCCATGAAATCGAGCCTATGCCAAGTGTAAAAACATAGCCCGACACTGACCTTCTAGCATCTCTATCCCCAGCATAATCAGAATCACAGTATCCTCTAAGAAGGATGCCACCATCTAATCCACCATATAGCAAACCCACCGAAGAAGTGCCTCGAAGATATCTAAGAATCCACTTCACTGCTTGCCAATCTTCTTTGTCTGGGTTAGACATATATCGACTGACAACACCAACTGCATGGGCCAAATCTGGTCTCGTGCACACCATCGCATACATGAGACTACCAACAACACTAGAGTAAGGTATATTAGCCATATACCTTTTATCTTCTTCCGATGTAGGAGAATGGTCTTTCGACAACTTAAAATGAGAGCCTAAAGGAGTGCCTACCGGTTTGGCTTTCTCCATCCCAAATCGAGCGAGGACTTTCTCGATGTACTGTGTCCGAGTGAGCCTTAACTCTCTCCGCTTCCTATCCCTGCTTATCTCCATACCCAATATTCTTTGTGCCTTTCCCAAATCCTTCATATCAAACTCTCTACTGAGCTCCGCTTTCAACTCCTTAATTTTGACCATACTCTGGGATGCAATCAACATATAACAACAAATAAATCATGTCATCATCACATCTCCTAAAATAAACACACTGGTCTTTGAAGCTTCTGGAGTATCCCTGTGAAAGCATAAACTTATCAAATCTCTTGTACCATAGTCTAGAAGACTGCTTCAGTCCATAAAGAGATTTGTTAAGTTTACAAACATAGTCTGGCCTGCTGCTATCAGTGTACCCTTCCGGTTGCCGCAAATAAATCTCTTCATCCAGATCACCATGCAAGAAAGCAGTTTTGACATCTAGTTGCTCTAACTCCATGTCATAATGAGCAACTAATGCCAAGAGAATACGAATGGAAGTATGTCTAACAACTGGAGCAAAGATGTCATGATACTCTACCCCTTTCTTCTGAACATACCCCTTTACTACTAGTCTTGCTTTATATCTAAAATCTCCACTGCCGCCGTCTTTTACTCTATAGATCCACTTACATCCAATAGCTCTCTTGTCGGCAGGAAGTGGCACCAAATCCTAAGTGTGATTTTTCCGTAAAGATTCGATCTCCTCTTCCATTGCTACTAACCAACTGGAACTGTCAACTGATGCAATAGCGTCTCTATAATCTCTGGGCTCATCATGGACAACATTTAATGCATATGTTGCCATATCATCAAAGTCAATGTCTTTGATGCTCAAACCAACAAAATCATCAAGCCATTTGGGATTTCTTCTTTCTCTAACAGGTCTGGTCTCTGTATGAGCTCCACCTTGAGTTTGATCTTCTATGCCAGTACCCATGCTATCCTCATCAACCACGGCGTCATCGGAAACGCCATTTGAATGTCTATGGAAAGAATTAACAGATGATTTGCTTTGTATTTGGTATTCTTCACATGTCCTCTCATCATCATCCGATGAGGAAGGCTCCACCTTCAACATAGCCTTCTCATCAAAAGTTACATGCCTGCTTATAATAAGTTTCTTGCTAATAGGACACCACAACCTATATCCTTTTACTCCCCTTCTATAACCTAGAAAGATACACTTGCGAGCTCTAGGTTCCAGCTTTCCTCGACTCTCATGCACATAAGCTGGACAACCAAACACCTTGAGGAATGAATAGCTAACAGGCTCTCCTTTCCGTACTTCTTCAGGGATCTTCATATCTATGGCAGTAGAAGGTGTGCGGTTGATGAGGAAAGCCGCCATAGATAAAGCTTCGGCCCAAAATCCCTTCTTTAACTTAGCAGTCAGTCTGAGGCACCTAGTTCTCTCCAACAATGTCCGATTCATCCTTTCTGCAACTCCATTGGACTGGGGGTCGCCTGGTGTGGTGTAATGCCTCTTAATGCCTTCGGACTCACAATAATCGATGAATTCCTGTGATATGAATTCACCACCATTATCTGAACGGAGAACTTTCAACTTCTTCCCTGACTGCTTCTCCACCATGGATTTCCATTTACGAAATCTAGTAAAGGTTTCACTTTTGGACTTCAGAAAGTATACTCATACTTTACGAGAGAAATCGTCTATAAATGAAACAAAATAACTGGCTCCACCTAAGGATGGGCAAGGGGAAGGTCCCCAAACATCAGTGTGAACATAATCCAAAACAGCTTTTGCCTTATGCTCACCAACACCAAAAGAAATCTTCGTCTGCTTACCAAGAACACACTCTTCACAAAAACCAAGCTTTGAATGCCGAACTCCGTCAATCAAACCTCGCTTTCTTAGCTCATCCATGTTGCGCTCGCCAATGTGGCCCATCTGCAAGTGCCATAATCTGGAAGAATCTGAATCAGCTGAAGTAACTGAAGCTGATTCACCAACTACAGTAGTGCCCTTTAGTAAATAGAGATTTCCTGCCCTCACTCCTTTCATAACGATCATGGAACCCTTAGATATTTTCATCTTCTCTTCTTCAACTACAATCTTTAGTCCAAGTCTACTCAACGCCCCAACAGAAATCAAGCTCCTCCTTAAATCAGGTACATGCCTAACATCAGTAATTTATCGAATAACACCGTCAAACATTCTGATTTTTACACTACCAACACCAACCATACGACAAGAAGCATCATTTCCCATCAGAACTTCTCCTCCATCAATCTCACGGTAAGTGAAAAAAGAGTTCCTATCAGGTGTCATATGATAGGATGCGCCAGAATCAATCAACCATAGGGTGCTCTTCCCAGAAGAACTAGAAGCTGTAAACACATCAGTGTCACTCTCTGTATCTGATTTCTCCGCTATAGAGGCTGAAGCTTGCTTTGGGTCTTTTCTTTTTCCTTCAAGCTTGGGACATTGTGCAATAAAGTGCTCGGGCTTCTTATAATAATGGCAAGTCAATTTCTTAGGCCCCCTAGACTGGGACCTCGAAGAATTCCGTTCTTCACTTTTCTTTGACTTGCTTTGACTTCTACCTCTCTGAACAGATAAGCCTTCAGTATCACTATCAATGCTAGTGCTCGCCAATCTACCTCTTAACACTTCATTATGAAGGCCAGCCTTTACATCAAAAAGGCTAATTTTACTGCGGCCATAAATCATAGAATTGACAAAAGCAGTATATTCTTTAGGCAAGAAACAAAGGAGGATCACAGCTTGAGCCTCATCAGTAATATCAACATCTGCTGCCTTCAGATTCATAACTAAAGTGGTCAAGGCATCTACATGCTCCATAAGATCGGCTCCAGGCTTCATCTTAAACGAATAAAGTTGTTGTAGTAGAATAATCCGATTTGTGAGAGACTTATCCTGATATGCATCTGATAATGCATCCCATAGTTCCTTCGCCGTCTTCTTCTGAGAAAATTCTCTAAGGACTTCATCTGAAAGAATCAACTGAATTGTTGTGAGAGCTTTGTCTTCCATTTCCTCCAATTCAGCTGCATCAACATCTTTCAATTTCTCAGGCGTAGAAACAACTTTAAAAGTCTTCTCCTTTTTCAATACAGCCTCCATCTTTATCTTCCAAGTACCAAAATCTCCTTTTCCGTCAAAACGTGTTACTCCATAATTGATGCCAGATCTTCCAACAGACTTACTAGAAGTAGCCATTAATATCCAAATAGAAACAATAACCTGGCTCTGATACCAAACTGTAGTGATTTATGCGGAATTTTGATGAGGATCTAGTATTGTTTATTTAGATACCAATGGAGTATAACAAAAATAATTATGAAATCTCACGAAAAACAAAGAACAAAAAAGGACATAGAAGATTTAACGTGGTTCGGATATGAATATCCTACGTCCACGGAGACCCAACAACTTTTATTTCTCAATGAAGAAATGAGTACATAAGAGAGGAGGAAGATTACAATAGAGAGAAGATTAATGGTGAATTGCCTTCTTCATACAATAACATGACCTTTATTTATATAGAGGGATTTTTTGACCTCCAAGTAAACTTGGCACCCAAGTTTTCTTGACTTCCAAGTAAACTTGACACCCAAGTTTTCTTGACCTCCAAGTAAACTTCGCACCCAAGTTATTCCATATAGGAGCTAATTACATGATTGACAATTAATCTTTCCTTCTCTACAAATATTTGAATCATCAATTTCAACATTTCGTATATGGTGATTATAAAACGCAATTTGAACAATTTTTAAGTGTATATAAATTTTGTCAGAGAACAAAGTTTTTTTTTGGCATGCAGTTAAGGGTATCCAAAGAGCTTACTGGACAAAAGTTTAGCTTAGAAACAAAATATTTCCGAAAGTCATAAATGAATTATGATGTGAAGAGCACTTTCATAAGGCTAGTAAACATAAGTATACAGTAATTATGAAATGCTACAAAAGGATATGAATTAAAAGTTTAGGATAATTAAAATACTCAATAGTCACATACCAATTAATAACCATTTAACATCTTCAATTAATGAAAATTGACTTTAACGTTCTGCTTCTGAATCTTTTGGCATTTCTTTGACTTTATGCATTTATGAGTTTTCTATTATTTATATAATTTCATTTTTTTGATTTTTCTGTAATGCTTCAAAATAATATTCATATTGTATATTTTCATACTTTTATGTTTTTTATGCTTCATGAAGGTTTCAAAATTTTAAATATATAAACTGAAATTTACAGGCTATTAAAAGTTTATTTTTATTTTATACAATTTCTTTAAATTTACTGCGATACTTGGCATGTCCTATAAAAATAAAAGAAGACCTTGATTAATTACCAAGAAAGCTCACAAATTATTTAAACTTCCTTATACCTAGTAGTTGATTAAGCTTGAACCTTGTAGAGAAGCACTTATGCTAATAGTCTAGTATTATGAGATCCTTTTCCAAAATACACAAAACTCGGAATTACTAAATAACTATAGCATTCATAAAAAATAATATTATAGTAGGCAATGGTTGTTGGGAACTTAAGAAGCAAAATACTAAACCAACTGAGACATTTATAAATACATTGCAGTAAACATGCATTTGTAAGATCATGAATAAGTAGAAAAATGGGGAAACACCAAATCATGTATAATAATTATTTAACATAAAATTATTTGGTAATCATATATACAATTAGCAAAATTGGTTCATGTTACATATTAAAACATCATGATGAAAATAAAGCATATTGAACTCATTTATATCGCTAGTTAATTATAATAATTTCATGTGTAAAGATTAGGACTTAATCAAAATCGGTTCAAGTTACGTATGAAAAGAAACGTGATGAAAAATATAGTCTACATATATGTGGTGAAACCAAGCTGTTCTTAATAAAGTAGGATTGCATGAAGAAACTGCTTTAAGACCTTACCTATCTCAAAGGTGGTGAAATAACAAATGAATTCAAAATAATAAAGGCTGATGCATTGCAAATGACACTAGATTAGAGGAAAATGTTAAATGAAAAAGAAGAATCCCATATTTTATCAAGTAGTAAGTATATAAAAGTTAACATGATGATGTAAATCATCCGGTATTTACCATTTTTCAAATCTGAATCTATTTGCAGTAGCTATGTGCTAAATAAAACCAAGTTCACTAACCACATGATAATTAGCAACGTTCTTTGTAGTATTAAACCTTATTGAGAATTTCTTCTTTTTCCACTGAACATGATACAACAGAAAACATTACTTAGGCTATAATGAGCCACTAATGATGACAAATATCATGTGGATTTGACAGAAATGTGCTACATTCTTAAATTTTAGCAAGTTGCAATTCATGACTGTGTTTACATACTTAAAACTCAACTATGTACTGAACAACATGATACCAAGTTATTTTTTTTAATTTAACAATATATATTTATCCTCGTCAATACTATAGATTAGAAAGGAGTAATATTAAACCTGTTATGTATCCTATCTAATTATGTTCGAATGTAATAACTTACATGACTATAGTTGTTTCTGGAAGATTTGCATAGCAGTTATGAATTTGATATCACAATCTAACAGGCAAACATCGACAAACTAGAGCCTTGCTTAAGCATACTCCTCAAAATCTAAAATAGCCAGCAACAACATAATAAAAAAAATCAGAAGATACATCAATTATAAAGTATAGGCAATCGAAAAAGAATAGACGATTCAGATACAAATAATGAACAAAATTTTACTCACATGAACCCACACTTTGCAGATAATTTGACATACAAAAATGCATATTGTAAGAAGGTGAGTCCTTCAATATCATACCAAAAAGCACATGGTAAGCCACCTATTTTCCATCATACATGAACAACAAAAAATATCATAAATAATATACATAGCATGTAAGCAAATTATCAAAATTTTGTACCAAGCACAAAGGAGAAATAAACAAATCGAACTATTTGGCCTTGTTAAATTTATGTGTCAAATCCTTAAATTTTAGAAACAAATGTATTTACAAAATTATAATCCAAAAATAATTAATATTGTGCATTCGAAAATAGTCACTCGCACATCTTTATATACATCACGTATCGTATATATGTACATCTTTAATAGATCGTACAAAGGCAAACCCCACATGCTTGCGGTAAAATTTTATTGAAGAACTTAAGGCAAAAAACTATTGTGATAGTATATTTAAGGGATTCATAAGATTTGAATAAGTTATTATAGATATGTATGTTAATTTTGAATATTTAAATCTTATGTACTTAACATGCAATTGATTGATTCATTGATAATAACATCAACATTTATTTACCTATGATTTGCCCAGGAGGAACTTTTTAAAAAAAATGCACTTCTTTATGTTTGATCAGCTCAGAATAACCGGAAAAAAAGTAGAGGCATCCATGGGCCGCTTACTGATAAGGACATTTTTCCAAAGCAACACTCACATACATCGACTATGTGGAAATTACATTATTAAATCAAACAATGTTACTAACATCCATATAAATAGGTTGACATAAAATTCATGTCGTTAAACAAAGGTACTAACAAACAAATGAAACATTCCTATTTTATTTTGATTTTACATAGTTTTCAATGTCAAATTGTTAAAAAAAATCTACATGCGCAGCCTAAAGATAAGATAGTTAAAGGTTAGGTCATCAAGTTATTTAAGCACAAGCTAGTGGATTAAGTTATGAGGTAAAATAAATTTTTGTCATAATAGTACAAAATCATGACAGGGGCATAACAACATACCTGAAAGAATTAAATTTTTACCAACTATAAGATACATAATAGCCATTGGGTGATTACTGACTCAATTGAAGATAGTCACTATAGTATTTGAAAATGTCATTTGCCCTGAAAACATTTTTGTTAGGCAGCAAATGAAAGACAATGATCTCAAAAGATATTCAAAATTTATCCTATAAAACAACATAAAAAGCCCATTGCACGTAGGAAATTTAACAAATGTTAAAAATATGCAAAAAATAATGTATATATTCTTATATAGCTACTTCATATCAACAAAGAGGTATTATTGTATACTTTATGAACATGAAAAAGTTATAAGTAATAAGAAATGGATATAAATATTTTAGCCATCATGATAAGCTTATAAAAGAAAAAAGAAAATTGCATATTAATATTCAAAGAAAAAGCCTACCAGTAGAAATGGTTCCTGTTGTTGGGGGACAAAGGTGGAACAATTTATAGTAGTATTTCAAACACACCAGACTTCTAGTGTGACTTGTGTGAGAACTCTTTAAGCTTCATGAAAAAGGTAAAACAAATTAAAGATGCATACATACATGAAATCGCATGTAGACAGTTTTACAAAGATAAACATATTAAAAGTAGCTCTCCATCACTTTTATTCAAGTCTATTGGCAGATGTTAACATACCATCACTTTCCAAACTAATAGTGCTACTAACCAAACAGATATTAAAAATTATATGGAAACATGTGCTTAATAGATTTATGAAAAATAGAGCATACATTATCAGTTTGAACATCAAATAAGGACTACAGAAATAAAATTTCACCTAAAAAGTGAAATAAATTGAAGATCTAGTAAACAGATTAGTAAATTAGAATGTTGAATATTTATGGTTTAGGTTATCATATTGAGGGTGAAGTTAGTGGGACATTTGAAAAAATAGAGAAATATGATAAAATATATTAGCTGTTAGTAGTAGTTGAAGCATGATGCACAAATTAAAATTGAAGGTCAGAATTCTCAAGAAAAACACATCTAACATTGCTTATTCTTCTAGCATTTCGGATTTTTATTTATTTATTTGGGGAATGAGGTTTTGGTTTGAGATGGAAAATCAGATGCCTAACATAACACAAACACATCTCCCTCTTACCTTTTCTTTCACAATGCAACTAATCTTAAGTTCTGACTAAGGTGTAATAAACTGAACAAATTTAAATAACAACATAAATACATGCGAGTAAAAGAAATTGTTGAAAATGCATGATTCATATCAGAAGAACATCAAAAGAAAGAAACAAAATCTACAATAGTCAATAATATATTCATTTCGAATAAAGTTTAAAGTTCAAATTAGAAATCTTTAATAATGGTGAACGAAACAAAAGGGTGTTGTATAGCAAACCAAGCAGCAATTGCAACATGCATTGCACAATCCTCATAAAATTTAACATAGCACTATTTGCTTCATAATATTACCATCAACCAAAATAAAATAAAAGAGAACTAAAGGAATGAAATAATAATTAAAGTGGCTTACATATGAAAATAAGAATGACACTTAACAACTGCCTAATATAAATTCACATATGATGTTAACTTCAATGTCGATGCAAATACTCAAACCCATACTGTTTACAAATAGTGCACATAGGTGTGGTCCTCTTCCTTGTCTTCTAATATTTATCGCCAACGAAATAATTATTGTAGTACAACATAGTAAATAAGGCAGTCGATAAATTTAGTAAACAAACTAAATGGTATATATAAGTGTTCAAATGTTCAATTATTTCACACTAACAGAAACTCCATCAAAAAACAGCCTAAGAGTACCATCATATTGTTTGAATTCCACATCAGAAACATATTGAACTAAAGTAGAACTGAATGAGGGGTATTCCTTAACTGCTGATTGTCATTTAAAATTGCTTCAAGCAACAAACAAACCAAAATTTATTGTTTTATTTTTTATTTATTTTTTGTATTCAAGCCTAGCAACTCAGTGATACCGCCACATGGAAATTACTGATAAAGAAAAAATCAACTCAGTGGAATATGATCATCAAATAGGGTATTACTATACATAGAACATTAATTTTAATCGATCATAATTTTCATTATGTGGACCTTCTCAGCAAAATAAATTCATTTTAGTAACCAATCAGTAAAAAATAATTGGCAGAAAAGAAAATAACTGGAGCATGTAGAAATATAATAGAGAGATCACCTGTAGGCGATGACTTGTTGACGCCTTTGGGGGCAAATCGACCGGCGTTTAGGAAACAATCGTAGCCCTAAGTCACCGTTGATAGGGCGGGGAAAAAGAGAGCACAACAGAGCAAAGGTTCGTTAGGAGCAAATCTGATCACCTTTGATTTAGGGCTAGGTCGTGGAGGGGGTAGATGGAAGAAAGTAACGAAAGAAAGCTACAGGAAAATAAGACTTTTTGGATTATTTAGCAAAAGGAAGAATAGACGTAGAATTTTCAAGGGCAATGCTTTTTCCGCATTTTACTTATGGGTGACGATTGAGTTTAACATTGTGAGAATGCTTCTGAGCGCTTGAATCCAAACCCAGTAATTATAATATAGTATAGATTCTTTTTATAAAATCTTGTGATTTTATAAACAATTCATTTTCAATATACACTTTGAAAATTCCCCTTTTAACATCCCAATATTCCTTATGTTGTTTAACGTACCATATAACAATGATCAGTATCATTCAAACATATAAAATCATCAATAGATTTCATATCACATCATATAACACAATATATGAACATAACAGTATTATAAATATTGAGGAGTCCAGTTGAACCCCTCCAACCTGTTTCCCTGCATCACAGATGTTAAACAACAAGACTATAAAATATTCTAATAAACAGAATCAATATTCGATTAACGATTTATATATATATCGTTATCTATAATTTCAACCAATACATAAACACTTCAACCAAACAGTTAACACACAACAAACAGTCATCATTTATCAGTTCTAAATATACATTATAAAAATAGAACTGTTCAGAGTTGGTGAGTTTTACTCACATTACGTGTCAACCGTTACATAACAATTTGCGTTAGTTGATTCTGATCAGACAATTTATTTTACCATAAATTGTAACGTGCTCGAATCCACTTCCAGTCAGTTCCAGTGTATAGCCATCGTCAATACGATCCCAACGCAACTTACGGTTCGTAAATCTGATATCGTATGAAGGAGAAATTCAATTTACAAGTTCATATATTAATTTAAATTAAAATAACTTAAATCCCCTTTTAAAATTCTTTGGGCTTAACCTTTATTTCCTCTTGGCCTATGAACAAAACCCATACTCGCTTCCTTAGCCTTCTTCCCCAAATCGCGAAACCCGAACTCAGGAAACACACCATAGCCGAATTTCGCAACCACCATTCACCCTCATTACTTCACCGATCAACACATCATCTTCACCATTCATCTCCTCTTTCCACACACTTCAATTCCATCACCACCTCATGGAGCTCGCACCCCTTTCTCCCCCGATGTCTCGACGGCAATTTTCCACTGCTACAGTGAACACCGAACCCAATCAGCACCGGACCTCGCCAGAAAATCACCACCGAACCCAAACTCCATCCTGAGTTCAAATACCACAACACCAAATAAGCTATTTTATCACACTTTTTCATTCGCAATTTATCACAGTTATAACGGCGATGGATTTATCACAAAAATAATCGTTGTAACCAAATATTACGTTTAAAACCGTTATAATATATGGTTATTCTGCAAATAGTTAGAACCCCTGGGGAGAGCTCTGTAAATACCTTTTCTTTCTTTTTCCTTCACTTGCTCCTGTCTTTTCTTCACTTCTAACGCATACTACCCTATTTCCGGTTCCTCCTTTTTTCTATTCCTATTCCAGCGCATTTATTTAATTCGTAGTTATGCACTGGGGATCCGTGGTTCTCGTTAACAATTACGGTTTGCACCACTCAGATTTGAGGTTCACGTCGACATCGACAACTAGGGTTAGGGGCCTTCGCTATCCCTATTCCAGCACATTTATTTAATTCGCAGTTATGCACTGGGGATCTGTGGTTCTCGTTAACAACTAGGATTCGCATAACTCAGATTCGAGGTTCACGGCGACAACTAGGGTTAGGGGCCGCATCACTTCTCTTGGATCTAGGGTTTAAGTCGGTATATGTTGTTCACTGAATAAGGTATATTCAAATTCTATTTATATTTAACTGATTTTGATTTGTATTAGTTTCTACTGATTTCGAATTTTGATGTAGGGTTTTTGATTTTCATATTCCATTCTTGTGTGTCTATGCCTAGTACAAAAACTGTTAGTGCTGCTTATGTCAACATGTAAATTCTAAGGAATTGTTGGGATTGATGTTAGGTCAAATTTTAATTGATGTTTAGTTTTATAGATTCTACTCTCAATGCAAGTCCATGTTTCCTTTTTAACCAAAAACTCCTATTAGTTCAAGCTCTAAGTCCTTGGAATTTTTTTCATGAACATTCATTACCTGAATAATTAATGCATGTACAAATCATCTGACTTCATTATATTTAGCCTGTTGCAAATACGACATTTTTTAAAATAAAGAAATATATACAACATGTTTTTCCGTTCAATACACATGATATCATAATCTGTAAACCGACATGTGTGATTTAAATCACCTTTTCGTTCAATTTAAATGAATTTCGATGGAAGGTCATTAGTTTCATCTCCAAATCAAGTGAGCACTTTCTACAATTTTTTCCTTTCTTGAACTAATTCAAAAACTCAACCTGTTAATGAATTGTTTTGCGCTACCTTTCTTTTGAGAATCACTAAACCCCTTTACGCCGCATTTTATGTAGAATGAATACACTAGTCGTTGCATGCAGTCTTCTTTTGAGGATTCAAAGGATGGAGTGTTGGAGACTACCTTGTATATCAGTTATCTTTCAGCTTATGTTCTTGAGATCGATAGGCGAAAGGTTGTTGGCATTGGTGCGGATTTCAGTTTCCTTTTGCTATTGTTCTTTTATGACGATCTATTCTTAGAATTTTAAATTTAAGTTTCATAATCTTCGCAGTAAACTTCTGGATACAAGTTGGTAGTCTTTATATCATAAGCCCAACAGTTTTCTTATTCATAATGCTGCAAGTAAGTTTGACTTTTACTATTATCTTGATCAAATTATAAAATTTACTAACATATATAGAAGCAATTCTTGAAGAATCCTACTATAAAGGATGTTTATATTTTTTATAGTGTGAAGCTAGATTCAAAGGATTCCGGTATGAAGATAAAAGGATGAGGGGTTTTAGAAGCCAGAGACATGCACAAGGACAATCGAATAAGGTATTTGTACCATATTTTTTGGTTTAGGTTACAAAAATGTGTACCGATAAAATTATGCTTATTGTAGTTGAGAAAATACGTAAAGCGCACATGGGGCCAAGAAATTTGAGAAATAAAACCTTTTTAGCTCCTTGAATTGTAAGACACTACTGATTCAAATTGTTATCACAAAAAAATTGATTAATGCTATATAACAGACATTTTTAATTTGAAAAACACACATTTTTGAGAAATAATGGTAAATAAAGTGAATGTATATAACAATGTACATGGTTATGTATTTAAATACCTAGCAGTACTTATCCAGTTGTAATCACATTTAAAACTGAAGCACACTTCAGTTTTCTTCAAATTTTAAACTGAAGCAAGTGGTTTAAAACTGAAACGTGCTTCATTTTTAAACTGAAGTGTGCAGGTCGCTTCAGGTTTTGACCTGAAGCGTACGTAAGTACGAGAATTTATCTATATACTTTTTTACAAACAAGATGGTGCCGTTTTGAATCATGTTATCACAATTTTTCCTTCACCCATTCTATTTGCATGTCTGAGTTTGTAATTTATTTAGAATAGAGTATGTGCATGTCTGCACAATTGAACCTGCTTAAAAATTTCACTTAATACCACGTCGTAGTTTTTATTTCAGCATATCTATTAAAAAAGGAAGTCTTAATATCATGTCTATTACCATATTATTATTTAGTCCACATGCAAACAATGTGTTCCTTGTAGATGTAATCGAATATACCGCAAGTTTATATTATTAACTTTTGAAACGTTTCAAGGTACATTTTAGTTGCATATTTGATTCATCACTTGTTTTGTTCCATCTTTGTTTTTCAGTACATTTCATATACTCTATTTAGGTTATTTGCAGGCTTTTATGCACATTACAGTAGGCAAGCATTAGGAAGAAACATCATTCGTTTTTTTAAATTAGTATTTTTTTAAACCAAAAGTAGACGAAAGCTAATGTTACATGGAAAAACAAAAATTGAATAGCCGTTTTAGTTCTAGGTTGCGATAGCAGACTAAGTACTCATGTTATATTTTAGCAAGTCAAGGAAAAATCATAAAAGAATAAGAGGATTGCCCTCCCACTCCCACTTGAATAAGGCCTCCTTAAGTTAAACATGGTATATATTGCAACTAAAAGTAAATCTTAAAAAAATTTGGTTAGACTTACCAAATATTGTTGATCAAATTTCATTGACTGCGAAATTTATATTCTAACTTTTTAAATCATGCTCAAGTTTTCTTCATAAAACATTAGTACGAACCGGTGCAACGGTTATGTCCATAATGATATTTTGAAATAGTTTTTATCAATTGGAACCTTCATGTTACCAAATAGTTTTGAAAATCTTAGTGGTAATGAAATGAATATATGTTATCGTTTAATAGCCAAAAAACGTTCTTGTGCAAAAACACTAAAAATAAAGAACATTGAACTTTAACTTTGTAAAAGAATTAAAATTATGTTCGGACATCAAGAAGTTATAAAAAACTCATAAAGTCTAAATTTGTAAGAGCAGATTAAGATATTGAAAAAAATGATGTACACAAAGGAACATCGATCATTATTCTGATAATTACATGAAAGCTGTAAACTTTTAATATTGTCAATCCACAGTAATTTTAATAATCATATATTGTCATTAATGCTTATTTAGAGTTTACAATAACTTATTTTTCTAGATCTAAAAATATATGAATGAAATGATGCTTATTTAGCTTTTGCTATTAATTTAATTATACTTTAATTGAATGCTATTTCAACCTATTTAGGTTATGTGGACAATGGAGTGCAAACCCAAACTCTTTTCAATGTACACATCAGGTGCAAAATCTAGCGACACATCAAGTTTAATTTCAATTGCCAGCTCATGAAAGAAGCAAAAGAAGCTTGAAAGGATGAACTTGTTTACTCAACAATCTAGTAAAGATGACCAGGATGCCACTCTATCCATTTTTCTAGTGACCAGCGTTCTTGAAGCACAAAATATTGCAGGAGGCTAAAGGCTTGGATGATGTTGTCAAGGTAATATGTAACTTTTCAAAAAGTTGTCATTAAGTGTAAGCACCCTTCTTCACAAAAAAACTATCATTTACTATTTTTGTTTGGAAAAAACATGCATAGTTGGTACCATTCTAATGTTCGATATTATTTTGCATATGTCTGAATGATATGAATGATATAACTGAGATTTTGGAAGCAAAGAAGGCATATAACAATGCACTGTAGATTCACAGCGTATACTTAACAAAGGTTATCCCTGTGAATTGTTTTCTCTGACTTCTATTTTATTAGGATAGTGGAAAGAGGTAAGTTTGATGAAAGGGAAATACGATTTTCGTACGAAAGGAGAAGAGAAAGGGGCATCAATATGAGATTTGTGTTGTGATGATTATTAGGATGGTGATCTCTTTTAATTCATTAGTATAAAACATAAATAAATTTATGTAGTAATAAAGGCAAAACATTGTAGGATAACTGTAACGGCGGGAATTTTCGACCCAGAAAATCAACATAAAAACACACTGTTGACTATTCAAGCATCGAAAACACCAGGACATTAATAGAAGAATTTAGAGGGTGAGAAAGAAAAGATAGAACTAATAGAATAGAAGAAGAAGAAGATCACAACTGAACAGAATCAGAGTAACACGAAACTCGCAGCGGAACAAAATAAGATGTATTATATAACATAACTTTAAATACAAAACTGTATTGTATATACATACCATTATCAGAGTACAATACATCATATCACAGCGGAAATAACTCTACATAACTAATGGTGAAGCTTCCTGCTTTTGAGCTCCTCTAAGTGAATCTGCAAAGCCTGAAACACTTGACTGCCCGTACAAATTTGGGCACCCAAGAGTTTAGGGAAAACAAACAAAATAAACTCTGGGTCAGTCATGGGACTGGTGTGAGTAAATTCCAACCATACTGTTTTACTTTGAAAATTCTTTTCAAACAAGAAGATAATAGTAAGACCAGCCCACACATAAACATGGACGGTTTTTACCTTACTATAACCCGAAATACTTTGATGTCAAAACCGGTGATATTATGATAATGTCTAAGCACATAAATATCCAAGTAGCAGAACGCTTGCATCTCACGCTCCACATATATATGTTATAAAATCATAAACCGCAGGGCGCTTATTGGAGATTGGATTTCAACAGACAAGGTATGGGAGCACCTTCTGAATAGTGTACTCTAGAGGGGATACACTCAGGGTTCAACAAGAACGTCTTGCAACCCGGCCACACATGACCGCTCACTTATTTAGCTTGAGTGTCGCGAATATATTGCCACCACGGTTGTAGGCCATCCAACCGTCAATCCGAAGATACAGAATCGAAAAGAAGTATAAATATGAATTTTCTCTAGATCGGTGACAATACACCCTGCTTGGGGATGACCCAACTAGCCATGCTGCCTAGCCCAACTTCTGTCACTTCCTGGTTGTGAGGCTAGAGGCTACGTCTATCTTCAGAACATCTGATCACCATTCACTTTGAATGTCACATCGTCAAATCCGTAATCACACATTGATTACACAAATGCACACTGGGTGTAGAATAAAGAGAAGTCACCTTCTCCCCACCAACTTGGTATATTCATAAAATCAACGGCGTGACCGTTGGAAATACTCTGTCAGACACTCGTCCATACAAGTTGCCCTGGGACTGGACAAACAAATAAACATCATTCTAGAACTGGACGACCCTTGCATTTAACTCCGTCTTCAATTATCTTCAGCATATCTAATTCGCAGTGCTTATGCCTATACGGAGTGGTTTTCGGATAACATATCCAATCGGTCTCTCCGTATTGACAACGATGGTCAAAACACTTCGATAGTCGGTTATTTATCCATCGAAGTAAAAACAACATTCATTCCATGTACACTAACATCACACAATCACGAGCACTTTTTATTTAACGTTCGACTGAATTCCCATATCTTACCAGATATTTCTCAAATCCCGTTTTAGCCTTTTCATACTTCTTAGAAAACATTTCCAGTTATTATAAACCCTTATTCTTTCATGTTCCAGAAACATACGTTATTAACGTTCAAAACATTTTCATTCTTTTCACATTCCTTGGTTTCTACACTTGGATCGTATACCCTATCTTCATTGGAAAATATTTCCAATTTCATTATAAATATTTTAATCGGCCAACCGTTTACTTTTAAAACATAATTCACTTAAAAATGTGAATACCATTCCTGTTATAGAAATCTGAATACCTTTATCAATTAACTCTTTATTCAAGTAATACTTATCTCGTTTACCGAAACCTCTTCCATACTTTATATTCCCAATCCACTTTATAAACTCTGTTTTCTAAGACAACTTCTTATCAAATTGATATAAAGTTTATAACTAAATACTGACTCCTATCCTATTAACATTTATTTGTTTAAAACTAAATGTTAATTATTCTATCAGATTATAATCCCTAAAAATATTTACTTTTAATACATTCGACATCGTCGAATTCTAGTTCCAAATCCTAACGGTTTAATTCTAATCACATTTCGAACATCGAAATGCTGTCATCGTTTTCTAACACGATTCTCCAATTTCTCTTTCTAAACAGATTCTTATATTTTCTTACGACATCGTTATTTCTCACTTTCGAATAAGTGGATTTCAACTAAACTGCTTCATTTCCTAGGAAGTGCTGTCATATATAAAAGTCACGCTTAAGTCTAATCAACAACATTTTATTTGTCGCTATAGTTCTAAACTTGTCATACGCTGTAATATTCTATGTTATAACTAATCTCTCATTACAGTCACACTTACCTTATCAACAGCATTATTTTTATCGCTATAGTTTAAACTTGTCATACGCTGTAATATTCTCCTTTATAACTAATCTTGACATAACAGTCACGCTTAAGCCTAATCAACAACGTTTATTTTATCGCTATAGTTCAAACTTGCAATGCGCTGCTATATGCCACTTTATAACTAATCTCGACGTCTTTTTCCATTACAAAAATCTTGACATCTCTTTCTGTTACAAAAATCTTGACATCTCTTTCCGTTACAAAAATCTTGACATATCTTTCCATTACAAACTGATGTCGTTCCTCGATAATAGTGAAGCCGTTCAAGTTGGGGTATTCTATTTACCTCTCAGACCTTGATCGACAACGTTTTTACCTTAGAACCGATACAAGTCTGTATTCAAATTCCTTATTACTTAATATATTTATTAAATCGTATTTCCTTGTTGTATTTTGGAATATGGTTTTACAACACCATATTCTTACCTTGGAATCTCTGTGGTTTATGAATATTTAATTTAAACATTTACTCTTTGCTTTCTCCATTTCCCATTTCTTATCTATAACTTCTTAAATGGTAATTAACTCTCATTAATTTCGATAAACTTATTTCTAACCTGTTTTCATTAGATTAATTAAAGACCAATTAATCTAATAATCATGTTCCCAAATAACAGTTGATTAAATCAACTTATTTCCATCAGTAAATTCGTTAACTGATTTTAATTACTTCTTAACATTAGATTAATCTAATTAATCTAATGATATCTCTAAATTATTTATCTTAAATATAATTATCCAAATATTTAATCGTCGGATAGTTTTTACTTTATACTTGTTTAAATATCAACAATCGCTTTTATTTGCTTTATAAAAACGAACTCTAAAATACTAGTTTATAATAGAACTTCTATTATAATTTAAAACTTCACTTTAATTATAAAAATATAATTTATATGATTAACTTCATTGATTTGCCTGACGGTAAATCAGTTTCTTAACAAAACGATGGTTTTACGGTCGACTGTTAACATTTTCTAAATCGATATCGTTTATTTATTTAATCTAAACAAATGTTGAATTTCTGTTCAACATAAATATTCACATGGGATTTTTAAATATAATTCGGGTTCATACAAAACAAACAGTACATATAATTATCAAGGAATCCGGTCGGATTCCTCCAACCGGTTTCCGCATCCACAGATGTCAGTCAACACAATTTACAGTAACTCTATATTATGGGATATTCTAATCGATGGAGTCAGTGTCCAACCGATGATGTGTACATATGTAACGGTATATAATATTTAACCAAATTAATTGTAATCTACCTAATCGACCATCACACAACATTCAAACAACATTAAAATATAATGTAAAATAGATCAGAGTTAGTGATTTTACTCACCTTTGCACGTTAACCGTTAAATAACGATTTGCGTAAGTCGATCCGATCTGGCGTTTAATTCTGCCTCACATTCCAGCGTGCTCCGAAGCGCTCCAACCCAACTTCGTTGTGTAACGTGCGTTCATATAGTTTCGACATGATGACCGGTCGTCAATCTCATTATCAGTCCACTTCTTTTCGGATCCGGGTAGTGTAGCAATACCCGACCCGCACTATACTGCCTTCTCCTTCCCGATTTCTTGCAACCAAACTCGACCCTCCTACAGATCATTCCGGCATTTGCTCACGCCAATCCGCAACATTTCTTCCATGCAAACTTTGTAAAGCCGGTAAACAATCCTCTTTTCCTTTCTTTCTTTTTTTTCTTTTCATTCACAGGAAAGAATCATGCTTTTAAACAGTGCCATCCTTCTTTCTCTTCCCCTTAATTAAAACGTGAGTCCATTCTACCATAAACGTTTCATGAACTTCCCCTTCGAACATGCTGATCCGCAACTTCAAATGACCATGAGCTCCTGTACGCCTCTGACTTTCCTACTTCGGAAAATGCATGCTCCCCACGCACATACATTCATACTTCATTTCACGAGAACCACATGCTCCACTAGCTATCAGGTCCTCCAAAACTCTCACTACTACATACACATCTCAGGTTCACGTTGATAGCCATGTACCCATCATTTCACATCAGTCCACTTGCATTTGAACCACCATAACGTGAATGCCCCTGTACAAAAGTTTCCACCACTCCTGTTACTTCCTTCTCCATATGGTCCTGCTCGAACTCCGCCTTAAATCTGCGCCTACAGCCTCCTCCATATCTTGACTTCAACGTTCATCAACCTTGCACCGTACGCCTATCAGCAAACCCACTTCTGCACCATTTACTACAAATACAACCCTG
Source organism: Allium sativum (assembly GCA_030737875.1). Taxonomy (NCBI): domain Eukaryota; kingdom Viridiplantae; phylum Streptophyta; class Magnoliopsida; order Asparagales; family Amaryllidaceae; genus Allium; species Allium sativum. The sequence goes on along the minus strand of CM060921.1, from coordinate 384,008,475 downwards.
CCTTGCTTCCTTCTCTTGAACGTATGAACTCCAGATCTCCGTGGAATTTCCAAACGCAACTTCCTGTTGCTCAAAGCCATGCATACGCAACGCTGAACTCCCACTTTCCCAACGGTCTCCACTAAAAAGAACGTGAGCTGCTCCCATAAACATACTCACTGTTCCCCTCACATTTGAATTCGTATGCTTCAATAAAACAAGCCACCATTCTTGCTTTGTTAAATTCTCATGCACACGCCCATCCATATATGTTTCACGCCTGTACATACATCCCCTGCTCTACCTCCTTACTTCCATGTACACTTCTCTTGTCCAAACGTACTACACAGTACTCACGTGGATACTCCCTTAACACTCCAGTAAACATCGTGAATGGCCATTGCTCCAAATTCCGCTCCTGGCTGCTACTCCTTCCTTTCACTATACTTCAAACTAATCACCTCATTATCTCTCTCTTTAGGCGCTCAACACAGCCGTCACCAAGGTATACCATCCGATCCTCTGCCCCTTCCAATCGTCACTTCAGACTTGCGTGTAACCCATGGTGAACATCACCGAGTTCGTCAGTCCCCACGCCATGTTATCAAGCTCACACATTCACTTCTCCTTATTCATACTTCCGGGTTTGATGCGAGCTTGAAAACTGAGTATGCTGGCATGAGGTTTATACTAGAATGGGATTAATGTTAAATTTCAGAGAGATTGGAAAGCTTGGATTTGCTCCAGCGAAAAGATTGAACGGTTATATATATATAGAGATGAAAGGTTGCGTTAGATCAAAGCAACTTTATATTATATAAATAAATATGGCAGATATTTTCTTACTTAGACTTACCTTAGGCTTACCTTAGTTCTTTTTTAGAGTTATGGTCATATAGGGTAGGTTAGGATACGGTTTGGGATTACTTTGTTGGTAAGGCTTCGGTTTCCAAGGTTGGCCATACCTATAGCTTCATAGCATGTGCGGTAACTACTTTGATTTTGATATAATAAGCTTGTATCAGTATGGGTTGGAGATGTGAAGGCTATGTATGCCTGCATTGTAGGAGTATGGTTTGTGTTTGTTTCCAGCTTAGGGTATGGTTTATTGCTCAGTAGGATAGGCTCTCTCTTTCTTCTTTTGATTTGAGTTAGGCCATCCCATTGAAAGTAATTTCTACTGTGTTCTTTGCGTGAATTCAAAGTAGGATAGTATAGGGGTTGACGTTTTTTTAAAACTATGGGCGTTCTTTGACTGACTTCGTGAGGTATAATTTTTCTTCTTCTTTATTTCCTTTTATTTGAATTTGTGAAGACTAAGTTAAATATACCATATGATATAAAATTATATACATGTATGAATGGTCACGGACAGAAATAAAAATATCGTTGAGACGAGCAATGTATCACGGTCCCAAAAATATAATAATACCGGTAGATTGACTCATATTTTGAAACCTCGAAATATCGATATAGGGTGCGAAATACTCCAAATAAAAAGTTGCTTATTTAATTAATTAAAAATTACAGTAAAATTCTAAAAATTATATTATCGCTGCGCCTCAAAAGAACCTTGTCCCGATTTGCAACCGATATTAAGTTATATTCAAATAACCGTTACGGTCGATATACGATTTCATAGCGACTTTTTGAATATTTGATTTGGACATATCTTGCAGTCTGTACGACGAAATCTCCATTTTCCACTTCCGTTGGAAAGATACAGTTCAACAGATTCCAACGTTTCTCGTTTTGAAGAAATCCGATTCAAAACGAGTCCCGTATACTCAGATGAAGTTCAGGACGTTAAATTACGAACTACAGGGTCGGTCTGAGCTCAATTATAATTAATATATATTTATATACGTTCAACTTCGTTTTAATTAATGTATAAATCCATTTATATTTCGAATTCGATATTTAAACTGATTTAAATATTCAAATATGAACCGACAAAAAATGCGAGACGTTACAATAACAAATACATTGAAACATATACAACAAGTGCAAATATAATAATGCAGAATAGGAAATTCAGGCATATAATTCCAAGAAATAAGCAAAGACTTGCAACAGCTAGTTCGTTTCTTATGTTATCTCTGACCAACGCCATATTATTTCTAGTGATTCTTTGAATTGATTCATTCTCTTTCATGTCAGTCATTTGATTCTTCAAGGTATTTATTCCAAATATGATTGAGATCAACATCAAATGGCATAAAGTTGGAGTCCTGCTGGTTATATTTCAGTATGAAGTTAAATGTGATGTGCCTGATATATGTTATAGCATTGTGGCCTTTTTAATATTAAGTTAGGTTCCATAATATGTGTATCTCATACTGTCAATCTAACCATGGTATTTGTAGGCCATCAATATTTATAGAGAGGTATATAACTGTTTCCTAAATTTGAACAGGTTGATTGATAAGTTTTCCTTTTGTAGTAGCTGGCAGCAAATAAGTAATTTTTCAAAGTAAAATGGTGAGTCATAAATGTATTTTTCCCATATCCATACCATGTTTTATATGTGTTTATATCTATCTTTTGTTCTTCCTTTTCTTTTCTTCAATAATCATTTATCAATACATAGAACGTCCCAATTTAGATTTAAATCATTGAATATAAGATGTCTTTCTAGTCATGAATGGTGAAGAAGATGATCTTTATACGTCGATTTTGGATTCAAATAAAACATTTCTAGAGCGACTTAAAATCATATATTTTTCCAGAAACATAATGATTTTCAAGCAATTCAATAACATGGTTATTAACGATTTTCAGATATTCCGAGCAATGATAACAAAAAGGAAAAGGAGATGACGATAACCAATAATGAATAAATAATGTGAAAGGTTAAACTAATTATTGTATTTTGGTTCATATTTCAAAGAAAAACATAAGTTGTATGGCGAAAATTGGTGTTACCTAAGTACTAGGACTGTATTTCTTCTTTATGCCAATATTGCTCCTTATCCAAAATGTTAGTGTAAGCATTAACTCTTACTTTAAAGAGGTGGATCAAATTCATCTGGATTGGTGGACATAATGATATGATTACTGTTTTCAGGAATAATCTGATGTATTTTAAAATATGCTGATAATTACTAATGAGAGGGAGTTGTGGTGGTGGAACATTATCTTTACTAATAATACAAATACTTTTGGATGGTGAAGCTTTTTGGAATTTCCGATTGTACCCAACAACATACACGTCCGCAACATACATTCGGCAAATAACCAAGGACATAACTGGCATTTAGGAATTCCCGCCTATCAGACACGTTCACACGTCCAAAAAAGATGTGGTCTGGTTCAGGTTCGTACCATTTCGTAATTAACTAATTAATCTTCACTTTGTAAAACCATAGCTTTCCCCTTTTTTGTCACCATGGATTTACCAAGATGAAGAACTATGCCGAAACACTGCAAGTGATCATCTTTGACCATCAAATCTGAGATGGAATGGTCTGATTTGATTATTTATGTTTTTATTTCCTAATCAATCAATATCTCCTTCGTAAAGCTAGAGCTTTCCCCCAACTCTTTCGTCACCATGGATTTAGAAAGACGAAGACCTAATGATGCTGAGACACTGCAAGTAATAATCTTTGAGCATCAAATCTGAAATTGTGTAATCAATAAACAAGAAGACAACCTTGCTACAATGAGGTAGTTTTGTTGGAAACTCGATTAAATGTTTTGTTACTATCAGATTTTTTAGTCAAATCTGAGATGGCGTAATCAACGAATAAGAAGATAGCCTTGCTACAATGAGGTAGTTTTGCTGGCAACTCGATTAATTAGTTTGTTACTATCAGTTTTTTTTTTTGAAATCAAATCTGAGATGTGTAATCAATAAACAAGAAGGTAGCGTTGCTACAATGAGGTAGTTTAGCTGCAAACTCGATTAATTTATTTGTTGCTATTAGATTTTTATTTTATTTTTTATTGCTGATATAGTTTGACATAATAAACATGTTGGGTTTTTCTGTTGTGTATTAGGCTAACATTTCAGTATAGGGCGTATTAACTATGTATATTGTTTCTCATGTCCTTTTTTAGGCATCCTTTGATGAATTAAATTTTCCTAATCTTTTACTGCCTTGATGTATCATTATATTTTGACATGATATAATCTACCTTTTACTTCCCTTCAAGGGGTAACAAATTTACAGATCCAAACATTCTTATGGAAGCACAAATTTATCATACAATTTCAAATGGCAGCCACTGCTGTCTTTCAGTTGCTATCCAGCCCATGTTTTCATCCACTACCACGTTTTGGAAATCATCATGAGTCTAATTTCAATAAATTTTCTCATATTTCTATTTTTTTCATACTTTTGGTTTTTTTTTTTCATGTTAATGGTTTTTGAGTTTTGTAATTTTGATGGAGGGATTGCGTATTAGAGTAGTCATTTTGCTTGCGATTAAAGGGAAGAGTTTGTTGTAATTTCCGAAAACATTTAAGGACCAATTGCAGCAGTTGATAACATATGAATTTTATGCTTTGTAAGGGTCATCTCAAGGTATATGCTTTTCTATTTTTTGTTTAAGATAAAATAGAATACTTTCCAGCAAATTCTAAATGGACAACCAATGAAACCCATTGGATTCTATTATTATATTGCTTCTCAGTGAACACTAAAATTGTACTACGTTCTTCTCATGTATACCAGAGAATGGACTATGTTTTCATGTTTGCAAGCATTATATTCATTAGCAGATCACTGATATTTAAGATAGATAGTCATCAACTACAATTATTATGATGTACTATTATTTCTTGCCTAAAAAATGAATCCAATGTATGCTTTGTTTAGTATCAACACAGTGTAAAATTCAACTTCTATGTTTCCTTTTTCAGGCCAGTCACAACTAGACATTGGACACAGTGGGAAGTGTCCGCCTTTCTATCTTCTGTTAATATGCATAATTTTTTTGTATAAAGTTGGTTCTATATCCGTTTTCTATGTCTTTTTTCTATTAGATAATGGGCCGGGATAAAGAAGCAGATCTGGTGCTACAGGTTTGAATTCGCCTTAACCCGCTGCTACTTATGAGAGTCTACCGATGTTATCTCAACTGCTAGAGCCAGGTTTGAATTCACCTTAAGCCGCTGCTATTTATTCCGTGTCCAAATTTCACATGTCATGTTTTTGTTTTAGATATCTGTCTATTTCATGTATTATTTGCTATGAACTCAACAACTGATATGTATAACCAGAGCCGGCCCTGAACATATTGTGGCCCTAGGCATAAAAATTTTCTGTGGCCCTATGTTTATGTGGAGAAAGCAAAATAAAATTAAGTGTTAATGAGAAAAGACAAATGTCATGCATGCAGCAATATGGCTGCTAGACATCGAACCTGGGTCACCTGATTCTAGGATAAAAGCATTTCCCACTCTGCCAACAATACTTCACATTCAAAATGCAAATACTTGGTTTACTTAAAAAACCTTTAAATCTGAGGCCCCCCACGACCTCCTCCTTCCTCCTCGTCGGCCGGAGGCCCTAGGCGGCCGCCTGGCCCGCCTATGCCCAGGGCCGGGTCTGTGTATAACTATAGTGATTTTGGTCATTTCTCAAGCTAATATCGTTTAAGCATGTTGTCATTAAAATGTATCTACAGCACATATGTAGGAAATGTCATATATTATTATTACTTTCTACAGAACTTCAAAATTGATAGTACTTCATGGCTATAATTTCAAAATTGATAGGGCAGTACTTCATGGCTATTATTTTATTTGTATAATAATCATATGTCTTTTCATGTATTAAGTGAAATCAACATGGTCAGCGTTCTTGAAGCACAAAATATTGCCGGGGGCTAAAGACTTGGATGATGTTGTCAAGGTAATATGTAATTTTTCAAAAAAATGTCATTTAGTATAAGAACCATTCTTCATTAAAAACTGTCATTTGCTAATTTGGTTCAGAAAAAAAAACATGCACAGTTGGTAGTGTTCTAATGTTCAATATTATTTTGTATATGCCATTAGATTCTAAATGATATAACTGGGAGTATGGATGCAAACAAGGCATGTAACAATGCATTGAAGATTCACAACAAATACTTAACAGAGGTAACTAATGACATTGCATAAACTCAATTCAAACTGAGCTTGAGCAAGCTCAGTTCAAACTTAGACTGAGCACAAGCTCAGATCAAACTAAGCACAAGGTCAGTTCGATCTGAGCACAAGGTCGGTTCGATCTGAGCTGGAGCTCAGTCTGAAAACCGAGCTGCGGCTCAGTCTGAAAACCGAGCTGAGCTCAATTGTATAACTGAGTAGCTTAATTTATAGTTCACACCTATAGTATTTATTTGTATGTTATTTATGTTGCTTATGTTTATTTGACTATTTCAACCTGTATTCAGCGTGTCTCAGTACTGATGACATTTTGCACCAAACATGTTTACTCATATCCTTTAAAATTGATGTAAATTTATTATGTAGGTTGTAGAAGAGAGTTTACTTAGGCAAAAAAAAGCGCATATGTTTTCTCCACCCTTGAAGTTAATGTACCAGCAGGGAAGCTCACCAAAATATGTCTACAGATGTATACCTTTTAGATGACCATGTTGAATTCAGATTAGAATAGTCAAATGTAACATTGTAAAGAAAATGTAATTTGGAAATGGAAAGTAAACTTTGTTGTTAAATCTAAAATGATTTTTTAATGTTTGTTGAAATTAAGTTTCTTCCAGGTTATTTTTTGCCACATATGCTTTAAGAAATGAAATTATTAGATACTACTATGTATAGTTTGTAATATGCTACAATAAATTGTGATTGATATGCTATAGTGAATTATGGTTGTTGTATATTTCTGAAATTAATAACGGTTATATGTGTTATAAGTTCCCATTTTATAACAGTTATAAGAGTGATAAACATTTTTTCTATCACGTTAATATCTGTTATAATTTTTGTTTTCTTAATGGTTATAACCGTTAGGATATTTTCAATTATAACAGTTATAATTGTTACAAATTTTACTGATTGTCACAGTTATAAACGTTATATTATCCGTGACAAAAAACTGCCATGCACTTTGTACTGGCGATCGCATAGGAATGTGTCACAGACCCTCAAATAGTAACCTGAAAAGCACTAATCATGCATCTCATACCATACGTTTTCCTAAATGGTTCACACACTGTAAGTCAGTTTCACACTACGAAATACATAAATCGTGGGAAATCACAAGAAACGCATAATAACATAGAGGATCACAAAGGTCACTGGAAAACACTGAGATTATTACTTCGATTGGACGGATCTGGGATTAAATAAAACTATATACCACCTCGTCCCATGCGACATTATTCGATCACAAACACACCTTCTCGAAGTGTGAAAATACGTACTATTCTTATATTAAAACATACTTAGGAAAACAAACTGAAAATTAATATAGTTTCATGGAAATATCTTTGAAACTGTAAAGTTGGGAGTTCTTGTTAAAATAAGATTTCTAATATATTTATAAATCCCTATTAAAACAATAGTTTGTTACAAGACTATATATTCATACTTAAAGCGTTTCGAAAATGAATCATAAAAACCGGTGCACGGCTCACGGTATCACAAAATAATGGTTGTCTATTTGCGCTCGGGAGAGCGGTACGTAAGGATAGGTTTGAACAAATTAGCTTCAAAATCATTGAGAAATCAAAATATGTAACTTGTGGCATATATTATGAGCTTTATAGATCTTCAAAAATTTCCCGATTTCGATCAATAATGTGAAAGTTACGACTGAAATGGTTTCAGCATATGTGCCTACTGTTTACGATAGGAGCGGCGAGGAAAAACACAATTTTCACTAAGAAAACATCGAAATCTCATTAAACTCCAAACACAAAAATTGTTGCTTAAATTACAAGGATTCCATAACTTCATAAATTTCTTAATTCAGATAAATAACGTGAAAGTTATGAACGAAATGGTTTTAGATTGAATACACCTGTGTTGTTGTACTTCATTGACTCAACAATTAAAATTTATTATTAATGATAATAAAATACACCAATTCTATAAATATTGATTCACAACCAAAATTTATATTTTCATACAAACAACAAACCAATTATTTCATTGATTAATGTTTTAAAAGCCACATGTACACTTTAAATTTATTTTTGTAATTTAAACACAATTCCTCTACTGATATTATTATCATAATACATTTTTTTATTTAAAACCCTAATTAATAATTTAATAATTCCTACTAATCATTTTATCTTTGATATTGAAAATATATTTTCCCTTTTAAATATTCATTCCAATCAAGGTTATATATATATTCAATACCTCCTTAATTATTTAAGTATAAGCTTGAGATTATAGATTGGAATAAATTTCTATCATAACAAAGTTATATAATTTATTCCAACACTCAAATCTATAAATATTCAAACCCCTATTTTCTAATTTAAGCGTTATACAAGTTGTTTGCGCAAACTCATATCACCACAAATTATCTACAAAACCACAAAGCACATTAAATTTGTACTTCCTGGTTATATGAAAATCTAGGTATTTACAGACTTCTCCCATTAAATAAATTGTGTCCTTGTAATTTGTTAAGATCAAACCTCATAAATTTATATTTTGCAATTTGGTTGTCTTAATTTAGTTCTCAAGAACTTTCGAGTTTGAGAAATTACCCTATGGAACTCAAAAATTTCCAATACTTTCAATTTCAATATCATAATCTCCCATTTGAATTTACCCAATTATTTAGACATAGCTTTAACAACTTTCACTAACTCGTTATTATTCAAGCTTCAAACAACTCAACTTACCCTTGACAAGGCGTATTTTGAAGTATACACTCAATAGTTTTTCTTTCCATCCATACTTGACGCCACCATGTCATCGAAGATATTTCAGTTTTCTCAAATTATGGTTGCTACTGGGATTTTTCAACCATCACATAGCCTCGCCATTCTCCTGGGTTTATATCCAATTCAACGGCGGCAACTTGTCAAGTGAATGTAAATATGAATGTGTATCCCATAAGTGACACACTCATTTCAGAAAGTTGTATATTTAAAAATATTTTATAACCATCATCCTCGCCTCGCCAAATTCACCAAACTCTACAGCCTACATAGTCGTTTAATACTATCCCAAAGTGATAATATCATAATTTTTTTCCATCAAACTTAACTTTTATTACTCATTTTAAGTGTTATATAGTCTTGTATATGTGTTTAAAAATTTCTCTCGACACTGTTGATCAATCTTATCGACTGAAACCCTTAAGAAAATCATCGGATCATTCAACACATAAAATGGTCACCGAATTAAGTTCACTCAAGAGTTGTTTTTGTTATATACTAAAAAAATTATTTTCAAAGTAAGAACAATTTAGCACTACTCTTCATCACCATTTCGCTTAATGCATACTTACGAGGTGATTAAATCTTAACACTAATCACGAACATTTTGTATTCCTTAATCCCAATTATTAATTTATTAAATTCCGCACGGTCGAAACAACCCACCTGCTTCTGCTGCACAACTCTAATTTATTTAAATTTAAGGCCACATCATCTCAACATAGATTTATATAATGATTATCTACAGTTTTATTCATCAACCCATCCCAAATTATCCAGAATAACAACTAATTCAAAACACTAAAAGGATGAGTTCAAATTATCCCAAAATTTTAAGCCCAAGGTGACATCGCCGAAAAGGACAAGGGAAATAATTTTATTTAAGATAGGACACTACAGATAAGATATCACACATGGAATACTATGGAACAAGATATTTTCTCAATGTATTCCAAAATCTTGAACTACACACAACTCGATTGATAAAAATCTCGGGATAAGGATAATGATTAGAAAGAAATAGTAAACACACATGTTATCCATCCATGTTGTAACACATACACTCTTCTTGTTCTGTTCTTCGTACTATTGTAATTTTTTCTGAACCTTAGTGTGACAATCCTGATCTCGACAGACCGATTTTTTTTTTCAAAAACCCAATCCATCGAAACCCGCGTTGGTTTGCTCTGGTATCCTGCAGAAAAAGACAGAGACATAAAACATGTCAGAGTTCGGAAAACATCTCACAGCGGAAGGAACAAAATATAATATAATCAAAACATAGCATTACCTTAATAATAATACTGCCTAGCCAGTATCCAAAGCTATAACATCTATGTCTCAAGCCTAACCTGCAACTGTGTTATGACGAGGGGGTCAGATCATAAGTTCTGTGTGAATGAATTTAAAGTACACACTTTGGATAATCCTACATATACCGTTCAGTTACATTTTCCTATTTATTAGATTATTGGTGTCAACAGCGCTCCACGCTTACACACGCTCGTTGTACCCATCTACTCCCTAGTAGATTAACCTAATATAATGTATATGTCGCTATCCCCAAATTAAGGCACACCACATGGTACCCCGCTCGCGTGGTCCTCACTGTATCATCGTAGGAATATACGCAGTCCCTCATCCTACGTCCGAGTTACGTACAGATCTCTGTATATAACCCTACATCTGCATGGAACCACTATAACTATATTACGTAGGCGTAATGACTTCCATCATCGAATAATTCCCTCTAGTCTACGATACACCACCCGGAGCAGACATGTGTGTACCTAGACTTTCCCACGTACGTATCGCCAAACGTATTCGATGCCTAACCCGCACAACTATCTTGTGTGCGTGCCCGAGTTGCGTGGCAGGGCTACACACGGAACTTGGTCGGGAGCTTTCCTTATATTTGTGTAGGCCCACCTTTAAGAGCCTCTCACACAAATATCCCTAGGGTCTGTTTTTCTATGGTGGCTACGGCCCCACCTTGGCCCCTCCCTTAACTAGTAAAGACTACAAGAGCTAAGCGACAAGCCCCTAAGAAAACAATCTAAACATCCATGTGGCGTCTACCCTCAACCACCGCCTCGATAGTGAAAGGTCGATGCCCTCTTGGGTTTAGCTCTAGTCTTTCCGCATCTCGATGGCCGTCGATGACAGGTTCTCGACAACCTATATTATCTTTGTTGGTCCTGACGCTCCACCTCCGAAGCAAGGCATTGTAACGACCCTTTTTTGTTGACTTTGGTTATCGACATAAACTCAATGATGACTAACCAAACATCGAAAAATACTGGTAGTTAATGAAAGAAATTAGAGGGTGAGGAAAGATAAGATAGAAACTTAGAAAAGAAGAAGAAGAACATACAACACCAGAGTAAACACGAATCTCACAGCGGAACGAATCAAATATAACATAACTTGAAAAAATAGATTTTTCTTGCATATACAAATCATTATCAAGTACGACACTTACAACACAGCGGAATAACAATAGCTATATAAAGTCCTGAAGCCTCCTGCACCAGCCCTTCAAGTATCTGTAAATCCTGACTACTTGACTGCCCGTACAAAATTGGGCACCCAAGAGTTTAGGGAAAACAAAACAAAATAAACTCCGGGTCAGTCATGGGACTGGTGTGAGTAAAACAGTTTAAAAACAGCTTGAGCCATTAAACGATATCTCATAAGACCACGCCGTATAACGGAACGGTTTTTTCCCTTATGAAAATCCAAACTAATCTTTATATCAAAACTCATTGGTATTATAATAATGTCTATAAACCACAATTAATAATCATCTAGCATAAACGCTTTCATGTCACGTTTCTACATACATAGTATACGATCAAAACCGCAAGCACGTATTGGATTTCCAACTTTGACAAGGTATGGAACCACCTTTCGCTTGTGTACCTCTAGAGAGGAATACACTGGGTTCAACAAGAATATCTTGCAACCTGGCCACACATGACTGACCACTCATTTCGCTTGAGTGTATCGAATGTATATCACCAACGGTTGGGATCAGCACCCATTTCCCGAATGGGACAACATCGAACATATTTAAGAATGAAATGAATATCTCTAGATAGGTGATTATACATCCCAATGGGAGCTACCCACATAGCCATGCTGCCTGCCCGATTTTTGTCATTTACCGGATGTGAGGTTAGAAGCTACGCTTATCTTTTACATGCCACATCTTCATTCACTTAGAATGTCACATCGTCATACCCGCCAAATCACAAATTGATTTATCCAAAAATAACACGGGTATACAGCTAAGAGAAACGAATTCCTCCGCCACCAAACATGAATACGTTTGAACAGATCAACTTACGTGATCTATTAGATATACTTTGTCAGACCTTCTTCCATACAAGTTGTCCTGGGACTGGACAAACCGAAGGCACTACTCAGTACATACATCTTAGGCAATTGTTATCTAAGACTTATAAATAGCCCTTGCACTTTACTCCGTCTTCGATATATTCAACATACTTGATTCGCAACGGTTATGCCATTATGGAGTGGTTCTTTGGATAATAATCCAACCGGTCTCTCCATATTAACAACGTTAAAATGGTCAAAACTTTGATAGTCGGTGATTTAACTATCAAATGAAAAATACGTTTGCAAACTACGATATTATTTCCAGATGGAAATTATATCGATCAATCATCATTTAATGTTTATCTCTTTAGTTCATTAATTTACCTATCTCCTGTTTCTATATATTCTAAATTCTTATTTTAAATTATCAGAAAACATTTCAGATTCTTATTTGGAAACCATTTCCAAAACTCCTTCACGATCAAACCTTACCATTCCTTAGTTAAGAAGGAAGTCAATCAAGTTGGGGTACAATTACCTCTCAGACATTAACTGAACAACGTTTTAACTTCGAAATGGTCAAAGTTTATCTTTTACTCTTTAACAAACTTCTTTACGTAACTCGCGGATTCTATCTACGAATCCACTTCTTATTTGAATACATTGATTATAACGATAACGTTATAATCCCTCCTTTCGAATTATCTAACTTCAAATTATAACTTCCATTTATTACTTATTTCGAATAGTTAAAAAAACACTAATTCATTAATATATTCTCTTGATTTAAAAACGGGAAAGTATAAGTACTTTCCCGATTTCGATATAATCGAATTCGACAATTAACTCTCTTCGAGTAATCTCTATTTGATTAACTCTTCTTCGAATAACCTATATTCGATTCTCTCTTCGAATAACTTATATTCGATTTACTAACTTCGAATAACTTATATTCGATCTCTTTCTTTCGAATATGCTATATTCGATAATCTCCTTTCGATTAAACTATAATCGATAACTCCTTTCAATTTAACTAACATCGATTAACTCCTTTCGATTAAACTAACATCTATTAACTCCTTTCGATTAAACTAACATCGATTAACTCCTTTAACTCTATTCGAATAAACTATGTTCAATTATCTCTCTTATAACTAAATTCGATTAACTCGACTCGACGAACTTAACTCGACTAACTTAACTTGACTCGACTAACTCAACTCGACTAACTCGACTCAACAAGCCATATTCGACTAACTCGACTAACTTGGTTCGACCAACTCGATTCGATTAATTGGGCTCGACTAACTTGTTTCGGCCAACTCGATTCGACTAACTTGGTTTGACTAACCATACTCGATTTACTCAATTTGACTAACTTAACTTATTTAACTCAACTAGATTATCTTAACCTGTTAACTCAACTCGATTATCTTAACTCGATAACTCAACTCGATTATCTTAACTCGATAACTCAACTCGATTATCTTAACTCGATAACTCAACTCAGTTATCTTAACTCGATAACTCAACTCGATTATCTTAACTCAATAATCTTAACTTGATTATCTTAACTCGATAATCTTAAGTTGATTATCTTGACTCGATAATCTTCTCTAACTCATTTTGATTAACACATTGGTTAACTCCTTTGGTTAACTCTACATCCATATTCAGTTTCAAATATCGATGTTGACATCGATTCTTACTTCTCTATATAAGTCCCGACTTATATATTCCATTTATCCAATGATAAATATTTTAATTAATTTATAAAATATTATTTGTAAATTAATCTTCCCAATTTATCTGTTAAAACATATTTCTATTTAATTTCCCTTTAGATAAATCTTTTCCCTTTTACTGTTAAAAACATATTTCCATCTTTGATTCATTTTCTAAATATTCCTTTGATTTAATACTATATATTTAATAAATAAATATTCCTTTCAATTCTATTTATTTAACCAATAAATATTTCCCTTTTATCTTTCTATTTATTCTCTAAATAAATATCTCATTTATAACATTCGATTTATTTCTTATCAATAAATATTTCCATTTAATCTATTTGTAAATGTTTTACAAATATTTCTCTTTTCAATTCCATTTGTAAATGTTTTACAAATGTTTTCCTTTCTATTTGTTTTACAAATATTTTCCTTTCATATTTGTTTTACAAATATTTTCCTTTATATTTGTTTTACAAATATCTTCCTTTATAAAACTCTATTTGTTTTATAAATAATCCCTTTTGATTATCCTATTTATTTAACAAACAAATATCTCATTTATAAAATCTTATGAGTTTATAAATATTTCCCTTTATAAATATTCCACTTTAAAAAGATTTCCTATTTATAAATATTCCATTTAAAAATAAATTCCTTTTATTCTATTTATTTAACAACTAAATATTTCCTTTTAAAATATCCTATTTATTTAATAAATGATTATTTTCCTTTTCTATTTGTTCACAAATATTTTCTTTTTATTTGTTTACTTAACAAATGACTGTTCCCTTTTCAATTCTATTTATTTAACAAATAAATATCTCTTTTATCTCTTCTTTTTGCTTCATAAATAAATATTTCATTTCTATTCTATTTAACATGTAAATATCCCTTTTTAATATCTTATTTATCTAAATGAATATCTCCTTTTAAACCTTTTTGATTTTATACTATTTTCTTTTATAAAATCTTTTGATTTTATAAACAATTCTTTTTATAAAATCTTGTGATTTTATAAATAATTCATTTTCAATATACACTTTGAAAATTCCCCTTTTAACATCCCAGTATTCCTTATGGTGTTTAACGTACCATATAACAATGATCAGTATCATTCAAACATATAAAATCATCAACATATTTCATATCACATCGTATAACACAATATATGAACAGAACAGTATTATAAATATTGAGGAGTCCAGTTGGAACCCTCCAACCTGTTTCCTTGCATCACAAATGTTAAACAACACGAATATAAAATATTCTGGTAAACCGAATCAATATTCGATTAACGATTTATATATATATATATATATCGTTATCTATGATTTCAACCAATACATAAACAATTCAACCAAATAGTTAACACACATCAATCAGTCATCATTTATCAGTTCTAAATATACGTTATAAAAATAGAACTGTTCAGAGTTGGTGAGTTTTACTCACATTACGCGTTAACCGTTACATAACGATTTGCGTTAGTTGATTCTAATCAGACAATTTATTTTGCCATAAATTGTACCGAGCTCGAATCCACTTCCAGTCAGTTCCAGTGTATAACCGTCGTCAATACGATCCCAACGCAACTTACAGTTCGTAAATCTGATATCGTATGAAGGAGAAATTCAATTTACAAGTTCATATATTAATTTAAATTAAAATAACTTAAATCCCCTTTTAAAATTCTTTGGGCTTAACCTTTATTTCCTCTTGGCCTATGAACAAAACCCATACCTGCTTCCTTTGCCATCTTCCCCAAATCGTGAAACCCGAACTCAGGAAACACACCATAGCCGAACTTCGCAACCACCATTCACCCTCGTTACTTCACCGATCAACACATCATCTTCACCATTCATCTCCTCTTTCCACACACTTCAATTCCATCATCACCTCATGGAGCTCGCACCCCTTTCTCCCCCGATGTCTCGATGGCAATTTTCCACTGCTACAGTGAACACCGAACCCAATCAGCACCGGACCTCGCCAGAAAATCACCACCGAACCCAAAACTCCGTCGTGAGTTCAAATTCAACCTCCATTCGAGCTCAAAACCCAAGAACGTGACCAAAATTCCAACCCTAACTTTCACGGTGGTTTTAACTGTTGCGAACTGAAGCGTTCGAACCACTTAATTGCAACAACATAACGAAACGGAGGACCTGAGCATCTCGAATTTACACGTTATAGGATTTACAGATTTCTCTTCGATTTTCTTTTGATTTTCTTTTGATTGAAACTTTACTGAAAAAATGAAATCGTTGGCGGCCTAAAGAGATATTATATAACGACTTTGTGAGGTTGAAAACGATAATGGCGTGGCCATTTCTAGGCTTTAGAAATAGGGTAGGATATTTTCGTTTATTTTATTTTATTTATTTATACCCGATCATTGCTTCTAAAAATTTGTGTGATCACACACGACACCCAAAAATCACGGAAATGGACATACACCTTCAGTTCGATATTACGGTCCCAACGAAACTGGTTTCGTCGAATTCCGACTCCGTCTGCTCACACAGCGTATTTTTAAAGGTCAATTTATCGACTGTTTTTCGCATTAAAAATCGGTACGGCCACATACTGACTTCTAAAATCACGAAAACTGAAATCTAGCAATAATTTAATATTGCGGATCCAACAAAATTAGTTTCTTCGAATTCTGAGGTCGTTTGCAAAACTGGCTATTTTCAAAGCTCTAAACAGCCTTTTTAAATATATAAATATATTATAAAATATTTAAATTTAATATTTGTAAATAAATATTATCGTATATATTCACAACAGAATATCATACGGTTCTAGAATATTTCTATATGAATTCCTTACTTGATTTTTCAAATCCCGATTAAATCGATATTCGATTTATAATGAAATTCCTTTTATAAATATAAGTAAATTATAAAGGAATTCCACAGCGACTTTTCTAAAATTTTATTTGGACATAAATCGAAATCTACACGACGAAATCCCCATTTTTCTCTTCCACTAGAAAAATATACTTCACCAGCTCCTAACGTTTCTCGTTTCACAGAAATCTGATTTAAAACGGCTTCGGTACTCGTTTAAAGTTCGAATCGCCAAATCGCAAACTGCCGCGCCATTTCGAGCTCGATTATAATTAAATTATAATTATACGTTCAAACTGTCGTTTATATAATATATTCGTTAATTCAATTCTAAACTGAATTATATAATTTGAATTGCCCAGTTCATACCAGATCGCCATTTCAGCCAATTCTGATTATTTCAGAATTAAATATATTATTTAATTATTATTTTAATTAAATATTCACTCTTATTTAATTCAATGACCATTAAATCCTCTTAATCACCTTTTAAATAATTAAATTAATTAATTATTATATCGCTGAAAATACAGGTCATTACAGGCAGCCACCGAGCTACCCTTAATGTCACCACATCACAGCATTCTGACTGCCCCCTACTTGTGCAGTCAAGGTCCACCCACCTGATAGTTACGCGCAGACCCAACCTCTGTGAGCACAGTCCGAAACTACACCACCACACAGGACTACCAGGAGCACCTTTAATGTCCCAGGAAGCCGCGTGCTTCCCCTTTCAGTCCGTTGGAACCAGCAGAATAAACAAATTAACGTGCGCTCCCCTCATGTCTTACGACACCACAATGATCTACCCCGTTTGGTTATTCATCCTCTAACATACGGACTATCCCAAGCGCCTTAGTTTACTATGTTATTAGATCCTATGTCTAATCATAAATTACACGCCTGCTCTACCTCGACAGATTTCCCGTTAACTTGGTTGTTTCTATTTTCCCTTGGCTTCTTCTTCAAGTTAACAAGTTTCTCTTGCTTATTAACCTCATTCATAACTTAATTCATTTAAGTTCATTCATAAGCCTACTACAATGTTATTCTCTATATTGAAATTCAATATTCATAATTCATTCTCTTTACACCGCTCTTTGTCCCATCTCATGGTTGCCATAACATGTTCTACTTAATTTATAATTAAGTACATCTTAATTTACATGCTTTCTATTAACATGTTATTCAACATTTATGATCAAATACAACTTACTTATCTCCATAAATTTGCCTTCTTCTTTCTCATTTAATCATAATCTCGTTGTACATCACCATTACAATTTATCATAATTTACTTATTAACTTAATTCTCTTGACTAAGGTTTACTAATAAGTGTCTCTTTTCCTTCATATCACTTATGTTATCCTCATTTATGGATTTATTCTTATCCTCGTTAATTAATCTTCGATTAAGTACATAAGTTATTTCATCTTCACATATCGTTCATTATAACTTACCTTATTTCTTAAGTTATAATTCCCACTTGTCCGTAGGACAAGCCTGTCTATTATCTTTCCTTTTCTTATTCAAGTTCATTCATAATAGGTTATTATCATTCCCCATTTTAGCATTAATTAAGATTAACTTTATCCTTCTCGTTTCTTTAACAAGTTTACTTAACCCCTACTCAATTGAATTGGTTTGTAACACCACTACTAATTTAATTAGGTTAAGTATTCCAATTTAGTGAATTATCCATGCTACCCACGTTGCCCACTTAACCCTTTATTATTCCCATGTCTTACCACATGTCTTATCTTGGTTAAGTGCTTATTATTTATGTTCTACACGCTACCCATGTCACCCACTTAACCCTTTTATTATTCCCATGTCTTCCCACATATCTCATCTTGGTTAAGTGTTCATTAATTCATTATAACTGTAATCTTGCAAGACCTCCCACATTAAATTACCATTTGCGGTTGCTGGATATGCCGGGTGGTTCCGGGCAGGCTTATACCGCAATCCGAATCTAACCTCGCTTTTTTGCATTATTACGCATCTAGTTTCTGCCTTTGACCACTCATATTAGAATACCAAATTGCGGTTGCAGGATATGCCGGGCGATTCCGGGAAGGCTTATACCGCAATCCGAATCTAACCTCGTGTCTTAGGCGTTCATTTTCACTTTCTTGATTCAAGTCCCAATTTCAAATCTTAGATTATAATATATTCTAATTACCTATAATTTCCAATCTAAATTATGCATATAATTTTAATCCAAATTATGCCTATAATCCCATGTATACAAGTTATATCAAATTATGCCCAAATCAATTTGCGTTCATTGTTATTAACAATTTATGCCAAACCTCATGTATACAAGTTATACTCAATTATGCCCAAACCTACTTATGCCAAATCTCATGTATACATGTTATATTCAATTATGCCTAATCCATAGTCATCAACAATTTATGCCAAATCTCATTTTATCACATATTTCCCAACTTTTCCTAATTCAACTTATAATTCCAATTTACATTCATAATTCCAATTTGATTCATATACCTATAGTTATATTTATAATTCCAATTTGATTCATATACCCACAGTTATATTTATAATTTCAATTTGATTCATATATCCATAGTTATATTCATAATTCCAATCAAAGTTATTCCCAAAACCCCATTATAAGTTATGCCCCCAAACCTCCCAATCACATATAATACCCAAATCAACCTTTTCCCTTTTATTCTCAATATCGTTCAATCGCATAAATCCACAATAGACATAGGCTCAAAGATAGCCTAATTATAAAAATAAAAAGGGAAGAATATAAGGAGGAAACCCAACGTAGGCATAAAATAACTGATCATAATTAAGCATACGATAACACTATTAGGCATAGGTGAACTTTATCAGATTAGATCTTTCAATAGGTTTATTATGTGTGTAAATGGGGAATGGCGAACGATAGATCCATTATTATACAGAAATGTATTTTAAATTCACTCACTTGTATGTTCTTCAATTCTAGATCTGATCCATGGCTTTCTCCCTTTTTGCGCAGCGTAGATCTAGGCATTTGAATTCTTTTCCTTCATTGTAGCCATGGTTCTCTAAAAGAATTCCTTTCTAGTTTGTATAAACACCTCTCTTTTTTTCTTTTGAATTTATACATATATACTTTTACTTTCTTGAAGAAAATATTTGAGAGAGAGAGAGAGTGAAATGGAGGCTAAATTATGTCAAACCAAGGCTGCATTTATAGGATTTTGTGTGCGTTTCGGACCACTAGATTAAGGTTTCCAGAAACTTCCGCTACTAAATTATAAATTCCCTCTTTTATTTGTTAAAGAACATTAATGAAGATTTATTTAACAAAATCATTCTTTTGTTTATAACTTAACCGTATAAAAATTTCTTCCCTTTTTCTTTTATTTAAACAAGGAAAAATTTTATTTTTCTCTACCTCTTTAAAATAACTATTATTTATTTTTGTAAATAAATATCATACGTTTACTTACACCCATGTTCTTATCAAATATGGTATCCAACTATGCCTTTATTTTTTAATCGTAGGAAAATATAGTATGTGTTGACTATTTTACTAAAGAGAATTTAATATTTTTTATTTTTTTCCTTCTCATAACCATTATTGATGGCTATTTATTCATTGTTTTTCTATTCATGTCATATTTGAAACGCCTAAATGCATTTACTACATGTATTCTCTTTTTCCATATTTAATGTAACCGTTATATTATCCCTAAATATAACATTAATGTCTTTAATTTACCAATTTCATTTCTTACCATTAAAACAAATTCCCTTAATCTCAAATTAGTGTTGCCTCTTATATACACACACACAGATATATATATATATATATATATAATACCAAATACTTAACATTTAGTCAACCTCAACCCAATTTGTTAATGTCATAAATATGCATTTTTTTATTTACATATTTGCTATAAATAATCACATGTGCATGCGTCTAGTATCCAAACATTTAAATTGAGCAATGTTCATAATAAAACAAAAAATATTGCATTTATTTCGACCTCTGCTGGTTCCAAAAAGAGTATTTCATGCTTTCTTCTTCTTTTCTTCAAATACATTCAACCTTTTAAGTGCATAAAAATTTCTACAATTCAAAATAAATTTTTGAACGCGCATATGAATGTATTTCCATTCTCCTCTTTAAACACGCATTCCGTATTGTACATTACTTTTTTCCTTAATTATGTCAATGCATATAATATATATATATATATATATATATATATATATATATATTATCCTACGTGTATATAAACTTCTACGGCTTATAACTTCTTCATACGTTATCCGTTTTACGCAAACTTGGTGACCATCTGAACCAGAATTTTGAGGCGAACGCAATGATGACGTCCATTTTACTTGATTCCTGATATTTAAATTAAGTCTTTATATTATTATCTTTTTCTGTTACATACATTGTTATCGTACAAATTTTTCTTCTCTTCAACGTATGTATTTATCTAAACTGCGTATCACCATTTTTTATATATCCATGCATATAAATATGTTTAATTACATTGAAAAAGTGGGGGTGTTACATTCTCCCACACTTAAAGAATTTCGTCCCCGAACTTCGATAGGGGTAAAATAGATGATCCCTCGCATAATATCCAACCATCATGTGTGCATCCAATTTTTGCAAACATTGTGCACATGTGCAAAGTGAAATACATCATAGTAATGCATGTATGCTTAATTTGGTACCACCTATATGTATGCAAACTTTTAAAAACTCTTTCTAAACATGATGCTCACATCCTAAATATACTTGTAGTTCTATATAAATGCAACATTTTTGAAAAATGAAAACATTTTTCACCCAAATTTTCCCACCCTTACAGAATAAGAGCATAGTTCATCCAATTGTTGCATCTAAAATCCTACCAACCATTATTAAATTCGAAATTTAGAAATATCTAATTTTCCAAATTCGATTTCTTATGTTACAAAAAGGTATAAAACATAAAAATTCACATCTTCCGTTTTTTCTTTTATGTACTTTTTCTAATTGTACATGGATTTTTACATAACTATTCTATAAAGATTTCCTATTTTCCTATCCAAGTACAACCATATAAGAAAATTTTCTTTTCTTTACTTTTTAATTCTTTTAAAACAAGAAGTCGTTATTTTACAAAGTATACCCCACTTTCCTTTAAAACCCAATATGCACTTTTTTCCAAACATCAAAAATACTTTCAAGATAAAAATTTGAAAACACCATAAACTCTTTTGCCAAAACTTTTACAATTTCAAGTTCTTAAAAGTTAACAAATGGGTTAGACTCATAGTGGGCATCTAACTTACCTATGCTTTCCTAGACACTCCCATGAAGTTAATTCTCTCAACCATATATATTCCTAATCCATTTTCCACTTTTTAACCTTTCTCTAATTTATAAGGTTTCACTACCAAACCCACTAAACTGAAATACTAACATTTCAGTTACTAACATATGGGATACATCCTCCTTTTATACCAACCATTTTGTACACTTTCCACCCAACTTACCTAAGGGTCTCAAATTTCCATATTCATTCTTTTAGTGTACAAAACTAATATCCCAACCCTTTCCATATTATACTCTTTTTATTTCGTGGGCTCCTTAATGGATCTAGGTTTATATATAATATATTTATATTTTCGGAAATACAAATACGTTCACTCACTATCTATATAGGAATCATAAACCTAAGCTCTGATACCAGATGTGACAACCCGGATCTTGACAGACCGTTTTTTTAAAAACCCAATCCATCGAAACCCGTGTTGGTTTGCTCTAGTATCCTGCAAAAAAAGACAGAGACATAAAACATGTCAGAGTTCAGAAAACATCTCACAGTGGAAGGAACAAAATATAATATAATCAAAACATAGCTTTACCTTAATAATAATACAGCCTAACCAGTATCCAAAGCTATAACATCTCTGTCTCAACCCTAACCTGCAATTGTGTTATGAGGAGGGGGTCAGATCATAAGTTTTGTGTGAATGAATTTAAACTACACACTTCGGATAATCCTACATATGCCGTTCAGTTACATTTTCTTATTTATTAGATTATTTGTGTCAACAGTGCTCCACGCTTACACACGCTCGTTGTATCCATCTACTCCCTAGTAGATTAACCTAATATAATGTATATGTAGCTATCCCCAACTTAAGGTACACCTCATGGTACCCCACTCGCGCGGTCGTCACCGTAGCATCGCAGGAATATACGCAGTCCCTCATCCTACGTCCGAGTGACGTATGGATCTCTGTATATAACGACGCTACGTCTGCATGGAACCACTATAACTATATTACATAGGCGTAATGACTGCCATCATCGAATAATGCCCTCTAGTCTACGGTACACCACCCAGAGAAGACATGTGTGTACCTAGACTTTCCCACGTACGTATCTCCAAACGTATTCGATGCCCAACCCGCACACCTATCATGTGTGTGTGCCCGTGTTCCGTGGCAGGGCTACACACGGAACTTGGTCGGGAGCTTTCCTTATATTTGTGCAGGCCCGCCTTTAAGAGCCTCTCACACAAATATCCCTAGGGTCTGTTTTTTTTATGATGGCTACGACCCCACCTTGGCCCCTCCCTTAACTAGTAAAGACTACAAGAGCTAAGCGACAAGCACCTAAGAAAACAATCTAAACATCCATGTGGCATCTACCCTCAACCACCGCCTCGATAGTGAAATGTCAACGACCTCTTGGGTTTAGCTTTAGTCTTTCCGCATCTCGCTGGCTGCCGATGACAGGTTCTCGACGACATATACTATCTTTGTTGGTCCTGACCCTCCGCCTCCGAAGTGAGGCAGCCGCCAAGCTACCCTTAGTGTCACCACGTCACAGCATTATGACTGCCCCTACTTGTGCAGTCAAGGCCCACCCACCTGATAGTTGCGTGCAGACCCAAGCACGGTGAGCACAGTCCGAAACTACACCACCACAGAGGACTACCAGAAGCACCTTTAATGTCTCAGGAAGCCGCGTGGTTCCCCTTCTAGTCCGTCGGAGCCGCCAAAATAATCCGATTAACGTGCGCTCCCCTCGTGTATTACGACACCACGATGATCTACCCCATTTGGTTATTCATCCTCTAACATATGGACTATCCCAATCACCTCAGTTTACTGTGTCATTAGATCCTATGTCTAATCATCAATTACGCGCTTGCTCCACCTCTACAAATTTCCCATTAACTTGGTTGTTTCTATTTTCCCTAGACTTCTTCTTTTTCAAGATACCAAGTTTCTGTTGCTTATTAACCTCATTCATAACTTAATTCATTTAAGTTTATTAATAAGCCTACAACATGTTATTCTCTATATTGAAATTCAATATTCATAATTCATTCTCTTTACACTACTCTTTGTCCCATCTCATGGTTTCAATAACATGTTCTACTTAATTTATAATTAAGCACATCTTAATTTACATGTTTTCTATTAACATGTCATTCAACATTTATGATTAAATACAACTTACTTATCTCCATAAGTTTGCCTTCTTCTCTCTCATTTAATCATAATCTCGTCGTACACCACCATTTCAATTTATCGTAATTTACTTATTAACTTAGTATTCTTAACTAAGGTTTACTAATAAGCTTCTCTTTTCCTTCATATAACTTATGTTATCCTCATCTATGGATTTATTCTTATCCCTGCTAATTATCTTCAATTAAGTACACAAGTTATTTCATCTTCCCCTATCGTTCATTATAACTTACCTTATTTCTTAAGTTATAATTCCCTCTTGTCCCTAGGACAAGCCTACCTATTATCTTTTCTTTTCTTATTCAAGTTCATTCATAATAGGTTATTATAATTCCCCATTTTGGCATTGATTAAGATTAACTTTATCCTTCCCATTTCTTTAACAAGTTTATTTAACCCCTACTCAATTGAATTTGTTCGTAACACCACTATAGATTTAATTAGGTTAAGTATTCCAATTTAATGAATTATCCATGCTACCCACGTTACCCACTTAACCCTTTATTATTCCTATGTCTTATCTTGGTTAAGTGCTTATTATTTATGTTGTACATGCTACCCATGTAATCCATGCTACCCATGTCACCCACTTAACCCTTTTATTATTCCCATGTCTCCCCACATGTCTCATCTTGGTTAAGTGTTCATTAATTCATCATAACTGTAATCATGCAAGACCTCCCAAATCAGATTACGGTTTGCAGTTGCTGGATATGTCGGGTGGTTCCGGGCAGGCTTATACCGCAATCCGAATCTAACCTCGTGTCTTTGCATTATTACGCATTTAGCTTTTGCCTTTGATCTCTCACATTAAATTAACAAATTGTGGTTGTTGGATATGCCGAGCAGTTCCGGGCAGGCTTATACCGCAATCTGAATCTAACCTCGTGTCTTAGGCGTTCAGTCTCACTTTCTTGATTCAAGTCCCAATTTCAAAACTTAAATTATAATATATTCCAATTACCCATAATTTCCAATCTAAATTATGCTTATAATTTTAATCCAAATTATGCCTATAATCCCATGTATACAAGTAATATCAAATTATGCCCAAATCAATTTGCGTTCATTGTTATTAACAATTTATGTCAAACCTCATGTATACAAGTTATACTCAATTATGCCCAAACAAACTTATGCCAAATCTCATGTATACAAGTTATATTCAATTATGTCCAATCCATAGTCATCAACAATTTATGCCAAAACTCATTTTATCACATATTTCCCAATTTTTTGCAATTCAACTTATAATCCCAATTTACATTATAATTCCAATTTGATTCATATACCCATAGTTATATTTATAATTCCAACTTGATTCATATACCCACAGTTATATTCATAATTACAATCAAAGTTATTCCCAAAACCCCATTATAAAGTTATGCCCCCAAACCTCCCAATCACATATAATACTCAAATCAACCTTTACCCTTTTATTCTCAATATCGTTCAATCGGATAAATCCACAATAGACATAGGCTCGAAGATAAACTAATTATAAAAATAAAAAGGGAAGAATAAAAGGAGGAAACCCAACGTAGGCATAAAATAACTGATCATAATTAAGCATATGATAACACTATTAGGCATAGGTGAACTTTATCAGATTAGATCTTTCAATAGGTTTATTATGTGTGTAAATGGGGAATGGCGAGCGATAGATCCATTATTATACAAAAATGTATTTTAAATCCACTCACTTGTATGTTCTTCAATTCTAGATCTGATCCATGGCTTTCTACCTTTTTGCGCAGTGTAGATCTAGGCATCTGAATTCTTTTCCTTCATTGCAGTCATGGTTCTTTAAAAGAATTCCTTTCTAGTTTGTATAAATGCTTCTTTTTTTCTTTTCGTAGGTAAATATAGTATGTGTTGACTATTTTACTAAAGAGAATTCAATATATTTTTATTTTTTCCTTCTCATAGCCATTATTGATAGCTATTTATTCATTGTTTTTCTATTCATATCATATTTGAAACGCCTAAATGCATTTACTACATGTACTCTCTTTTTCTATATTTAATGTAACCGTTATATTATCCCTAAATATAACATTAATGTCTTTAATTTACCAATTTCATTTCTTACCATTAAAATAGATTCCCTTAATCTCAAATTAGTGTTGCCTCTTGTACACACACACACACACACACACACACACACACACACACATATATATATATATATATAAAATACCAAATACTTAACATTTATTCAACCTCAACCCTATTTGTTAATGTCATAAATATGCATTTTATTTATTTACCTATTTGCTATAAATAATCACATGTACATGCATTTAGTCTCCAAAAATTTAAATCGCGTAATGTTCATACTAAAAAAAAACAAGCCACATTTATTTCAGCCTCTGTCGGTTCCAAAAAGAGTACTTAATGCTTTCTTTTTATTTTCTTCAAATACATTCAACCTTTTAAGTGAATAAAAATTTCTATAATTCAAACAAAATTTATGAACGCGCATATGAATGTATTTCCATTCCCCTCTTTAAACGTGCATTCCTTATTGTACATTACTTTTTTCCTTAACTATGTCAATGCACATAATACATATATTTGTGTGTATATATATATTATCCTATGTGTATATAAACTTCTACGGCTTATAACTTCTTCGTGCGTTATCCGTTTTACGCAAACTTGGTTCCATCTAAACCAGAATTTTGAGACGAGCGCAATGATGATGTCTGTTTTACTTAATTCCTGGTATTTAAATTAAGTATCTTTATATTATTATCTTTTTCTGTTACATACATTGTTATCATACAAATTTTTCTTCTCTTCAACGTATGTATTTATCTAAACTGCGTATCACCATATATAAATATGTTTAATTACATTAAAAATGCGGGGTGTTACACTTAGCTCTAATACTAAACATGACACCCCACCCCGAGACCTACCCTAATAAAGAGCATTATAAAGCAATGTCGTCTATTAGAGCAGAGAATAAGGCTGGTTAGGGGTGACTATCTGTAATTTCATATTAGTCAAGTGTTAAAATATGTCGATTGGGTGAATAAATTTTCTTTTGCTTAATACAAGTGGATCGACGTACCCAACACTCCTAATAAGAAACCTCGACGACTTAGGATCATTTCGTAACAATATACGATATATCACAGTCATAGATCACAGAACATTTACATGTTGATAGAATCACAAAATATAACTTATACATGTGCTACACTTCAATAAATATACAACACATATACAATACGGTTTGAAATACAATGACAACATGAGTTGACTACGGAACGACATTGAAAAAGTCTTCAAAAGACAGTCTCATCTACTACAGCAAATCCATGAGTTAACATCTACTGAACCTAGAATAACTTGGTCTGATCTGAGTATTACATACACAGATCAGTCTATTTTAAGTATCACTAATGATAAAAGATGAGATAAATATCGATAAGACACTAATTTCTTTCATAAAAAAAGGATATTAAAAGGGATTCACACAAAAACTCTGATATAGCAATTTCTATTTCTTTAGGAAGGAATGACATACACTCAGGATCACAAACGCTTCATTTACCAGTCCACGATATAGGTATATGGCTGTATGCGAGAAACATGAACATGACCATAAAAATTGTCATAGCACGAATTACCTGAATTCTATGATTAGGGTTACCAATACAAGGAATCACAGAACATGAAGGTAAGACTCTGAAATCACAAGGTGAAATCATAAAACCAATTAATTTACTAAAACACTAAATTTCCGAATCACAGGATCACTAAATCACAAAATCACAAAATTATTGAATCACTAAAACTCTATAAAGAGTTAAAATCACAAATAAAGTCTCTACAAGTAATAATAATAATCACTATGGTGAAATCAATGACAAACTTGAAGCACAAAATCACAAAGTTTGGATCTAACATAGAGTGGCGAGCCGAAGCTGCACCTGCACGTGCTATCACACAGGATGGCATGAAGCCATAGTAAGTACTATATCACACTAAGATGGTACCCGAATGGCCCGAAGGTCCTTAGAACCACACATGATTGACCTGAAGTTCCACACATAATTCACATAGGATTGACCCAAAGATCAAATATTGGCAGTCACACAGGAATGTGTCACAGATCCTCTGATAGTGACCCGAAAAGCGATAATCGTGAGTCCCATATCACATGTTTTCACTTAAAGGTTCACACACTATGTAGTCATTTTTACAGTACGAAACGCATAAATCATAGGAAATCACTAGAAATACAGAATAAAACAAAGGATCACAGAGGCCACTAGAAAACACTAAGATTATTATTTCGATTGGACATATCTAGAACGAAATAAAACCGTATACCACCATGTCCCATATTGTGGGGTCTGCAACATTATTTGATCATCAACAAGCCTTCTCGAAGTGTGCAAATACATGTGACTCTTATATTAAAACATATTTAAGAAAACAAATTGAAAAATAATATATTTTCATGGAAATATCTTTGAAACCGTAAAGTTGGGAATTCTTGTTAAGATAAGATTTATAAAATATTTATAAATCCTTATCAAAACAATAATTTGCTACCAAACTATATATTCATACTTAAAACATTTCGAAAACGAATTATAAAAACCAGTGCATGTGTCCTGGAATCACAAAAGAATGGTTGTCTATTTGTGCTTGGCGTAGTAGTACAAAAGCACAGTTTTGAACAAATTAGCTTCAAAACCATAGAGAGCCCAAAATATGAAACTTATGGCATAAATTATGAGCATTCTAGATCTTCAAAAATTTATGGATTCTAATCAATAAAGTGAAAGTTATTACTGAAATGGTTTCCGCTTGAATATGTTCCTGCTGTCTACAATAGGGGCGGCGAGGAAACAATTTTCACTAAGCAAACTTCGAAATCTCACAAAATTAAAAACACAAAAGTTGTAGC
Source organism: Allium sativum (assembly GCA_030737875.1). Classification (NCBI taxonomy): domain Eukaryota; kingdom Viridiplantae; phylum Streptophyta; class Magnoliopsida; order Asparagales; family Amaryllidaceae; genus Allium; species Allium sativum. The sequence goes on along the minus strand of CM060921.1, from coordinate 383,979,252 downwards.
ATAAATTACAAGGATTCCAAAACTTTAAAATTTTCTTTATTCAGACCAATAACGTGAAAGTTATGACCGAAATGGTTTTAGCTTGAATATGTGCCTCATGCCTATCAACATCAAGGCAGCGAGGAAAACACATTTTACACAAGTAAACATCAAAATCTTTGAAAACTCAAAACATGATACTTTTAGACTATGTTCTAAGTTTTCCAGAACATTTTAGATAATCGAATTCGGTTGAGAAACGAAATATTTATGGCGAAAACAACTTTAAGGCCTTAGACCATTGCTAATCGACTTGTTTTCGGGATAACAACAAAGAAGTACAATTTTGAACAGGTTAACCTCAAAATCTTAGAAAACTCAAAACATGGAACTTGTAGAACATGTTCTTAGCCTTCCAAAACACATTAGATAATCGAAATCGGTTGAGAAACGAAATATTTATGGCTAAAACATCTTTCAGGCATGAGATCATTTACTGATGATTTGTTCTCGGGGCAGCCGCAAAGAAGTGCAATTTTGAACAAGTTAATCTCAAAAAATTAGAAAACTCAAAATATAAAACTTATAGAACATGTTCTTAGCTTTGCACAACATATTAGATAATTTAATTCAATTGAGAAACGAATTAGTATGGACAAAACACTAACTCATATCTACAATAATTCTAAATAGATCCTAAAGCCACCATAGTCATGTATTGGATAATTATTACATATATCGATATGTGAAGAAAAGAACCTCGACATATTTAATACTTATTCAATACAATATTACGGATGGTCGCTCCTATACACCCGATTCTCCATATTAGCAGATAGTATTACTAGTTAATACTTTTCGTTAATATGTGACTCTTGGTGGGGCATCACATATTATAATTTAATATAGTTAATTGACAATCAGACATAATAAGTAAAATTTAATAAGATTAAGTGGAAACTTTTATATCTTTAAGAATTGATCCAAAAAATTATTAGAGTGACTTTTGTAATATATTTAGAAATTTTGGAATAAAATTTCAATATTTATTTTTGGAATAGACTTAATAGTATTGTTTGAAGAATTAATCTTTACAAAGCAAGAATAATTTGAATTAAATTTACTTCTAAGTTAAGAAGTTATATTAAAAGATTAAGAATTTTCCTAGCAAAGGAAAATTGAGGTATTATTTTTCTAAGTAATGAATTTGAATTACAAGAATTTGAGTCTGTACCCATCTTTCTAGGGTATCTTGATTTCTTGAGCTTCTATAACCCTTGTGTAGTAATCTAATGGCTTGTATTTTTGTGGTCATTGAGGTTAGTAGCTTATGAAGAAAGATAAACCATCTCTTTTGAGTTTTTCTATCCTTCCTGATGTTTTGTTTCATTATAGTAGTTTTTTCATTGTGGAATACGGAAAATTTGGGTTGTTAATCTGTTTGATGTCCTGAGTTTTGGATGAAGTTGAGTGAAATCTCAACCTCATTTCAGGAATTTTGGGAAATATTTCTTTTCAAAATGATTTGGAGAGGTATTTTTGTACAAATAATAATCACTATAGTGAAATCAATGATAAGCATGAAACACTAAAAAAATAGAGTTTGGATCTAACATAGAGTAGCGAGCCGAAGCTACACCTGCATGTGCTATCACACAGGATGGCCTGAAGCCATAACCAGTACTGTATCACATTGAAGGGGTACCACAATGACTTGAAGGTCCATAGAGCCATACAGGATTGACCCGAAAGTCCACACAGAGTTCACACAGGATTGACCCAAAGGTCTAGTACTAGCGGCCGCATAGGAATGTGTCACAGACCCTCAGATAGTAACCTGAAATGCACTAATCGTGCTTCTCATACAACACATTTTCACTAAATGGTTCACATACTATAAGTCAGTTTCACACTACGAAACACATAAATTAGAGGAAATCACAAGAAACACATAATAACACAGAGGATCACAGAGGTCACTGGAAAACATTGAGATTATTACTTCGATTGAATGAATCGGGGATTAAATAAAACCATACACCACCACGTCCCATACCGCAGGGTATGAGACATTATTCGATCACCAATACTGCTTCTTGAAGTGTACAAATATGTGTGATTCTTATATTAAAACATACTTAAGTAAATAGTTTGAAAAATATTATAGTTTCATGGAAACATCTTTGAAACTGTATAGTTAGGAATTCTTGTTAAAAATAAGATTTCTAATATATTTATAAATCCTTATCATTATAGTAGTTTGTTCCAAAACCATATTTTCATTCTTAAAATGTTTCGAAAAGGAATTATAAAAACCGATGCATGTGTCACAGAATCACAAAAGAATTGGTTGCCTATTTGCACTCGGGACAACGGTACAATAGCATAGTTTGGAACAAATTAGCTTCAAAACCATATAGAACTCAAAATATAAAACTTATGGAATATATTATGAGCTTTCCAGATCTTAAAAAAATTCTAGATTCAGACAATAACGCGAAAGTTATGACTGAAAAGGTTTCAGCTTGAATATGTGACTGGTTTCCACGATAGGGGCAACGAGGAAAAACACATTTTTCACTAAGCAAATATCGAAATCTCATAAAACTAAAAACACAAAAGTTGTAGCTTAAATTACAAGGATTTTAGAACCTCAAAAATTTCTTAATTTGGATCAATAATGTGAAAGTTATGACCAAAATGATTTTATATTAAATATGTGCCTCATGTATATCAACGATAGGGCAGCGAGGAAAAACACATTTTTACATCAAGTTAACATCAAAATCATAGAAAACTCAAAAATGAAACTTAAAGAACATGTACTAAGCTTTCAATAACATTTTAGATAATCGAATTCTGTTTTGAAATGAAATAGTTATGGCCAAAACATCATTCAGGCTTGAGATCATTGCTATTGTTGATTTGTTCTCGGGAACGCAGCAAAGGAGTGCAATTCTGAACAAGTTAACTTCAAAATCTTAGAAAAAACGAAACTTGCAAAACATGTTCTTAGATTTCTAGAACATTTTAGATAATCAAATTTGATTTGGAAACAGAATAGTTATGGGAAAAACTTCTTTCAGGCCTGAGATCACTGCTACTGACGATTTGTTCTCGAGGCCACAACAAAGAAGTGCAATTTTGAAAAGTTATCTCAAAATCTTAAAAAACTCAGAACATGAAACTTGTAGAACATGTTCTTAGCTTTCCAGGACATTTTTCAAAACATCTTTCATGCCTAAGATCATTGCTAATGTCGATTTGTTCTCAGGATAACGACAAAGAAGTGCATTTTTGAACAAGTTAAACTCAAAATCTTAGAAAACTCAAAATATGAAACTTATAGAATATGTTCTTAGCTTCCAAGGACATATTAGATAATTGAATCCGGTTGAGAAACAGAATAGTTATGGCCAAAACACTATTTTAGATCTATAAAAATGCGCTTTGAAAATTTTAGTGACTGAACAACGAGCTTGCGTCAAGTATTTTGACACTTTAGTCATAGAATTTTAGAAAGTGATCAACATGAAAGTTGTCACGTACTTTTCAAGATTTCCAGAACTTCAAAAAAAATCATAATTCTGATTTAAAATGAAAGAGAAATGCCTAATTTACCAACAGAAGTTTAAAATTGAATGTGAAAAAACAAATTGAGGACTCTAACCTAGAAATCTCAATCTAAACAAGAAATTATGAGTTTTAAATCTCACCTTGTTTTGATATTGACTAAATTCTCTTCAATTTGAGGGCTACAAAAGACCAATTAGAAGCATAGAATAGGAATGGAGGACATGCAACAGCCATGACTTCTTAAAACTCACTGATTTTGATTCACTAAAGATGGATTAAGGCTTGAATTGACTAGGGAATGAATTTGCGAGTAGTTAGATTCCATTAGAATTCGATATTTTATCATGAATGGAGTTTGATTAAGGGAGGAAAGGGAATCAACCATTTCCCTTTGCTGTGTTTCTCAAAATAAGAACAAGGAAGAATCAGGAGACAAAATATGTTGTTTCTTTCTTTTTTCCCCCTTTCCAGGAAATGATAAAGCTGAAGAAATAGGCTAATAAACCCCAAAAAGGCCCAAAATTGTGTTTAGTTAAAATTATTAACATAAATTCTCCAATCTAGGGACAAAATACATGTTTAACACTTAATTAAACACACCCAAAACAAATTAATCCACTTAACACGCACACCAACACTAATCAATGTTGTAGTAAATTTTATAACTCAATATCTAAGTTTGAACACATAAACATATCTACACTATATTTAAATATCAATTCAACATAATACACTAAAATGAAAGTATTTGACAAATAATCTTTTCTACTTATATTTCTGTAAATTTTATACACAAACAAAATAAATATCACACATGCCTTATTTTTAACAAAATAAATCATCAACATGTTAAAACACATATTCTTAAATTTATTATTTATTTACAACAATATTTTATAGGTCAATGTTTAGTAGTTGTTTTTCTAATCAAATATTTACAATTGTTGTTATCAAGCTATGTTAAAATGTGTTTTAACTCAATAATTATTTCATAAAAATAATCTGAATCTTTTTGTTTCATATCTACAATTCACACATATATTTATAAGTATTATCGGTATTTAAAAACACAAATTTACTAATTTACTAATACAACAATGTTGTTGTACTTCATTGACTCAAAATTTAAATTTAAAATACACCGATTCTATAAATACCGTTCATAATCAATATTTATATTTTCATACAAACAACAAACCAATAATTTCATTGATTGGTATTATAAAAGCCACATATACACTTTATTTCATAATTGTAATTTAAACACAATTCCTCTACTGATATTATTATCAAAATACATTTTTTTATATAAAACCCCAATTAATAATTTAATAATTCCAACCAATCAATTTATCTTTGATATTGAAAATATGTTTTCTCTTTTAGATATTCATTCCCAATCTATGTTATATATATTTTCAATAACCCCGTAATTATTTAATTATAAGCTTAAGATTATAGATTGGAATAAACTTTTATTATAACAAAGTTATACAATTTATGCCAACACTCAAATCTAGAAATACTCATACCTCTGTTTTCTTGTTTAAGCGCTATATGAGTTGGTCTCGCAAACTTGTATCACCACAAATTATCTACAAAATCACGAAACACTTAAATCTATACTTCTCAGTTATCCGAAAATCCAGGTTGTTACATCTCTCGAAGATTTAACTTACCTAAAATGAAACATTATTCCAGCAAAGTTGATCCTCGTCGGTGCCTAATGAGATATGCATGGTTTATGGATTCGACCGCAACCCTCGATGCCATAAAGTGTAAAGCGTTTCCTACATATCTTGATGGAGTTGCTCTCATGTTGTTTTCTCGATTACCTCCAAGATTGGTGTTGATTTTCGAAGATTTGAGTAGAAATTTCATGAACCTATTCCGCCTTCATGCCTCTAAGTCAAAACATGTCATGAACCTATCCAGTGTGAGTCACGACCACGGAGAATCACTCAATGATTACCTTGAACACTTCAATACTTCCATCATGTTGATCGGTAACCCTGATCCTAAGATGATACTACTGGAGCTTGTTGATGGCTTCGATCCAGAGACTGACATAGTAATGAAGCAATCTGGGGAGAATTCCAAAAAATTCAAGGTCAGTGTCCAAAATTAAAACAAAATGAACAATAATCAGTGCAAGGACGACAATGAGGGAGGCCGTAATAAAAAAGGGGATGCTAAGAAGTGACCCTGATTCCAAACTTTTGATAATTACACAACCTTGAATGACACCTTAGATATGTGTATCTAGATACATGCAATACAATGCAGTATAATAAACCCTCTACGCGAAATTCCATGGAGAAAGAAGTGTAGAGTGGGAAGTTTTTTTTATTCCATGAGGTACAAGGCCACATGACTAATGAATGTCGTCCTCTCCAGGATATCGTATAGAAGTTGATTCATGAAAGTAAGTTGGATGTGTACAAGGTTTCCCCTCATGATGAGGGGAGTAGCCTTTGGACCTTAAACATCAAGATAAAGGAATTGTGATCAAGACTATAACTATAGGACCACATCCGGCTAGTTTTAGTCCACAGGGTACGGAGAAATATGTCAATGTAGTAAAGCACGTTGAAATTAAAGAGGGCAGCACAACAAATGAGACCGCTCCTATGAAGCAGCGGAGGACAGTGATGGATGATATCGTCTTCCATAGTCATGAAGCTGATAGGGTAGAGGTTCCAAGTATTAACCCTCATGTGATTTCGTCCATGATTGATCCAGAATTAGTACAAAAATTCCTTATTGATTGTGGGTGTTCCATTAACATTTTGTTCAAAAGAGCCTACTACCAGAAGATGTTGGAGGCGAAGGATTTGAAGCCATGTAAAGCCAGGAATCACGGCTATAATGGCTAAACTAATGAATCAGAAGGGATGGTTAGATAAACGGTGGAATTTGGTAAGGGGGACCATTGGAAAGTATGGATTCTCCCATTTCTTGTTTAGGACATATACTGTTCATACAATGCCTTCTTGGGTCGACCGACCCTTGTTGAATTCCAAACATGCATAGCTCCTTCGTGCTTTCTTCTAAAATTTCTGACTGAGAATGGGGTCAATGTTGTGCGAGGGGACTAGTTAGTAGGATGAGATGGTACACGGCAGAATAAAAGGATGCCCATAATAAGAAGAAAGGGAAAGCTGTCGGTTGTTCCCTTCGCATTCAGGAGGCCACTGCAAAGCAAGTAAAGGGTAGATCCTTGATGGGATAATTTAGCCGCCAATTCAAAGACATTGACTTGAGGAAAGACGAGGAGCCAGGATATCAAATAGTGATCCATAATAAAACAATGGGGGTGATCTTGATTGATAACGACATCTAAGGTATTGAAAATCGGATCCCACATTGGACTACTTCGGATGAGGGAACTGACTGATTTTCTCCATGCAAACCTTAACTTGTTTTCCTTAACTCATGCTGACATGTGTGGGATATCACCGACCATTATGAGCCATTCGCTTAATATTGACTCGACGTACGTACCTGTGAAGAAGAAGAGGCATATGCTTGGTCCTGAAAAGTTGGCGACTTTGAGGGAAGATGTTGAAAGGTTAAAGGGTAACTTGTTCATCCAAGAGTTATTGTACCCCAAGTGTGTATCGAATCTGGTTCTCGTGAAGAAATATAACGAGAAGTTGTGACATGTATTGATTTCTATGACTTGAATAAGGCTTTCCCTAAAGATAGCTTGGATTGACCAACTCATGGAATCGATGGCTAGACTTGAACTTCTTTCCTTCATGGGTGCGTACTCTGGGTATAGACAAATCCCAATGCATGTACTGGACCAAGAGCACACTAGCTTTATAACTGGCCTTGGGTTATATTGTTATGTGATCATGCCATTTGGGCTAAAGAATGCCGAGGCGACATATTAGATGTTGGTTAACTGCACGTTCCGAATCAAATTGGGGGTTTGATGGAACTATACTCAGATGACATGCTTGTAAAGTCATGACAATCAGCCAATCATGTTGATGACTTGACAGAATTGTTCAGTATTTGTTGATCGGCCTTTCGGACCGCCCATCAAGGCATAATAATATGGCATGGCCCAGAAGGATCCCGATATGACCAAGTATGATCAGTTATGGTGTGTACAGTTGAAGTCCGAAAAGCTAGCCTAAAGACTAGCTCATTCCAGATTTTTTTTCGTTTAAGTTACCCAAGGCAGGTGAATCACGTGCCAGCTCACATCGATAATTTAATATAGGATACCAATTCCTTAGCGGATACCAACTCATTCAACCACAACTATTCTTCTGGATCCGACGGCACGTGTTGAAGACAGCCAAATATTGTACCACTTATAAATACCCCCTTTTTAGTTCAGAAGTGGGGATGAAAAAAATGAAAATGAATTGCCACGAAAGAAAATTCGAGTTCATTATGTATTTCTAAGTCCTTTATTTCCTTATTGTAATCACTCCATTTGATAGCTGAATCAATGTATTAAGCTTATAAAGTGGACGTATACTCTTTAACGTCGAACCACTATAAATCTATGTGCGATTTTTCTTGTTTTATGTTCCTTTTATTTGTTAATCTTCATTTTAATCTCTACATAAGTCTATCTTTTGGTGTTGTGCCAGTTTTTGGTGTCAACATTTTGATGCTTTCACTGAGAACTGACTTTCTCTGATCAATTTATATTTTTGCTCTACTTTCGGATTACCAAGTCCGAGACGAGAATCTCATTTTCATTACCACGTTAATTTAGAAATGACTTGAAAATCAGTCCGCAATACTGGAAAAAATCCGCAGGTAGGAACCTCTACAGAAGTAGACGATGGGTCGACCGTTCTTGAAAGTGTTCTGGGTCAACCTGGATTACCTTCCAAGAGAGACTCGGCTCCATCTTCTACTTTCGCCACTCGGGACGAGTTTATGGCTGTGGTAGAACGACTTAAAGAAACTACTGATGCCTTGAAAGTCCACGCCCAATAGAATGCCGCGATGCGACAGGAGATGACTCGCATGGTGAGACAATGTGAGGAATTCAAAAATCAAGCCCAAGAGGTCCAAGACCATCGACTCCTTCCTCCTCAGTTGGATCAAGTGTCAAAAAGCTCCTCTTCATCAAGGGAAGGCAGAGACCCGCGACAGTCTTGACGCCCATTAGAGAGCTAAAAATGTCCGACAACTCCATTTTGAGAGACATCAAATCCCACCAAGTGAACACAATCAAGAGCAAGCTGACCAGACCATGGTGGAAATTGTTAATCCTATAGCTCCACAGAATCGGGAGGCATCCCCTCCTGTGAATCAAAATGCTGCTTGGGGAGATCGGGCCCCCGTTCATCCCCTTCAAAATCTTGTGGTTGACCGAGAAAACTGTTAGGGAAGGAGGAATGCCCGGACGACATTTCTTAGTGAAGGGGCCAAAAGAAGTCATCCATTGATACACTAGAGGCTTTTTATGAGAAGGCCCACATTCGATTAAGTCAAGAAGATGCGCAGCTAGAAGAAGAGGATGGTCCGAAAAACACTTTTACTTCGTCAACCCAAAACAATGTCGCAGTTAAACGATCTAGGGATAACTTGGGGAAAGTAGAAGTAAATGTTGAAAACCGCAGCAAACGAAATAGCGAGGGGTCGAAGGAGAGCAATGGGAGTTCGAGACAGAGAGGGAGCTCCCAGAAACGCCCCCATTTCCAGGTACTTGATACATATACTGTCTTAAATGATACACTAGAGGATATCTATCTCGACACCTACAACACGATGCAGTATAAGAAACCGCCCCCACGAGAGCCCACAGAGAAGGAACGAGCGACTAGGAAATATTTCTTATTCCATGATATTTGCGGACATACGACCAACGAATGTCGACATCTTAGGGACATCATTGAAAAACTGATTCGAGAAGGGAAACATGACGAGTATCAGACAACCCTAAGAGACAAGGGGTAAGGAACTTCGATGCCCAAGCAGAATCAAGCTGCATCTCGCGTCACCCCTCAAGAGAAAGGAAAGGGGATTGTCATCAATGCCATTTTGGGAGGACCGCATCCGGTAGGTCACAGTATTAGAGCCATGGAACGATACATCAACTCTGCGAAACACCTCGATGTCGAAGAAATGAATCCCCATGAGGCTGCAAGTCCCATTAAACAAAGAAGAACGATGGTCGATGATATCGTCTTCCGTGATCGGGAGTCGGTCGACATAGAAATGCCCATGGTCGATCCGTTGATAATAACAGATATCATTGGCCCAGCCACGGTCCGAAAAGTCCTGGTTGACAACGAAAGCTCAGTGAACATCCTATTCAAACAGGCCTACGACCAAATAAAATTGGATGTAAAGGACTTGGAGCCATATGAGCGCCATATATATGGTTTCAATGGAGCTTCCACCGAACCTATCGGAAAGGTCAAGTTATTTGTAGAATTGGGAGACATAGATCGTCGAAGAGTCAAAATTCTGTCGTTTGTTGTGATGAATATCAACTCGCACTACAATGCCTTCTTGGGATGACCCGCCCTGGCTGTATTTCGGGCATGTGTATCGCTCCCTGGTATTTCCTTTTGAAGTTCCCAACCGATAGTGGAATTGGGACCGTACGAGGAGACCAAGTAACAGGTCGAGCATGTTATTTGGTAGAATGGAAGGAGCTGCGGAGCAGTGGTACAAGGAGCCTGAAAAATCCTCTCCCCCTGAGGAGGGGAAAGAAGCATAGCAATTACAGAGAACACCCCGATCAGGACCATCTACCTGTGAGGTCGAAGACATCGACCCACGAAATGACGATGAGTCAGGGTGCAGGAAGGCAGCCCCAAATGAGGCCACCATAGAAGTCCCAATCGACAAGGGTGATCCAACCAAGGTCCTAAAGATTGGATCCCATCTTGATTCCCTCCGGGCGAGGGAACTGAGTGAATTCCTCCGAGCAAATTTAGACGTATTTGCCTGGACCCACGCTGATCACCATCCATTATAACTCATTCCCTCATCATTGACCCAAAATATACTCCTATAAAACAAAAAAGGCAAATGTTAGGTCCTGAAAGGTCGAGGGCCTTGAAGGAGGAAATCAGGAAGTTACAAGCCAACAAATTTATCTAGGATTCAATCTATCTCGATTGGATAGCCAACCCGGTACTTGTAAAGAAGGCTAATGGGAAGTGGAGAACCTGTATTGATTGTTCTGACTTAAATAAAGCCTACTCTAAGGATAGCTTCCCATTACCTAGGATTGATCAATTGGTCGACCCGATTGTTAGGCACGGGCTACTTCCGTTTATGGATGCATATTCAGGATACAACCAGATTGCCATGCATGTCCCTGACGAGGAACATACCAGTTTTGTCACCAACAATGACCCCGAATATGAAGTCCCGATTGTCGGGGCCAAACTCGCAAAGGACCTTAAGTCATTCAATGAAAGCTCGATAAGGGAAGTTTCAGGCTAACAACCGTGGATGGCGAGCCATTTCAAAGAGCATGGAATGCAGAGCATTTATGACTTTACCTCTCTTAAAATTTACTTTATGAAGTTCCTTTTCTTTTTTAACAATTAGTTTGTTTTCAGTATTGTAATAAGCAGCCTTTCATTGGTCGCAATAGCATGTGAATAAAAGTCTCTATTCTTGCTCTATTTTTTTATTGTTGTAAAAGCTAACGATTGTTCTCGATTAACTCTCGACGCTCTAACAGGACGAACAGTGATGGACCAGGATGGCCCAATTGAAGAAACAAGGGTCCGACCTATCGAGGACACCAGTTTCATACATTGACCAGTTGGCCGCCTTAATGACTTCTGCTCTGACTGACTCAGAGTAAAATCGTTGCCAATTCAGATATACTGATCGACTATCAGGACCCAACTCTCGACCTTATGACTTGGGGGTGAGTATAAACGACAAAAGAGCATGAATGGTGCACCCTGACAAAAGACCGCTCGAACCCTAAAACTTTACCCTTTACTGACTTAAGGATAAGTATAAAAGCCTAATGGCCCTCCTACTCGATTACATCCAACCCCTGATCGAGGTTAGATCCACTTGAGTTTGACAGGAGAACTCGCTATTCGAATGCCTTACCCCGACACCGAGGGCAAAAGAACTAATAAATACCCCCGGCAAGGGTCACATGCAAGTCATACTCAACATCTAAAGTAAAATGAAACAAGAAATTCATATGACCTTTTTTACATACAGATGTTATGAGCATTTGCAAAATAAGTAGTTTTTCATTTAAAGTACCCTGACATCATTACAAAATATTGCTGCATGACAAGTACCATTCATATATCATCACCAGAGATGCAATGTCTAATAATTAAAAAAAGAGGAAAAACTTCTAAAAAGGAGGTGGCATCAGTCCTTGTTCTACCATTTTAGCTGGCTCTTTTTGCTTAATAATCTCCAGCATCTCCTTGGTGTTTAACTTACATCTCGATCCTCCAAGCATGCTATCAAAAGAGCGAGAAGCTGACGCAGGAGCCTGCAGATTGACAGGAACCGTTGGGGCTGAAGAAAGGATGGTCGGAGGGATGGCCTGAAGGGGTTTAATGTTCAAAAAAAATCTTCAGTAAGCTCGGGCTTCACAACAGAAATTTCCCTATCTCTCCGATCCTTGATCTCAGCCAAGGATGGGCGATCCTCTCTTTTTGACTCCCCGATGATCTCGATTTCATCGTCTTCTGAAGACACTAAATTAATCCTTTCCTCTCTCAGGGTCTTGCTTGTTCCCTCAGCGTTTCCCTTTTCTTCAGCAGTAGACTCTACGTCCACTCTCGACCACTAACGGGACTCCTGCAAAAGAAAAGAAAACACACAAGTCAGGATAGGATGGGTCAACTAAGAATTATTAAAAAAAACCTACCTCCAACATTGGGTTCGATCACCTGCTTCTCCACGACCTTGACTGAATCAGATGGAAGAGTATATGACGAACCCTTTTCAACAACCACATGTGCGGAAGATATTGTTGAGACACGAGAATTTCGATTGATAACAACAAAATAAAGATCAATGGAAATCATGACATGGAGCTAAGATTATGGATATGTAGATGTTTAAAGGGAGACAGAGCTTATATACAGGGGGAGATAGCAATAAAGATTAAAATATCAAGCTGTATTGTCATCAATCAAAAAGGGGGAGAATGTTGAGTCAACGGTTTCAATGCTTATTTTGATTAATGACAAGAAGAAGCTTCATGATCGACAAAAAGAAGATTCAATGGTTTCATATGTTAGAAGTTGGTTATTTAGAGTATTTTATGTTAAAATCTATCCTCAAACAATCATACTTCTCATTGCTTTCAAAATTATACATGAAAACTCGTTTTTACTGTATATTGACAAAAACAGGTCAACCTGTTAAAAATAACAGGTCAACCTATTTTTAAATATAACAGGTCAACCTGTTAAAATTAACAGGTCGACAGCTTTTTGAAATAACGGTCAAAAACCTGTCAACCTATTAATTTTTCCTGCCGACCTATTTTTGAATTTCATGAAGAGTCATCTTCTTTCGTGAAAAGTTGCATCCATTTCTCTTCATTAAAAATCACTTCTTTTGATTGCAACTTTTCATGAATGATTGCATCTTCTCAAACTCTATAAATACATCAAGATTCAATCATTCAAATCACCGATTAACCGATTCTTGCTGTAATTTCTGATCTTACTTTCTAAATACTCTTGCATTCTAAAAAGCTCCCAAATTCAAGTTACTTATTGAATCCTTGATAATATTTCTCATATTTTGATTCAACAAGCAACTATCTTCCTTCAAATCTTCGCATTAAATTCATATACTTGAGGATAAGATTATAGGAAGGGTGTACTCAATCGTTGGCAAATCAGTGTTGAAAGAAGAACACAATCAGAAGTCAAACTCTTGTAATTGTCCTGTGTGGGTAAGCTTGTAGCCCGTGAAATCAAGTAGGTAAGCTTGTAGCCCGTGAAATCAAGTGGGTAAGCTTGTAGCCCGTAAATCAAGTAGTGTTGTGAACCTGTTCCTCCGGGTGAAGAGAGGGTGTTGTTTAGTGAAAAGCCGAAGAGGAGCTTCGGGACTGGACGTAGGATGGGAAGTCCGAACCAGTATAAAAATCCTGGTGTCGTTACTCAACTTTACTTTATTTACAGCATTTATATTTGTTAGTGATATATTCCTTGTTTTGTGAATATTTATTTGCATAACTATTGAATAGTTTAAATTATTATATCATATTCCGCATAGCCATATTAAAGATCCTGCACAAGTCGTACACACCAACTTTTTCAATTGGTATCAGAGCACGGTTATCATATAACCGTAACACAGTTATTTGATATATTCTAGTAATATGGCAAATAACGCAAGCACCAGCACTAACACTTACACTGAAGGTCAATCAACACAAAGGCCTCCTTTCTTTAATGGCCTAAACTATAGTTATTGGGCAACACGTATGGCTTTCTATATGCAATCAACAAGTTATGATGCTTGGAATGCTACTCAGAAAGAAATAGTTAATCCAACTACTGAGTATGCAGAATGGACTCCTGCTGAGAAAACAGCAGCAGCAGTAAATGCAAAAGCAATAAATATGTTGTTTTGTGCATTAGACCAAAATGAGTATAACCGTGTTAGTATCTGTACCACTGCTTATCAAATTTGGCAAACGCTAAAAACCACTCATGAAGGTACTAACAAGGTTAAACAAGCAAAAATAGCTTTGTTGAAAAGCCAATTCCAAAATTTCAAAATGAAGCCAAATGAAACAATCAATGAGATGTATTCAAGGTTTCAAACTATTCATCATGCTCTTATTGGGTTAGGACAAAAATATTCTGACTTTGATGTAGTTTCAACAATCCTACATTCACTGACTAATGAATGGGAAGGAAAAGTATTAGCCATAGAAGAAGCTAATGATCTTTCTACCATGAAGCCAGATGAATTGATAGGAAATCTAATGTCCTATGAAGCAAATTTACAGGCTAGAAGAGAACAAAAAGAAGAAAAGAAAAATGTTGCTTTTCATGCCGAAAAAGATGAAGACATTTCAGATTCTGAAGATGAAGACTTAGCACTTATTGCAAAAGGTTTTAAGAAGTTCTTGAAGCAAAGAAAAGCTAGTCGATACGACAAAAAGAAGTTTGGATTAAATAAACCATCATCTTCAAATATGGAGTGCTTCAATTGTCATAAAAAGGGACATATGCAAAAAGATTGTCCGGATAAAAAGAAGAAATCCAAAAAATTCAAGAAGGACAAATCAAAGAAAAGTGCACTCTCAGTAACATGGGATGATTCAGACTCATCTTCATCTGATAACGAAAGTGACTCAGACACTGAACAAGCAAATGTATGTTTTATGGCAACAGAGGATGAGGTACAAATTCCTACTCTTGAGGATATGCTTGATATTTATGATAAATTAATGATTAAATTTAAAGATACAAAACATCAATTAAAAGAAGTCAAGGCAATGTTGAATAAATCAGAATTAGAACGAGATATGTTAAAAGATGAAAAAAACATATTAGAGGAGGAACTTGAAAAGGCTCAAGAATCATCATCTGATAATAATTCTCAACTATCTCTTTTGAGTCAAGAAATTGAAATTCAAAAAGAGAAAAATGATACTCTTACTGCTGAGAATTATGAGCTTAAAGCAAAAGTAAAATCTCTAGACCTCGAAAAAGCTAGTTTACAAACAAAGTTAGACGACATTTCTAAAAATGTTTCTAACTTTAACAAAGGTCGAGAAAATTTGACAAAAATTATTGAGAGTTCACAATCAGCTACAAATAAGCAAGGTTTGGGATATAAAAACCAAGAAATTAAGAAGCATCTTGGTTATGGAAAGAAGAAAATAGTGCAAAAGAACAAAGCTAAGAAAAATCTTAGTTTATCTTTCAAACCAAAATCGGTTTTGAAATCTCAAAAGAAAAATGTCAATAGCGACTTTGGAAATAAATTTAATAATACTAATCTTAGAAATAGTACTAGATATGCTTTCATGTACAAAAAGAATATCACTGCTAGTACTAATACACATCCAAGACCCAAATATTATAGAAATTCGAATACTTCTATGACTAGCAAATTTTATAATAAATCTAGAAGTACAAAAAGGAATATCAATAGAGATTGCATAAGTATTTAGGTTCCTGTAAATTGGAAAAACAGAGAAAAATATATTGATGATTATTTTGATTCAGTAGTTAATAATGAAAATTATGTTTTTAAAGGTTCCATTAGACCCTCTTGGGTATGGTTACCTTTCATCTAACCTCTGGACCCTATGAAGTAAGTGGGTACCAAAAGTATACATGTCATATAATTTTTGCAGGTACACCACAACAAAGAGAAGGCTATTCGGTATCTCTAAATATATTTGAAAACAAAATTCAGTTTATCAAATTGCACATGATCTCCCGAAGGTACTTTAAATTATGTCTTATATTCGATTACTGTTCTATCATGATTTTTATTCTTTTTAATCAATAACAAAGAGGGAGAAATATGCATATATAATAATAAGTGTTGTTGGAGTTTGAAAATTTAAAAGAGAAGCCAGAAAAATAGTTTTCAACAGAACCTGTCGACCGGTATGAAAATTCCTGTCGACCGGATAGTCTTTAAATTGTTTTTTTAAACTAACCAGAGACTTTTCCTGTCGACCGCTTCAAATTTTTCTGTCGACCTATAATGCTTCAGACAATGAAGATGTCGACCAGTTCAATTTTTTCTGTCGACCGATACATATTTAAACTGTTTATTACTCAAATCAGAGAGTATACCTGTCGACCGCCATTTCTCTCCTGTCGACCGTTTCTATTTCTGTTTGTAATTTGTAAAACCAGAAAATAAAGCCGTCGACCGCAGATAAAGACCCTGTCGACCGGTTCTATTTCAGCAAGAAAAGGGTTGACCGGTCGACCGGTTTAAACAATTTCTACCTCCTTCTCCAACCCGAAACTTTTTAGGTCGACCGCCTTGATTTCATAGGTCGACCGGTCTCTCTGAATTTTTTTTTTATAAAATTATAATAATCTTGATTATTGAGGTTATCATGATATTTATTCTTTTTAATCGATGACAAAGGGGGAGAAATGTTTTACATATACTATTTAAAATATATGTGCTTAATATGGTAAAAGTATATGTGTGCTAACATTTGTTAATGCAGGAATCAAAAGGTAAGATTATTTACTAACAAATGTTGCAGAAATTCAGGGGGAGCTTTATATTCAAAGGGAGAAAATCCAAGGTGTTGTCATCAATCAAAAAGGGGGAGAATGTTGAGACACGAGAATTTCGATTGATAACAACAAAATAAAGATCAATGGAAATCATGACATGGAGCTAAGATTATGGATATGTAGATGTTTAAAGGGAGACAGAGCTTATATACAGGGGGAGATAGCAATAAAGATTAAAATATCAAGCTGTATTGTCATCAATCAAAAAGGGGGAGAATGTTGAGTCAACGGTTTCAATGCTTATTTTGATTAATGACAAGAAGAAGCTTCATGATCGACAAAAAGAAGATTCAATGGTTTCATATGTTAGAAGTTGGTTATTTAGAGTATTTTATGTTAAAATCTATCCTCAAACAATCATACTTCTCATTGCTTTCAAAATTATACATGAAAACTCTTTTTTACTGTATATTGACAAAAACAGGTCAACCTGTTAAAAATAACAGGTCAACCTATTTTTAAATATAACAGGTCAACCTGTTAAAATTAACAGGTCAACAGCTTTTTGAAATAACAGTCAAAAACCTGTCAACCTATTAATTTTTCCTGTCGACCTATTTTTGAATTTCATGAAGAGTCATCTTCTTTCGTGAAAAGTTGCATCCATTTCTCTTCATTAAAAATCACTTCTTTTGATTGCAACTTTTCATGAATGATTGCATCTTCTCAAACTCTATAAATACATCAAGATTCAATCATTCAAATCACCGATTAACCGATTCTTGCTGTAATTTCTGATCTTACTTTCTAAATACTCTTGCATTCTAAAAAGCTCCCAAATTCAAGTTACTTATTGAATCCTTTATAATATTTCTCATATTTTGATTCAACAAGCAACTAAATTCCTTCAAATCTTCGCATTAAATTCATATACTTGAGGATAAGATTATAGGAAGGGTGTACTCAATCGTTGGCAAATCAGTGTTGAAAGAAGAACACAATCAGAAGTCAAACTCTTGTAATTGTCCTGTGTGGGTAAGCTTGTAGCCCGTGAAATCAAGTGGGTAAGCTTGTAGCCCGTAAATCAAGTAGTGTTGTGAACCTGTTCCTCCGGGTGAAGAGAGGGTGTTGTTTAGTGAAAAGCCGAAGAGGAGCTTCGGGACTGGACGTAGGACGGGAAGTCCGAACCAGTATAAAAATCCTGGTGTCGTTACTCAACTTTACTTTATTTACAGCATTTATATTTGTTAGTGATATATTCCTTGTTTTGTGAATATTTATTTGCATAACTATTGAATAGTTTAAATTATTATATCATATTCCGCATAGCCATATTAAAGATCCTGCACAAGTCGTACACACCGACTTTTTCAGATATGGGAGCTTCAGGCTGACTACCGCCGACCTCGCTCTCGGAGATCGACTTCCCCTTCATTCTGCGGCGTTCCGCCTCTGCCGCACTCCTTTCCTGACTCTTCGCCTCCGACATAATAGCTCGTTCTTTTTCATTTAAAATTCGGGTCATCAGCGATGCCTCATCCTGTGGGTGGCCCTGTGCTACCTTCTTCTTTTCCCATAAAACTATCTTCCATATATCAGCTAACGACCTGGGGTATCCTGACATCCAAGACAAATCCTTATGACGGAGATAGCGCGCACAAAATAAAAGAACCTGGCGAGCATGACCCTTTTTTAGTTCAACTTTCTCCTGGGCGTGCTCGGCTTTAATGGCCTTGATATTAACGTCATGTTGAAGCTTCAGATTGTTAGTAGACTCAATTGCTGCAACGACATTTTCCTTAGCCTGGTTTTTGGTTAGCTTGGACGAATGAAGAGTGGCTTTAAGATTCTGTATTTCAAGATTTAGTCAAGTCCTGTCCTCCTTCAAAGATTCAATCTGCCCCTTCATTGAATCACATTCCTAGCCTCTCTGTTGGACCTAGGCATTCAAGTCTTTAATTTCTCTCCCATACTTTTCTTTTTTGGCCGCTGCCTACGACTCCTGATCTTTGATTTTTCTTTCAAGGAATCCAAAGGTTTTTTTGCCACTGTCATTGTCTCTTTTTAAACCAATGATTTCAGCCAGCTTTTCCTTTAACACTCCGCTCACCTGCCCAGCATACTCATGCATTGCGTCATATTGAGAAAGAGCATATTCGAGGTTATTGCGTATATGGTGGAGAAAGCTATGGGTTAATGACTGTAGCTCGGGGGTAGGTCTAATTTCTGAAAAGATGAGATTAGGAAAATCTCTTTCCAACTCTCGAAGTCGGTCGGTGGAAGGAGTTCCGATCGCAGGACTGGAGCGACTTAGCACTGCTCGAGAAGGCTCGGCTCCTCCTCCTTTCTTGGACTTAGGCGACTTATCTTTCTTTCTTTTCTTGGGAGTATTTCCCAACTCTTGTATATCTCCCAATGCTCGCCCATGTTTTCTCAAGCGTTTCTTTTTTTGCCCATCATGATCCTCGGGCAACTCTCCCTTTCCTTCTTTCTCTTTCTCTTTCTCTTCCTCTTTTTCTTTCTTCTTCTCCTTTTCACCTCTTCCCCTCTCGCTGCTTTCATCTTTCCTCGCATCCTCTATCTTTGTCCCCTCCTTCCTCCTGCTATTATCATTTTTATCATCGTCTCCTCTTTCAGCATGCGGCAAAGTGGGCTCATCCAGCTTAAGGTCCATCGGTAAGGGGGCGAAAAGGTCGCCGTAAAACTCTTCGTCAATATCTGCAAAGCAAGTAAAAACTATAAATAAGGTGAACAACCCTCAATTTATACATGAAGAATAGGGTATTGTGATGTACAATAAACCTCAAACTAATGATGAAATCATAACTTCAATGCCTTTCTATCTGTTTGGGAAGGACATTCCCTCAGACTGATAGGCAAAAAATCGATTTGGGTCTAAGCTTTGTGACGAGAGGATAATGTTAAGCATTTGTAATTTTCCAAACCTGGAAGGGGGATGCACCACACTCCTTCTGTAGATCTTGGGCTACGGGAGAGTCTCTCTCGATTTCCGAATTTCTCGGGTGAGTTTCAGTAATATTTTCTTTGTTTGGTTCTCCTTGTGCCATATTTGGGGCTTTCTTGGCGGGAATCTTCTCTCTTTGTTGACGTTCGGCCTCTCGGCGCTCAACCTCTCGAACCCGCCTTTTTAAAGCGGGCTGCTTTGGACCGAATTTTATTTTCTTCCTGGGCGAGGGATGAGCAGAGGATCCCTCGATCGAATGAGTCACTTGTTCATCCCCCGGCTTTCTCTTGACTAGGGGCACCCCGTCCTGGATTGGTGCTGGTTGTTTAGATCCATCTTTTGCTGAGCCAATCGTCTTACTTCGGTCAAGAAGAGCACATCGGTGTAAATTTTCATTGGTCAGACAGTTCCAGAACCATCGTTACTTCCATTTTAACTCGATCAGTCGTCTATGACGTTCTTTAAACACCCCCTCCTCAGGCCTTGCTGGCTCGTATCCTGTAAAAGAAAAAAAGAATAAAATAATCAGCAGAAGAGACTTTGATGGAAAGGTTATCGAACAACAAAGTAAAAAAAAAAACCCACCACATTGAAGCCAGTATCGAGCGCACCCCGGTTGTTGCATAACCCAAAACCAGTCCCGCTTAGGGTCGCCCACCTTGCTCGGAATTTCTTCAATAATCTTCCATCCCCGAATGGCCTCGAAGTAAAGTAGAGAGGGGGATTGTTTCCTATTGTGCTTAAAATTAAAAAGGAAGGCTAGGTCATCAAAGGTCAGAGGACAACCCAAATATTTCATATACAGATAATAGATCGATAGCAAGTTGCCATAGGAAATCGGGTGAAACTGCGTCGGAGCCAAATTCATCCGACGTAAGAAGTCGACAATGAAAGGGGAAAAGGGGATGGTTGGCCCCCATGTTGCACATCGGAAGAGAAATTGCCATGTAACCATCCGGGGGATTATGAGGCCGATCGGTTTTTTTAGGGATATGGACATCATCAAAAGAAATGTTGTGATTTGTTGTTAAGTGTTGTAGTTGTTTGAGCGTGATGTTGGACCTCTCTACCTCCGGAGGGCTCTCTAAAATTTGCGCACCCGGAAGCATGTCGGGTGCTATAGGAATAGGTATCTCTTCGGTTAGCTTGACCGATATTGGGGGAACATGTAGTGGATCCTTCGACCGACTTCGAGGGTCATTATCTAGAGCGGATCCTGATCGATTCGATGACTCAGAAGAACTGTCCACTCTAATGGAAAGCGATAATCCTTCACCTGATCCTTGCTCATGGGTGTCACGTGCTTTGGCCATTGATATACAAGGGGATTATGGAGCTAAAAAAAGAGAAGAGAGAAGAGAAGGGGGAGGATAAAGAAGTTTATAACTTTTTATAGGCACAGTTCCGATAAAAGGTAACTTACAGATAAATACGACCCAAGTTGTATGAAAGTTCACATCTTTTCACCGCCCTCTCGAGCACTATCACGTGCCCTAGAGTTCAAAGACGCCCTGATGCACAAGACGCTTGGAAATGGCAAGAAACACCTTTTTTGCATCCACGATGCTGTCAAAATGGTGGATCCAACATCAACAAATCCTACCCAAAAGGTGGCGGCTTCACCTTGGGCAACCGCATCGCCGCTGACTCCAGCGATTGGGCGCAGATGAACTCCGTTAATTGGGTCAAATCAAACTTCAAAATGTGATGAGGGAGAGAAAGATCCCGTGCTAGAATGGTGTTTCGACATGGGGAAGCGATTCATACCTGAAAAAGATGATTTTGAGGGAAGATGATGTTGGCCAATTGTCTTTCTTTTCGGGCAGAAAGTTAGTCCCCGTAATGGTAGAAAGTAAAAAAGAAAAAGGTTAAGGGGATTTTTCTTTCATAACAAGAAAGAGTGGCTATTCAAATTCAGCTAATACGATTGGTCCTAGCTGACATATAAAGAAGTCGGAGAGTAAGAGCTGAGCCGATGAGACGGAAAACGGAAAGGCGTCATCATTATCTGAACTTGTCCATAATTTGGAAGCGATTGATGGGACTTGGTGCAGTTTACAATATCTATTAAATGACTGAGTCAAAGAAACCCATAAAACATGTGATGTGGGGGATCTCGCTCAAGATACACGACAACAAAGTATGCTTCCTTTCAAACGAACCATACTTTAGGGGGCAAAGTGTTGATGGGCCTTTCGGATTGCCCATCAAGGCATAATAATATGGCGCAGCCTAGAAGTTCCCCGATATGACCAAGTATGATCAGCTATGGTGTGTACAGTAGAAGTCCAAAAAGCTAGCTTAAAGACTAGCTCATTCCAGATCTTTTTCATTCAAGTTACTCAAGGCAGGTGAATCACATGCCAGCTCACACCGATGATTTAAAATAGGATACCAATTCCTCAGCAGATACCGACTCGTTCAACCTTAACCATCCTTCTGGATCCAATGGCACGTGTTGAAGACGACCAAGTATTGTACCACTTATAAATACCCCTTTTTTAGTTCAGAAGTAGGGACGAAAAAAGGAGAAGGAATTGCCGCGAAAGCAAATTCGAGTTCATTATGTATTTCTAAGTCCTTTGTTTCCTTATTGTAATCACTTCATTTGATAGCTGAATCAATATATTAAGCTTATAAAGTGGACGTAGGCTCTGTAACGTCGAACCACTATAAATTTGTGTGCGATTTTTCTTGTTTTACGTTCCTTTTATTTGTTAATCTTTATTTTAATCTCTACATAAGTCTATCTTTTGGTGTTGTGCCAGTTTTTGGTGTCAACAGTATTCTCTACCAGTACAAGATAAAGCTCAACCCTTTGAAATGCTCTTTTGGCATTGCATCAGGGAAGTGTTTGGGTTTCATCATCAGCTCCCTGGGCATTAAGCTCAATCCCGAAAAGATAAAAGCCATACGGGACATTCAGGAGCCTTGGAAGATTAGAGATATACAGACCCTGAATGGGTAGGTGGCAACCCAAACAGAATTATATCTAGGGCAATCAACAAGTGCATTCGATTCTTTGATCTTGTAAAGCGAGGAAAGCACAACTTTGCTTGGATGCCAGACTACGTCGAAGCATTCCAAAACTTGCTGAATCATATAGAGAGACCTTTGATATTGTAAAAACAAGTTATTGATGAAGACCTATTTGTGCATCTAGTAGTATCCTTGAATGACACCAGCTCAGCACTTATTCGTGAAGAAAATCGAGATCAATGACTGGTTTATTGTGTAAGCAAGAGATTGGCATGGGAATAGTGTAATTACTTGTAGATCGAGAAGCTTGATTACGGCTCTTGATAGTTTTAGGAAATTACGTCACTACTTCCAAGCTCATCACGTAAAAGTGTATAATAACCACCAACTACGATAGATCCTTCAACGACCTAAGGCATCTGGAAGGTTGCTATAATGGAATATTGAACTAAGTCAGTTCGATATTACATTCGTTCCTCGGAGGGCGATCTACAGGCATACATTGGCGGATTTCATAGCTAAATTTACTGCTCTTAAGGATAATGACATAGAAATTAACCTCTCAACTGCTATATGGAAGCTATTTACAGACGGAGCACGTAACGATCAACGCTTTGGCGTTGGAGTTGTTTTATTAACTCCTACGGAGCGATCGATCTTTTACGCGTTGAGATTGGAGTACTTGGCAACCAACAATGAAGCCGAGAACGAAGCCATAATTGTTGGGCTGAAACTCACAAAGGAGTATAGAGTGAAGGCGATGTACATTTTCTGTCACTTAAGGTTGTTTTGTTTTAGGTTAGGAAAGAATTCCAAACAAAGGGGGCACAACTTGCCATCTGTCTTGACCAGGCGGAAGATCTATTAGTTTGGTTGACTATTACAACATCTCTTACATCCCACAAAAATAAAATGAGAAGGCCGACTCTTCGGTAAAGCTTGATAGCTCAGAGACCCTGATGCAAACAAAGTCGATCTCGATAAGACGTTGTTTACCCCCAACATAGATCGAATGGAAGTCAGTGTGGTACTGGACGTCGACCCTAAAAGTGAATCATCGATGATCCCCATCAAGAATTTCCTCTAGCATGAAACCCTACCTGAGTGAAAGAATGAGAAACGTATTCTACGTAAAGCTTCAGGGCACATCATTCAGGGAGACACGTTGTATCGGAAAAGTTTCTCCATCCCTCTGCTCTAATGTGTATCTTATGACAACGCCAAGCGAATTTTGCAAGAAGCACACGAAGGAAAGTGTGTTGATAATACCAAGCGGGCTTTGTCTAAGAGGATGCTTCGGCATGACTGCTTCTGGCCTACTGTTAACCAAGATGCGCCTAATTATTCAGGATGCCATGATGAATGCCAAAGATTTGCCAATATTTTGAGAGCTCTGCCAATTCAGAACACCTAAATGGTTAGTCTTTGGCCGTTTGTTGTATGGAGAGTAGACATTATTGGTAGCCTTCAGATATCCGAGGGTGGTGCAAAGTACATGATCGTGGTAGTCTATTATTTCACGAAGTGGGCCGAAGCAGAACCACTTACCATGACCTCTATTAAGTGGGAAATCAACTTCATCGCCAGAAAACATTATATGTCTATTTGGACCCCCTAGGACTATCATAATTGATAGTGGAACCCAGTTCGATGGGTAGAGTTTAAAGACTTTTGTCGATGTTATCACATAGAGAAGATATATACTGCAATTGCATGAACACAATATAATGGATAGGTTGAAGCTATAAATAAGATCATAAAGGCCATTCTAAAAATGTGATTGGATCAAGCTAGAGGAAAGTGGGTTAATGAGCTACCTTTGTCCTTTTGGGTATATCAGACGACCCATAAGTCAGCGATTGGTCACACTCTGTTCGCACTGTCCTACGGCTCCAAAGCAGTTATACTAGTGTAGCATGAAGTCCCCTCTCACCGAATGACGCACTATGATCCTTTAACTAATAAGGAAATTCTCCTGGAATCGCTTGATATGATTTACAAGAAGACAAAGGAGGCTACTTGTGTGCCTTGGCACACAGATATCGGGTCGCCCGATACTATAACAAGATGGTCCAGCCAAAAACCTTTGAACCCGGCGACCTCATCTTGAAGCATGTCTTTCCTGGCCCTATCCATATGGGCTTGAACATAAAGAACCCTACATCATCCGACATAAACTTGATACTGGAGTTTTCAGGTTAACGACTTTTAGTGGACACTGACTCCCAAGGGCACGGAATGCTAAGCATCTGGGCATTATTTTACTTGAGCATTTATTTCTACAAGTATTATTTCCTTTCCAAACTATGTAATAAGGCATGACTCGTTGATTGCCATTGTGTTATAAATAAAGGCTTCTTTCACGCTCTGTAACTATGTATAATAATATGGATGAGTATTGTGACTCGTCCTGCCTATGCCTAAACTTGAATGAAGAGAACGGCTGATTCCCCAGTGGCGTTTTTCTTAAGTTTTGACGAGCTTATTCTACTCCGTGACTTTTTGGATAAAAGTTAACAAAGTTCGAGCTTGACTCCGATGCTCAATGTGGCGATCCTCGCTTTAAAGATTAAAGTGTTGGAAGGATGCCCGAGCGAATGAGAAAAGAGCATTTGAACACCAATTCTAAGTCTCATGACTTGAGAAGGAGTATAAACCAACAAGGTATGTGAATGACACGTCACGACTTAAGACCGCTTATCCTACAACTTTAATCAGAATTAATGATAGGAGAGTATAAAAGACTTAAGTATTATATGTCCGACATACTTGGCTCAACCTCCACCAACATTGATGGCACGAGCGCATACTTATAAATTAACTTCGAACATCCCCCTGGCATGACACATGATTCTAAGTCAATTGGGAGCATATAGACTATATCTTTGTAAAACGACAGTTACTCATTTTAAGCGAGACATCTTAAGAGTTAAACGAGGCTTAGTAAAAATTAAATTGCAAGTACATTAAATGGAAAGTGAGATAAATTTGCAAACAAATAGACTATCTTATTTACATTACAAGTTTATATACAAATACAATTTAGAAACATGAGGGTTGCACTCGCACAAAGCACAACAGGCCTATAAAAAAAGTCGCAACAAATAACAATCAAATCTTTGGCTTCTTCTTCTTTTCTCGAGCTCCAACCCTGTGAGCAAGTGCTTTTGGGATTTCACACAAGAGGTGAATTCAGCCTCCGATATGGGTTGGTCTTTTATTATTGGAGCACTTTTCTCGGGAAGAAAACTTAGCTTGCTGAACCAATACATCTACGCCAGAAAGAGGGATGGCTTACAAGGGTTATACTAAAATAGGATCTGACACTGACTCATCCTTAAGCTCAATGGGTTTCCCTTCCTGCGGTGCCTTTAACTCCGCCATGCCCAAAGGTTCGGACATTCAAGACTTTCAGGTATATATCACATCATCATCGTCCTTAGCATGAGCCTCTTTCTCATCCAAATTCATAAGGGCATCGATCATCCATTCCTTCTTGGTCGCATCATTGCCTAGAGAAACTTGTAACTCCTTCGTCGTTTTTGCTTCTGCTTCAGAAGCAACCTTGGCTAGGGGTGAGAAATATTAAGTTCAAATCGAATTAACCAACCAAATCAGTTTGTTTCGGTTGGTTCGGTTTGGTTTTAAAACTAAATCGGTTTGAATTCGATTTAGATTTGGTTTGTAAAATAAATTTTTTGGTTATCAGTTTAAAAGAATTAACCAAACTTTTAGTTTATAATCTAATTTTATGGTATTGAAGTACTTTAAATAATTAGTTTACTAATATAATACAAAGACATTTGTTGCAAATAGTTCAAATCTCATCATAAACATATAATTTACTATATAAAATTTCTTCAAACATTAATTTATGTTTTACTTTGAGTGAACCCATCATTTGAATAATAATACATACTTCAAGTTCGGTTAAATGGGTTACCGACCGAATTAACTGATATTAATTTGGTTTGGTTTTGATAATTTTTGTTTCCAATTCGGTTTGAGTTTTTTACGTCCAAACCAATCGAACCGACCGGACGCTCACCCTCATCCTTGACTGGTGTTGTACCTAAAGCATGAAGAGCAACAATTATCACTCCACACAGGATAACGGGTTCTCCCGACAGGGAACCCCATAGCTTGGAAACTGCCATAATAACTCTCAATTTGTGGAAAGAGAGGAATACCTTTAATAAATTCAATCCTAAGAGTTTCGGGATTCTTGATCTCATGAATAGGAGTTATGGGCTTATGCGACTGAAGCCCGATTTATTAGGACTATACTTCTTTGGAACCTTAAACTAGAGGAGGCAAAACGACTACTGTTGTGAGTGGATCCACAATTTGGAAAGACTGGCTAGTCAGTTGAGCTAAAGCTGTATTATCCTTAGCCATGCCAGATTCCCCCTTGACTACCGATTTTCCTTTAAGTCAGAGCCGCTCTGCATCTCCTCCTTGTTGAGCAACCGTCGAACTTTGACGAGAACTTCCAGCTCATTGCCCTTCGGGAATTTGTCCTTAATTCTTCTTCATTCACTACACCAACCTCAGAAGCCAGTCTCTCCTTCTCCAAGAATCAGTTCCAAAGGTCGGCTTGGTTTACGGGTAGCCTTCGATGCAAGTCAAACCCTGATAACTGATGACTCGAGCATAGAAAGTCAACATTTAGGAGCCGAACTCCTCCATCTTCTACGCTTCAGCCACTTTAGTCTTAAGCTCCCGTTTTTTTTTCGCATTAGCCTTATAGTTAACGGTAGACTCGTGGACGACATGAGCATTTTCCATAGCCTTCTTCTTGCTTCTTCAAAGGTAGTAAATTAGGCCTTAAGTCATGTATTTTCCTAGGCCAACTGCTCTTTCTCTTTCTTTAGTGCCTCATTCTCAGCCTTGAGCGATAGGTTTTCCCCTCGACCAGTTTCATATCATTCTCGACTGCATTGGTTTTGAGCAACCACAGATTGATTTCACTATTAAATCTAGCTCGAAGCCCATTAAGCTCAACATGGGAATTCTCATATAAGTTTTTCATGGCTGTGAGTAGGGCATCACATTCTACAAGATCTTTGTTGGTATGCTCCAAGGCACTTTTGTCACACTCCAATAGCTAATTCATGTTATATGTATCTAGCTCGAGACTCCTAATGATATGGATAGCCTTCTATACCTGTCTATCTCCCGATACAGAGAGATTATGTCATTAATGTCCGCTTTCTTCTTATAATCGAAGGATTCTGGAATTGGATGCAGAGTGTGCAAGAACTGGTCATAGGAGAAATAGTGATAAGGGAACGCTTTATCTTGATCCTTCTTTCTATGCTCGTTTTTCATCTTCTACGCTTGGGTAAGTGCAGCCTGGTGCTCCTTCTCTCTTTGTCCACTAGGCACGATGGCTCCCCAGCCCTTAGACGATGCAGGAATAGATTGAGGAGTCAGCTCGGTAGGAAGCTTATGTTATGATGAGCCCTTGATTTGAGTATGCTCACTCAGCATCTTATCATGAGATCGATAGGACTTATCATGAGGGTGAGGAGCGTACTCATGGTGGCGTTTCTTTCTTTCACGCTCCTTGTCCCTCTCATGGTTGTGCTCCCTCACCCCTCTATCTCTCCTTCTCCCTTTTCATGCTCCCTACCCTTTCAATCACGCATATTCTGATATTCACGTTTAGGGGAGCTTTTATAAGCAGGACCTTTTCTTGAGAGACTGGTGTCGAAATGTCCATGATACTTTCCTCCTTTAGTCATGGAGCCTATAAATCAAGAAAAAACTCAAGCTTGAACTCGACAGACATATGATGAAAGAGTACTATGACGTGCAGTGATCGTATCATATGTGTCCTAGTGATTCCCCCAATGGACCCGAGCATAGAGTAAGGCTTGCTGAAGTTGTCTTCCTAGCTTTAACAAGAGTTATATCTTCTTCGAATCCTAGGCAGATGTAGTGGTGTACAAGTTCTGAGTAGAATATATGAGGCTCGACAACGCCAAATCACTCTGGCTTCTGAATGGCTACTCGATGCCCGCTGACTGGGTACCGTGAATGAGAGACTTTGCCGGAGATGGTGTTATGACAGGAGATTTTTTGGAAGATGGCTCTTTTGGAGGGGAGCGCTTAGAACCTTCATCGACCACTTTCTCAGGAGATCGATCTCTCTCCTTTTCCATGGGTTCCCAACTCGACCCAGGGTTAGATGCTCCCTTATTGGCATGCTTAACCCGGACTTGGGGTCGAGTTTCAACCATTGTTGCCCACAGACTGAGGGAACGACTATTAGCACCCCTACTGGGGTTATAACTACTGGTGGCATCGACGATGCATCTCTTAGCACTCCGATCATTCGCCGAAACGCTAATTAGAGTAACCAAAGGGGTTTGATACACGTTGCTAGTAGGCTTATCTGTCACCTGCTAAAGGGTACATGTATTAGAAAGTCCTGAGTGAAGTCAAGAAAAGAAAATCAAGACTTGGCACTTACGACATT
Organism: Allium sativum; assembly: GCA_030737875.1. Taxonomy (NCBI): domain Eukaryota; kingdom Viridiplantae; phylum Streptophyta; class Magnoliopsida; order Asparagales; family Amaryllidaceae; genus Allium; species Allium sativum. Next base: position 383,950,100 of record CM060921.1, on the reverse strand, counting down.
GAATCCATCTCCTTATGCATTCGTTTGTTGTGAACATTAAATCAATCGGTTCTTACATTCCCCGGTTTGCTGAATCCATCCATTATCACTCGGTTAACCGAGATGGATTCGAAGAAAAGGAAATATGGGGTACCCTTTCGACACTTGAAGTCGTAGAACAAGACAATGTCATTGAGGGTAGGTTCTTAATAAATGGTCCCCGTATACTATGTCCAAAGTAAAGAGATAGGCATAGGCTATTGGATGCTATTTTTGTATGACGAAGGAAGTCAACGATGACTGCACTGAACGGAGGAATGCATCCCACCATGCATATATTTCGGTCAACAGTCATGCAACCTTCTAGAGGGTTATGGGCAGTCTCATCCTGAGCCGACATCCAAATCTAGTCAAAGTGAATCCTGGCTTCACACTCAATCTCCTTAATTTCGGTTCATCCATTGTGGTAGGCTAAGAACCAGTCAGTAGTTTCAGAAAGATGGCCCCAGGAAAATTGTCAAGAGCGTTTTATCCTTTAGCTTCCTCTCCTTCCAATGCAATTCTTCTTCAAACAACGAGAGAGTTAGTTCCTCATCATGAGGATAGACTATTGTGATGACCGCACATAACCCCTGCACTAAACAAGGAGAATAATGCATTAAAAGACGTGCCCGGCAGCTATGGACGATCATCAAGGTACGATAACACAAGCGGAACTTGTCATAAATCTCACAGCGTAAGGATAAAATATAATAATACTTATACAATAGTTATTATTAGTGAAGCATATTTGAGCAGAAATTTCAAATTTACAAAACAACTAGAAAGTATATCCATACACCAGGACTGCAACATATGTCTGTATGAATTTGCCTCACTACAGCACTCAGAGAAGAATAAAAAACAGTGGAAATCCAAATACTATATAGTAAGAAAGATAGTACACCAGCCTCCTGCTCGCCTCCGAACTGCTATGTCGTCCTCACTAAGTTATCACCTGCCACCTAGTCTTCCCATCCAAAATCGGATGAACAGCTCAAGGTAATAAGAGGGAAACATAAAACCTTGAGTTAGACAACAGTCTTAGTGAGCGATAAAACAACTATCAAACATCATCAATAAAGTATATGGGAATGGGTAAATAAACAAACTAATATACTCACAACACCAGAGAAGGACTCGACTCCCATCTTCCCCACATTGGACAGTGATAGCCTTTACATCAAACATTTCAATCGTACGTTCATGGTAATAAAAAAAACCATTCACTCACGGCAATTAGAAACAATCAAACTAAACCACTCATAGCATGCAGATTATATATCTCACGTAAATCGCCCTAATCGAATTCAACATCCCTTAGTATAAGCCCCAAAGGCCTAAACCAATATCAGACAAGCACCCAAGGAACCTGTCCTTCAATGTAGGACAACCAACTTGAGATGGTACAAATCAAACATCCAATCATTCATGACAAACTCCGGCTATCACCGCCAATCCTGCTTTGAAACCATCGTTAATCGTGTGACTAGCCATATCATACTGCCATCCGTTAAGGGATAATCCTAACCCCGGCTGTAGCTAAAACCCCATACGCCTTTAAACGGTACGTACCTAGGCCTTTCAACAATACCCAGGGTACTCGACCTATGACTAGTCTTTAAACGTACCCCTGCTTTGAGCCCTCTAGAACTTGCAACAACGATGATTCCTCAGCCTTCGGTATCTCAAGTCGTCAGTGACGGCGACCATCCAACCATTATCACCCAACTCAGAACGCCTTTATGTTGTCACCACACTCGTTGTATTATGACTAACAACGAACAAATCACATCACTTCAACATTCCCCATTGAATTCACCTTGAAGTCATAACATCCCTAGACCAAATAACATCGATATGTAGTTCACCACAATTCTAGGTCATTTTGTTCAAAACGGGGTCGTACCCGAAAATATTTTTTTCCCAGAAATGACCCTGTGCGACCAACCCCCTAGTGCGACCGACTTTTGGTGCAATCGACCCCTCCAACATCACGACCGACCCGGAGCCTTTCCAAACGAGCCAAAAATTATGGCCGACCGACCACCATCATCTCACAACCGACCGACCAGCCTCCGACCGATCGACCAGGATCCCCACACAATAATTGACCGACTCGACTGACCTGAACCCTGGCCGCTCCAAAACATGACCAACCCAATCCTCTTGCATGGCATGACCGACCCTATTGCTTCAAGACCGACCGATTAGAAGTGTGACTGGTCCCTCTTCTTCAATTATGACCGATCAGGTCCATTTTTGGGTGCACGACCGACCCACTACCAAGGAAGAGACCGACCGACCAGATCTTGGAGCATGACCGACCACCTGCTTGAACCCATACACTGCTCGACCGGCCAGCACTATTCCAGACCCGACCCATCATAATTTTCAGCCGAAGTTTGAACAAAACTCCACAAAACGACAATATCGACGAAGCTGATTCATACAATTCACCCATAAGCATATTACGAAGTTGTGAACAACATAAAAATGACAATTTAATGATAATTCATCCAAAAATTATGATAGTGAACATATGAGCTAAAATGATGGATCTAACTTGCATAAACGTATGAAATAACATAGAAATTACATAGAAATTACCGTTTTTAACTTGCTAAATTAGATCCTATGGCGATTCTTATGAAAATAAACTTACCATGATGTACATCCAGGGGAAATCGATTTAGAATGATGAAACGATGTGAATACAAATCATATACTTGCTTTAATCCATGTGAGAGATGCATATCACCCACCAATTCTCCAAACCAATCCAAAAACACTTAGATTTAGATCCGGACAGCAAAGAATTTGACCCAAAATGTAACACCCCACGTCCGTCAGTGTCACTCACAAAGGGATGCACTAAGTTCTGTGGAGCATTTAGGGTAAAAGATGAAGATAAATTACAAGACAGATAGTGATTAAACAGCGGAAAATAAAACTTTGCTTTATTGATAAAATAGTTTGTACAATGGTTTCTTTACAATATCAGAGTATCGTCTGTCTTACAAAATAAATAAGCATAAAAACAACATTTATATTCCCCGATTTTAGCAAGAACCAGCCATAGCATCTGAAAAGAGAATCCAAGCGAACTTCGACAAATCTTCATGCTGGGAAAGAGTGGCAGTCCAACTTAACCTGAGCTAAACTATTCCCTCCTTTACTACCTGGGGGGAACGGAAGAAAAGAAGACGAAAGAAAAACAGAGTCAAACATAAAACCTGAGTAAGTTCAGTAACTTCTAGCATGTGAACATGGAAAAACAAAACGACATGAATTAACTGAATACAAGATTACACCATGACGATAGGGTCAACAAGATTAGACAAGGTAGTCACAAGATATGCTAAGATAAGATAAACTGGGTACGCTCTAATACTTTCGCCGCTTCGCTATTTCCTTGTTATACTAGTTTCTATATCTCTGCACCGCCTATCTAGTGTCCCAACTAGTAACGATAACGTGATCCCAATCCTTGTATTTTCCATTGCCTCCCGGCATACATTCATTATTCATTACCTAGATCAAATCTAGGGTTTTCTATCAAGTGCTTTCTAGATTTAACTAGAGTTTATGCTATTTCGGATTCAAGATTTATGCCACCTAGTCCAACTAGGGATTATGCTACCTGTCGAACGATGCCCCCAAGTCTAGGACACACTACCTAGAGTGGTATATGTTCCTATACTTCCCCACGTATGTATCGCGAATCGTTATCGCTTGTCTAGATGCACATGTCCTGTAATGTGCGGTCCGAGTCCTGTGTCAGGGCAAATCAAGGAATACAGAACTCGGTCGGGAGCTTTCAGATATCTGCCGATGCAGATGCTAAGGTCTGTTTTTATTCCAGTGGCTATGGTCCCACTTGACCCCTCCCTCAACTAATGAAAGGCACACCTTGTAAAATGAGAACTATACGCCGGCCCCCGGTGCCCCACTATCCTATGGCCATCCTCACCCATAACTAGATAGCAAGTATATGGTCTTTTGGAGTTCTCCGCCTTTCCGTTTCACGTATCTCGATTGACTCAAGATGGATGGTAGACGACGAGTCGCTATCACAGGGCTACCGTTTTGCTCGCCGAATCACGCCGGTCCATCCTAGTCTTTAGGTTGCCATGTATTGCAACCAAGGTATACCCCTGGTTCTTCTACGCAGACCTTAACCTCTGTGGGCACAGGCGGATCATCTGCAGCCTCACAGAGGGATACCAAGAGTACCCTCACGTCCCCTCGAAGCCTCGGGCTTCGTAACCCAATTCGTTGGAGCCTTCTTTCTACTCAGACGAACATTCGCTCCTTCCCGTGTTATACTAAGAATTACTACTTAGTTTTACTAACTAAGATTTACCACTTAGTTTCCAGAATCGTTGTTTTCTTAACTAAGGTTTACTACTTAGTTCCCTTTCCCGTCAATTTGGATTGGTTAAGTGTCATTAGTCAATTTAAGCCAACTTAACCCTCTTCATTCATCCTGTTATACCGGTTAAGTGTTATCAGTAATTCATGTTGACTTAACCCCACCACAAACCAAGTTATATTGGTTAAGTATTTCTTATTACTTAACCCTACCCATTCACCCTGTATTGGTTAAGTGTTCCTTTTTATCTTAACCTTGCCTGTCTGTCTTAACTAACATGTTATTAAGGGTTAAGTATTATCCCTTCATGTTTTAGACTTAACCTCATTCCTTTATCACAACCTGATAGTTAAGTGTTCAGGTTAACAGTCTAGCCCAGCTAACATATCAAAATTGGCTAAGTGTATTAGATTTTACTTAACCACAACCTCTATTCTAGTTAACATATTAATTTGGCTAAGTGTATTAAATTTACTTAACCCCTACAAGTCTCGTTTTGCTACCTTGAGTTTGGTTAAGTGTTTCTATGGACTTAGCCCTCCCATTCTAGCTTAATTATGTTAAGTGTCAGTCTGAACCTAACCCCACCCATCAGTCTAGTTATCATATTGACCTGGTTAAGTGTCTTGGTTAACTTAACCCTAGCATTCTTGTTCTAGCTTTAACTAAATAAATTAAAGCCGCTACCACTCACATTAGACAGATATTGTTGCGAATACTGGATGAGCCGGTTGGTTCCGGGCAGGTTTACATCGCAACTCAGTCTAACCTCGGGTTAGGCATAGTCTTGTTTAAAAGGGGGTTTTGATTAGTTTTCAAATCAGGTTTTGAAAGTAACCATCCCGTCCGTTGGATCAGTTAGGGATAGCCAGGGAGAGCAGGAAACTTGTATTTTCCAAACTCAAGCCTAGACACTATCCTCTTTGTAACCCTAGAACTTTCTGGCTTATTATTAAAAGAGATGTCGTTAATAAACCTTTTAATTTTTCTAAATTCACATTTCCTCATTCAGGCCAAATTCTATAAGTAAATTATTTCTAATTTACTTATTTCCTAATTACTCTTTCAATTATTAAATTGTCTACATTCATTCTTATGGCCCATTTCCCCTCTTTAAATCATATTTATGCTTTTTGGTATGCGGACTATACCAAATTAAGTGTCACTAACCATGATTTTGCTAAACTGCCGATTACTCCCAATTATGGCCAATTTCACATTTATGCCAATATACTTACCGTGCTAAATTAGCTAATCCAATTCCGATTCAACATTCTAATTCTAGACTTATTACTCTAGTTCACTATTCATGTAAATGCTAGATTTACATGTCAATACTAGATTCAAATTACACATCTTATAATTCATGTCAAATCTATCCAATTTGCATTTCTATGAACATGCTATAATACATGTACCCAATTTATGCCCATTTCCAAGTAAAACTACGTTTTTAGTAAATTTCATATTTTGCCCAAACCGCATTCCCACCGTTCGTATAATCATGATTCAGTCTAGATTATAAATAAAGCTAGGTTCGTAGAAAATAGGGAATGAACCAAAGATGCTATGCAAAAGATAGACATACTAACTAGCATAAAAAGGGTTGAATAACGGTGTCGGTTCAAGAACATGGGTAGACCTAACTTAATAGGTAAATTCCCAAGGTCTAAAACCAAAGATAACCAAGAATAGACAGAATAGATGATCGGGTTTAGACCCAATTTCATAGTCACAAAACTTAAGCAACACTTTCCTAGTTATGAATCACATGTGTTTAATCACATGTGTCCTTGTTATGTCATAGGCAATAGTTTATATTTCCTAATCAAAGGCATAGGCTTAGTCAAGGAAATAATCCTCATAGTCATAGGCAATATTCATAGTCATAGGCAATGTCCATAGTCATAGGAAATGTTCATAGTCATAGGCAAATGTTCATAGTCATAGGCATATGGTTTTAAGGTCCATAGTTTCATAGTCATGGTCTTATTTGTCCTCGAATCATCACAGTTCTTAATTAGGTTCAAGAGTATAGGCACTGATTCGAATAGAGAGAGATTTGGCATATTCTTTTATTCCTTTAATTTCATGTCACGAACAGAGAAAAATGTTCAAATCTAGAAATAACTGACTTACAGAGATTAGATTAGAATATAAAGGAGGCGTTGCTATGATTCGTGCGACGTTTAGCCTTTAATCCTTATCTTGAAGCTTTGAATCTTCTTCTAGACAACTTGAGCAGCATAACCTTGTCTTGGATTTTCGTATTATCTTCTTATTTTTATTTATTTATATATTTGCTCAGAGGCAGCATAAGGATAGAAAAGAATTGTGAATAGAGAAGAAGACCAGGGCTGTTTATATAGTGTAGAAGTCAACGAATCTGGTCAGAAGGGCGTCCAAATACAGAGAAACGAATCTGGTTCAGGAAGCTGGAAAAACAGGGGGGTCGACCCCCAGGTCGACTATGTAGTCGACCTGGGTGCCCCAGGTCAACTATGTAGTCGACCTGGGTGCCCCCAGTCGACCTGGGTAGCCCAGGTCGACTACCCAGTCGACCTGGGTGTCTTGGACGGGAAAATTCCCGCCCTGGCCAATCCGGCCCAATTTTGAAATTTGAATTTGTTTCCTGTCTGTTCGAATTTTAATTCTGAAACTTCCAGAGGCCATATCTCCCTCATACGGACTCCGATTTACGCAAACTCAGACTCGTTTTCATGCAGAATTCCGATACGAACGCAATGGCGCATCCCGTTTCCCTTGATTTTTAATTTAACTTTTAATTCTGCCTTGATTTGTGAATCTTAGTGTTACAGAATCACGGGGTGTTACATTCTCCCCCACTTAAAAGGATTTCGTCCCCGAAATCTTCAAGTTAGGAAGAATGTGTCCTACCATCCAATCACCCATCTACTCAACCATTCACTCACTGACATCCATTGTCCTTAAAAGATTTCTAATGCTTTCATGTTCATATGCATAGTGTGTGTATATGTCTTTATCTACTGTAAAATCAGGCGGTCTACTGATTCAGTCGACCTCCTTAATGCGAGTCATGTCAGTGCCATGCGTCCAAATCATGTATGCAAGCATCCCTAGTTATGTAAATACTATATGCGTGCACGGCCATTCATCCATATGCAACACCCATATGATAACATATCAAGTTCAATTTACAAACAAATACATATCTGTAAATGCAATATGAAAGCGTCTGAACTGATCTAGTGCCTAATACGTATGCATATGCATTCACGAGCAACCATTAGCAACCACTTGCAACCATCAACCATAACATGTTTCAAATACATGTTTACATCCAAAGGAGTTTCTGCCTAAGGATCGAAGATACAACCTAGAGGATATACTTCGGAAAGAGAGAAACAATTATGCGTAAAGCTCCTACCAAAGAAATCAAGGACGCACCCTTAAGGAAAAGGGTATGTTGCTAGTATCTAGCCTTCTTCATCTTTACTCCACTGTATCTTAACTAATTTAACTTCACGATTATGAAGTTCCGGATCTCCATTTCCAAAATAAACAGATGTCAATCACGGTACCAGGTATACGTACTAAGATGATTAGAGGTTTCCCTCTTATCCGCCATGCCATAACTATAAGAGTCGAAAGGTCACTACGTGCTCTTTGGAGTACCTGCCACAACTATTCATCTCTCAAGCAAACCATCCAAACCGAACTCGACATTCCTCAAGTACAAGCCCCAAAGACCTAAACCAATATCAGACAAGCACCCAAGGAATATCTCCCCCGAGTTTAGACGATCTACGTGAGATGATATAAGCAAACTCGATGGCTATTCTCAAATCCCTACTATTCCAAAAATAAACTGGTCGGACCACCAATTGGATTTGAGACTCTAGTGGGATCTTTCTACTATACAAATACTATGGTGCAGAGACCCAACTATGGAAGTGGATATGAACAAATGCGAAGCACTAGAACCTAAGGAAATAGCATGAACAGAAAACTAGACTCTTCCAACCAGACTACCTTTCTCCTAGGTATGCTTGGTGGCGAAAGCATGTACTTGTCCTTCTGAAAATCTCGTCCTCGTCCTTGCCCTTATCCTTAAGTATATGCCCTATCATACCCAAGTAAAGATACTTCCTCTTGTCTTAGGTTTTATAATTTCTTCCTCCTTCGTGTGCTAAGTCTACATCCATGAATTCCTCATCCTAGGGTTATGCTCCTTAGACAAACTCCTCATCCCCTTCCATGTGTAGTCATGTTGACAAATCTCTCGAAAACTACCTCCATCGTCCGGAAAACCCTATATGTTTCGAAAGAAAACTGCCCATAGATGAAACAACTACGGCTATGGATGGAAGCCGGGCACTACTTTGCCCTTCGATGAGGTTACCTCCCAGAAAGCCAGGAGCCCCAGAGATTCAAGAAAGAAGGAGACAAGAATTTAAACAGAGGAAGAGAAGATAGTGCTTATGGCTTTGGGGAATATGCCTTTAAAACAAATCTTTTCTCTTGAAAATGCTTCTTTAAAAACTGTTTTGAAAATAATTTTTCAAATCCTTTATCTGATCTGGTAACCTTCAGCTCTGATACCACGTGTAACACCCCACGTCCGTCAGTGTCACTCACAAAGGGAATGCACTAAGTTCTGTGGAGCATTTAGGGTAAAAGATGCAGATAAATTACAAGACAGATAGTGATTAAATAGCAGAAAATAAAACTTTTCTTTATTGATAAAATAGTTTGTACAATGGTTTCTTTACAATATCAGAGTATCGTCTGTCTTACAAAATAAAGAAGCATAAAAACAACATTTATATTCCCCGATTTTAGCAAGAACCAGCCATAGCATCTGAAAAAAGAATCCAAGCGAACTTCGACAAATCTTCATGCTGGGAAAGAGTGGCAGTCCAACTTAACCTGAGCTAAACTATTCCCTCCTTTACTACCTGGGGGGGAGGGGAACGGAAGAAAAGAAGACAAAAGAAAAACAGAGTCAGACATAAAGCCTGAGTAAGTTCAGTAACTTCTAGCATGTGAACATGGAAAAAAAAAACGACATGAATTAACTGAATACAAGATTACACCATGACGATAGGGTCAACAAGATTAGACAAGGTAGTCACAAGATATGCTAAGATAAGATAAACTGGATACGCTCTAATACTTTCGCCGCTTCGCTATTTCCTTGTTATACTAGTTTCTATATCTCTGCACCGCCTATCTAGTGTCCCAACTAGTAATGATAATGTGATCCCAATCCTTGTATTTTCCATTGCCTCCCGGCATACATTCATTATTCATTACCTAGATCAAATCTAGGGTTTTCTATCAAGTGCTTTCTAGATTTAACTAGAGTTTATGCTATCTCGGATTCAGCATTTATGCCACCTAGTCCAACTAGGGATTATGCTACCTGTCGAACGATGCCCCCAAGTCTAGGACACACTACCTAGAGTGGTATATGTTCCTATACTTCCCCACGCATGTATCGCGAATCGTTATCGCTTGTCTAGATGCACATGTCCTGTAATGTGCGGTCCGAGTCCTGTGTCAGGGCAAATCGTGGAATACAGAACTCCGTCGGGAGCTTTCAGATATCTGTCGATGCAGATGCTAAGGTCTATTTTTATTCCAGTGGCTATGGTCCCACTTGACCCCTCCCTCAACTAATGAAAGGCACACCTTGTAAAATGGGAACTATACGCCGGCCCCCGGTGCCCCACTATCCTATGGCCATCCTCACCCATAACTAGATAGCAAGTATATGGTCTTTTGGAGTTCTCCGCCTTTCCATTTCACGTATCTCGATTGACTCAAGATGGATGGTAGACGACGAGTCGCTATCACAGGGCTACCGTTTTGCTCGCCGAATCACGCCGGTCCATCCTAGTCTTTATGTTGCCATGTATTGCAACCAAGGCATACCCCTGGTTCTTCTACGCAGACCTTAACCTTTGTGGTCCCAGGCGGATCATCTGCAGCCTCATAGAGGGATACCAAGAGTACCCTCACGTCCCCTCGAAGCCTCGGGCTTCGTAACCCAATTCGTTGGAGCCTTCTTTCTACTCAGACGGACATTCGCTCCTTCCCGTGTTATACTAAGAATTACTACTTAGTTTTACTAACTAAGATTTACCACTTAGTTTCCAGAATCGTTGTTTTCTTAACTAAGGTTTACTACTTAGTTCCATTTCCCGTCAATTTGGATTGGTTAAGTGTCATTAGTCAATTTAAGCCAACTTAACCCTCTTCATTCATCCTGTTATGCCGGTTAAGTGTTATCAGTAATTCATGTTGACTTAACCCCACCACAAACCAAGTTATATTGGTTAAGTATTTCTTATTACTTAACCCTACCCATTCACCCTGTATTGGTTAAGTGTTCCTTTTTATCTTAACCTTGCCCATCTGTCTTAACTAACATGTTATTAAGGGTTAAGTATTATCCCTTCATGTTTTAGACTTAACCTCATTCCTTTATCACAACCTGATAGTTAAGTGTTCAGGTTTACTTAACCCTACAGTCTAGCCCAGCTAACATATCAAAATTGGCTAAGTGTATTAGATTTTACTTAACCCCAACCTCTAGTCTAGTTAACATATTAATTTGGCTAAGTGTATTAACTTTACTTAACCCCTACAAGTCTCGTTTTGCTACCTTGAATTTGGTTAAGTGTTTCTATGGACTTAGCCCTCCCATTCAAGCTTAACTATGTTAAGTGTCAGTCTGAACCTAACCCCACCCATCTGTCTAGTTATCATGTTGAACTGGTTAAGTGTCTTGGTTAACTTAACCCTACCATTCTTGTTCTAGCTTTAACTAAATAAATTAAAGCCGCTATCACTCACATTAGATAGATATTGTTGCGAATACTGGATGTGCCGATTGGTTCCGGGCAGGTTTACATCGCAACTCAGTCTAACCTCGGGTTAGGCATAGTCGTGTTTAAAAGGGGGTTTTAATTAGTTTTCAAATCAGGTTTTGAAAGTAACCATCCCGTCCGTTGGATTAATTAGGGATAGCCAGGGAGAGCAGGAAACTTGTATTTTCCAAACTCAAGCCTAGACACTATCCTCTCTGTCACCCTAGAACTTTCTGGCTTATTATTAAAAGAGATGTCGTTAATAAACCTTTTAATTTGTCTAAATTCACATTTCCTCATTCTGGCCAAATTCTACAAGTATATTATTTCTAATTTACTTATTTCCTAATTACTCTTTCAATTATTAAATTGTCTACATTCATTCTTATGGCCCATTTCCCCTCTTTAAATCATATTTATGCTTTTTGGTATGTGGACTATACCAAATTAAGTGTCACTAACCATGATTTTGCTAAACTGCCGATTACTCCCAATTATGGTCAATTTCACATTTATGCCAATATACTTACCATGCTAAATTAGCTAATCCAATTCCGATTCAACATTCTAATTCTAGACTTATTACTCTAGTTCACTATTCATGTAAATGCTAGATTTACATGTCAATACTAGATTCAAATTACACATCTTATAATTCATGTCAAATCTATCCAATTTGCATTTATATGAACATGCCATAATACATGTACCCAATTTATGCCCATTTCCAAGTTAAACTACGTTTTTAGTAAATTTTATATTTTGCCCAAACCGCATTCCCACCGTTCGTATAATCGTGATTCAGTCTAGATTATAAATAAAGCTAGGTTCGTATAAAATAGGGAATGAACCAAAGATGCTATGCAAAATATAGACATACTAACTGGCATAAAAAGGGTTGAATAACGACGTCGGTTCAAGAACATGGGTAGACCTAACTTAATAGGTAAATTCCCAAGGTCTAAAAGCAAAGAAAACCAACAATAGACAGAATAGAGACGTAGGTTAAAGAACATGGGTAGACCTAACTTAATAGGTAAATTCTCAAGGTCTAAAACCAATGATAACCAAGAATAGACACAATAGATGATCGGGTTTAGACCCAATTTCATAGTCACAAAACTTAAGCAACACTTTCCTAGTCATGAATCACAGGTGTTTAATCACAGATGTCCTTGTTATGTCATAGGCAATAGTTTATATTTCCTAATCAAAGGCATAGGCTTAGTCAAGGAAATAATCCTCATAGTCACAGTCATAGGCAATGTTCATAGTCATAGGCAATGTCCATAGTCATAGGCAATGTTCATAGTCATAGGCAAATGTTCATAGTCATAGGCATATGGTTTTAAGGTCCATAGTTTCATAGTCATGGTCTTATTTGTCCTCGAATCATCACAGTTCTTAATTAGGTTCAAGAGTATAGGCACTGATTCGAATAGAGAGAGATTTGGCATATTCTTTTATTCCTTTAATTTCATGTCACGAACAGAGAAAAATGTTCAAATCTAGAAATAACTGACTTACAGAGATTAGATTAGAATAGAAAGGAGGCGTTGCTATGATTCGTGCGACGTTTAGCCTTTAACCCTTATCTTGAAGCTTTGAATCTTCTTCTAGACAACTTGAGCAGCATAACCTTGTCTTGGTTTTTCGTATTATCTTCTTATTTTTATTTATTTATATATTTTCTCAGAGGCAGCATAAGGATAGAAAAGAATTGTGAATAGAGAAGAAGATCAGGGCTGTTTATATAGTGTAGAAGTCAACGAATCTGGTCAGAAGGGCGTCCAAATACAGAGAAACGAATCTGGTTCAGGAAGCTGGAAAAACAGGGGGTCGACCCCCAGGTCGACTATGTAGTCGACCTGGGTGCCCTAGGTCGACTACCCAGTCGACCTGGGTAGCCCAGTCGACCTGGGTGTCTTGGGCGGGAAAATTCCCGCCCTGGCCAATCCGGCCCGATTTTGAAATTTGAATTTGTTTCCTGTCTATTCGAATTTTAATTATGAAACTTCCGGAGGCCATATCTCCCTCATACGGACTCCGATTTACGCAAACTCGAACTCGTTTTCATGCAGAATTCCGATACGAACGCAATAGCACAGCCCGTTTCCCTTGATTTTGATTTTAAATTTTAATTCTGCCTTGATTTGTGAATCTTAGCGTTACAGAATCACGGGGTGTTACACAAAATCTTCAATTCGAATAACTCTCCCTTGAAATGGCGTAGATCAAGCTTCAATCGATGTAGATCTTCGATTCTCTAATGTAGATCTCAAATTTTAATGGTGGAAAGGTGTAGGAGAATGGAGAAATGGGGGATCACAATCTCCCCCAAATGAGAGAATGGAGAAAGTAAACTATTCTCGATGCCTCCTACCCCCTATTAATAGCCTCCCATCAACCCACTAATAGGCCCCAACAAATCAACCCATTATGGCTTACCAAAACAGAACAACCAATTGTTGAACCTTAAAACAATGATTCCTCCTAAACCGCTGAACCAAATCTTTAGTATGACCAATCTACGGAAGGGGAATACTCATTTCCTTTCCAATGGCACATGTCTCAACACCTGATTCAATCCGAGTCAAAAGTTATTCCCTGTACAATGCTGATAGGGAAAAAATTGTCAAAAACAAAATTGGTAAAAAATTATGGACATGTTTCACATCCCCACAAACAACATATCAAAATATGAGAATGATCCGACCCTCAAGGAATAATATAAAAATATTTTATGATCTTCTGATACATAAAATGCGGGCTGTTACAACTATGAACTGTGAATCCACATCCAATTTTGTTCCAGAGTTAGAATCCATGTCATGATCTCGCTGGATGTCTTTTCCTTTCCATCTACGGTAGATCTTGTTGGATATATGTAACAACCCGCTCGGATTGGGCCTAAATTTTGACCCAGAAAAGGCCCATCGAAACTGAGAGGAACTCTAAACAGGTTATTGGTTCTTGTAAGGAATTACATTTACATAGAATAACAGAATAATATAACGAGATGGAATCTCACATATTGGAACAAGAAAATATAATAAACAAAATAAGATGTACATTTATTCACGAACCACATGTTCAATAAGTAAAATACCAAATCCACATGCTTACAATGGTTCGTCATCGTTATTCACCATCATTTGCTTCCAAGAATAAAAGAGCAATAATAGCTAATAGCATTATAATAGCCTCACTGCCTTCTTCCGGCTCCATCATCGTCTCGTCTACCATGCCTACGCCTCACCTACTGACTTGCTAGATATGTTAAGGAGAAATGTTAGGACATAAAGTTCTGGTGAATGAAAATAACATGTGTTTAAAGGATATACTTAAATCGGCAGGTTATATACTTCAAACTATGTCTACAAAGCACATAGGCATGCACATAAAGAGTTGTATTTTAATTAATGAGTATCTAAATCTATCACTTAAGACCTTCATTAATGTATTTATGGTGGATCAGCGATCGCTTAGGACTCAACAAAGTGGACATTCTTGGTCAATTAAGTCCCATTCTAAAATATTTATCAAGGGTGGATTCTTATGATCTCTTATGTCCCTAAGGCAGACCCTAGCCACTTAAGACCCCATCCTAACATTTCAACGTCATAAGTCTATATATATATATTCATAAGTAATATGAGAAGTAGTACCTCGCCGCTTAGTACCGGTTTAGGATAGTCCCTCATATAGCCATTTAAGACCCCTTCGGCGAACGCCTCATGTTACTACTTAACTGATATTACGGTAATAGACCTATGCCACTTAAGAATTCCTTTAGACAGTGGTAACTTAAATTGCATGTTACGTCCCATGTATACCAAACTCGTCCCTAGGTTGGCCCTCACATAGCTCCTAGAGGAATTGGACATTCAGATAAACTATTCTGCTCCATTATCAGTATGAATAGACCACATTAGAGAAGGAGGACCCATAGACCACTTCGAATCTGATAAGGGAGGGTCCCATGACTTTGGCCCAAACAAAGAAATAAACCTTCGTAATGGGCCTAGTCCTAACTACTTAAGACTCAAACTAGATAAGAAGGAAGTCAACCACTTAAGACCTTCTCAAGGCGGGTGGTAAGCCTACCTATGCACACACATAATAAATAAATATAAATATAATCACGCTAGACCTTTCACATTAAACAACTACCTGGAGATGCTAGATATGCGGGGCGGTTTCGGATAGACTTCTACCACAAACGGGCTTAAACTCGTGTCATAGTTTACTAAGTTTTAATGGCCCATGGTACCTAGACCTCTCACATTAGCCAAACTCACTTGTGATTGCTAGATTTTCCGGTTGGTTCTAGGCAGACTTCTACCATAAATGACCACTAACCTCATGTTTGTGTGTCATTATTTAATTCATATAAGCCATTTATACACACACGTAAACAACAATTCATATTGGGACATCTACAAATTTCTAATCTTATCCTAACATATTTATTACGCCATTACTACACTGATTACGGTATATAAATATATAATGAAATATGCGCCATAAAACTGAAGTGTCGTTCGAATTAAGAAACATTCTAATGGTGAGTTTTGTTAATTCTGTTCACATATAGGGTATACAAGCCCAATTCCCATATTAAACTACTCAATTCATGACATAATTAGTAACAAGCAGCAAATGGGAAAATATTAACACAAATCATTCAAACTTGTATCCTAGGATTGTTAGAATTATTTAGATAAGGAAAGGGAAGCCAAGTGTTATATACATATAAACATACATATTCAATAAGTATACACATATATACATAAACTTCTGTTTGAATCAAATTTACCCGTTTTCTATGTTATACATAAAAACATTAATATTTGATTATTTCAAACCTAAATACATTCAAATTCTCCATTGATAATGCAGATCTAAACCTATCCAAATTCTGAAACCAAACCAAATTTTGACCCCTTTATACCACAAAAATTTTAATTGATTTTTTCCATTGGAATGGGCAAATCCAACCAAACAAAAGCAAAATCACCAAATCATCTTCTCAAACATGACCAAACAACTCACAAATACAAATTGACAAATTTTCTGACAAATAAAGATAAGAGATTTGGGTGGTTTTTATTACAATGTTATCATGAAAACGCAAACCTCCTTAGGCATACAAAGCAATATGAAATCTATAAAACATAGAGTTTAGTTTAATCAGATATTATTTCCACTCATAGTAATTGAGACAAAGGAAATAACAATGATTTAAATGCTGCAAACAAAAAATCAGCATCGTTCTCCAACCTTACTGCAAATCTATATAAGAGAATCCTAGAGAATTGAGTCTCGTATATAGATTTTTAGAATTCCAAAGTAAAAACCTAAATAGAAATGGATTAAGATAGAAGAAACCTATTTCAACCAAACTTATGGAATATCAGAAGCAGAATGAAGGCATAGAGAATGAGAGGGTTTAGGGAATTGTGATGTGAACGAGGTACTATTTATAGAGTTGTAAGTGAATGGCAACCATTAAATTAGTATATATAAATTTTAATTATTCATTTCCTATAAAACCAACCTAAACACCACTTAAACGACCCTTACCGGGCCTGGGCTGCACCAGTCGATCGACACCCACCCACGATAGGCGGTCGACCTACGGTCGACTCCTGATTTCGATTGCTTTAGGGAGAAAATGCCCAATGAGCCTGGTGGTGAGCGTTTATGATTAATTAATTTATAAATTTCCTTATATTACTAATTCCTCTCCTTGTGAAATATATTCTTTGTCCCCTTGATCTTATCTATTGTTTGAATTTCAAATTTACGTGAGGGAATGTTTTATTATTCTAATTATGTCATTACGTCCCTTAGATATTTATATATATTATTAGTTCAAACCTTTATATGTATAAATTTACCGCATGATTTCATTAAATTATTATTTCTTCAACAGACTCTGTTTTCAACATATTATATATGAAAATGTATCAGAATTTCATCACAAATCCAAATATAATAGTCTCGTGACCAAATTCCTATTTATCTAAAATTCCAATTTCTCCATTGTTTTATATTTATTGTTTATTTAGTTTCTTAAATTTCTTAACCTAGTTAGTGTATTTTTTCGGGGTGTTACATTCCTCCCCCTTAAAATAGATTTCATCCCGAAATCTGTCTAACGGGGTGAAAAACACAACTTGCTATAAACATTCATGTTATACACCTATGTTATTTTTAACTCATCTATGACTTGTAGTGATTATTAACTGCAGACTTACTAAATAACCTCAATCCTAGCGTGTCTATGTAATAAGTGATGCAATATGTATGCAAAACAACCTAATATGAACATATTTCTATATGAGTGAGTTATGCAATTGTGTTGCATCCACTTCCATAACATCTAGTCTAGTAACCACAGCGCATCCATAAAGGTAACTTAGAGGGAAAATTACTCGAGAAAATCTCTAGGTGGGTCTGTCTTATCTTATACTCAGTCTCCCTAGTGTTTTCCACAGGTTTATCACACCATTGTAATAGGACAAGGTGGATGGTGTTATTGCGGAGTCCTTCAATTTCACTTTCTACAATCCTTGCAATGGCACAAGGCACCTTAAACTTCAACTCGAGGCTTCCTATGTGCCCAGTCTCGTCAAGCTCGAGTCTGATAGAAGAATTATAAAGGCACTTCATCAGATGAGATACATGAAAATCGTTATGGATTCCCGATAGTCATTCGGGGACATCCACTCAATAAGCCAAAGATCATATTCTCTTGATGATTCGAAAAGATCCAATGAGTCTAGGTGCCAACTTCCCAGTCTTCCCAAACCGGACAATCTTCTTGAGAGGGGAAACCCTTACAAACACCAAGTCTTCTACATTGAACTCAAGTTCCCTCCTCTTATTTGCATATTATTTCTGACAGTCTTGGACTACCTTCATCGTCTTCCTAATCAAAGAAATCTTCTTCATGGAATCACGGACGAAGTCTGGTCTAAGTAATATCTTGTCGAAAGTTTCCCACCAATAAGTTAGCAATTTGCATGGCCGCCCGTAAAGCACTTCAATAGGGGCCATACCAATCGTCGCTTAAAATTGTTTTTATACGTAAACTCCACAAGTGGCAGGTGTTGCTTCCAAAATCCTCCAAGGTCGATAATGTAGGATCTAAGAAAATCTTTGAGGATTTAATTGATTCTTTCTGTCTAAACATCCGTCTGTGGTCGATAGGTTGTACGTAAGTTGAACGTTGTTCCCATTTCTACTTGTAAACACCTCCAAAACTCACTTGTTAATAGAGGGTCTCAACCACTAACTATACTCAGTGGAACTCTATGCAACCTAACTATTTCTTTGACACATAACTGGGCTAATGAAGCTGCAGCCTTATTCTTCTTGACTTGTATGAAATGAGCACTCTTGGTCAGATGGTTCACTATGACCCAAATAATTTCATTTGCTCTCTGACTCCTTGGAAGCCTATCAACAAAATCCGTGGAAATATGCTACCGTTTCCACATGGGAACTTCTGAAGGTAACAGTAATCCCCTCAGCCTTCCTTACTCTGCTTTAACTTTTGGCAAGTTAAATACTTGGCCACAAACTCGGCTATCTCTCTTTTCATCCCATCCCAGTGGAAATTTATCTTCATATTCTTATACATTTTGTATCCACCAGGGTGTATGATCATCTTTGACCTATGACACTCTCCTAAATTTTCTTCCTTAACTCCTTATCCTTATGGACACTAAGTCGTTTGTCTCTAAGAAAACTCCATTCGTCACTTAGCGAGTATCTAACAGAATGAGGGAAGATCTCCTTCTTCCCTACTTTCTCCTTCAAGTTTCTAATCCCCTCGTCAAGAACTTGCGTACTCTTAATCCTTTCCCTTAGATAGGGTATAACAAGCATAACTTCAAAGAAACTACAAGAAGCTATAGGTGGTGGTTGCTAGTTAAAGTTGGAGAGAAACTCCAATTGCTTCCATTCCAATATTGCATTCAAAGATTCATGCCTTCTACTTAATGCATCCGCTGTTCCATTTACTTAGGGTATACTATATCGTGAAATCTAAATAGGCAATGTATTCCATCCATCCTTGTTGTCTTAAATTCAAATCACGTTGAGAGAATAAAAACTTTAAGGATTTATGGTCAGTGAAAAGATCGAATTTATCCCTCCATGTCTTCAAGGCAAATACTACTGCAGCTAACTCTAAGTCAAAAACTGGGTATCCTTTCTTGTAGTCCTTGAGTTGTCTACTAGCATAAGCAACTACACTTATTTCTTGCATGAGAACCGCTCCTAAACAGGTTCTGCATGCATCAATATAAACCATGAACATTTTTGAACCATCGGGGATAATATGAACTGGCGCACTAGTTAATGCTTTATTTAATTTCCTAAAACCCACATTCTTTGCGAATTCCTTAATAAATTTTCAGTAGTATCCTGCTAACCTAAAGAAGCTTCTTACCTCCATAGCGTTTTGGGTATCTTCCATTCCTTAATGGCTTCAATCATTGGGGGGTTAACTACTAAACCTTTCCCTGATACAATATTCCCTAAAATCTAACTTCTACTCTCTAGAAATGACACTTTGAAAACTTGGCTTTCAACTGGTTCTCTCTCAGAATTCATAGGACTTGTCTTAAGTGACTTTCATGCTCTTTACGGTCCTTGGAAAATATAGGGATATCGTCTATGAAAATCCCCACAATCATATTTAAAATGCCCCTAAACACTCTACTTACAAGGCCAACAAAGAAGGCGGGTGCATTCGTTAGTCCAAAAGGTATTACTTCCCATTGGAATAATTCATCTGGTGTCCTAAATGAAATTTTATCCTTACTATCTTCTACAATCCTCAATTTGTGAAATCTAGTTGCAAGGTCTAATTGGGAAAATACTCAGGTTCCTACCAAGTGGTCAAACATATCATCAATTCTAGGTAAGGGGTACCTATTCTTCTTAGTTAGCTTATTTTGCTCTGATCCACACAAAGCCTTAGAGATCCATCAACTTTGGTGGAAAACACAACAGGTGCACCCCACTCAGACGTACTACATTAGATGAAGCCTTTATGTATAAATTCTAAAATTTATTTATCCAATTCTCTTCTTTCTTTAGACGCCATGTACCTCAAGTGTAAAGCTGCTGGTCTAGTGTCTTTCTCTAGGTCAATACGAAAAAAATCTCCCTGTGGGGTGGAATCCCATGACTTCCTCAAAGATAAACAAAAACTCACATACTATAGGGACCAAAGATGGTCCTTCCGAACTAGGAGACCAGGCACACAATAGGGCTTTATCCTTGTTTCTAACACTACAAAGGATTCTCAAACTACGTTCTCCTTAGCTCCTAAGATGAACAACTCTCTTGTCGAAATCTAGAATGGCTCCTTAAAATGATAGTCAATCCATACCTAGAATAAGGTCATACCCTAAAAAATCCAAAGCATACGCATCGCAAAGGAACTCGACATTGTTGATATCCAATACTAGGTCTTTACATATCAACTCAATATACTTAGTTCCTCTGATAAGTTTGGCTACCTATATCGGAATACTAGTGTTGAATAAGGAAAGTTTCAACGAATCAACTAATCTCAAAGAAATAAAAGAACATGTCGCTTTAGAGTTGAACAAGGTATGTATGGAAATTCCTAAAATAGAAGTTATACCTTCAAGCGTGGGTTGTTCTTGATCTTTCGGGGGTCAGCTCTGCATTAATGCTGCTTGCAATGCATAATTCGGGCAAATCTGAACAACTCTGGGTTTTGGCCAATCCCTAAATAAGTGTCCTTCTTCGTGGAAGTTGAAACATCTCCCTTTAAACTCATTCTTTGCCAAACCAGTCCTGCATTCTTTGACCTCATTGCCCTTACGATTGCACCTTATACAAGTCTAAGCTTCTTTCTTGAACTTACTCCCCTTTCTTCTTGTTTTTCCACCATTCTTTCTTCTTATTCTTTTAAGAACTAGAGTCTCCTCCTTCCTTCACACCACTCTTGTTCTCTTTAGATCCCTCAGTCGTGGATAACATGGAAATCTCTACTGATGTGTTAAATGTTTCTCCAGATGTTATTTAGGCCATCAAAGTCAGTTTTAATGGGGAGTTCAACCCTTTGATAAATATTAAAGCCTTGTTCATTGGGGTATCCACCAAACCCCTACCAAACATGCACATCTCGGTGAATTTAGCTACGTACTCCTACAGACTTAGATTTCCTTGTTTGAGATGGATTATGTTCTCTAATTGGATCGTCATCTCAGCATTAGGTAGAAACTTTGCCTCAAAACGGGTCTTGAATTTAGCCTATGTAAATACTCGACCTACATTCTCTTCAGATAACAAGTTCACCATTCAAGGGATTGTCCCTTTAAGTGCTAAGTCACAACTCTCCTCTTAACCTCATCTGACCGCCCCATGGCCTCAAAAATCCTTTCATAGTCCATTACCCAAGATTGATCCCTAATAAAACCTTTTGTCCCTAAGAATGGTTTTCCACTAAGGTTTGTGAAATCTTTACAGAGTCGTGGAAAATCGAACGCTACCTCAGTAGCTAAAGCTACAATCCCCGCTGAGGCAGAATTGGTGATAGAGACTTGTTCCACAGTCCGGAGATACTGCTGGAACCATTCTGGCAAATACCGAGGTTTTACCGGGTTTCCCTAACCGAAAGGATAGTCAACATTCCACTATCTGAAAAAGAAAGGAAGAATCCTTCAGCGGATACTCTTGAGATATTATTCAAGTTGAAAAGGAAAGAAAACGATAAAGATGCCTAGTATAGTTGCATATGCTAATTGGAGTATAGTAATATATATAACCATATATATAGTTGAAAACTTTTTTTCAAAATAAAAATACCCCTCTCATGTATATTTTCCCTACAATCGGGTAACCTATGCTCTAATACCAAATGTAACAACCAGCCCAAAATGAGCCTAAATTCAACCCAAAAAATGCCCATTGAAACTTGGAGCCACTCTAAATAGGTCGTTGGTTCCTGTAAGGATTTACTTCTGCAAAGAATAACATAATAATATAATGAGATGGAATCTCACAAAACGAAACGAGAAAATTTAATAATTAAAATAAGATGTACCATTTATTCAAAAACCACACGTTCAATAAATAAAATACCAAATCCACATGTTTATAATGGTACATCATCATTATTCACCATCATTCGCTTCCAAGAATAAAGCATCAATAATAGCTAATATCATTATAATTGCTTCATTGCCTTCTTCAGGCTCCATCATCATCTCATCCACCATGCCTACGCCTCACCAACTGACATGCTGGATATGTTAATGAGAGGTGTCAGAACATAAAGTTTTAATGAATGAAAATAACATGTGTTTAAAGGCTATACTCTAAATTTGGTAGGTTATATACTTCAAACTATGTCTACGAAGTACAAAGCCATGCACATGCAGAGATATATTTTAATTAATGAGGTGAACATCCAAATCAATCACTTAAGACCTTCATTAATGTATTTAGGGTGGATCAACGATCACTTAAAACCTAACAAGGTGGACATTCTTGGTCAATCAAGCTTCATTCTGACATATTTATTAAGGGTGGGTTCTTATGATCTCTTATGACTCTAAGGAGGACCCTAGCCACTCAAGACCCCATCCTAACACGTCAATGTCATAAGTAAGAGTGTGTGTGTGTATATATATATATTATCATAAGTAATATGAAAAGTAGTACCTTGCCGCTCAATGCAGGTTTAGGGTAGGCACGCATATAGCCATTTAAGACCCCTCCGGTGGATGCCACTTGTTAATACTTAACTGATATTACAGTAGTAGACCTACGTCGCTTAAGACTTCCCTTAGACAATGGTTAATTAAACTGGATGCTACATCCCATGTATACCAAACTCGTCCTTAGGAAGGCCCTCATATAGCTCCTAGAGGAAGTGGATATTCCGATAAACTATCTTACTACGTTATCGGTTTAACCTCGTGTCATAGTGTACGAAGTTCTAATGGCCCATGGCACTCAGACCTCTCACATTAGCCAAACTCACTTGTGGTTGCTGGATATGCCAGTTGGTTCTAGGCAGATTTCTACCATAGATGACGACTAACCTCATATCTATGCGTCATTATTTAATGTATATATATAAGCCATTTATACACATACGCAAGCAATAATTCATATGGGGACATTTACAAATCTTCAATCTTGTCCTAACGTATTTGCTACGCCATTACTACGTTTGATTACACTGATTACACTATGTAAATATATAATTAGATACGCGCTCTAGATGCTAATTGTCGTTCAAATTAAGAAACATTATAACAGTGAGTTTTGTTAAATTTTTTTCACATATAAGGTATAAAATCCCCAATTCGTATATTAAACTACTCAATTCATGCATAATTAGAACAAGCAAGAAGTGGGAAAATATTAGCACAAATCGTTCAAACTTGTATCCTGGCTTGTTAGAATTATTTAGATAAGGAAAGAGAAGCAAAGTGTTATACATATATATACATACATATTCAATAAGTATAAATATATATACATTAACTTCCGCTTGAATCAAATTTACCCTTTTTTATGTAGTATATAAAAGCGTTAGTATTTGATTATTTCAAATATGGATACGTTCAAATTCTTTATTGAGAATGGAGCCTAAACCTATCCAAATTCTGAAACCAAAACAAATTTTAATTCTTTAATACCACAAACATTTTTAATTGATTTTTTTCATTGGAATGGAAAAAACCAACCAAATAAAAGCAAAATCACCAAATCATCTTCTCAAACATAACCAAATACTTCACAAACCTGAACTGTAAATTGAATAACTTTACGACAATTAAAGATAGGAGATTTGAGGAGTTTATATTATGATGTTATCATGAAAATCCAAACCTTCTTAGGCATACAAATCAATATAAAACCCACAAAACATATAGTTTTGTTTAATCAAATATTATTTCCACTCATAGTGATTGAGGCAAATGAAATAACAATGATCTGAATGCTACATACGAGAAATCAACTTCGTTCTCCAACCTTACTGCAAATCTATATAAGAGAATCCTAGAGATTTGAGTCTCACATATAAATTATAAAAATTCCGGAAAAAAATCTAAACAGAAATAGAATAGAAAAGAAATAGATTATCAATAAAAGAAAAAACCTATTTCAACCTAATTTCTGGAATATCATCAGCAGAATGTAGGCACAGAGAATAAGAGGGTTTAGGGAATTGTAAGGTGAATGAGGTGGTATTTATAGGAGTGTAAGTGAATGGCAACCGTTTGATTAATATAGATAAATCTTAATTGTCTTGTTACTATAAAACCAGCCTAAACACATACCTAAATGGTCCTCACTAGGCCTAGGCCGCATTAGGCGCTCGACACCCACCCACGAAGGGAAATCGACCGCTCTTGGGTGAAAATTCCCAATGAGCCTCGTAGTGAGTGTTTATGATTAATTAATTTATGAATTTACTTATATTATTAATTTCTTTCCTTATGTAATATATTCTTTGTCCCCTTGATCCTATCTATTAGTTTGAATTTCAAATTTATCTAAGGAAATATTTTATTATTCTAATCATGCCATTATATCCCATAGATATTTAAATATAATACTAGTTCAAACATTTATATGTATTCGTTTACCGTATGATTTCATTAAATTATTATTTCATCATACAGACTCCATTTTCAACATATTATATATGAAAACATATCTGAATTTTATCACGAATCCAAGTAATAGTTTCGTCACCAAATTCCTATTTGTTCAAGATTCTCATTTCTCCACTATTTTATATTTATTGTTTATTTAATTTCTTAGTCTAGTTAGTAAATTTTTTCGAGGTGTTACAATATATCCCAGATATGATAGTTGTGCTACCCAAAAAATGTTACTGGTCAGAGAGATTAAACTTTACACCCTATACATGAACTAGTGTAATGCATGTAGTGAAAATTGTGCAAAGATAATAAGAGAAATAAAATGTTGGAAATGTGCGACAAATATCAACTCGATAAACTGTCATTCTTGACTATCCTATCAAATCACAATTGTGAATAGTTCCATTTTATATTCTTGTAGGAAGCAATTTCCTATAATTCGAGGAGTCCAGATTTATATGTGCATCAAGATATATTTGTATGCAAGTTTGAAATTTCTGATTTGCTATATCCTAACTATCCAAATGCTTGTGTAAATGAATTCAAGTTCATAATTGATTCATTTTTATCGATGTATGCAAGATTGTTGTGGTCATCAAGTTTGGTTGAAGCATCAAAGTTGAATGTCTAATCAAGTTTGGTCAAGTCCAGATCAACCTCTCTTGTTTGATCAACTCTGAATCAATCAATCCGACTTAACTTCCCCGACACGATCACCCTTTGGATCGACCAATAGCTATGTCGATTCAAACTTATGTGATTTTTAGCACTTCACTCCGCTCTTTAGGTTCTTCAGTGCCTTCATGAAGATTCCACTGTCTTCTCAAAGTCTCCGGTTTTCTCCCTGCTTCCCACCATGAACAATCGTCTTCCTCTCATCACATGCGCCGACGACTTAACATCTCTGGTCACCACCTCGTCTCGCCTCTCCTCGTGACACCATATCACCTCTGCTATGACCTCTAACGCAGGCGACTCTAAGTCCTACCATAATTCTCGAAATTCAGATTTGATTCAATTCAAAACATGAGACAAGTTATTCGAAACCCACCTAAATCGATTCAAATTCAAGGTCGAAAGATTAAACAACTCTAGATGTCGTGGTTGATCAAGTTTAACTTTTGTTCGAATAGAGATTCAGGATTCTTGAGGATTTTGGAGCGGTGCAGTAAATAGTAGATGAAAAGAAATAACTGCGTATTCCTGATATTTATAGGGGAAAGATGGAGAATATTCAACTTCTTATCAATGTGACCGGTAGCGCGGTACAGATCGACTATGTGGATCCCAGATCCTGATCGACAATGTCGATATGGAATACGCTTCGATCATCAAGCCAGAAATAAAAAACCATAACACTTCCATGACTTTTTTCATAGCTCCACGTGTCGATTCAAGTGTGATAATCGACGTGAATTAACAATGCGCTCAACTTACGCAAAAGACAACATTGTGTAGTAACAACCTATATGTGAGCAATCATATGCAGAGCTAATAACTTCACACAACTTGATTATATGATGGATATATTCAACCTCTTGACTCAACATGGTTTGATTATTAACTTGTGTCTCTCGGTAACTCCAGTCAAAGACTTTGGCCAGGCGAGTACCATCGAACATAATGTGAAGCATGTCCATGTACCACCCCGTAAAAATATACTAAATAGACTAAGTAATTAAGTAATAATAATAAGTTAAGTGAGAAATAAATAATAAATATATAACAACGGAAAAATGGAAATTTTGGACAAATAGGAATTTATCCATGAAAATATTGTATCTGAGTTCGTGACAAAATTCTGGTATGTTTTCATATATAATATGTTGAAAATGAAGTATGTATGAAGAAATAAGAATCAGATGAAATCATACGGTAAATATATATATATAGACATTTGAATTAATAATATATATATAAACATCTAAGGGATAACAACGGGTTAATAAGAATAATAGAATATCCCCTTGGTGAATTCAAAATTCAAACGAGTAGATAAGACAAGCGACATGAAATAAATGACAAAAAGGGAAGAAATTATAAATATAATGTAAGATTTAATTTAATAAATCAAAACTGTGTGTCACCAGGCTTATTCGGCAATTTCTCCCTTAAGTGGTCAACACCCAGGGGTCGACCTCCCTTAATAGGGGGAGGGGGAGTCGACCGCATGTGCGGCCTGGGCACGGTGAAGGTGGTTTAGGCTAGATTAGGATTAGTTTTATAGGAAATTAATGATTGAGATTAAATTATAATAATCAAACGATTGTTATTCTTTTGCATTACTACAAATAAAACCCCACTCACCTCATCATTCCCTAGCCATCTGATTTCCATGTGCCTCCATTCTTTAAAATTCTAGAAAATAGGTTTCTTCTTCTCCTATCTCAATTCCATTCTATTTTCTTTTCTAATAATAATTATTATTAGATTAACATTCTGAAGTTTTAAATTTATATAGGTGAATCAATTCTATAGGGTCCATCCATATAGATCTACAATCATAATTGGAGAACAATGTCAATCTGCGCATATAGTTTCCAATTTGTTGATACTTCCATAATCACTATCGTTGTGAGTGGAAATAAGATTTTTTTTTAGACTGTTCCCTACATTTTGTAGATTTTATGTGTATCTATATGCCTAAGATATTGGGTTTTCACGATATTACCACAATAAAAACCCCCCAAATCTACTATCTTCATTTTGTTGCGATGTCTTTCATAAAATATTTTGGGGTTGTAATTATTTAACAACATTTGAGGAAGGATTTAGTGGTTATGCTTTTGTTTGGATGGATTTTCCATTTCAATATAAATTAATATAAAGTGTTTGTGGTATTAAAAGGTTAAGATTTGATTTGATTGCAGAATTTGAATAGGGATCTCTATTTTAAATAGAGCATTTGAACGTATTTAGATCTATAATAATTAAAAATTAGCATTTTTTATGTGCAAACATACAAAAGGACATTTTTATCCAAAAAGATATGTGTGTGTGTGTATATATATATATATTAACTGTGTATATATTTCTCTTTCATTGTTTAAATAATTCTAGCAAACCTAGGATAAAAGTTTGAATGATTATTGTTGATACTCTCCCATTTGCTCCTTGTTATTAAAT
Organism: Allium sativum; assembly: GCA_030737875.1. Lineage (NCBI taxonomy): Eukaryota > Viridiplantae > Streptophyta > Magnoliopsida > Asparagales > Amaryllidaceae > Allium > Allium sativum. The sequence goes on along the minus strand of CM060921.1, from coordinate 383,922,048 downwards.
ATGCCATGAATTGAGTAGTTTATTATGAGAATCGTGATTCTATATCTTATATATGAATAGGATTGACAAAATTCATCTCTAGGACATTTCAAAATTCGAACGGTAATTAGGGTTTATAGCGATCATTAAATCATATATTTATATAGCATAATAATTGAGCAATAAATACGTTAGGATAGGATTTAAGTTTTAATGTGCCCATAGGAACTGTTTCTTGTGTATGTATAAATGGCTTTTACATATATATTAAATAATGATACACGGACACGAGGTTAGCTGTCATTTGTGGTATAAGCCTTCCCGGAACCAACCGACAAATGCAGCAACTGCAAGTTAGTTTGGCTAATGTGAGAGGTTCGGGTGTCATGGGCCATTAAATTTAATATTCTGTGACACGAGATTAAGCCTACTTGTAGTAGAAGTATGCCTAGAACTGCCTGGCGAATTCAGTATCTACGAGTAGTATGTCTAATGTAAGAAGTCTTTTGTGTGTGTGTGTGTGTGTATATATAACAAATATTTTTGTATAGGTAGGCTTAATACCCGCTTTGAGAAGGTCTTAAGTGGATGACTTTCTTCTTATCTAGTTTGGGTATTAAGTGGTAAGGACTTGGTCATTCCGAAGGTTTATTCCTTGGTTTGACCCAAAAATCATGGGACCCTCCCTTATTAGATTTGAAGTAGTCTATGGGTCCACCTTTTAGAGTGGTTTAGTCATAGCGATAGCGGAGCAAGATAGTTTACCAGCATGTCCACTTCCTCTAGGAGCTATGTAAGGGCCAACCTAGGGACAAGTTAGGTATACCTTAGACGTTGCATGCAATTATTAACCACTGTTTAAGGAAAGCCTTATGTGGAATAGGTTTAGTACTGTAATATCAGTTAATTAGTAACATGAGGAGTCTACTAGAGGGGTATTAAATGACTATATACGGGCCTACCCTAAACTAGTACTAAGCAGAGAGATACTATTTCTTATACGAATATGTACATATTTATAACGCTGACTTGATATGATGGGGTATTAAGTGGCTTGGGTCCGCCTTAGGGTCTTAAATGATCACAGGAATCCACCCTTAATAATATACTATAATGGGCCTTAAGTGATCGAGAATGTCCACTCGTTAGGTCTTAAGTGATCGTCGATCCACCCTTAAGTGATCGTTGATCCACCTTAAATTCATTAATGAAGGTCTTAAGCGTCTAATTCGGATGTCCACCTCACTAATTAGAATATACTTTTTTGTGTATGCCAGTGTGTTGTGTAGACATATTTTAAATTATATAACCTACCAAATATAGAGTATAACCTTTAAACACATGTTATTTTCATTCACCAGAACGTCTCTCCTTACGTATTTAACAGGTCATCATGCGAGGAGTGGGCATGATGGACGAGACGATTATAGAGCTTAAAGAAGGCAATAAGACTATTATTTTATTACTGGTTGTTATCGCTATTTTATTGTTGGAAGAAACTAGTGATGAATAATAATGATGTACCTTTGTAAACATATGGATTTGTTATTTTGTATTTGAACATGTGATTTTTAAATAAATGGTACATCGTTATTTTGATTATTACATTTTATTGCTCCACTGTGTGAGTTTCCCTACATTTAGTGGTCTGTATATTTGTGCTTCTATTTCCTTAGTAGAAACCAATAGTCCGCTTTGAGTGGCTCTAAGTTTCGATGGGCCTTTTCCAGGTCGGGATTTAGACCTACTCTGGGAGGGTTATTACAGTCTATCTTGTTGTAGAAAGAAAGAAATCAAGTTTCATGACTGCTCAAAAGGACATGACTATTTATCACCGCTTTCCTAAAGATAGATGACGTCCTAGAGAGATGCATCTCAACTAATTCAAAGCACATCCCATCTGCAACGGGACGTACTTTAGGGTCAAAGTGTTGATCGGCCTTTCAACAAAGCCGTCAAGCATATATAAATCGATATCCAAGACAATCCCGATGTGGAAGCATCTACCAAGCTCTCATGGAATCCGTGTCATCCAAGATTCTGATCGGCGAAGGCTATCTTAAGAAGTGATTTCGGATTGACTCACTCCACTACATCGTGATCCATCCCATGATCTCCACCATTTTCAGATCAACTTTCACGTGTCCATGCCAAGCTGAATTCGATCTTTATCTATAAATAGCCCTTAGAGCAACAGATAAAGGACTTTTTAGCTTCTCTTACTTAGTTTGCATATTACAAAAACAGTATACGTTAGATTTCATTATCTCAAAGCATTATGATCTCAATTTATTATAATGTTTAAGGAAGTTATAAAGTGGATGTAAGCAATCCATAACTATAAATTGCTCATGTGTTCCCTTTCCTCGTTTTAATTTAATTTTTCTTCACAATTAATCTCTTCATCATAATATTTGGGTGTTTGTGCCACTTTTTTTGCAAACACCTACCATATCTCATAGCGCATTAGTTAAAATACAATATAAATCAATTTGTAAAAGTAGGCGAGACAGTAATAACTAAATAATCAGAGTATACTAGAGATAAATATACTCGCCACCAAACTGTCTTTGAATAAGTAATCAAGACTACCATAGCTCGAAAGCATTGCATAGCAGAATAAACATCGATACAAATATAATATGAGAAGATGTCGCCTCCCGCTAATCCACTGGCGCAACCCTAAGTAACACCTGCACCCACTATCAAGTGTACTCGTCAATGTGATTGATGAGTACCCAAGGTAATATGAGGGAACATAAAACCTTGGGTCAGATAACAGTCTATTGTTGGTGATAAATGATTTTAAATACTATAAAAGTTGTTATAGTAATTGGACCAAAAGTATGGAAATCCATACATGAAATGTCCCTACATACATAGAGTTAGCATATAAAATTATATTCTACTCTATGATAGTAATTTTAGGCATACCTACATCAGAGTACTGGAGTGTCTAAATGTCTTTATTAATGCTACCTATTAAATTAACACTACTTACGTCTAATGACATCCCTAAGAGCGATAAATGACTAAAAAACATAGCATGCATCATCCTTCCTCAAATTTACTAACTTAATGCATTGGATTTATAGAATGTTTGTTCCCACGTTAGTTGTACCCTATATGAGCTAGAACAGTCTTCGTTAGAATGAAAACCTACGTCTAGTTGAAAATGAACATAAATGGTCCTGGGATTAAACACCTATATCCAACGGGCAACCTCCGAACTCGCTTATAACCTACATCAGATCGAAGACTCGGTAGATGATCAAGCCTCAGCTTTCCAGGTATTCACCCAAACCTGCACACTAATAATCTCTTTGCACACGTATATCTTATTCTGGAAATTTCCGCATACTCTCACCTAAAGCCTCCTAGTTGGGAACTGCCTGGACAACTACACCTATCGTCATACTTCGCTCCCAAAATCACTTCTGGAAGCTCCTCCGTATTAACTAATAGTCTCACCGTCCTGGCTCGTAGTCTTATCATCCTGACTTCCAGGCTTCTCATCCTCACCCAAGTCTCAATACCTTGCCCCTTGGAGAATAATCATACATCATTGAAGATGTTGCTGCTTCCAACCATGGAGTCACCATCGTAGAGTGATAAAATTTCTACGCCGAAGCACCACATCCTTGGCTCATGCCAAAACTATTGGGTAAAGAGCCACTAGATTGAATCTGCTACCGAACGAACTATCATATCCCATTCCTTAAAATCGCGCCATTGTTTACGTCAAATAAGCCAAAATGGCTAGTATTAATAATAGTCGATATCAATCACTCTACTGTAATCGACAACGATTGCTCTGATCAAGTACTTAACCAAATTGGTAAAGTACACAATAAGTGAAAACATTTGGCATTCATTGCAAAATCCAAGCTTGTCGGCAAGTCCAATCTCCATCTTTAGATCCATCACCACGCTCCAATACTTCTCTATCCTCAGATTAATCCATACGCTTCACAACTCCTTCACAAACTGATCTCATCTTATTGGAGTCCTATCCATGTACTCAATCATCATGCACTAAACTTCTTGTACGTTTAATGATAATCCCTAGCAATTCTAAAAGACGAGATTACTCCTATACAAAGTCGCCTGCGAACGGCGTTTTAACTAACTAAGCATCAATCATAAACACATTCAATAATGATATAATTATTAAAATTAGCAAACAAACATTCATAAAAGCATCCATAAAATAGATAAAGCATATCTAAAATAATTGGTGATGATTTAGTGTAAAAATAGTTCAATTCTAGAAATAGTATCAAAATAGTGCGTAATGAAGCGCAAATAGGTAAAAATGTGAACTTCAGGTTTGAACTAGTCAAATTACTTTTTAATTATTTCATTTATTACTAACTAGGCTCAACTATCCTAGAAAAATATATTTTAAGATTTTTTTGGCAGGGCGGACCCGTTTTCAAAGTGGTCCATAACACTTTTTAATATAACAAATAATAAAAACATTATTACAGGAGTAGACGAAATGTCTAGCTGGTAAATTTAGTTTTTGAGGTGGACCGTCCACCACCAACGGTTTTTAAAATGGTCCGTCCACTGAGAATCCTAACAAGGTTACAGGACTGGAGCTAGATACTCTTTCTAGACTACAAATCAAGTACACTCTAGCAAGGAGGAATGATTACATCAGGAGCAATGTTCTAAAAATTGCATACTTCAAAACAGATTTGGCATTACCAGAAAACACAAGTAACATGCTGACATTAACCATAAACCATTTACGTACTGTGAAGATTGTATATTTCCAAACCTCAAATTTTCCACACCCAACATTGAACTACTACAACACAAGTCTTCAGCACAGACATAAGAAAAAAATAACATCCTCACAGCAACATGTTCGACGATAAGGAAGGACAAATCCAAAACTGCGTGAACCATACCAATGCAGCAAGGTAGGTTGCAAGCAGCACAACCACGACAGCAGAGGGGAGGATGCTAACTTCGAAACACATTGACATGGCATGGTAAATGTAATAACCCGTATTTTAATAACAAGATATAACACAAAACAAGACAGAATTAAATAATAAAATCTGAATCAAGGGAAACGGCTATACCATTGCGTTCGTCTCGGAAAAATATGCGAAATAGAGTCCGAGTTTTCGAAAATCGGAGTCCGTATGACCCGATTAAGGCCCAACAAAGTTTTCAGAAAATTTCTAAATAAAAACAGATTTTCAAATTCAAATCTAAGCTTGGAAATTGGGCCAGTTGGGCCAAGGCGGGAAAATTCCCGCCACAGTACCCAAGTCGACAGCCCTGTCGACTTGGGAGTCGACTGGGTCTGACCAGGTCGACAGCCCTGTCGACTTGGCTGTCGACTTGGCTCAGACGCCCAGTCCTGCCTGGTGCACCATCTTGAGAATGTGTTGAGCTAGAGGGCCAGATTCGATTTGGAGGGCTGAGATGAGAACTAGGGTTTAATCCTATGGTCTAAATCACTAGCCTAATCTATAAATAAGACCCTAACCTACCCTAAATCCTCATTAATCTATCCTACAATTAAACTATGGCAAAATCAATCCTCTCATGGCCTCCACTCTCTTCATAAATTCCTAAATCAATTTTCAAGAGATTCCCATGCATACAAGAGTATTTAGGCTTGTATGATCCTCTTTAGCTTGCATTAAAGTCTTGTTTCTCCATTGGCATCATAAAGGAGGAGTCTTGATCAAGTTTGCTTGCATTTTGGGGTTTTAATTAGTTGCATAAGGGGTTTCTTACATTTGCTATACTCATTTGAGTCTTCATAGCATTGTAAGCCTATTTCTACTCTTGTATTTTAATTATGAAGTTAATATGTTATGTTTCAAGTTTGAGTTTGGGGTTAATCATGATATGTGCTTTGATCTTATGATTTTATGCATAAGATTACTCTATGCATGTTAGTAAAGTCATTACCTTGGCTTTATGCATAGAAAGATATAATCTTTGGTTGGAAATGTTGCATAATGCAACTTTGAAACTCTCATAACCCTTGCATTAACATGCATATAATGTTATATGCATGTTACTAGCCCTTATCTCATGCTATCTATGGCCATGTTCCACCTATTTGCCAAGTTTGATGTTATGCATGCATATGAACCTTATGCAAGTTGAAACCATGTTATGCATGCATATGAACACTATGCAAGTTAAAATGATGTTATGCATGCTTATGAATATTTTGCAAGTTGATAACATGATATGCAAGTTTATGATCACATCTTTGTCTCATGCCACCATGTTTAACTTGTGGCTCCAACCCCTCTATGTCATGATTATGCCAAGTTCCCTCTTTCTATCCTTTATGCGCTATTGCGATATGTAAGCGATGGGATTGCGTTTGGGATTGGGTAAACTTAAAAGACATAAAAAAATAAGCTTGGGAATTTACCTATTAAGTTAGGTCTACCCATTGGGAATTTACCTATTAAGTTAGGTCTACCCAATTGCTTGAAAACTTGTAATGTGATGGACATGACACTTAGAAAACATGAGAATGGCCAACTCGAGGTTGGGTTGAGCTTGTAGCATAAACCTACCCGGAACCGACCGGCTTAACTAGTGGCTACAAGCAATAGGACCCAATGTGAGTAGTTGGTCATGTTGCACGTAAGACCCGAGGTTAGACTAAGTTGTGGTGTAAACCTACCCGGACCCGCCCGGCCTAACTAGTAACCACAACAAGGTCTAATGTGAGAGGTTGGGTGCATTAAATTAATTAATGCCACATGGTAGGGTTAAGTCATGGACCGCTTGAATACTTAACCAATTAAACACGATGGGTTGGTAGGGTTAAGTCATGAACCTTGGGTACACTTAACCAACTTGGTACTTAGATGAGTTGGGTTAACCACGTTTAACCCATTAAGGAAACCCTAGTTACGTGGTCCTTTGCACCAGTAACCCTCTTGGATGTATCATGATACCCTAGGGACTAGGCTAGGGTGGGGCACGATTACTGGGATGACATGTAAGCGACCAAAACGACGGCTGTGTAGGTGCGCCGGTGTAGGTTCAGGCGGGCCATGGTCATGCACATGGTCCGGAGTTGAAAAAGCAGGCACGGGCACCAGTAGGTTTAAACAGTGCTTGGTTTGTGTCAGGGGTTGACACCCTAGGACTTGATACACCCTAGGGTGGACCTAGCACAGTTTAGCTACACTTCGTAGTTGGGCCGTATGACACCGACACTTGACGAGTTAGGCTGTAGGGAGCCGATCGACTAGACCGTGCTAGTTGGACCTTGATTTAGGTCATTCATGATGGTGGGCCAAACTTGGGCCTGGGGATCACCTCTTGTTTACACTTGACACGACTTGTGATACTAGTACACTTGGTGCAAACCTCAATCTTGTTTATGCGGTACCACATTTGATCTATCTTGTTGACTTCTTACCATGCCAGTTATCATCCTATGACTCATCCTTGTTTATATATACTGTTAACTTTATTAGTTGTTGTACAATTGTAGATAGGACTTACCAGTCTTTTGACTGACCCATTTTCTTTCGCCTCTTTTCTTTCGTTTCCCCCCCCCCAGGTTTACAGGGCGGGAATACCAGCACTTAGCTTGGATCTTAGCTGCTTTTCTTGGATAGCTCATGTATGCTTCGGACTTGAGCTTGTTATGGTTTTCTACTTGGGGATAGCTACTTCATGTTTTCCTTTTCAGTTACAAGTTTTATGTTTCTAGACTTTGTTTATGGAAAATAATTAAGTACTGTGTTGTAAATTAACCTATGGTTTTGATATGTTAGCTTTTATCCGCTGCTATACTTACTCTGTTTTTACTTATATGTTCTGTCTTGTGATATCTGCATGCATGATTACCTTATTTAAAAGCCCCTCCAAAGTCAGTGTCCTTGCAAGAGTGGCACTGGCGGAGGTGGGGTGTTACATTTGGTATCAGAGCATAAGGTTTACGAGATTGGAGCAAAAAGGGTTTTAAAGTTACTTTTAAAAGCTATTTTCAAAACCAATTAAGTACTTTCCAAAGAAAAGTCTAGTTTATTTTGAAAGGCTATCCCCTAAGAGCCATAAGCACTATCCTTCGTTTCCTCATTCTAAATCTATCTTTTCCTTTTTCAGCATGGCCGATCTCAATCTTCCTGAGGGAGTCACCATTCCCGGATGGTTCCGGAGGTACTTGGAAGCTAGGGCCAATAATGCAGGTCCAGCAACCACTCCCACTATCACTGAGGTTCCACCCCCTCCTCCTCCTCCTCCTCCTCAGCAACCACAAGCCGATTTCGCCAAGGTTTGCAAGGACTTCAAGGCCATGGGTGGCAAAAAAATTATTGGGACAGAGACTTTCGTGGAAGCAAGAAATTGGTTGAAGGAGACCGAAGATCTTTTTGCCATCTTTGATATAGAGGACCATAGAAAGGTTCTGTTGGCGATTTGGCTACTAAAGGAGGAAGCTTCTTATTGGTGGGAGGTCACCAATGCTACAAGGCCCGTAGAAACCTGGGCCGACTTTAGGGCAAGGTTTGGGCTTAAGTTTCTATCATCTGCAGAGGCAAATTTGCAACTAGAGAAGTTCATAGCTTTGAAGTAAGGAGACATGACAGTGAGAGAGTATGTGAATAAGTTCAACCAGCTTGCCCGATTCGGTTTGGACATGGTCAATACTCCCGAGAAGAAGGCTCTACGTTTTGCACGAGGGTTAAATGAGCCATTACAAGGTCTAGCTATGTCACACATACCCATGGGGGCCGCTTTCGAGACCCTGGTAGACATGGCATTGCTGCAGGGAGAGGATAAGAATGGGAAGAAGGAAGTCAAGCCCAATGAAACTCAGCCTAAGAAGACAGACTCCAAGTGGGGAGGGAATCAGAGTAATCAGAACAACAAGAACAACAAGAACAACAAGGGCAACAAGAACAAGGCAAAGGACACAAGAAAGTGCCACTTCTGTGGGATTGTTGGGCATGTAGCCAAGGACTGTAGGAAGAAGAAAATGAAATTGGGTGGATGCTTTCATTGTGGAGAGACGGGACATTTTAGCAAGGATTGCCCTAAGAAGTAGGGGCATGGACAAACTCAGCGCGCAGGTTCATCTGGAGGGCAAGTGCATGCTCTCAACACCGCTCCAGTTCAGGACCGAGGTACTATTTATGTGGAAAGTCTTGTTTATATTTCTGGTTTTCCTGTTCGCACTTTGTTTGATTCTGGCGCATCACATACCTTTATTTCCTCTGATGTTGTTGGAAGTTTGCACCTAAGTACTAGTCTTGTTGAGGATCCCGTTAGTGTTTCAAATCCGATTGGGGGTTCAGCCCATTTGTCTATGATCTGTATGGATTTGAGGATTTCTATCTTGACCGTAGAATTCTCGTGTGATGCTTATGTTCTCGGGTTCACGGGATACGGGTTGATCTTGGGCATGGATTGGTTGTCCCGCTACGGAGCCATTCTCGATTGTGAGCATAGGGTGGTGAGACTCATGACTCACCTTGGCAATACCCTAGAGATTTCTTGCAACCCGCTAGATCCCGTCATGCTATGTTATCTTGAATCTCTTGACTCGTCTATCGATGATCTGCAATCTGTAAGGGTGGTTCGAGAATACCCTGATGTTTTTGAAGAAGTTAAGGGGTTACCCCCTAAGCGAGAGATAGATTTCCGCATTTATCTGGTTGATAATGCTAAGCCAGTCTCCTTACCAGTTAGGCACATGGCCCCGTGGGAAAGGAGAGAGCTCAGTAAGCAAATCAAGGAGCTTCTTGAGAAGAATTTTATTAGGCGAAGCATTTCCGAATGGGGTGCTCCTGTGGTGTTCGCTACTAAGGCGGACGGCTCGCTTCGTCTATGTGTTGATTATCGAGAGCTGAACAAGCTGACCAAGAAGAATAGGCATCCATTACCGAGGATAGATGACCTCTTCGACCAGCTTGTTGGTGCTTCTGTTTTCTCTCAGCTTGATTTAGCCACCGGATTTCATCAGCTTAGAGTGGCCGAAGACAGCATTGATAAGACTGCATTTAGGACTCCAGACGGATTCTTTGAATGGCTTGTGATGCCATTCGGCTTGACTAATGCACCCGCCTACTTCGTAGATTTGATGAGTAGGGTGTTCAGGGAGTTCCTTAACAAGTTTGTTGTTGTCTTCGTGGATGATATTCTGATCTTTTCAAAAGACGAGGAAGAACATGCTAGACACCTCAAGGAGGTGATGGATACGCTTAGAGCCCATCAGCTGAAAGGCAAGTTCTCCAAATGCCACTTTTGGAGAAAAGAAGTCCGATTTCTTGGGCATATAGTTTCTAAGCAGGGTATAGCTGTGGATCCCGCGAAAGTGGTTGCAGTTCAAGACCGGAAGACTCCTAAGAATGCAACCGAAGTGTGAAGCTTTCTCGGTCTGGCAGGTTACTATAGGAAGTTCATTAGAGACTTCGCTAAGATTTCGGCCCCTCTCACTAGATTGACGAAGAAGAACTTAGTCTTTGCATGGGACTTAGAGTGTGAGCTTGCTTTTCAAAGGCTCAAGAGGGCCCTTACCACAGCTCCAGTTTTGGCATTACCCGATGGCGGTAAGATGTTTACCGTGTATACCGATGCATGTGGCACAGGGTTAGGCGCTGTTCTAATGCAGGTAGGAAGGGTGATATGTTATGGGGGTAGGCAACTTAAAGTTCATGAGAAGAACTATCCCACTCATGACTTGGAGTTAGCGGCGATTGTCTTTGCACTCAAGTCCTGGCGCCACTATCTTTTAGGCGAAAGGTTTGAGTTGTACACTGATCACAAATCACTCAAGTATCTCTTCTCGCAGAAAGATCTGAATCTTAGGCAGCAAAGGTGGATGGAATTCTTGGCATCTTAAGACTTCGAGATAGCTTATACCCCTGGCAAGGGTAATGTTGTGGCTGATGCACTAAGCAGAAAAAGGTTGGCTTTGAGTCCCTTGTTTGTTGAGATGAAGAGCCTAGAGTTCCTGGCAACCTTTGATTTCACGACAGCAGTTGAGTCGATGACAGGATCGTTAGCATCTCTCGAGCTTAGACCCACACTTCTTGATAAAGTAGGGACTTCTCAGAAGGAAGACCCACAGATAGTGGAGATCATGGATAGGCTGATTCGTGGTGAGACGTCTAGTCACCTTGCTAGATATACTGTTGATGACAAGGGTTGGCTAAGGCGTGATGGAAGACTCTGCGTTCCACAAGTGGGAGACTTGGTGCATAAAGTTCTCGAAGAAGCACATCACTCAAAGATGACTATACATCCTGGTGGAGATAAGATGTATAGGGATATGAAGCGCATTTTCTTTTGGCCTGGAATGAAGAAGGATGTGGCAGACTACGTTTCAAAGTGCATGGTGTGCCAACAAGTGAAAGCTGAGTCGAAGAAACCAGGTGGGCTATTACATCCATTGGAGGTCCCGCAATGGAAGTGGGAGAGCATCTCTATGGACTTTGTGGATGGATTGCCTAGATCAAGAAAAGGGAATTCGAGCATATGGGTCATCGTTGATCGACTTACGAAGAGTGCTCACTTTATCCCAGTAAAGAGCAAAAGGACTGCATCATGGCTGGCATCTGTTTACCTTCGAGAAATAGTGAGATTGCATGGGGTTCCTTCTAGCATAGTCAGTGATCGTGACCCAATCTTCACTAGCCAATTCTGGAATAGTTTGCAGGAAGCAATGGGTACGCAATTGAATCTGAGTACAGCCTATCACCCCCAGACGGATGGCCAAACCGAAAGGGTGAATAGAGTGCTAGAAGACCTTCTGAGGCTTTGTGTTCTTGATTTTTGTGGTACTTGGAAAGACCACCTTCCTCTTGTGGAGTTTGCTTACAACAATAGCTATCAAGCTAGCATAGGGATGGCACCATTTGAAGCTTTATATGGGAGGCCATGTAGGTCACCATCTTGTTGGTGGGAGACAACATATAAGCTTGTACTTGGGCCCGATATGATACGAGACACATCTGAGAAAGTTGAATTGGTGAGAAGACGGATGAAAGCGGCCCAAGATAGACAGAAATCCTATGCTGATAAGCGAAGGACAGATTTGGAGTTCGAAGTTGGAGACATGGTTTTCGTGAAGGTTTCTCCTTTGCGTAATGTGGTTCGCTTCGGAGCAATTGGGAAGCTGGCACCCAGATTCGTAGGACCCTTCCCTATCATAGAGAGAATTGGGAAGATGGCTTATAAAGTGCAATTGCCCGAGAAGCTGTCCGGAGTGCATAATGTCTTTCATGTCTCGCATCTCCGAAAGTGCCTACATGAGTCCGCTGAGGTGGTTGAACCTAGCATTCTTGAAGACGTGGAAGTAGAGAAAGAGGCAACCTTGAGGAGAGCTCCGATTCGTATCTTGGGAACGGAGATCAGAAAGCTAAGGAATCGAGAGGTCAAATTGGTGAAGGTTCAGTGGAGTGAAGCCGAAGAGGATGCAACTTGGGAGACATAGGAGAAGATGTTTAGGCTTTATCCATTCCTTTTTTAGGGTACATTCTCGACCTCTTTTCCCTCTTTAGCATATCTTTCTTTTGCTATCCATGTTTATCCTGTTTATCTTGTAACTTCGTCATGAGAACCTTTGGTAGAAACCACTTGGATGAAACATGTATTTGAAACATGTTATGCTTGATGGTTGCAAGTGGTTGCAAGTGTTTGCAAGTGGATACTCGTGGATGCATGATACACATTAGGCACTAAGATCGGCTCACACACTTTCATATTGCATATGCATGAGTGCTTATACTTATACATGGCTGAAACTTGTTATGCTATCTCATGGATGTTGCATATGGATGAATGTTATGTGCACTCATGTAGAAATTATAAAATTAGGCTAGGAATTTGCATACATATGGACGCATTTCACTAGCATACTTTGCATTAAGGAGGTGTACTGAATCAGTAACCGCCTGATTTTTGCATTAGATAAGTACATATACACACACCTTTGCATATGATCATACAACATTTAGAAATTGTTAAGGACAATGGTTACTCGTGGATGATGTGGTGAGTAGATGGATGATGGATGGTAGGACACATACTTCCTAACTTAGAGATTTCGGGGACAAAATCCTTTAAGGAGGGGAGAATGTAATAACCCGTATTTTAATAACAAGATATAACACAAAACA